>OY282608.1:73714805-74339805 GCA_958298945.1 Atherix ibis | reverse complement strand
TTGTTTGATTGTTTGTTTGTTGGTTTGTTGGTTTGTTGGTTTGTTGGTTTGTTGGTTTATTGGTTTGTTGGTTTGTTCGTTTGTTGGCTTGATGGTTTGTTGGCTTGTTGGTTTGTTGGTTTGTTGGTTTGTTGGTTTGTTGGTTTGTTGGTTTGTTGGTTTGTTGGTTTGTTGGTTTGTTGGTTTGTTGGTTTTTTGGTTTGTTGGTTTGTTGATTTGTTGGTTTGTTGGTTTGTTGGTTTGTTGGTTTGTTGGTTTGTTGGTTTGTTGGTTTGTTGGTTTGTTGGTTTGTTGGTTTGTTGGTTGGTTGGTTTGTTGGTTTATTGGTTTGTTGGTTTGTTGGTTTGTTGGTTTGTTGGTTTGTTCGTTTTTTGGTTTGTTGGTTTGTTGGTTTGTTGGTTTGTTGGTTTGTTGGTTTGTTGGTTTGTTGGTTTCTTGACTTATTTGTTTGTTGGTTTGTTGGTTTGTTGGCTTGTTGGTTTGTTGGTTTGTTGGTTTGTTGGTTTGTTGGTTTGTTGGTTTGTTGGTTTGTTGGCTTGTTTGTTTGTTGGACTGTTGGTTTGTTTGTTTGTTCGTTTGTTGGTTTCATGGATTGTTCGTTTGTTGGTATGTTGGTTTGTTTGTTTGTTGGATTGTTTGTTTGTTGGTTTGTTCGTTTGTTGGCTTGTTGGTTTGTTGGCTTGTTGGCTTGTTGGTTTGTTGGTTTGTTTGTTTATTGGTTTGTTGGTTTGTTGGTTTGTTGGTTTGTTGGTTTGTGGGTTTGTTGGTTTGTTGGTTTGTTGGTTTGTTGGTTTGTTGGTTTGATGGTTTGTTGGTTTGTTGGTTTGTTCGTTTGTTAGTATGTTGGTTTGTTGGTTTGTTGGTTTGTTGTTTTGTTCGTTTGTTGGTTTGTTCGTTTGTTGGTTTGTTTGTTTGTTGGTTTGTTCGTTTGTTGGTTTGTTGGTTACTTGGTTTGTTGGTTTGTTGATTAGTTGGTTTGTTGGTTTGTTGGTTTGTTGGTTTGTTGGTTTGTTGGTTTGTTGGTTTGTTGGTTTGTTGGTATGTTGGTTTGTTGATTTGTTGGTTTGTTGGTTTGTTGGGTTGTTGGTTTGTTGGTTTGTTGGTTTGTTGGTTTGTTGGTTTGTTGGTTTCTTGGTTTGTTGGTTTGTTGGTTTGTTGGTTTGTTGGTTTGTTGGTTTGTTGGTTTGTTGGTTTGTTCGTTTGTTGACTTGTTGGTTTGTTGTTTTGTTCGTTTGTGGGGTTGTTCGTTTGTTGGTTTGTTGGTTTGTCCGTTTGTTGGTTTGTTGGTTACTTGGTTTGTTGGTTTGTTGGTTTGTTGGCCTGTTGGTTGGTTGGTTTGTTGGTTTGTTGGTTTGTTGGTTTGTTGGTTTGTTGGTTTGTCGGTTTGTTGGTTTGTTGGTTTGTTGGTTTGTTGGTTTGTTAGTTTGTTGGTTTGTTGGTTTGTTGGTTTGTTAGTTTGTTCGTTTGTTGACTTGTTGGTTTGTTGGTTTGTTGGTTTGTTGGTTTGTTAGTTTGTTCGTTTGTTGACTTGTTGGTTTGTTGGTTTGATGGTTTATTTGTTTGTTGGTTTGTTGGTTTGTTGGTTTGTTCGTTTGTTGGCTTGTTGGTTGTTGGTTTGTTGATTTGTTGGCTTGTTTGTTTGTTGGCTTGTTGGTTTGTTGGTTTGTTGGTTTGTTGGTTTGTTGGTTTGTTGGTTTGTTGGTTTGTTGGTTTGTTGGTTTTTGGTTTGTTGTCTTGTTGGTTTGTTGGTTTGTTGGTTTGTTGGTTTGTTGGTTTTTTGGTTTGTTGGTTTGCTTGTTTGTTTGTTTGTTGGTTTGTTGGTTTGTTGGTTCGTTGTCTTGTTGGTTTGTTGGTTTGTTGGCTTGTTGGTTTGTTGGTTTGTTGGTTTGTTCGTTTGTTGGTTTGTTGGTTACTTGGTTTGTTGGTTTGTTGGTTTGTTGGTTTGTGGGTTTGTTGGTTTGTTGGTTTGTTGGTTTGTTGGTTTGTTGGTTTGTTGGTATGTTGGTTTGTTGATTTGTTGGTTTGTTGGTTTGTTGGGTTGTTGGTTTGTTGGTTTGTTGGTTTGTTGGTTTGTTGGTTTGTTGGTTTGTTGGTTTGTTGGTTTGTTGGTTTGTTGGTTTGTTGATTTGTTCGTTTGTTGACTTGTTGGTTTGTTGGTTCTTTGGTTTGTTCGTTTGTTTGTTTGTTGGTTTGTTGTTTTGTTCGTTTGTTGGTTTGTTCGTTTGTTGGTTTGTTTGTTTGTTGGTTTGTCCGTTTGTTGGTTTGTTGGTTACTTGGTTTGTTGGTTTGTTGGTTTGTTGGCCTGTTGGTTTGTTGGTTTGTTGGTTTGTTGGTTTGTTGGTTTGTTGGTTTGTTGGTTTGTTGGTTTGTTGGTTTGTTGGTTTGTTAGTTTGTTGGTTTTTTGGTTTGTTGGTTTGTTGGTTTTTTGGTTTGTTTGTTTGTCGGTTTGTTGGTTTGTTGGTTTCTTGGTTTGTTAGTTTGTTGGTTAGTTTGTTTGTTGGTTTGTTGGTTTGTTGGTTTGTTCGTTTGTTGACTTGTTGGTTTGTTGGTTTGTTGGTTTGTTCGTTTGTTGGTTTGTTGGTATGTTGGTTTGTTGATTTGTTGGTTTGTTGGTTTGTTGGGTTGTTGGTTTGTTGGTTTGTTGGTTTGTTGGTTTGTTGGTTTGTTGGTTTGTTGGTTTGTTGGTTTGTTGGTTTGTTGGTTTGTTGGTTTGTTGGTTTGTTGGTTTGTTGGTTTGTTGGTTTGTTGGTTTGTTGGTATGTTGGTTTGTTGATTTGTTGGTTTGTTGGTTTGTTGGGTTGTTGGTTTGTTGGTTTGTTGGTTTGTTGGTTTGTTGGTTTCTTGGTTTGTTGGTTTGTTGGTTTGTTGGTTTGTTGGTTTGTTGGTTTGTTGGTTTGTTGGTTTGTTTGTTTGTTGACTTGTTGGTTTGTTGGTTTGTTGGTTTGTTCGTTTGTTGGTTTGTTGGTTTGTTGTTTTGTTCGTTTGTTGGTTTTTTGGTTTGTCGGTTTGTTGGTTTGTTGGTTTCTTGGTTTGTTAGTTTGTTGGTTTGTTGGTTTGTTGGTTTGTTGGTTTGTTCGTTTGTTGACTTGTTGGTTTGTTGGTTTAATGGTTTATTTGTTTGTTGGTTTGTTGGTTTGTTGGTTTGTTCGTTTGTTGGCTTGTTGGTTGTTGGTTTGTTGATTTGTTGGCTTGTTGGTTTGTTGGCTTGTTGGTTTGTTGGTTTGTTGGTTTGTTGGTTTGTTGGTTTGTTGGTTTGTTGGTTTGTTGGTTTTTTGGTTTGTTGTCTTGTTGGTTTGTTGGTTTGTTGGTTTGTTGGTTCGTTGGTTTATTGGTTTGTTGGTTTGTTGGTTTGTTGGCTTGTTGGTATGTTCGTTTGTTGGATTGTTGGTTTGTTGGCTTGTTGGTTTGTTCGTTTGTTGGCTTGTTGGTTTGTTGGCTTGTTGGTTTGTTGGTTTGTTGGTTTGTTGGTTTGTTGTCTTGTTGGTTTGTTGGTTTGTTGGTTTGTTGGTTTTTTGGTTTGTTGGTTTGTTTGTTTGTTTGTTTGTTGGTTTGTTGGTTTGTTGGTTTGTTGGTTCGTTGGTTTGTTGGTTTGTTGGCTTGTTGGTTTGTTCGTTTGTTGGCTTATTGGTTTGTTGGCTTGTTGGATTGTTGGATTGTTGGTGTGTTGGTTTGTTGGTTTTTTGGTTTGTTGTCTTGTTGGTTTGTTGGTTTGTTGGTTTGTTGGTTTGTTGGCTTGTTGGTTTGTTGGCTTGTTGGTTTGTTGGTTTGTTGGATTGTTGGTTTGTTTGTTTGTTGGTTTGTTGGTTTTTTGGTTTGTTGTCTTGTTGGTTTGTTGGTTTGTTGGTTTGTTGGTTTGTTGGTTTTTTGGTTTGTTGGTTTGTTTGTTTGTTTGTTTGTTTGTTGGTTTGTTGGTTCGTTGGTTTGTTGGTTTGTTGGTTTGTTGGTTTGTTGGTTTGTTGGCTTGTTGGTTTGTTCGTTTGTTGGCTTGTTGGTTTGTTGGCTTGTTGGTTTGTTGGTTTGTTGGTTTGTTGGTTTGTTGGTTTGTTGGTTTAATGGTTTTTTGGTTTGTTGTCTTGTTGGTTTGTTGGTTTGTTGGTTTGTTGGTTTTTTGGTTTGTTAGTTTTTTGGTTTGTTGGTTTGTTTGTTTGTTTGTTTGTTTATTTGTTTGTTTGTTTGTTGGTTTGTTGGTTTGTTGGTTTGTTGGTTTGTTGGTTTGTTGGTTTGTTGGTTTGTTGGTTTGTTGGTTTGTTGGTTTGTTGGTTTGTTGGTTTGTTGGTTTGTTGGTTTGTTGGTTTGTTGGTTTGTTGGCTTGTTGGTTTCTTGGTTTGTTGGTTTGTTCGTTTTTTGGTTTGTTGGTTTGTTGGTTTGTTGGTTTGTTGGTTTGTTGGTTTGTTGGTTTGTTGGTTTGTTGGTTTGTTGACTTATTTGTTTGTTGGTTTGTTGGTTTGTTGGCTTGTTGGTTTGTTGGTTTGTTGACTTATTTGTTTGTTGGTTTGTTGGTTTGTTGGTTTATTTGTTTGTTCGTTTGCTGGTTTCTTGGATTGTTCGTTTGTTGGTATGTTGGTTTGTTTGTTTGTTGGATTGTTTGTTTGTTGGTTTGTTCGTTTGTTGGCTTGTTGGTTTGTTGGCTTGTTGGCTTGTTGGTTTGTTGGTTTGTTTGTTTATTGGTTTGTTGGTTTGTTGGTTTGTTGGTTTGTGGGTTTGTTGGTTTGTTGGTTTGTTGGTTTGTTGGTTTGTTAGTTTGTTGGTTTGTTGGTTTGTTGGTTTGTTCGTTTGTTAGTATGTTGGTTTGTTGGTTTGTTGGTTTGTTGGCTTGTTGGTTTGTTGGCTTGTTGGCTTGTTGGTTTGTTGGTTTGTTTGTTTATTGGTTTGTTGATTTGTTGGTTTGTTGGTTTGTTGGTTTGTTTGTTTGTTGGATTGTTTGTTTGTTGGTTTGTTCGTTTGTTGGCTTGTTGGTTTGTTGGCTTGTTGGCTTGTTGGTTTGTTGGTTTGTTTGTTTATTGGTTTGTTGGTTTGTTGGTTTTTTGGTTTGTTGTTTTACTGGTTTGTTGGTTTGTTGATTTGTTCGTTTGTTGGTTTGTTGGTTTGTCGGCTTGTTGGTTTGTTGGCTTGTTGGTTTGTTAGCTTGTTGGCTTGTTGGTTTGTTGGTTTGTTTGTTTATTGGTTTGTTGGTTTGTTGGTTTGTTGGTTTGTGGGTTTGTTGGTTTGTTGGTTTGTTGGTTTGTGGTTTGTTGGTTTGTTGGTTTGTTGGTTTGTTGGTTTGTTGGTTTGTTGGTTTGTTCGTTTGTTATTTGTTGGTTTGTTGGTTTGTTGGTTTGTTGTTTTGTTCGTTTGTTGGTTTGTTCGTTTGTTGGTTTGTTTGTTTGTTGGTTTGTTCGTTTGTTGGTTTGTTGGTTACTTGGTTTGTTGGTTTGTATGTTTGTTGTTTTGTTGGTTTGTTGGTTTGTTGGTTTGTTGGTTTGTTGGTTTGTTGGTTTGTTGGTTTGTTGGTTTGTTGGTTTGTTGGTTTGTTGGTTTGTTGGTTTGTTGGTTTGTTGGTTTGTTGGTTTGTTGGTTTGTTGGTTTGTTGGTTTGTTGGTTTGTTGGTTTGTTGGTTTGTTGGTTTGTTGGTTTGTTGGTTTGTTGGTTTGTTGGTTTGTTGGTTTGTTGGTTTGTTGGCTTGGTGGTTTGTTAGTTTGTTGGTTTGTTCGTTTTTTGGTTTGTTGGTTTGTTGGTTTGTTGGTTTATTGGTTTGTTGGTTTGTTGGTTTTGTTGGTTTGTTGACTTATTTGTTTGTTGGTTTGTTGGTTTGTTGGCTTGTTGGTTTGTTGGTTTGTTGACTTATTTGTTTGTTGGTTTGTTGGTTTGTTGGCTTGTTGGTTTGTTGGTTTGTTTGTTTGTTCGTTTGCTGGTTTCTTGGATTGTTCGTTTGTTGGTATGTTGGTTTGTATGTTTGTTGGATTGTTTGTTTGTTGGTTTGTTCGTTTGTTGGCTTGTTGGTTTGTTGGCTTGTTGGCTTGTTGGTTTGTTGGTTTGTTTGTTTATTGGTTTGTTGGTTTGTTGGTTTGTTGGTTTGTGGATTTGTTGGTTTGTTGGTTTGTTGGTTTGTTGGTTTGTTCGTTTTTTGGTTTGTTGGTTTGTTGGTTTGTTGGTTTGTTGGTTTGTTCGTTTGTTAGTATGTTGGTTTGTTGGTTTGTTGGTTTGTTATTTTGTTTGTTTGTTGGTTTGTTCGTTTGTTGGTTTGTTGGTTTGTTGGTTTGTTGGTTTGTTGGTTTGTTGGTTTGTTGGTTTGTTGGTTTGTTGGTTTGTTGGTTTGTTGGTATGTTGGTTTGTTGATTTGTTGGTTTGTTGGTTTGTTGGGTTGTTGGTTTGTTGGTTTGTTGGTTTGTTGGTTTGTTGGTTTGTTGGTTTGTTGGTTTGTTGGTTTGTTCGTTTGTTGACTTGTTGGTTTGTTGGTTTGTTGGTTTGTTCATTTGTTGGTTTGTTGGTTTGTTGTTTTGTTCGTTTGCTGGTTTGTTCGTTTGTTGGTTTGTTTGTTTGTTGGTTTGTCCGTTTGTTGGTTTGTTGGTTATTTGGTTTGTTGGTTTGTTGGTTTGTTGGCCTGTTGGTTTGTTGGTTTGTTGGTTTGTTGGTTTGTTGGTTTGTTGGTTTGTTGGCTTGTCGGTTTGTTGGTTTGTTGGTTTGTTGGTTTGTTGGTTTGTTGGTTTGTTGGTTTATTGGTTTTTTGGTTTGTTGGTTTGCTGGTTTGTTGGTTTGTTGATTTGTTCGTTTGTTGGTTTGTTGGTTTGTTGGTTTGTTGGTTTGTTGGTTTGTTGGATTGTTGGTTTGTTGGTTTGTTGGTTTATTCGTTTGTTGGTTTGTTGGTTTGTTGGTTTGTTGGTTTATTTGTTTGTTGGTTTGTTGGTTTGTTGGTTTGTTGGTTTGTTGGTTTGTTGGTTTGTTGGTTTGTTGGTTCGTTTGTTTGTTGGTTTGTTGGTTTGTTGATTTGTTGGCTTATTGGTTTGTTGGCTTGTTGGTTTGTTGTTTTGTTGGTTTGTTGGTTTGTTGGTTTGTTGGTTTGTTGGTTTGTTGGTTTGTTGGTTTGTTGGTTTGTTGGTTTGTTGGTTTGTTGGTTTGTTGGTTTGTTGGTTTGTTGGTTTGTTGGTTTGTTGTTTTCTTGGTATGTTGGTTTGTTGGTTTGTTGGTTTGTTGGGTTGTTGGTTTGTTGGTTTGTTGGTTTGTTGGTTTCTTGGTTTGTTCGTTTGTTGGTTTGTTGGTTTGTTAGTTTGTTGACTAATTGGTTTGTTGGTTTGTTGGTTTGTTCGTTTGTTGGTTTGTTGGCTTGTTGGTTTGTTGGTTTGTTGGTTTGTTGGTTTGTTGGTTTGTTGGTTTGTTGGTTTGTTGGTTTGTTGGTTTGTTGGTTTGTTGGTTTGTTGGTTTGTTGGTTTGTTGGTTTGTTGGTTTGTTGGTTTGTTGGTTTGTTGGCTTGTTGGTTTGTTGGTTTGTTGGTTTGTTCGTTTTTTGGTTTGTTGGTTTGTTGGTTTGTTGGTTTGTTGGTTTGTTGGTTTGTTGGTTTGTTGGTTTGTTGGTTTGTTGACTTATTTGTTTGTTGGTTTGTTGGTTTGTTGGCTTGTTGGTTTGTTGGTTTGTTGACTTATTTGTTTGTTGGTTTGTTGGTTTGTTGGTTTATTTGTTTGTTCGTTTGCTGGTTTCTTGGATTGTTCGTTTGTTGGTATGTTGGTTTGTTTGTTTGTTGGATTGTTTGTTTGTTGGTTTGTTCGTTTGTTGGCTTGTTGGTTTGTTGGCTTGTTGGCTTGTTGGTTTGTTGGTTTGTTTGTTTATTGGTTTGTTGGTTTGTTGGTTTGTTGGTTTGTGGGTTTGTTGGTTTGTTGGTTTGTTGGTTTGTTGGTTTGTTAGTTTGTTGGTTTGTTGGTTTGTTGGTTTGTTCGTTTGTTAGTATGTTGGTTTGTTGGTTTGTTGGTTTGTTGTTTTGTTCGTTTGTTGGTTTGTTCGTTTGTTGGTTTGTTTGTTTGTTGGTTTGTTCGTTTGTTGGTTTGTTGGTTACTTGGTTTGTTGCTTTGTTGGTTTGTTGGTTTGTTGGTTTGTTGGTTTGTTGGTTTGTTGGTTTGTTGGTTTGTTGGTTTGTTGGTTTGTTGGTTTGTTGGTTTGTTGGTATGTTGGTTTGTTGATTTGTTGGTTTGTTGGTTTGTTGGGTTGTTGGTTTGTTGGTTTGTTGGTTTGTTGGTTTGTTGGTTTCTTGGTTTGTTGGTTTGTTGGTTTGTTGGTTTGTGGTTTGTTGGTTTGTTCGTTTGTTGACTTGTTGGTTTGTTGGTTTGTTGGTTTGTTCATTTGTTGGTTTGTTGGTTTGTTGTTTTGTTCGTTTGCTGGTTTGTTCGTTTGTTGGTTTGTTTGTTTGTTGGTTTGTCCGTTCGTTGGTTTGTTGGTTACTTGGTTTGTTGGTTTGTTGGTTTGTTGGCCTGTTGGTTTGTTGGTTTGTTGGTTTGTTGGTTTGTTGGTTTGTTGGTTTGTTGGTTTGTTGGTTTGTTGGTTTGTTGGTTTTTTGGTTTGTTGGTTTGTCGGTTTGTTGGTTTGTTAGTTTCTTGGTTTGTTAGTTTGTTGGTTTGTTGTTTAGTTGGTTTGTTGGTTTGTTCGTTTGTTGATTTCTTGGTTTGTTGGTTTGATGGTTTATTTGTTTGTTGGTTTGTTGGTTTGTTGGTTTGTTCGTTTGTTGGCTTGTTGGTTTGTTGGCTTGTCGGCTTGTTGGTTTGTTGGTTCGTTGGTTTGTTGATTTGTTGGTTTGTTGGTTTTTTGGTTTGTTGGTTGACTGGTTTGTTGGTTTGTTGATTTGTTCGTTTGTTGGTTTGTTGGTTTGTTGGTTTGTTGGTTTGTTGGTTTGTTGGTTTATTCGTTTGTTGGTTTGTTGGTTTGTTGGTTTGTTGGTTTATTTGTTTGTTGGTTTGTTGGTTTGTTGGTTTGTTGGTTTGTTGCTTTGTTGGTTCGTTTGTTTGTTGGTTTGTTGGTTTGTCGATTCGTTGGCTTATTGGTTTGTTGGCTTGTTGGTTTGTTGTTTTGTTGGTTTGTTGGTTTGTTGGTTTGTTGGTTTGTTGGTTTGTTGGTTTTTTGGTTTGTTGTCTTGTTGGTTTGTTGGTTTGTTGGTTTGTTGGTTTGTTGGTTTGTTGGTTTGTTGGTTTGTTGGTTTGTTGGTTTTTTTGGTTTGTTGGTTTGTTGGTTTGTTCGTTTGTTGGCTTGTTGGTTTGTTGGTTTGTTGGCTTGTTGGCTTGTTGGTTTGTTGGTTTGTTTGTTTGTTGGTTTGTTGGTTTGTTGGTTTGTTGGTTTGTTAGTTTGTTGGTTTGTTCGTTTGTTGGTTTGTTCGTTTGTTGGTTTGTTTGTTTGTTGGTTTGTTCGTTTGTTGGTTTGTTGGTTACTTGGTTTGTTGGTTTGTTGGTTTGTTGGTTTGTTGGTTTGTTGGTTTGTTGGTTTGTTGGTTTGTTGGTTTGTTGGTTTGTGGGTTTGTTGGTTTGTTGTTTTGTTGGTATGTTGGTTTGTTGGTTTGTTGGTTTGTTGGTTTTTTGGGTTGTTGGTTTGTTGGTTTGTTGGTTTGTTGGTTTCTTGGTTTGTTCGTTTGTTGGTTTGTTGGTTTGTTGGTTTGTTCGTTTGTTGACTTGTTGGTTTGTTGGTTTGTTGGTTTGTTCGTTTGTTGGTTTGTTAGTTTGTTGTTTTGTTCGTTTGTTGGTTTGTTCGTTTGTTGGTTTGTTGGTTTGTTGGTTTGTTGGTTTGTTGGTTTGTTGGTTTGTTGGTTTGTTGGTTTGTTGGTTTGTTGGTTTGTTGGTTTGTTGGTTTGTTGTTTTCTTGGTATGTTGGTTTGTTGGTTTGTTGGTTTGTTGGTTTGTTGGGTTGTTGGTTTGTTGGTTTGTTGGTTTGTTGGTTTCTTGGTTTGTTCGTTTGTTGGTTTGTTGGTTTGTTTGTTTGTTGACTAATTGGTTTGTTGGTTTGTTGGTTTGTTCGTTTGTTGGTTTGTTGGCTTGTTGGTTTGTTGGTTTGTTGGTTTGGTGGTTTGTTGGTTTGTTGGTTTGTTGGTTTGTTGGTTTGTTGGTTTGTTGGTTTGTTGGTTTGTTGGTTTGTTGGTTTGTTGGTTTGTTGGTTTGTTGGTTTGTTGGTTTGTTGGTTTGTTGGTTTGTTGGTTTGTTGGTTTGTTGGCTTGTTGGTTTGTTGGTTTGTTGGTTTGTTCGTTTTTTGGTTTGTTGGTTTGTTGGTTTGTTGGTTTGTTGGTTTGTTGGTTTGTTGGTTTGTTGGTTTGTTGACTTATTTGTTTGTTGGTTTGTTGGTTTGTTGGCTTGTTGGTTTGTTGGTTTGTTGACTTATTTGTTTGTTGGTTTGTTGGTTTGTTGGTTTGTTTTTTTGTTCGTTTGCTGGTTTCTTGGATTGATCGTTTGTTGGTATGTTGGTTTCTTGGTTTGTTCGTTTGTTGGTTTGTTGGTTTGTTGGTTTGTTGGTTTGTTCGTTTGTTGACTTGTTGGTTTGTTGGTTTGTTGGTTTGTTCGTTTGTTGGTTTGTTTGTTTGTTGACTAATTGGTTTGTTGGTTTGTTGGTTTGTTCGTTTGTTGGTTTGTTGGCTTGTTGGTTTGTTGGTTTGTTGGTTTGGTGGTTTGTTGGTTTGTTGGTTTGTTGGTTTGTTGGTTTGTTGGTTTGTTGGTTTGTTGGTTTGTTGGTTTGTTGGTTTGTTGGTTTGTTGGTTTGTTGGTTTGTTGGTTTGTTGGTTTGTTGGTTTGTTGGATTGTTTGTTTGTTGGATTGTTCGTTTGTTGGCTTGTTGGTTTGTTGGTTTGTTGGTTTGTGGGTTTGTTGGTTTGTTGGTTTGTTGGTTTGTTGGTTTGTTAGTTTGTTGGTTTGTTGGTTTGTTGGTTTGTTCGTTTGTTAGTATGTTGGTTTGTTGGTTTGTTGGTTTGTTGTTTTGTTCGTTTGTTGGTTTGTTCGTTTGTTGGTTTGTTTGTTTGTTGGTTTGTTCGTTTGTTGGTTTGTTGGTTACTTGGTTTGTTGCTTTGTTGGTTTGTTGGTTTGTTGGTTTGTTGGTTTGTTGGTTTGTTGGTTTGTTGGTTTGTTGGTTTGTTGGTATGTTGGTTTGTTGGTTTGTTGGTTTGTTCATTTGTTAGTATGTTGGTTTGTTGGTTTGTTGGTTTGTTGTTTTGTTCGTTTGTTGGTTTGTTTGTTTGTTGGTTTGTTTGTTTGTTGGTTTGTTCGTTTGTTGGTTTGTTGGTTACTTGGTTTGTTGCTTTGTTGGTTTGTTGGTTTGTTGGTTTGTTGGTTTGTTGGTTTGTTGGTTTGTTGGTTTGTTGGTTTGTTGGTATGTTGGTTTGTTGATTTGTTGGTTTGTTGGTTTGTTGGGTTGTTGGTTTGTTGGTTTGTTGGTTTGTTGGTTTGTTGGTTTCTTGGTTTGTTGGTTTGTTGGTTTGTTGGTTTGTTGGTTTGTTGGTTTGTTCGTTTGTTGACTTGTTGGTTTGTTGGTTTGTTGGTTTGTTCATTTGTTGGTTTGTTGGTTTGTTGTTTTGTTCGTTTGCTGGTTTGTTCGTTTGTTGGTTTGTTTGTTTGTTGGTTTGTCCGTTCGTTGGTTTGTTGGTTACTTGGTTTGTTGGTTTGTTGGTTTGTTGGCCTGTTGGTTTGTTGGTTTGTTGGTTTGTTGGTTTGTTGGTTTGTTGGCTTGTTGGTTTGTTGGTTTGTTGGTTTTTTGGTTTTTTGGTTTGTTGGTTTGTCGGTTTGTTGGTTTGTTGGTTTCTTGGTTTGTTAGTTTGTTGGTTTGTTGTTTAGTTGGTTTGTTGGTTTGTTCGTTTGTTGATTTCTTGGTTTGTTGGTTTGATGGTTTATTTGTTTGTTGGTTTGTTGGTTTGTTGGTTTGTTCGTTTGTTGGCTTGTTGGTTTGTTGGCTTGTCGGCTTGTTGGTTTGTTGGTTCGTTGGTTTGTTGATTTGTTGGTTTGTTGGTTTTTTGGTTTGTTGGTTTACTGGTTTGTTGGTTTGTTGATTTGTTCGTTTGTTGGTTTGTTGGTTTGTTGGTTTGTTGGTTTGTTGGTTTGTTGGTTTGTTGTTTTGTTGGTTCGTTTGTTTGTTGGTTTGTTGGTTTGTCGATTCGTTGGCTTATTGGTTTGTTGGCTTGTTGGTTTGTTGTTTTGTTGGTTTGTTGGTTTGTTGGTTTGTTGGTTTGTTGGTTTGTTGGTTTTTCGGTTTGTTGTCTTGTTGGTTTGTTGGTTTGTTGGTTTGTTGGTTTGTTGGTTTGTTGGTTTGTTGGTTTTTTGGTTTGTTGGTTTGTTGGTTTGTTCGTTTGTTGGCTTGTTGGTTTGTCGGTTTGTTGGCTTGTTGGCTTGTTGGTTTGTTGGTTTGTTTGTTTGTTGGTTTGTTGGTTTGTTGGTTTGTTGGTTTGTTGGTTTGTTAGTTTGTTGGTTTGTTCGTTTGTTGGTTTGTTCGTTTGTTGGTTTGTTTGTTTGTTGGTTTGTTCGTTTGTTGGTTTGTTGGTTACTTGGTTTGTTGGTTTGTTGGTTTGTTGGTTTGTTGGTTTGTTGGTTTGTTGGTTTGTTGGTTTGTTGGTTTGTGGGTTTGTTGGTTTGTTGTTTTGTTGGTATGTTGGTTTGTTGGTTTGTTGGTTTGTTGGTTTTTTGGGTTGTTGGTTTGTTGGTTTGTTGGTTTGTTGGTTTCTTGGTTTGTTCGTTTGTTGGTTTGTTGGCTTGTTGGTTTGTTGGTTTGTTCGTTTGTTGACTTGTTGGGTTGTTGGTTTGTTGGTTTGTTCGTTTGTTGGTTTGTTAGTTTGTTGTTTTGTTCGTTTGTTGGTTTGTTCGTTTGTTGGTTTGTTGGTTTGTTGGTTTGTTGGTTTGTTGGTTTGTTGGTTTGTTGGTTTGTTGGTTTGTTGGTTTGTTGGTTTGTTGGTTTGTTGGTTTGTTGGTTTGTTGTTTTCTTGGTATGTTGGTTTGTTGGTTTGTTGGTTTGTTGGTTTGTTGGGTTGTTGGTTTGTTGGTTTGTTGGTTTGTTGGTTTCTTGGTTTGTTCGTTTGTTGGTTTGTTGGTTTGTTTGTTTGTTGACTAATTGGTTTGTTGGTTTGTTGGTTTGTTCGTTTGTTGGTTTGTTGACTTGTTGGTTTGTTGGTTTGTTGGTTTGGTGGTTTGTTGGTTTGTTGGTTTGTTGGTTTGTTGGTTTGTTGGTTTGTTGGTTTGTTGGTTTGTTGGTTTGTTGGTTTGTTGGTTTGTTGGTTTGTTGGTTTGTTGGTTTGTTGGTTTTTTGGTTTGTTGGCTTGTTGGTTTGTTGGTTTGTTGGTTTGTTCGTTTTTTGGTTTGTTGGTTTGTTGGTTTGTTGGTTTGTTGGTTTGTTGGTTTGTTGGTTTGTTGACTTATTTGTTTGTTGGTTTGTTGGTTTGTTGGCTTGTTGGTTTGTTGGTTTGTTGACTTATTTGTTTGTTGGTTTGTTGGTTTGTTGGTTTGTTTTTTGTTCGTTTGCTGGTTTCTTGGATTGTTCGTTTGTTGGTATGTTGGTTTGTTTGTTTGTTGGATTGTTTGTTTGTTGGTTTGTTCGTTTGTTGGCTTGTTGGTTTGTTGGCTTGTTGGTTTGTTGGTTTGTTGGTTTGTTTGTTTATTGGTTTGTTGGTTTGTTGGTTTGTGGGTTTGTTGGTTTGTTGGTTTGTTGGTTTGTTGGTTTGTTAGTTTGTTGGTTTGTTGGTTTGTTGGTTTGTTCGTTTGTTAGTATGTTGGTTTGTTGGTTTGTTGGTTTGTTGTTTTGTTCGTTTGTTGGTTTGTTCGTTTGTTGGTTTGTTTGTTTGTTGGTTTGTTCGTTTGTTGGTTTGTTGGTTACTTGGTTTGTTGCTTTGTTGGTTTGTTGGTTTGTTGGTTTGTTGGGTTGTTGGTTTGTTGGTTTGTTGGTTTGTTGGTTTGTTGGTTTGTTGGTTTGTTGGTTTGTTGGTATGTTGGTTTGTTGATTTGTTGGTTTGTTGGTTTATTGGGTTGTTGTTTTGTTGGTTTGTTGGTTTGTTGGTTTGTTGGTTTCTTGGTTTGTTGGTTTGTTGGTTTGTTGGTTTGTTGGTTTGTTGGTTTGTTCGTTTGTTGACTTGTTGGTTTGTTGGTTTGTTGGTTTGTTCATTTGTTGGTTTGTTGGTTTCTTGTTTTGTTCGTTTGCTGGTTTGTTCGTTTGTTGGTTTGTTTGTTTGTTGGTTTGTCCGTTCGTTGGTTTGTTGGTTACTTGGTTTGTTGGTTTGTTGGTTTGTTGGCCTGTTGGTTTGTTGGTTTGTTGGTTTGTTGGTTTGTTCGTTTGTTGGTTTGTTGGTTTGTTGGTTTGTTGGTTTGTTGGTTTGTTGGTTTGTTGGTTTTTTGGTTTGTTGGTTTGTTGGTTTGTCGGTTTGTTGGTTTCTTGGTTTCTTGGTTTGTTAGTTTGTTGGTTTGTTGTTTAGTTGGTTAGTTGGTTTGTTCGTTTGTTGATTTCTTGGTTTGTTGGTTTGATGGTTTATTTGTTTGTTGGTTTGTTGGTTTGTTGGTTTGTTCGTTTGTTGGCTTGTTGGTTTGTTGGCTTGTCGGCTTGTTGGTTTGTTGGTTCGTTGGTTTGTTGATTTGTTGGTTTGTTGGTTTTTTGGTTTGTTGATTGACTGGTTTGTTGGTTTGTTGATTTGTTCGTTTGTTGGTTTGTTGGTTTGTTGGTTTGTTGGTTTGTTGGTTTGTTGGTTTATTCGTTTGTTCGTTTGTTGGTTTGTTGGTTTGTTGGTTTATTTGTTTGTTGGTTTGTTGGTTTGTTGGTTTGTTGGTTTGTTGGTTTGTTGGTTTGTTGTTTTGTTGGTTCGTTTGTTTGTTGGTTTGTTGGTTTGTCGATTCGTTGGCTTATTGGTTTGTTGGCTTGTGGTTTGTTGTTTTGTTGGTTTGTTGGTTTGTTGGTTTGTTGGTTTGTTGGTTTTTTGGTTTGTTGTCTTGTTGGTTTGTTGGTTTGTTGGTTTGTTGGTTTGTTGGTTTGTTGGTTTGTTAGTTTTTTTGGTTTGTTGGTTTGTTGGCTTGTTGGTTTGTTGGTTTGTTTGTTTGTTGGTTTGTTGGTTTGTTGGTTTGTTGGTTTGTTGGTTTGTTGGTTTGTTGGTTTGTTAGTTTGTGGGTTTGTTGGTTTGTTGCTTTGTTGGTTTGTTGGTTTGTTGGTTTGTTAGTTTGTTGGTTTGTTCGTTTTTTGGTTTGTTCGTTTGTTGGTTTGTTTGTTTGTTGGTTTGTTCGTTTGTTGGTTTGTTGGTTACTTGGTTTGTTGGTTTGTTGGTTTGTTGGTTTGTTGGTTTGTTGGTTTGTTGGTTTGTTCGTTTGTTAGTATGTTGGTTTGTTGGTTTGTTGGTTTGTTGTTTTGTTCGTTTGTTGGTTTGTTCGTTTGTTGGTTTGTTTGTTTGCTGGTTTGTTCGTTTGTTGGTTTGTTGGTTACTTGGTTTGTTGCTTTGTTGGTTTGTTGGTTTGTTGGTTTGTTGGTTTGTTGGTTTGTTGGTTTGTTGGTTTGTTGGTTTGTTGGTTTGTTGGTTTGTTGGTATGTTGGTTTGTTGATTTGTTGGTTTGTTGGTTTATTGCGTTGTTGGTTTGTTGGTTTGTTGGTTTGTTGGTTTGTTGGTTTCTTGGTTTGTTGGTTTGTTGGTTTGTTGGTTTGTTGGTTTGTTCGTTTGTTGACTTGTTGGTTTGTTGGTTTGTTGGTTTGTTCATTTGTTGGTTTGTTGGTTTGTTGTTTTGTTCGTTTGCTGGTTTGTTCGTTTGTTGGTTTGTTTGTTTGTTGGTTTGTCCGTTCGTTGGTTTGTTGGTTACTTGGTTTGTTGGTTTGTTGGTTTGTTGGCCTGTTGGTTTGTTGGTTTGTTGGTTTGTTGGTTTGTTCGTTTGTTGGTTTGTTGGTTTGTTGGTTTGTTGGTTTGTTGGTTTGTTGGTTTGTTGGTTTTTTGGTTTGTTGGTTTGTTGGTTTGTCGGTTTGTTGTTTTCTTGGTTTCTTGGTTTGTTAGTTTGTTGGTTTGTTGTTTAGTTGGTTAGTTGGTTTGTTCGTTTGTTGATTTCTTGGTTTGTTGGTTTGATGGTTTATTTGTTTGTTGGTTTGTTGGTTTGTTCGTTTGTTGGCTTGTTGGTTTGTTGGCTTGTCGGCTTGTTGGTTTGTTGGTTCGTTGGTTTGTTGATTTGTTGGTTTGTTGGTTTTTTGGTTTGTTGGTTGACTGGTTTGTTGGTTTGTTGATTTGTTCGTTTGTTGGTTTGTTGGTTTGTTGGTTTGTTGGTTTGTTGGTTTGTTGGTTTATTCGTTTGTTCGTTTGTTGGTTTGTTGGTTTGTTGGTTTATTTGTTTGTTGGTTTGTTGGTTTGTTGGTTTGTTGGTTTGTTGGTTTGTTGGTTTGTTGTTTTGTTGGTTCGTTTGTTTGTTGGTTTGTTGGTTTGTCGATTCGTTGGCTTATTGGTTTGTTGGCTTGTTGGTTTGTTGTTTTGTTGGTTTGTTGGTTTGTTGGTTTGTTGGTTTGTTGGTTTGTTGGTTTTTTGGTTTGTTGTCTTGTTGGTTTGTTGGTTTGTTGGTTTGTTGGTTTGTTGGTTTGTTGGTTTTTTTGGTTTTTTGGTTTGTTGGTTTGTTCGTTTGTTGGCTTGTTGGTTTGTTGGCTTGTTGGCTTGTTGGTTTGTTGGTTTGTTTGTTTGTTGGTTTGTTGGTTTGTTGGTTTGTTGGTTTGTTGGTTTGTTGGTTTGTTGGTTTGTTAGTTTGTGGGTTTGTTGGTTTGTTGCTTTGTTGGTTTGTTGGTTTGTTGGTTTGTTAGTTTGTTGGTTTGTTCGTTTGTTCGTTTGTTGGTTTGTTTGTTTGTTGGTTTGTTCGTTTGTTGGTTTGTTGGTTACTTGGTTTGTTGGTTTGTTGGTTTGTTGGTTTGTTGGTTTGTTGGTTTGTTGGTTTGTTGGTTTGTTGGTTTGTTGGTTTGTGGGTTTGTTGGTTTGTTGTTTTGTTGGTATGTTGGTTTGTTGGTTTGTTGGTTTGTTGGTTTTTTGGGTTGTTGGTTTGTTGGTTTGTTGGTTTGTTGGTTTGTTGGTTTGTTCGTTTGTTGGTTTGTTGGTTTGTTGGTTTGTTGGTTTGTTCGTTTGTTGACTTGTTGGTTTGTTGGTTTGTTGGTTTGTTCGTTTGTTGGTTTGTTAGTTTGTTGTTTTGTTCGTTTGTTGGTTTGTTCGTTTGTTGGTTTGTTTGTTTGTTTGTTTGTTCGTTTGTTAATTTGTTGGTTACTTGGTTTGTTGGTTTGTTGGTTTGTTGGCCTGTTGGTTTGTTGGTTTGTTGGTTTGTTGGTTTGTTGGTTTGTTGGTTTGTTGGTTTTTTGGTTAGTTGGTTTATTGGTTCGTTGGTTTGTTGGTTTCCTGGTTTGTTATTTTGTTGGTTGTTGGTTTGTTGGTTTGTTGGTTTGTTGGTTTGTTCGTTTGTTGACTTGTTGTTTTGTTGGTTTGTTGGTTTATTTGTTTGTTGGTTTGTTGGTTTGTTGGTTTGTTCGTTTGTTGGCTTATTGATATGATGGCTTGTCGGCTTGTTAGTTTGCTGGTTTGTTGGTTTGTTGGTTTTTTGGTTTGTTTGTTTGTTGATTTATTGGTTTGTTGGTTTGTTGATTTGTTCGTTTGTTGGTTTATTTGTTTGTTGGTTTGTTGGTTTGTTGGTTTGTTGGTTTGTTGGTTTGTTGGTTCGTTGGTTTCTTGGTCTGTTGGTTTGTTGATTTGTTGGCTTGTTGGTTTGTTGGCTTGTTGGTTTGTTGGTTTGTTGGTTTGTTGGTTTGTTGGTTTGTTGGTTTGTTGGTTTTTTGGTTTGTTGTCTTGTTGGTTTGTTGGCTTATTGGTTTGTTGGTTTGTTGGTTTTTTGGTTTTTTGGTTTTTTGGTTTGTTGGTTTGTTTGTTTGTTTGTTTGTTGGTTTGTTGGTTTGTTGGTTCGTTGGTTTGTTGGTTTGTTGGTTTGTTGGTTTGTTGGCTTGTTGGTTTGTCCGTTTGTTGTCTTGTTGGTTTGTTGGCTTGTTGGTTTGTTCGTTTGTTGGCTTGTTGGTTTGTTGGCTTGTTGGTTTGTTGGTTTGTTGGTTTGTTGTCTTGTTGGTTCGTTGGTTTGTTGGTTTGTTGGTTTGTCGGTTCTTTTGGTTTGTTGGTTTGTTTGTTTGTTTGTTTGTTGGTTCGTTGGTTTGTTGGTTTGTTGGTTTGTTGGTTTTTTGGTTTGTTGGTTGACTGGTTTGTTGGTTTGTTGATTTGTTCGTTTGTTGGTTTGTTGGTTTGTTGGTTTGTTGGTTTGTTGGTTTGTTGGTTTGTTGGCTTGTTGGTTTGTTGTTTTGTTGGTTTGTTGGTTTGTTGGTTTGTTGGTTTGTTGGTTTGTTGGTTTTTTGGTTTGTTGTCTTGTTGGTTTGTTGGTTTGTTGGTTTTTTGGTTTGTTGTCTTGTTGGTTTGTTGGTTTGTTGGTTTGTTGGTTTGTTGGTTTGTTGGTTTGTTGGTTTGTTGGTTTGTTGGTTTGTTGGTTTTTTTGGTTTGTTGGTTTGTTGGTTTGTTCGTTTGTTGGCTTGTTGGTTTGTTGGCTTGTTGGCTTGTTGGTTTGTTGGTTTGTTTGTTTGTTGGTTTGTTGGTTTGTTGGTTTGTTGGTTTGTTGGTTTGTTGGTTTGTTGGTTTGTTAGTTTGTGGGTTTGTTGGTTTGTTGCTTTGTTGGTTTGTTGGTTTGTTGGTTTGTTAGTTTGTTGGTTTGTTCGTTTGTTGGTTTGTTCGTTTGTTGGTTTGTTTGTTTGTTGGTTTGTTCGTTTGTTGGTTTGTTGGTTACTTGGTTTGTTGGTTTGTTGGTTTGTTGGTTTGTTGGTTTGTTGGTTTGTTGGTTTGTTGGTTTGTTGGTTTGTTGGTTTGTTGGTTTGTGGGTTTGTTGGTTTGTTGTTTTGTTGGTATGTTGGTTTGTTGGTTTGTTGGTTTGTTGGTTTTTTGGGTTGTTGGTTTGTTGGTTTGTTGGTTTGTTGGTTTGTTGGTTTGTTCGTTTGTTGGTTTGTTGGTTTGTTGGTTTGTTGGTTTGTTCGTTTGTTGACTTGTTGGTTTGTTGGTTTGTTGGTTTGTTCGTTTGTTGGTTTGTTAGTTTGTTGTTTTGTTCGTTTGTTGGTTTGTTCGTTTGTTGGTTTGTTTGTTTGTTTGTTTGTTCGTTTGTTAATTTGTTGGTTACTTGGTTTGTTGGTTTGTTGGTTTGTTGGCCTGTTGGTTTGTTGGTTTGTTGGTTTGTTGGTTTGTTGGTTTGTTGGTTTGTTGGTTTTTTGGTTAGTTGGTTTATTGGTTCGTTGGTTTGTTGGTTTCCTGGTTTGTTATTTTGTTGGTTGTTGGTTTGTTGGTTTGTTGGTTTGTTGGTTTGTTGGTTTGTTCGTTTGTTGACTTGTTGTTTTGTTGGTTTGTTGGTTTATTTGTTTGTTGGTTTGTTGGTTTGTTGGTTTGTTCGTTTGTTGGCTTATTGGTATGTTGGCTTGTCGGCTTGTTAGTTTGCTGGTTTGTTGGTTTGTTGGTTTTTTGGTTTGTTTGTTTGTTGATTTATTGGTTTGTTGGTTTGTTGATTTGTTCGTTTGTTGGTTTATTTGTTTGTTGGTTTGTTGGTTTGTTGGTTTGTTGGTTTGTTGGTTCGTTGGTTTGTTGGTCTGTTGGTTTGTTGATTTGTTGGCTTGTTGGTTTGTTGGCTTGTTGGTTTGTTGGTTTGTTGGTTTGTTGGTTTGTTGGTTTGTTGGTTTGTTGGTTTGTTGGTTTTTTGGTTTGTTGTCTTGTTGGTTTGTTGGTTCGTTGGTTTGTTGGTCTGTTGGTCTGTTGGTTTGTTGATTTGTTGGCTTGTTGGTTTGTTGGCTTGTTGGTTTGTTGGTTTGTTGGTTTGTTGGTTTGTTGGTTTGTTGGTTTGTTGGTTTTTTGGTTTTTTGGTTTTTTGGTTGGTTGGTTTGTTTGTTTGTTTGTTTGTTGGTTTGTTAGTTTGTTGGTTCGTTGGTTTGTTGGTTTGTTGGTTTGTTGGTTTGTTGGTTTGTTGGCTTGTTGGTTTGTCCGTTTGTTGTCTTGTTGGTCTGTTGGCTTGTTGGTTTGTTCGTTTGTTGGCTTGTTGGTTTGTTGGCTTGTTGGTTTGTTGGTTTGTTGGTTTGTTGTCTTGTTGGTTTGTTGGTTTGTTGGTTTGTTGGTTTGTCGGTTCTTTTGGTTTGTTGGTTTGTTTGTTTGTTTGTTTGTTGGTTCGTTGGTTTGTTGGTTTGTTTGTTTGTTTGTTTGTTGGTTCGTTGGTTTGTTGGTTTGTTGGCTTGTTGGTTTGTTGGTTTGTTGGTTTGTTGGTTTGTTGGTTTGTAGGTTTGTTGGTTTTTTGGTTTGTTGTCTTGTTGGTTTGTTGGTTTGTTGGTTTGTTTGCTTGTTGGTTTCTTGGTTTCTTGGTTTGTTGGATTGTTGGTTACTTGGTTTGTTTGTTTTTTGGTTTGTTGGTTTGTTTGTTTGTTCGTTTGTTGGCTTGTTGGTTTGTTGGCTTGTTGGTTTGTTGGTTTGTTGGTTTGTTCGTCTGTTCGTTTTTTGGTTTGTTGGTTTGTTGGTTTGTTGGTTTGTTGGTTTGTTGGTTTGTTGGTTTGTTGGTTACTTGGTTTGTTGGTTTGTTGGTTTGTTGGTTTGTTGGCCTGTTGGTTTGTTGGTTTGTTGGTTTGTTGGTTTGTTGGTTTGTTGGTTTGTTGGTTTGTTGGTTTGTTGGTTTTTTGGTTAGTTGGTTTATTGGTTCGTTGGTTTGTTGGTTTCCTGTTTTGTTAGTTTGTTGGTTGTTGGTTTGTTGGTTTGTTGGTTTGTTGGTTTGTTGGTTTGTTCGTTTGTTGACTTGTTGTTTTGTTGGTTTGTTTGTTTATTTGTTTGTTGGTTTGTTGGTTTGTTGGTTTGTTCGTTTGTTGGCTTGTTGGTTTATTGGCTTGTCGGCTTGTTAGTTTGCTGGTTTGTTGGTTTGTTGGTTTTTTGGTTTGTTTGTTTATTGGTTTGTTGGTTTGTTGATTTGTTCGTTATTGGTTTATTTGTTTGCTGGTTTGTTGGTTTGTTGGTTTGTTGGTTTGTTGGTTTGTTGGTTTGTTGGTTCGTTGGTTTGTTGGTTCGTTGGTTTGTTGGTTTGTTGGTTTGTTGATTTGTTGGCTTCTTGGTTTGTTGGCTTGTTGGTTTGTTGGTTTGTTGGTTTGTTGGTTTGTTGGTTTATTGGTTTGTTGGTTTGTTGGTTTGTTGATTTTTTGGTTTGTTGTCTTGTTGGTTTATTGGTTTGTTGGTTTGTTGGTTTTTTGGTTTTTTGGTTTGTTGGTTTGTTTGTTTGTTTGTTTGTTGGTTTGTTGGTTTGTTGGTTCGTTGGTTTGTTGGTTTGTTGGTTTGTTGGTTTGTTGGTTTGTTGGTTTGTTGGCTTGTTGGCTTGTTGGTTTGTTCGTTTGTTGGCTTATTGGTTTGTTGGCTTGTTGGTTTGTTGGTTTGTTGGTTTGTTGGTTTGTTGGTTTGTAGGTTTGTTGGTTTTTTGGTTCGTTGGCTTGTTGGTTTGTTCGTTTGTTGGCTTGTTGGTTTGTTGGCTTGTTGGTTTGTTGGTTTGTTGGTTTGTTGTCTTGTTGGTTTGTTGGTTTGTTGGTTTGTTGGTTTGTTGGTTTGTCGGTTTTTTGGTTTGTTGGTTTGTTTGTTTATTTGTTTGTTGGATCGTTGGCTTGTTGGTTTGTTGGTTTGTTTGTTTGTTGGTTTGTTGGTTTGTTGGTTTGTTGGTTTGTTGGTTTGTTGGTTTGTTGGTTTGTGGGTTTGTTGGTTTGTTGTTTTGTTGGTATGTTGGTTTGTTGGTTTGTTGGTTTGTTGGTTTGTTGGTTTTTTGGGTTGTTGGTTTGTTGGTTTGTTGGTTTGTTGGTTTCTTGGTTTGTTCGTTTGTTGGTTTGTTGGTTTGTTGGTTTGTTGGTTTGTTCGTTTGTTGACTTGTTGATTTGTTGGTTTGTTGGTTTGTTCGTTTGTTGGTTTGTTAGTTTGTTGTTTTGTTCGTTTGTTGGTTTGTTCGTTTGTTGGTTTGTTGGTTTGTTGGTTTGTTGGTTTGTTGGTTTGTTGGTTTGTTGGTTTGTTGGTTTGTTGGTTTGTTGGTTTGTTGGTTTGTTGGTTTGTTGTTTTCTTGGTATGTTGGTTTGTTGGTTTGTTGGTTTGTTGGTTTGTTGGTTTGTTGGTTTGTTGGGTTGTTGGTTTGTTGGTTTGTTAATTTGTTGGTTTCTTGGTTTGTTCGTTTGTTGGTTTGTTGGTTTGTTTGTTTGTTGACTAATTGGTTTGTTGGTTTGTTGGTTTGTTCGTTTGTTGCTTTGTTGGCTTGTTGGTTTGTTGGTTTGTTGGTTTGTTGGTTTGTTGGTTTGTTGGTTTGTTGGTTTGTTGGTTTGTTGGTTTGTTGGTTTGTTGGTTTGTTGGTTTGTTGGTTTGTTGGTTTGTTGGTTTGTTGGTTTGTTGGTTTGTTGGTTTGTTGGTTTGTTGGCTTGTTGGTTTGTTGGTTTGTTGGTTTGTTCGTTTTTTGGTTTGTTGGTTTGTTGGTTTGTTGGTTTGTTGGTTTGTTGGTTATTTGGTTTGTTGGTTTGTTGACTTATTTGTTTGTTGGTTTGTTGGTTTGTTGGCTTGTTGGTTTGTTGGTTTGTTGACTTATTTGTTTGTTGGTTTGTTGGTTTGTTTTTTTGTTCGTTTGCTGGTTTCTTGGATTGTTCGTTTGTTGGTATGTTGGTTTGTTTGTTTGTTGGATTGTTTGTTTGTTGATTTGTTCGTTTGTTGGCTTGTTGGTTTGTTGGCTTGTTGGCTTGTTGGTTTGTTGGTTTGTTTGTTTATTGGTTTGTTAGTTTGTTGGTTTGTTGGTTTGTGGGTTTGTTGGTTTGTTGGTTTGTTGGTTTGTTAGTTTGTTGGTTTGTTGGTTTGTTGGTTTGTTCGTTTGTTAGTATGTTGGTTTGTTGGTTTGTTGGTTTGTTGTTTTGTTCGTTTGTTGGTTTGTTCGTTTGTTAGTTTGTTTGTTTGTTGGTTTGTTTGTTTGTTGGTTTGTTCGTTTGTTGGTTTGTTGGTTATTTGGTTTGTTGCTTTGTTGGTTTGTTGGTTTGTTGGTTTGTTGGTTTGTTGGTTTGTTGGTTTGTTGGTTTGTTGGTATGTTGGTTTGTTGATTTGTTGGTTTGTTGGTTTGTTGGGTTGTTGGTTTGTTGGTTTGTTGGTTTGTTGGTTTGTTGGTTTGTTGGTTTGTTGGTTTGTTGGTTTGTTGGTTTGTTGGTTTGTTGGTTTGTTGGTTTGTTGGTTTGTTCGTTTGTTGACTTGTTGGTTTGTTGGTTTGTTGGTTTGTTCATTTGTTGGTTTGTTGGTTTGTTGTTTTGTTCGTTTGCTGGTTTGTTCGTTTGTTGGTTTGTTTGTTTGTTGGTTTGTCCGTTCGTTGGTTTGTTGGTTACTTGGTTTGTTGGTTTGTTGGTTTGTTGGCCTGTTGGTTTGTTGGTTTGTTGGTTTGTTGGTTTGTTGGTTTGTTGGTTTGTTGGTTTGTTGGTTTGTTGGTTTTTTGGTTTGTTGGTTTGTCGGTTTGTTGGTTTGTTGGTTTCTTGGTTTGTTAGTTTGTTGGTTTGTTGTTTAGTTGGTTTGTTGGTTTGTTCGTTTGTTGATTTCTTGGTTTGTTGGTTTGATGGCTTATTTGTTTGTTGGTTTGTTGGTTTGTTCGTTTGTTGGCTTGTTGGTTTGTTGGCCTGTCGGCTTGTTGGTTTGTTGGTTTGTTGGTTCGTTGGTTTGTTGGTCTGTTGGTTTGTTGATTTGTTGGCTTGTTGGTTTGTTGGCTTGTTGGTTTGTTGGTTTCTTGGTTTGTTGGTTCGTTGGTTTGTTGGTTTGTTGGTTTGTTGGTTTGTTGGTTTGTTGGTTTGTTGGTTTGTTGGTTTGTTGGTTTGTTGGTTTTTTGGTTTGTTGTCTTGTTGGTTTGTTGGCTTATTGGTTTGTTGGTTTGTTGGTTTTTTGGTTTTTTGGTTTGTTGGTTTGTTTGTTTGTTTGTTTGTTGGTTTGTTGGTTTGTTGGTTCGTTGGTTTGTTGGTTTGTTGGTTTGTTGGTTTGTTGGCTTGTTGGTTTGTCCGTTTGTTGGCTTGTTGGTTTGTTGGCTTGTTGGTTTGTTCGTTTGTTGGCTTGTTGGTTTGTTGGCTTGTTGGTTTGTTGGTTTGTTGGTTTGTTGTCTTGTTGGTTTGTTGGTTTGTTGGTTTGTTGGTTTGTCGGTTCTTTTGGTTTGTTGGTTTGTTTGTTTGTTTGTTTGTTGGTTCGTTGGTTTGTTGGTTTGTTGGTTTGTTGGTTTGTTGGCTTGTTGGCTTGTTGGTTTGTTCGTTTTTTGGCTTATTGGTTTGTTGGCTTGTTGGTTTGTTGGTTTGTTGGTTTGTTGGTTTGTTGGTTTGTAGGTTTGTTGGTTTTTTGGTTTTTTGGTTTGTTGTCTTGTTGGTTTGTTGGTTTGTTGGTTTGTTTGCTTGTTGGTTTCTTGGTTTCTTGGTTTGTTGGATTGTTGTTTACTTGGTTTGTTTGTTTTTTGGTTTGTTGGTTTGTTGGCTTTTTGGTTTGTTGGTTTGTTGGTTTGTTGGTTAATTGGTTTGTTGGTTTGTTGGTTTGTTGGTTTGTTGGTTTGTTGGTTTGTTGGGTTGTTGGTTTGTTGGTTTTTTGGTTTGTTGGTTTGTCGGTTTGTTGGTTTGTCGGTTTGTTGGTTTGTTGGTTTGTTCGTTTGTTCGTTTTTTGGTTTGTTGGTTTGTTGGTTTGTTGGTTTGTTGGTTTGTTGGTTTGTTGGTTTGTTGACTTATTTGCTTGTCGGTTTGTTGGTTTGTTGGCTTGTTGGTTTGTTTGTTTGTTTGTTTGTTGGTTTGTTGGTTTGTTGGTTTGTTGGTTTGTTGGTTTGTTGGTTTGTTGGTTCGTTTGTTTGTTGGTTTGTTGGTTTGTTGATTTGTTGGCTTGTTGGTTTGTTGGCTTGTTGTTTTGTTGTTTTGCTGGTTTGTTGGTTTGTTGGTTTGTTGGTTTGTTGGTTTTTTGGTTTGTTGTCTTGTTGGTTTGTTGGTTTGTTGGTTTGTTGGTTTGTTGGTTTGTTGGTTTTTTTGGTTTGTTGGTTTGTTGGTTTGTTGGTTTGTTCGTTTGTTGGCTTGTTGGTTTGTTGGCTTGTTGGCTTGTTGGTTTGTTGGTTTGTTTGTTTGTTGGTTTGTTGGTTTGTTGGTTTGTCGGTTTGTGGGTTTGTTGGTTTGTTGCTTTGTTGGTTTGTTGGTTTGTTGGTTTGTTGGTTTGTTGGTTTGTTGGTTTGTTGGTTTGTTCGTTTGTTAGTATGTTGGTTTGTTGGTTTGTTGGTTTGTTAGTTTGTTGGTTTGTTCGTTTGTTGGTTTGTTCGTTTGTTGGTTTGTTTGTTTGTTGGTTTGTTCGTTTGTTGGTTTGTTGGTTACTTGGTTTGTTGGTTTGTTGGTTTGTTGGTTTGTTGGTTTGTTGGTTTGTTGGTTTGTTGGTTTGTTGGTTTGTTGGTTTGTTGGTTTGTTCGTTTGTTGGTTTGTTGGTTTGTTGGTATGTTGGTTTATTGGTTTGTTGGTTTGTTGGTTTGTTGGGTTGTTGGTTTGTTGGTTTGTTGGTTTGTTGGTTTCTTGGTTTGTTCTTTTCTTGGTTTGTTGGTTTGTTGGTTTGTTGGTTTGTTCGTTTGTTGACTTGTTGGTTTGTTGGTTTGTTGGTTTGTTCGTTTGTTGGTTTGTTGGTTTGTTGTTTTGTTCGTTTGTTGGTTTGTTCGTTTGTTGGTTTGTTTGTTTGTTTGGTTGTGGTTTGTTGGTTTGTTGGTTTGTTGGTTTGTTGGTTTGTTGGTTTGTTGGTTTGTTGGTATGTTGGTTTGTTGATTTGTTGGTTTGTTGGTTTGTTGGGTTGTTGGTTTGTTGGTTTGTTGGTTTGTTGGTTTGTTGGTTTGTTGGTTTGTTGGTTTGTTGGTTTGTTGGTTTGTTGGTTTGTTGACTTATTTGTTTGTTGGTTTGTTGGCTTGTTGGTTTGTTGGTTTGTTTGTTTGTTTGTTGGTTTGTTGGTTTGTTGGTTTGTTGGTTTGTTGGTTTGTTGGTTTGTTGGTTTGTTGGTTTGTTGACTTATTTGTTTGTTGGTTTGTTGGCTTGTTGGTTTGTTGGTTTGTTTGTTTGTTTGTTGGTTTGTTGGTTTGTTCGTTTGTTGGTTTGTTGGTTTGTTGGTTTGTTCGTTTATTGGTTTGTTGGTTTGTTCGTTTGTTGGTATGTTGGTTTGTTTGTTTGTTGGTTTGTTTGTTTGTTGGTTTGTTGGCTTGTTGGTTTGTTGGCTTGTTGGTTTGTTGGTTTGTTTGTTTGTTGGTTTGTAGGTTTGTTGGTTTGTTGGTTTGTGGGTTTGTTGGTTTGTGGGTTTGTTGGTTTGTTGGTTTGTTGGTTTGTTGGTTTGTTCGTTTGTTAGTATGTTGGTTTGTTGGTTTGTTGGTTTGTTCGTTTGTTGGTTTGTTGGTTTGTTGGTTTGTTTGTTTGTTGGTTTGTTCGTTTGTTGGTTTGTTGGTTACTTGGTTTGTTGGTTTGTTGGTTTGTTGGTTTGTTGGTTTGTTGGTTTGTTTGTTTGTTGGTTTCTTGGTTTGTTGGTATGTTGGTTTGTTGGTTTGTTGGTTTGTTGGTTTGTTGGTTTGTTGGTTTGTTGGTTTGTTGGTTTGTTGGTTTGTTGGTTTGTTCGTTTGTTCGTTTTTTGGTTTGCTGGTTTGTTGGTTTGTTGGTTTGTTGGTTTGTTGGTTTGTTGGTTTGTTGGTTTGTTGGTTTGTTGACTTATTTGTTTGTTGGTTTGTTGGTTTATTGGTTTGTTGACTTATTTGTTTGTTGGTTTGTTGGTTTGTTGGTTTGTTGGTTTGTTGGTTTGTTGGTTTGTTGATTTATTTGTTTGTTGGTTTGTTGGCTTATTGGTTTGTTGGTTTGTTTGTTTGTTGGTTTGTTGGTTTGTTCGTTTGTTGGTTTGTTGGTTTGTTGGTTTGTTGGTTTATTTGTTTGTTGGTTTGTTGGTTTGTTGGTTTGTTGGTTTGGTGGTTTGTTGGTTTGTTGGTTTGTTGGTTTCTTCGTTTGTTGGCTTATTGGTTTGTTGGCTTGTTGGTTTGTCGGTTTGTTGGTTTGTTGGTTTGTTGGTTTGTAGGTTTGTTGGTTTTTTGGTTTGTTGGGATGTTGGTTTGTTGGTTTGTTGGTTTGTTGGTTTTTTGGTTTGTTGTCTTGTTGGTTTGTTGGTTTATTGGTTTGTTGGTTTGTTGGTTTGTGGGTTTGTTGGTTTGGTGGTTTGTTGGTTTGTTGGCTTGTTGGTTTGTTCGTTTGTTGGCTTATTGGTTTGTTGGCTTGTTGGTTTGTCGGTTTGTTGGTTTGTTGGTTTGTTGGTTTGTAGGTTTGTTGGTTTTTTGGTTTGTTGTCTTGTTGGTTTGTTGGTTTGTTGGTTTGTTTGCTAGTTGGTTTCTTGGTTTCTTGGTTTGTTCGATTGTTGGTTACTTGGTTTGTTTGTTTTTTGGTTTGTTGGTTTGTTTGTTTGTTCGTTTGTTTGCTTGTTGGTTTGTTGGCTTGTTGGTTTGTTGATTTATTTGTTTGTTGGTTTGTTGGCTTGTTGGTTTGTTGGTTTGTTGGTTTGTTGGTTTGTTGGTTTGTTCGCTTGTTGGTTTGTTCGTTTGTTGGCTTGTTGGTTTGTTGGCTTGTTGGTTTGTTCGTTTGTTGGCTTCTTGGTTTGTTGGCTTGTTGGTTTGTTGGTTTGTTGGTTTGTTGTCTTGTTGGTTTGTTGGTTTGTTGGTTTGTCGGTTTTTTGGTTTGTTGGTTTGTTTGTTTGTTTGTTTGTTGGTTCGTTGGTTTGTTGGTTTGTTGGTTTGTTGGTTTGTTGGTTTGTTGGTTTGTTGGCTTGTTGGCTTGTTGGTTTGTTCGTTTGTTGGCTTGTTGGTTTGTTGGCTTGTTGGTTTGTTGGTTTGTTGGTTTGTTGTCTTGTTGGTTTGTTGGTTTGTTGGTTTGTTGGTTTGTTGGTTTGTTGGTTTGTTGGTTTGTTGACTTATTTGTTTGTTGGTTTGTTGGTTTGTTGGCTTGTTGGTTTGTTGGTTTGTTGACTTATTTGTTTGTTGGTTTGTTGGTTTGTTGGCTTGTTCTTTTGTTGGTTCGTTTGTTTGTTCGTTTGCTGGTTTCTTGGATTGTTCGTTTGTTGGTATCTTGGTTTGTTTGTTTGTTGGATTGTTTGTTTGTTGGTTTGTTCGTTTGTTGGCTTGTTGGTTTGTTGGCTTGTTGGCTTGTTGGTTTGTTGGTTTGTTTGTTTATTGGTTTGTTGGTTTGTTGGTTTGTTGGTTTGTGGGTTTGTTGGTTTGTTGGTTTGTTGGTTTGTGGTTTGTTGGTTTGTTGGTTTGTTGGTTTGTTGGTTTGTTGGTTTGTTGGTTTGTTCGTTTGTTAGTATGTTGGTTTGTTGGTTTGTTGGTTTGTTGTTTTGTTCGTTTGTTGGTTTGTTCGTTTGTTGGTTTGTTTGTTTGTTGGTTTGTTCGTTTGTTGGTTTGTTGGTTACTTGGTTTGTTGGTTTGTTGGTTTGTTGGTTTGTTGGTTTGTTGGTTTGTTGGTTTGTTGGTTTGTTGGTTTGTTCGTTTGTTCGTTTTTTGGTTTGTTGGTTTGTTGGTTTGTTGGTTTGTTGGTTTGTTGGTTTGTTGGTTTGTTGGTTTGTTGGTTTGTTGGTTTGTTGGTTTGTTGGTTTGTTGGTTTGTTGGTTTGTTGACTTATTTGTTTGTTGGTTTGTTGGCTTGTTGGTTTGTTGGTTTGTTTGTTTGTTGGTTTGTTGGTTTGTTCGTTTGTTGGTTTGTTGGTTTGTTGGTTTGTTCGTTTGTTGGTTTGTTGGTTTGTTCGTTTGTTGGTATGTTGGTTTGTTTGTTTGTTGGTTTGTTTGTTTGTTGGTTTGTTGGCTTGTTGGTTTGTTGGTTTGTTTGTTTGTTGGTTTGTTGGTTTGTTGGTTTAATGGTTTGTGGGTTTGTTGGTTTGTGGGTTTGTTGGTTTGTTGGTTTGTTGGTTTGTTGGTTTGTTGTTTTGTTGGTTTGTTGGTTTGTTCGTTTGTTAGTATGTTGGTTTGTTGGTTTGTTCGTTTGTTGGTTTGTTGGTTTGTTGGTTTGTTGTTTTGTTCGTTTGTTGGTTTGTTCGTTTGTTGGTTTGTTTGTTTGTTGGTTTGTTCGTTTGTTGGTTTGTTGGTTACTTGGTTTGTTGGTTTGTTGGTTTGTTGTTTTGTTGTTTTGTTGGTTTGTTGGTTTGTTGGTTTGTTTGTTTGTTGGTTTCTTGGTTTGTTGGTATGTTGGTTTGTTGGTTTGTTGGTTTGTTGGTTTGTTGGTTTGTTGGTTTGTTGGTTTGTTGGTTTGTTGGTTTGTTGGTTTGTTCGTTTGTTCGTTTTTTGGTTTGCTGGTTTGTTGGTTTGTTGGTTTGTTGGTTTGTTGGTTTGTTGGTTTGTTGGTTTGTTGGTTTGTTCACTTATTTGTTTGTTGGTTTGTTGGTTTATTGGTTTGTTGACTTATTTGTTTGTTGGTTTGTTGGTTTGTTGGTTTGTTGGTTTGTTGGTTTGTTGGTTTGTTGATTTATTTGTTTGTTGGTTTGTTGGTTTGTTGGTTTGTTTGTTTCTTGGTTTGTTGGTTTGTTCGTTTGTTGGTTTGTTGGTTTGTTGGTTTGTTGGTTTGTTGGTTTATTTGTTTGTTGGTTTGTTGGTTTGTTGGTTTGTTGGTTTGGTGGTTTGTTGGTTTGTTGGTTTGTTGGTTTGTTCGTTTGTTGGCTTATTGGTTTGTTGGCTTGTTGGTTTGTCGGTTTGTTGGTTTGTTGGTTTGTTGGCTTGTAGGTTTGTTGGTTTTTTGGTTTGTTGGGATGTTGGTTTGTTGGTTTGTTGGTTTGTTGGTTTTTTGGTTTGTTGTCTTGTTGGTTTGTTGGTTTATTGGTTTGTTGGTTTGTTGGTTTGTTGGTTTGGTGGTTTGTTGGTTTGTTGGCTTGTTGGTTTGTTCGTTTGTTGGCTTATTGGTTTGTTGGCTTGTTGGTTTGTCGGTTTGTTGGTTTGTTGGTTTGTTAGTTTGTAGGTTTTTTGGTTTTTTGGTTTGTTGTCTTGTTGGTTTGTTGGTTTGTTGGTTTGTTTGCTTGTTGGTTTCTTGGTTTCTTGGTTTGTTGGATTGTTGGTTACTTGGTTTGTTTGTTTTTTGGTTTGTTGGTTTGTTTGTTTGTTCGTTTGTTGGCTTGTTGGTTTGTTGGCTTGTTGGTTTGTTGATTTATTTGTTTGTTGGTTTGTTGGCTTGTTGGTTTGTTGGTTTGTTGGTTTGTTGGTTTGTTGGTTTGTTGGTTTGTTGGCTTGTTGGTTTGTTCGTTTGTTGGCTTGTTGGTTTGTTGGCTTGTTGGTTTGTTCGTTTGTTGGCTTCTTGGTTTGTTGGCTTGTTGGTTTGTTGGTTTGTTGGTTTGTTGTCTTGTTGGTTTGTTGGTTTGTTGGTTTGTCGGTTTTTTGGTTTGTTGGTTTGTTTGTTTGTTTGTTTGTTGGTTCGTCGGTTTGTTGGTTTGTTGGTTTGTTGGTTTGTTGGCTTGTTGGCTTGTTGGTTTGTTCGTTTGTTGGCTTGTTGGTTTGTTGGCTTGTTGGTTTGTTGGTTTGTTGGTTTGTTGTCTTGTTGGTTTGTGGTTTGTTGGTTTGTTGGTTTGTTGGTTTGTTGACTTATTTGTTTGTTGGTTTGTTGGTTTGTTGGCTTGTTGGTTTGTTGGTTTGTTGACTTATTTGTTTGTTGGTTTGTTGGTTTGTTGGCTTGTTGGTTTGTTGGTTTTTTTGTTTGTTCGTTTGCTGGTTTCTTGGATTGTTCGTTTGTTGGTATCTTGGTTTGTTTGTTTGTTGGATTGTTTGTTTGTTGGTTTGTTCGTTTGTTGGCTTGTTGGTTTGTTGGCTTGTTGGCTTGTTGGTTTGTTGGTTTGTTTGTTTATTGGTTTATTTGTTTGTTGGATTGTTTGTTTGTTGGTTTGTTCGTTTGTTGGCTTGTTGGTTTGTTGGCTTGTTGGCTTGTTGGTTTGTTGGTTTGTTTGTTTATTGGTTTGTTGGTTTGTTGGTTTGTTGGTTTGTGGGTTTGTTGGTTTGTTGGTTTGTTGGTTTGTGGTTTGTTGGTTTGTTGGTTTGTTGGTTTGTTGGTTTGTTTGTTTGTTGGTTTGTTGGTTTGTTCGTTTGTTAGTATGTTGGTTTGTTGGTTTGTTGGTTTGTTGTTTTGTTCGTTTGTTGGTTTGTTCGTTTGTTGGTTTGTTTGTTTGTTGGTTTGTTCGTTTGTTGGTTTGTTGGTTACTTGGTTTGTTGGTTTGTTGGTTTGTTGGTTTGTTGGTTTGTTGGTTTGTTGGTTTGTTGGTTTGTTGGTTTGTTGGTTTGTTGGTTTGTTGGTTTGTTGGTTTGTTGGTTTGTTGGTTTGTTGGTTTGTTGGTTTGTTGGTTTGTTGGTTTGTTGGTTTGTTGGTTTGTTGGTTTGTTGGTTTGTTGGTTTGTTGGTTTGTTGGTTTGTTGGTTTGTTGGTCTGTTGGCTTGTTGGTTTGTTGGTTTGTTGGTTTGTTCGTTTTTTGGTTTGTTGGTTTGTTGGTTTGTTGGTTTGTTGGTTTGTTGGTTTGTTGGTTTTGTTGGTTTGTTGACTTATTTGTTTGTTGGTTTGTTGGTTTGTTGGCTTGTTGGTTTGTTGGTTTGTTGACTTATTTGTTTGTTGGTTTGTTGGTTTGTTGGTTTGTTGGTTTGTTGGTTTGTTGGTTTGTTGGCTTGTTGGTTTGTTGGTTTGTTGGTTTGTTGGTTTGTTCGTTTTTTGGTTTGTTGGTTTGTTGGTTTGTTGGTTTGTTGGTTTGTTGGTTTGTTGGTTTTGTTGGTTTGTTGACTTATTTGTTTGTTGGTTTGTTGGCTTGTTGGTTTGTTGGTTTGTTTGTTTGTTCGTTTGCTGGTTTCTTGGATTGTTCGTTTGTTGGTATGTTGGTTTGTTTGTTTGTTGGATTGTTTGTTTGTTGGTTTGTTCGTTTGTTGGCTTGTTGGTTTGTTGGCTTGTTGGCTTGTTGGTTTGTTGGTTTGTTTGTTTATTGGTTTGTTGGTTTGTTGGTTTGTTGGTTTGTGGATTTGTTGGTTTGTTGGTTTGTTGGTTTGTTGGTTTGTTGGTTTGTTCGTTTGTTGGTTTGTTAGTTTGTTGGTTTGTTGGTTTGTTCGTTTGTTAGTATGTTGGTTTGTTGGTTTGTTGGTTTGTTGTTTTGTTCGTTTGTTGGTTTGTTCGTTTGTTGGTTTGTTTGTTTTTTGGTTTGTTCGTTTGTTGGTTTGTTGGTTACTTGGTTTGTTGGTTTGTTGGTTTGTTGGTTTGTTGGTTTGTTGGTTTGTTGGTTTGTTGGTTTGTTGGTTTGTTGGTATGTTGGTTTGTTGATTTGTTGGTTTGTTGGTTTGTTGGGTTGTTGGTTTGTTGGTTTGTTGGTTTGTTGGTTTGTTGGTTTCTTGGTTTGTTGGTTTGTTGGTTTGTTGGTTTGTTGGTTTGTTGGTTTGTTCGTTTGTTGACTTGTTGGTTTGTTGGTTTGTTGGTTTGTTCATTTGTTGTTTTGTTGGTTTGTTGTTTTGTTCGTTTGCTGGTTTGTTGGTTTGTTGGTTTGTTTGTTTGTTGGTTTGTCCGTTTGTTGGTTTGTTGGTTACTTGGTTTGTTGGTTTGTTGGTTTGTTGGCCTGTTGGTTTGTTGGTTTGTTGGTTTGTTGGTTTGTTGGTTTGTTGGTTTGTTGGTTTGTTGGTTTGTTGGTTTGTTGGCTTGTCGGCTTGTTGGTTTGTTGGTTTGTTGGTTTGTTGGTTTGTTGGTTTGTTGGTTTATTGGTTTTTTGGTTTGTTGGTTTGCTGGTTTGTTGGTTTGTTGATTTGTTCGTTTGTTGGTTTGTTGGTTTGTTGGTTTGTTGGTTTGTTGGTTTGTTGGTTTGTTGGTTTGTTGGTTTATTCGTTTGTTGGTTTGTTGGTTTTTTGGTTTATTTGTTTGTTGGTTTGTTGGTTTGTTGGTTTGTTGGTTTGTTGGTTTGTTGGTTCGTTTGTTTGTTGGTTTGTTGGTTTGTTGATTTGTTGGCTTATTGGTTTGTTGGCTTGTTGGTTTGTTGTTTTGTTGGTTTGTTGGTTTGTTGGTTTGTTGGTTTGTTGGTTTGTTGGTTTGTTGGTTTGTTGGTTTGTTGGTTTGTTGGTTTGTTGTTTTCTTGGTATGTTGGTTTGTTGGTTTGTTGGTTTGTTGGTTTGTTGGGTTGTTGGGTTGTTGGTTTGTTGGTTTGTTGGTTTCTTGGTTTGTTCGTTTGTTGGTTTGTTGGTTTGTTTGTTTGTTGACTAATTGGTTTGTTGGTTTGTTGGTTTGTTCGTTTGTTGGTTTGTTGGCTTGTTGGTTTGTTGGTTTGTTGGTTTGTTGGTTTGTTGGTTTGTTGGTTTGTTGGTTTGTTGGTTTGTTGGTTTGTTGGTTTGTTGGTTTGTTGGTTTGTTGGTTTGTTGGTTTGTTGCTTTGTTGGTTTGTTGGTTTGTTGGCTTGTTGGTTTGTTGGTTTGTTGGTTTGTTCGTTTTTTGGTTTGTTGGTTTGTTGGTTTGTTGGTTTGTTGGTTTGTTGGTTTGTTGGTTTGTTGGTTTGTTGGTTTGTTGACTTATTTGTTTGTTGGTTTGTTGGTTTGTTGGCTTGTTGGTTTGTTGGTTTGTTGACTTATTTGTTTGTTGGTTTGTTGGTTTGTTGGTTTGTTTGTTTGTTCGTTTACTGGTTTCTTGGATTGTTCGTTTGTTGGTATGTTGGTTTGTTTGTTTGTTGGATTGTTTGTTTGTTGGTTTGTTCGTTTGTTGGCTTGTTGGTTTGTTGGCTTGTTGGCTTGTTGGTTTGTTGGTTTGTTTGTTTATTGGTTTGTTGGTTTGTTGGTTTGTGGGTTTGTTGGTTTGTTGGTTTGTTGGTTTGTTGGTTTGTTAGTTTGTTGGTTTGTTGGTTTGTTGGTTTGTTCGTTTGTTAGTATGTTGGTTTGTTGGTTTGTTGGTTTGTTGTTTTGTTCGTTTGTTGGTTTGTTCGTTTGTTGGTTTGTTTGTTTGTTGGTTTGTTCGTTTGTTGGTTTGTTGGTTACTTGGTTTGTTGCTTTGTTGGTTTGTTGGTTTGTTGGTTTGTTGGTTTGTTGGTTTGTTGGTTTGTTGGTTGGTTGGTTTGTTGGTTTGTTGGTATGTTGGTTTGTTGATTTGTTGGTTTGTTGGTTTGTTGGGTTGTTGGTTTGTTGGTTTGTTGGTTTGTTGGTTTGTTGGTTTGTTGGTTTCTTGGTTTCTTGGTTTGTTGGTTTGTTGGTTTGTTGGTTTGTTGGTTTGTTCGTTTGTTGATTTGTTGGTTTGTTGGTTTGTTCATTTGTTGGTTTGTTGGTTTGTTGTTTTGTTCGTTTGCTGGTTTGTCGGTTTGTTGGTTTGTTGGTTTCTTGGTTTGTTAGTTTGTTGGTTTGTTGTTTAGTTGGTTTGTTGGTTTGTTCGTTTGTTGATTTCTTGGTTTGTTGGTTTGATGGTTTATTTGTTTGTTGGTTTGTTGGTTTGTTCGTTTGTTGGCTTGTTGGTTTGTTGGCTTGTCGGCTTGTTGGTTTGTTGGTTCGTTGGTTTGTTGATTTGTTGGTTTGTTGGTTTTTTGGTTTGTTGGTTGACTGGTTTGTTGGTTTGTTGATTTGTTCGTTTGTTGGTTTGTTGGTTTGTTGGTTTGTTGGTTTGTTGGTTTATTCGTTTGTTGGTTGGTTGGTTTGTTGGTTTGTTGGTTTATTTGTTTGTTGGTTTGTTGGTTTGTTGGTTTGTTGGTTTGTTGTTTTGTTGGTTCGTTTGTTTGTTGGTTTGTTGGTTTGTCGATTCGTTGGCTTATTGGTTTGTTGACTTGTTGGTTTGTTGTTTTGTTGGTTTGTTGGTTTGTTGGTTTGTTGGTATGTTGGTTTGTTGATTTGTTGGTTTGTTGGTTTATTGCGTTGTTGGTTTGTTGGTTTGTTGGTTTGTTGGTTTCTTGGTTTGTTGGTTTGTTGGTTTGTTGGTTTGTTGGTTTGTTGGTTTGTTCGTTTGTTGACTTGTTGGTTTGTTGGTTTGTTGGTTTGTTCATTTGTTGGTTTGTTGGTTTGTTGTTTTGTTCGTTTGCTGGTTTGTTCGTTTGTTGGTTTGTTTGTTTGTTGGTTTGTCCGTTCGTTGGTTTGTTGGTTACTTGGTTTGTTGGTTTGTTGGTTTGTTGGCCTGTTGGTTTGTTGGTTTGTTGGTTTGTTGGTTTGTTCGTTTGTTGGTTTGTTGGTTTGTTGGTTTGTTGGTTTGTTGGTTTGTTGGTTTGTTGGTTTTTTGGTTTGTTGGTTTGTTGGTTTGTCGGTTTGTTGGTTTCTTGGTTTCTTGGTTTGTTAGTTTGTTGGTTTGTTGTTTAGTTGGTTAGTTGGTTTGTTCGTTTGTTGATTTCTTGGTTTGTTGGTTTGATGGTTTATTTGTTTGTTGGTTTGTTGGTTTGTTGGTTTGTTCGTTTGTTGGCTTGTTGGTTTGTTGGCTTGTCGGCTTGTTGGTTTGTTGGTTCGTTGGTTTGTTGATTTGTTGGTTTGTTGGTTTTTTGGTTTGTTGGTTGACTGGTTTGTTGGTTTGTTGATTTGTTCGTTTGTTGGTTTGTTGGTTTGTTGGTTTGTTGGTTTGTTGGTTTGTTGGTTTATTCGTTTGTTCGTTTGTTGGTTTGTTGGTTTGTTGGTTTATTTGTTTGTTGGTTTGTTGGTTTGTTGGTTTGTTGGTTTGTTGGTTTGTTGGTTTGTTGTTTTGTTGGTTCGTTTGTTTGTTGGTTTGTTGGTTTGTCGATTCGTTGGCTTATTGGTTTGTTGGCTTGTTGGTTTGTTGTTTTGTTGGTTTGTTGGTTTGTTGGTTTGTTGGTTTGTTGGTTTGTTGGTTTTTTGGTTTGTTGTCTTGTTGGTTTGTTGGTTTGTTGGTTTGTTGGTTTGTTGGTTTGTTGGTTTGTTGGTTTTTTTGGTTTGTTGGTTTGTTGGTTTGTTCGTTTGTTGGCTTGTTGGTTTGTTGGCTTGTTGGCTTGTTGGTTTGTTGGTTTGTTTGTTTGTTGGTTTGTTGGTTTGTTGGTTTGTTGGTTTGTTGGTTTGTTGGTTTGTTGGTTTGTTAGTTTGTGGGTTTGTTGGTTTGTTGCTTTGTTGGTTTGTTGGTTTGTTGGTTTGTTAGTTTGTTGGTTTGTTCGTTTGTTTGTTTGTTCGTTTGTTGGTTTGTTTGTTTGTTGGTTTGTTCGTTTGTTGGTTTGTTGGTTACTTGGTTTGTTGGTTTGTTGGTTTGCTGGTTTGTTGGTTTGTTGGTTTGTTGGTTTGTTGGTTTGTTGGTTTGTTGGTTTGTGGGTTTGTTGGTTTGTTGTTTTGTTGGTATGTTGGTTTGTTGGTTTGTTGGTTTGTTGGTTTTTTGGGTTGTTGGTTTGTTGGTTTGTTGGTTTGTTGGTTTGTTGGTTTGTTCGTTTGTTGGTTTGTTGGTTTGTTGGTTTGTTGGTTTGTTCGTTTGTTGACTTGTTGGTTTGTTGGTTTGTTGGTTTGTTCGTTTGTTGGTTTGTTAGTTTGTTGTTTTGTTCGTTTGTTGGTTTGTTCGTTTGTTGGTTTGTTTGTTTGTTTGTTTGTTCGTTTGTTAATTTGTTGGTTACTTGGTTTGTTGGTTTGTTGGTTTGTTGGCCTGTTGGTTTGTTGGTTTGTTGGTTTGTTGGTTTGTTGGTTTGTTGGTTTGTTGGTTTTTTGGTTAGTTGGTTTATTGGTTCGTTGGTTTGTTGGTTTCCTGGTTTGTTATTTTGTTGGTTGTTGGTTTGTTGGTTTGTTGGTTTGTTGGTTTGTTCGTTTGTTGACTTGTTGTTTTGTTGGTTTGTTGGTTTATTTGTTTGTTGGTTTGTTGGTTTGATGGTTTGTTCGTTTGTTGGCTTATTGATATGTTGGCTTGTCGGCTTGTTAGTTTGCTGGTTTGTTGGTTTGTTGGTTTTTTGGTTTGTTTGTTTGTTGATTTATTGGTTTGTTGGTTTGTTGATTTGTTCGTTTGTTGGTTTATTTGTTTGTTGGTTTGTTGGTTTGTTGGTTTGTTGGTTTGTTGGTTTGTTGGTTCGTTGGTTTCTTGGTCTGTTGGTTTGTTGATTTGTTGGCTTGTTGGTTTGTTGGCTTGTTGGTTTGTTGGTTTGTTGGTTTGTTGGTTTGTTGGTTTGTTGGTTTGTTGGTTTTTTGGTTTGTTGGTTTTTTGGTTTGTTGTCTTGTTGGTTTGTTGGCTTATTGGTTTGTTGGTTTGTTGGTTTTTTGGTTTTTTGGTTTTTTGGTTTGTTGGTTTGTTTGTTTGTTTGTTTGTTGGTTTGTTGGTTTGTTGGTTCGTTGGTTTGTTGGTTTGTTGGTTTGTTGGTTTGTTGGCTTGTTGGTTTGTCCGTTTGTTGTCTTGTTGGTTTGTTGGCTTGTTGGTTTGTTCGTTTGTTGGCTTGTTGGTTTGTTGGCTTGTTGGTTTGTTGGTTTGTTGGTTTGTTGTCTTGTTGGTTCGTTGGTTTGTTGGTTTGTTGGTTTGTCGGTTCTTTTGGTTTGTTGGTTTGTTTGTTTGTTTGTTTGTTGGTTCGTTGGTTTGTTGGTTTGTTGGTTTGTTGGTTTTTTGGTTTGTTGGTTGACTGGTTTGTTGGTTTGTTGATTTGTTCGTTTGTTGGTTTGTTGGTTTGTTGGTTTGTTGGTTTGTTGGTTTGTTGGTTTGTTGGTTTGTTGGCTTGTTGGTTTGTTGTTTTGTTGGTTTGTTGGTTTGTTGGTTTGTTGGTTTGTTGGTTTGTTGGTTTTTTGGTTTGTTGTCTTGTTGGTTTGTTGGTTTGTTGGTTTTTTGGTTTGTTGTCTTGTTGGTTTGTTGGTTTGTTGGTTTGTTGGTTTGTTGGTTTGTTGGTTTGTTGGTTTGTTGGTTTGTTGGTTTTTTTGGTTTGTTGGTTTGTTGGTTTGTTCGTTTGTTGGCTTGTTGGTTTGTTGGCTTGTTGGCTTGTTGGTTTGTTGGTTTGTTTGTTTGTTGGTTTGTTGGTTTGTTGGTTTGTTGGTTTGTTGGTTTGTTGGTTTGTTGGTTTGTTAGTTTGTGGGTTTGTTGGTTTGTTGCTTTGTTGGTTTGTTGGTTTGTTGGCTTGTTAGTTTGTTGGTTTGTTCGTTTGTTGATTTGTTCGTTTGTTGGTTTGTTTGTTTGTTGGTTTGTTCGTTTGTTGGTTTGTTGGTTACTTGGTTTGTTGGTTTGTTGGTTTGTTGGTTTGTTGGTTTGTTGGTTTGTTGGTTTGTTGGTTTGTTGGTTTGTGGGTTTGTTGGTTTGTTGTTTTGTTGGTATGTTGGTTTGTTGGTTTGTTGGTTTGTTGGTTTTTTGGGTTGTTGGTTTGTTGGTTTGTTGGTTTGTTGGTTTGTTGGTTTGTTCGTTTGTTGGTTTGTTGGTTTGTTGGTTTGTTGGTTTGTTCGTTTGTTGACTTGTTGGTTTGTTGGTTTGTTGGTTTGTTCGTTTGTTGGTTTGTTAGTTTGTTGTTTTGTTCGTTTGTTGGTTTGTTCGTTTGTTGGATTGTTTGTTTGTTTGTTTGTTCGTTTGTTAATTTGTTGGTTACTTGGTTTGTTGGTTTGTTGGTTTGTTGGCCTGTTGGTTTGTTGGTTTGTTGGTTTGTTGGTTTGTTGGTTTGTTGGTTTGTTGGTTTTTTGGTTAGTTGGTTTATTGGTTCGTTGGTTTGTTGGTTTCCTGGTTTGTTATTTTGTTGGTTGTTGGTTTGTTGGTTTGTTGGTTTGTTGGTTTGTTCGTTTGTTGACTTGTTGTTTTGTTGGTTTGTTGGTTTATTTGTTTGTTGGTTTGTTGGTTTGTTGGTTTGTTCGTTTGTTGGCTTATTGGTATGTTGGCTTGTCGGCTTGTTAGTTTGCTGGTTTGTTGGTTTGTTGGTTTTTTGGTTTGTTTGTTTGTTGATTTTTTGGTTTGTTGGTTTGTTGATTTGTTCGTTTGTTGGTTTATTTGTTTGTTGGTTTGTTGGTTTGTTGGTTTGTTGGTTTGTTGGTTTGTTGGTTCGTTGGTTTGTTGGTCTGTTGGTTTGTTGATTTGTTGGCTTGTTGGTTTGTTGGCTTGTTGGTTTGTTGGTTTGTTGGTTTGTTGGTTTGTTGGTTTGTTGGTTTGTTGGTTTGTTGGTTTTTTGGTTTGTTGTCTTGTTGGTTTGTTGGCTTATTGGTTTGTTGGTTTGTTGGTTTTTTGGTTTTTTGGTTTTTTGGTTGGTTGGTTTGTTTGTTTGTTTGTTTGTTGGTTTGTTGGTTTGTTGGTTCGTTGGTTTGTTGGTTTGTTGGTTTGTTGGTTTGTTGGTTTGTTGGCTTGTTGGTTTGTCCGTTTGTTGTCTTGTTGGTTTGTTGGCTTGTTGGTTTGTTCGTTTGTTGGCTTGTTGGTTTGTTGGCTTGTTGGTTTGTTGGTTTGTTGGTTTGTTGTCTTGTTGGTTTGTTGGTTTGTTGGTTTGTTGGTTTGTCGGTTCTTTTGGTTTGTTGGTTTGTTTGTTTGTTTGTTTGTTGGTTCGTTGGTTTGTTGGTTTGTTGGTTTGTTGGTTTGTTGGCTTGTTGGCTTGTTGTTTTGTTCGTTTTTTGGCTTATTGGTTTGTTGGCTTGTTGGTTTGTTGGTTTGTTGGTTTGTTGGTTTGTTGGTTTGTAGGTTTGTTGGTTTTTTGGTTTGTTGTCTTGTTGGTTTGTTGGTTTGTTGGTTTGTTTGCTTGTTGGTTTCTTGGTTTCTTGGTTTGTTGGATTGTTGGTTACTTGGTTTGTTTGTTTTTTGGTTTGTTGGTTTGTTTGTTTGTTCGTTTGTTGGCTTGTTGGTTTGTTGGCTTGTTGGTTTGTTGGTTTGTTGGTTTGTTCGTCTGTTCGTTTTTTGGTTTGTTGGTTTGTTGGTTTGTTGGTTTGTTGGTTTGTTGGTTTGTTGGTTTGTTGGTTTGTTGGTTACTTGGTTTGTTGGTTTGTTGGTTTGTTGGTTTGTTGGCCTGTTGGTTTGTTGGTTTGTTGGTTTGTTGGTTTGTTGGTTTGTTGGTTTGTTGGTTTTTTGGTTAGTTGGTTTATTGGTTCGTTGGTTTGTTGGTTTCCTGTTTTGTTAGTTTGTTGGTTGTTGGTTTGTTGGTTTGTTGGTTTGTTGGTTTGTTGGTTTGTTCGTTTGTTGACTTGTTGTTTTGTTGGTTTGTTTGTTTATTTGTTTGTTAGTTTGTTGGTTTGTTGGTTTGTTCGTTTGTTGGCTTGTTGGTTTGTTGGCTTGTCGGCTTGTTAGTTTGCTGGTTTGTTGGTTTGTTGGTTTTTTGGTTTGTTTGTTTGTTGGTTTGTTGGTTTGTTGATTTGTTCGTTATTGGTTTATTTGTTTGCTGGTTTGTTGGTTTGTTGGTTTGTTGGTTTGTTGGTTTGTTGGTTTGTTGGTTCGTTGGTTTGTTGGTTCGTTGGTTTGTTGGTTTGTTGGTTTGTTGATTTGTTGGCTTCTTGGTTTGTTGGCTTGTTGGTTTGTTGGTTTGTTGGATTGTTGATTTATTGGTTTATTGGTTTGTTGGTTTGTTGGTTTGTTGATTTTTTGGTTTGTTGTCTTGTTGGTTTATTGGTTTGTTGGTTTGTTGGTTTTTTGGTTTTTTGGTTTGTTGGTTTGTTTGTTTGTTTGTTTGTTGGTTTGTTGGTTTGTTGGTTCGTTGGTTTGTTGGTTTGTTGGTTTGTTGGTTTGTTGGTTTGTTGGTTTGTTGGCTTGTTGGCTTGTTGGTTTGTTCGTTTGTTGGCTTATTGGTTTGTTGGCTTGTTGGTTTGTTGGTTTGTTGGTTTGTTGGTTTGTTGGTTTGTAGGTTTGTTGGTTTTTTGGTTCGTTGGCTTGTTGGTTTGTTCGTTTGTTGGCTTGTTGGTTTGTTGGCTTGTTGGTTTGTTGGTTTGTTGGTTTGTTGTCTTGTTGGTTTGTTGGTTTGTTGGTTTGTTGGTTTGTTGGTTTGTCGGTTTTTTGGTTTGTTGGTTTGTTTGTTTATTTGTTTGTTGGATCGTTGGTTTGTTGGTTTGTTGGTTTGTTTGTTTGTTGGTTTGTTGGTTTGTTGGTTTGTTGGTTTGTTGGTTTGTTGGTTTGTGGGTTTGTTGGTTTGTTGTTTTGTTGGTATGTTGGTTTGTTGGTTTGTTGGTTTGTTGGTTTGTTGGTTTGTTGGTTTTTTGGGTTGTAGGTTTGTTGGTTTGTTGGTTTGTTGGTTTCTTGGTTTGTTCGTTTGTTGGTTTGTTGGTTTGTTGGTTTGTTGGTTTGTTCGTTTGTTGACTTGTTGATTTGTTGGTTTGTTGGTTTGTTCGTTTGTTGGTTTGTTAGTTTGTTGTTTTGTTCGTTTGTTGGTTTGTTCGTTTGTTGGTTTGTTGGTTTGTTGGTTTGTTGGTTTGTTGGTTTGTTGGTTTGTTGGTTTGTTGGTTTGTTGGTTTGTTGGTTTGTTGGTTTGTTGTTTTCTTGGTATGTTGGTTTGTTGGTTTGTTGGTTTGTTGGTTTGTTGGTTTGTTGGGTTGTTGGTTTGTTGGTTTGTTAATTTGTTGGTTTCTTGGTTTGTTCGTTTGTTGGTTTGTTGGTTTGTTTGTTTGTTGACTAATTGGTTTGTTGGTTTGTTGGTTTGTTCGTTTGTTGCTTTGTTGGCTTGTTGGTTTGTTGGTTTGTTGGTTTGTTGGTTTGTTGGTTTGTTGGTTTGTTGGTTTGTTGGTTTTTTGGTTTTTTGGTTTGTTGGTTTGTTTGTTTGTTTGTTTGTTGGTTTGTTGGTTTGTTGGTTCGTTGGTTTGTTGGTTTGTTGGTTTGTTGGTTTGTTGGTTTGTTGGTTTGTTGGCTTGTTGGCTTGTTGGTTTGTTCGTTTGTTGGCTTATTGGTTTGTTGGCTTGTTGGTTTGTTGGTTTGTTGGTTTGTTGGTTTGTTGGTTTGTAGGTTTGTTGGTTTTTTGGTTCGTTGGCTTGTTGGTTTGTTCGTTTGTTGGCTTGTTGGTTTGTTGGCTTGTTGGTTTGTTGGTTTGTTGGTTTGTTGTCTTGTTGGTTTGTTGGTTTGTTGGTTTGTTGGTTTGTTGGTTTGTCGGTTTTTTGGTTTGTTGGTTTGTTTGTTTATTTGTTTGTTGGATCGTTGGTTTGTTGGTTTGTTGGTTTGTTTGTTTGTTGGTTTGTTGGTTTGTTGGTTTTTTGGGTTGTTGGTTTGTTGGTTTGTTGGTTTGTTGGTTTCTTGGTTTGTTCGTTTGTTGGTTTGTTGGTTTGTTGGTTTGTTGGTTTGTTCGTTTGTTGACTTGTTGATTTGTTGGTTTGTTGGTTTGTTCGTTTGTTGGTTTGTTAGTTTGTTGTTTTGTTCGTTTGTTGGTTTGTTCGTTTGTTGGTTTGTTGGTTTGTTGGTTTGTTGGTTTGTTGGTTTGTTGGTTTGTTGGTTTGTTGGTTTGTTGGTTTGTTGGTTTGTTGGTTTGTTGTTTTCTTGGTATGTTGGTTTGTTGGTTTGTTGGTTTGTTGGTTTGTTGGTTTGTTGGGTTGTTGGTTTGTTGGTTTGTTAATTTGTTGGTTTCTTGGTTTGTTCGTTTGTTGGTTTGTTGGTTTGTTTGTTTGTTGACTAATTGGTTTGTTGGTTTGTTGGTTTGTTCGTTTGTTGCTTTGTTGGCTTGTTGGTTTGTTGGTTTGTTGATTTGTTGGTTTGTTGGTTTGTTGGTTTGTTGGTTTGTTGGTTTTTTGGTTTTTTGGTTTGTTGGTTTGTTTGTTTGTTTGTTTGTTGGTTTGTTGGTTTGTTGGTTCGTTGGTTTGTTGGTTTGTTGGTTTGTTGGTTTGTTGGTTTGTTGGTTTGTTGGTTTGTTGGCTTGTTGGCTTGTTGGTTTGTTCGTTTGTTGGCTTATTGGTTTGTTGGCTTGTTGGTTTGTTGGTTTGTTGGTTTGTTGGTTTGTTGGTTTGTAGGTTTGTTGGTTTTTTGGTTCGTTGGCTTGTTGGTTTGTTCGTTTGTTGGCTTGTTGGTTTGTTGGCTTGTTGGTTTGTTGGTTTGTTGGTTTGTTGTCTTGTTGGTTTGTTGGTTTGTTGGTTTGTTGGTTTGTTGGTTTGTTGGTTTGTTGGTTTGTTGGTTTGTTGGTTTGTTGGCTTGTTGGCTTGTTGGTTTGTTCGTTTGTTGGCTTATTGGTTTGTTGGCTTGTTGGTTTGTTGGTTTGTTGGTTTGTTGGTTTGTTGGTTTGTAGGTTTGTTGGTTTTTTGGTTCGTTGGCTTGTTGGTTTGTTCGTTTGTTGGCTTGTTGGTTTGTTGGCTTGTTGGTTTGTTGGTTTGTTGGTTTGTTGTCTTGTTGGTTTGTTGGTTTGTTGGTTTGTTGGTTTGTTGGTTTGTTGGTTTGTTGGTTTGTTGGTTTGTTGGTTTTTTGGTTTTTTGGTTTGTTGGTTTGTTTGTTTGTTTGTTTGTTGGTTTGTTGGTTTGTTGGTTTGTTGGTTTGTTGGTTTGTTGGTTTGTTGGTTTGTTGGTTTGTTGGTTTGTTTGTTTGTTGGTTTGTTGGTTTGTTGGTTTGTTGGTTTGTTGGTTTGTTGGTTTGTGGGTTTGTTGGTTTGTTGTTTTGTTGGTATGTTGGTTTGTTGGTTTGTTGGTTTGTTGGTTTGTTGGTTTGTTGGTTTTTTGGGTTGTTGGTTTGTTGGTTTGTTGGTTTGTTGGTTTCTTGGTTTGTTCGTTTGTTGGTTTGTTGGTTTGTTGGTTTGTTGGTTTGTTCGTTTGTTGACTTGTTGATTTGTTGGTTTGTTGGTTTGTTCGTTTGTTGGTTTGTTAGTTTGTTGTTTTGTTCGTTTGTTGGTTTGTTCGTTTGTTGGTTTGTTGGTTTGTTGGTTTGTTGGTTTGTTGGTTTGTTGGTTTGTTGGTTTGTTGGTTTGTTGGTTTGTTGGTTTGTTGGTTTGTTGTTTTCTTGGTATGTTGGTTTGTTGGTTTGTTGGTTTGTTGGTTTGTTGGTTTGTTGGGTTGTTGGTTTGTTGGTTTGTTAATTTGTTGGTTTCTTGGTTTGTTCGTTTGTTGGTTTGTTGGTTTGTTTGTTTGTTGACTAATTGGTTTGTTGGTTTGTTGGTTTGTTCGTTTGTTGCTTTGTTGGCTTGTTGGTTTGTTGGTTTGTTGGTTTGTTGGTTTGTTGGTTTGTTGGTTTGTTGGTTTGTTGGTTTGTTGGTTTGTTGGTTTGTTGGTTTGTTGGTTTGTTGGTTTGTTGGTTTGTTGGTTTGTTGGTTTGTTGGTTTGTTGGTTTGTTGGCTTGTTGGTTTGTTGGTTTGTTGGTTTGTTCGTTTTTTGGTTTGTTGGTTTGTTGGTTTGTTGGTTTGTTGGTTTGTTGGTTTGTTGGTTTGTTGGTTTGTTGACTTATTTGTTTGTTGGTTTGTTGGTTTGTTGGCTTGTTGGTTTGTTGGTTTGTTGACTTATTTGTTTGTTGGTTTGTTGGTTTGTTGGTTTGTTTTTTTGTTCGTTTGCTGGTTTCTTGGATTGTTCGTTTGTTGGTATGTTGGTTTGTTTGTTTGTTGGTTTGTTGGTTTGTTGGTTTGTTCGTTTGTTAGTATGTTGGTTTGTTGGTTTGTTGGTTTTTTGGTTCGTTGGCTTGTTGGTTTGTTCGTTTGTTGGCTTGTTGGTTTGTTGGCTTGTTGGTTTGTTGGTTTGTTGGTTTGTTGTCTTGTTGGTTTGTTGGTTTGTTGGTTTGTTGGTTTGTTGGTTTGTCGGTTTTTTGGTTTGTTGGTTTGTTTGTTTATTTGTTTGTTGGATCGTTGGTTTGTTGGTTTGTTGGTTTGTTTGTTTGTTGGTTTGTTGGTTTGTTGGTTTGTTGGTTTGTTGGTTTGTTGGTTTGTTGGTTTGTTGGTTTGTTAGTTTGTTGGTTTGTTGGTTTGTTGGTTTGTTCGTTTGTTAGTATGTTGGTTTGTTCGTTTGTTGGCTTGTTGGTTTGTTGGCTTGTTGGCTTGTTGGTTTGTTGGTTTGTTTGTTTATTGGTTTGTTGGTTTGTTGGTTTGTTGGTTTGTGGGTTTGTTGGTTTGTTGGTTTGTTGGTTTGTTAGTTTGTTGGTTTGTTGGTTTGTTGGTTTGTTCGTTTGTTAGTATGTTGGTTTGTTGGTTTGTTGGTTTTTTGGTTCGTTGGCTTGTTGGTTTGTTCGTTTGTTGGCTTGTTGGTTTGTTGGCTTGTTGGTTTGTTGGTTTGTTGGTTTGTTGTCTTGTTGGTTTGTTGGTTTGTTGGTTTGTTGGTTTGTTGGTTTGTCGGTTTTTTGGTTTGTTGGTTTGTTTGTTTATTTGTTTGTTGGATCGTTGGTTTGTTGGTTTGTTGGTTTGTTTGTTTGTTGGTTTGTTGGTTTGTTGGTTTGTTGGTTTGTTGGTTTGTTGGTTTGTTGGTTTGTTGGTTTGTTGGTTTGTTGGTTTGTTGGTTTGTTGGTTTGTTGGTTTGTTGGTTTGTTGGTTTGTTGGTTTGTTGGTTTGTTGGCTTGTTGGTTTGTTGGTTTGTTGGTTTGTTCGTTTTTTGGTTTGTTGGTTTGTTGGTTTGTTGGTTTGTTGGTTTGTTGGTTTGTTGGTTTGTTGGTTTGTTGACTTATTTGTTTGTTGGTTTGTTGGTTTGTTGGCTTGTTGGTTTGTTGGTTTGTTGACTTATTTGTTTGTTGGTTTGTTGGTTTGTTGGTTTGTTTTTTTGTTCGTTTGCTGGTTTCTTGGATTGTTCGTTTGTTGGTATGTTGGTTTGTTTGTTTGTTGGATTGTTTGTTTGTTGGTTTGTTCGTTTGTTGGCTTGTTGGTTTGTTGGCTTGTTGGCTTGTTGGTTTGTTGGTTTGTTTGTTTATTGGTTTGTTGGTTTGTTGGTTTGTTGGTTTGTGGGTTTGTTGGTTTGTTGGTTTGTTGGTTTGTTAGTTTGTTGGTTTGTTGGTTTGTTGGTTTGTTCGTTTGTTAGTATGTTGGTTTGTTGGTTTGTTGGTTTGTTGTTTTGTTCGTTTGTTGGTTTGTTCGTTTGTTGGTTTGTTTGTTTGTTGGTTTGTTTGTTTGTTGGTTTGTTCGTTTGTTGGTTTGTTGGTTACTTGGTTTGTTGCTTTGTTGGTTTGTTGGTTTGTTGGTTTGTTGGTTTGTTGGTTTGTTGGTTTGTTGGTTTGTTGGTATGTTGGTTTGTTGATTTGTTGGTTTGTTGGTTTGTTGGGTTGTTGGTTTGTTGGTTTGTTGGTTTGTTGGTTTGTTGGTTTGTTGGTTTGTTGGTTTGTTGGTTTGTTGGTTTGTTGGTTTGTTGGTTTGTTGGTTTGTTGGTTTGTTGGTTTGTTCGTTTGTTGACTTGTTGGTTTGTTGGTTTGTTGGTTTGTTCATTTGTTGGTTTGTTGGTTTGTTGTTTTGTTCGTTTGCTGGTTTGTTCGTTTGTTGGTTTGTTTGTTTGTTGGTTTGTCCGTTCGTTGGTTTGTTGGTTACTTGGTTTGTTGGTTTGTTGGTTTGTTGGCCTGTTGGTTTGTTGGTTTGTTGGTTTGTTGGTTTGTTGGTTTGTTGGTTTGTTGGTTTGTTGGTTTGTTGGTTTTTTGGTTTGTTGGTTTGTCGGTTTGTTGGTTTGTTGGTTTCTTGGTTTGTTAGTTTGTTGGTTTGTTGTTTAGTTGGTTTGTTGGTTTGTTCGTTTGTTGATTTCTTGGTTTGTTGGTTTGATGGCTTATTTGTTTGTTGGTTTGTTGGTTTGTTCGTTTGTTGGCTTGTTGGTTTGTTGGCTTGTCGGCTTGTTGGTTTGTTGGTTTGTTGGTTCGTTGGTTTGTTGGTCTGTTGGTTTGTTGATTTGTTGGCTTGTTGGTTTGTTGGCTTGTTGGTTTGTTGGTTTGTTGGTTTGTTGGTTCGTTGGTTTGTTGGTTTGTTGGTTTGTTGGTTTGTTGGTTTGTTGGTTTGTTGGTTTGTTGGTTTGTTGGTTTTTTGGTTTGTTGTCTTGTTGGTTTGTTGGCTTATTGGTTTGTTGGTTTGTTGGTTTTTTGGTTTTTTGGTTTGTTGGTTTGTTTGTTTGTTTGTTTGTTGGTTTGTTGGTTTGTTGGTTCGTTGGTTTGTTGGTTTGTTGGTTTGTTGGTTTGTTGGCTTGTTGGTTTGTCCGTTTGTTGGCTTGTTGGTTTGTTGGCTTGTTGGTTTGTTCGTTTGTTGGCTTGTTGGTTTGTTGGCTTGTTGGTTTGTTGGTTTGTTGGTTTGTTGTCTTGTTGGTTTGTTGGTTTGTTGGTTTGTTGGTTTGTTGGTTTGTCGGTTCTTTTGGTTTGTTGGTTTGTTTGTTTGTTTGTTTGTTGGTTCGTTGGTTTGTTGGTTTGTTGGTTTGTTGGTTTGTTGGCTTGTTGGCTTGTTGGTTTGTTCGTTTTTTGGCTTATTGGTTTGTTGGCTTGTTGGTTTGTTGGTTTGTTGGTTTGTTGGTTTGTTGGTTTGTTGGTTTGTAGGTTTGTTGGTTTTTTGGTTTTTTGGTTTGTTGTCTTGTTGGTTTGTTGGTTTGTTGGTTTGTTTGCTTGTTGGTTTCTTGGTTTCTTGGTTTGTTGGATTGTTGGTTACTTGGTTTGTTTGTTTTTTGGTTTGTTGGTTTGTTGGCTTTTTGGTTTGTTGGTTTGTTGGTTTGTTGGTTAATTGGTTTGTTGGTTTGTTGGTTTGTTGGTTTGTTGGTTTGTTGGTTTGTTGGGTTGTTGGTTTGTTGGTTTTTTGGTTTGTTGGTTTGTCGGTTTGTTGGTTTGTCGGTTTGTTGGTTTGTTGGTTTGTTCGTTTGTTCGTTTTTTGGTTTGTTGGTTTGTTGGTTTGTTGGTTTGTTGGTTTGTTGGTTTGTTGGTTTGTTGACTTATTTGCTTGTCGGTTTGTTGGTTTGTTGGCTTGTTGGTTTGTTTGTTTGTTTGTTTGTTGGTTTGTTGGTTTGTTGGTTTGTTGGTTTGTTGGTTTGTTGGTTTGTTGGTTCGTTTGTTTGTTGGTTTGTTGGTTTGTTGATTTGTTGGCTTGTTGGTTTGTTGGCTTGTTGTTTTGTTGTTTTGCTGGTTTGTTGGTTTGTTGGTTTGTTGGTTTGTTGGTTTTTTGGTTTGTTGTCTTGTTGGTTTGTTGGTTTGTTGGTTTGTTGGTTTGTTGGTTTGTTGGTTTTTTTGGTTTGTTGGTTTGTTGGTTTGTTGGTTTGTTCGTTTGTTGGCTTGTTGGTTTGTTGGCTTGTTGGCTTGTTGGTTTGTTGGTTTGTTTGTTTGTTGGTTTGTTGGTTTGTTGGTTTGTCGGTTTGTGGGTTTGTTGGTTTGTTGCTTTGTTGGTTTGTTGGTTTGTTGGTTTGTTGGTTTGTTGGTTTGTTGGTTTGTTGGTTTGTTCGTTTGTTAGTATGTTGGTTTGTTGGTTTGTTGGTTTGTTAGTTTGTTGGTTTGTTCGTTTGTTGGTTTGTTCGTTTGTTGGTTTGTTTGTTTGTTGGTTTGTTCGTTTGTTGGTTTGTTGGTTACTTGGTTTGTTGGTTTGTTGGTTTGTTGGTTTGTTGGTTTGTTGGTTTGTTGGTTTGTTGGTTTGTTGGTTTGTTGGTTTGTTCGTTTGTTGGTTTGTTGGTTTGTTGGTATGTTGGTTTATTGGTTTGTTGGTTTGTTGGTTTGTTGGGTTGTTGGTTTGTTGGTTTGTTGGTTTGTTGGTTTCTTGGTTTGTTCTTTTCTTGGTTTGTTGGTTTGTTGGTTTGTTGGTTTGTTCGTTTGTTGACTTGTTGGTTTGTTGGTTTGTTGGTTTGTTCGTTTGTTGGTTTGTTGGTTTGTTGTTTTGTTCGTTTGTTGGTTTGTTCGTTTGTTGGTTTGTTTGTTTGTTTGGTTGTGGTTTGTTGTGGTTTGTTGGTTTGTTGGTTTGTTGGTTTGTTGGTTTGTTGGTTTGTTGGTTTGTTGGTATGTTGGTTTGTTGATTTGTTGGTTTGTTGGTTTGTTGGGTTGTTGGTTTGTTGGTTTGTTGGTTTGTTGGTTTGTTGGTTTGTTGGTTTGTTGGTTTGTTGGTTTGTTGGTTTGTTGGTTTGTTGACTTATTTGTTTGTTGGTTTGTTGGCTTGTTGGTTTGTTGGTTTGTTGGTTTGTTGGTTAATTGGTTTGTTGGTTTGTTGGTTTGTTGGTTTGTTGGTTTGTTGGTTTGTTGGGTTGTTGGTTTGTTGGTTTTTTGGTTTGTTGGTTTGTCGGTTTGTTGGTTTGTCGGTTTGTTGGTTTGTTGGTTTGTTCGTTTGTTCGTTTTTTGGTTTGTTGGTTTGTTGGTTTGTTGGTTTGTTGGTTTGTTGGTTTGTTGGTTTGTTGACTTATTTGCTTGTCGGTTTGTTGGTTTGTTGGCTTGTTGGTTTGTTGGTTTGTTGGTTTGTTGGTTTGTTGGTTTGTTGGTTTGTTGGTTTGTTGGTTCGTTTGTTTGTTGGTTTGTTGGTTTGTTGGTTTGTTGATTTGTTGGCTTGTTGGTTTGTTGGCTTGTTGTTTTGTTGTTTTGCTGGTTTGTTGGTTTGTTGGTTTGTTGGTTTGTTGGTTTTTTGGTTTGTTGTCTTGTTGGTTTGTTGGTTTGTTGGTTTGTTGGTTTGTTGGTTTGTTGGTTTTTTTGGTTTGTTGGTTTGTTGGTTTGTTGGTTTGTTCGTTTGTTGGCTTGTTGGTTTGTTGGCTTGTTGGCTTGTTGGTTTGTTGGTTTGTTTGTTTGTTGGTTTGTTGGTTTGTTGGTTTGTCGGTTTGTGGGTTTGTTGGTTTGTTGCTTTGTTGGTTTGTTGGTTTGTTGGTTTGTTGGTTTGTTGGTTTGTTGGTTTGTTGGTTTGTTCGTTTGTTAGTATGTTGGTTTGTTGGTTTGTTGGTTTGTTAGTTTGTTGGTTTGTTCGTTTGTTGGTTTGTTCGTTTGTTGGTTTGTTTGTTTGTTGGTTTGTTCGTTTGTTGGTTTGTTGGTTACTTGGTTTGTTGGTTTGTTGGTTTGTTGGTTTGTTGGTTTGTTGGTTTGTTGGTTTGTTGGTTTGTTGGTTTGTTGGTTTGTTCGTTTGTTGGTTTGTTGGTTTGTTGGTATGTTGGTTTATTGGTTTGTTGGTTTGTTGGTTTGTTGGGTTGTTGGTTTGTTGGTTTGTTGGTTTGTTGGTTTCTTGGTTTGTTCTTTTCTTGGTTTGTTGGTTTGTTGGTTTGTTGGTTTGTTCGTTTGTTGACTTGTTGGTTTGTTGGTTTGTTGGTTTGTTCGTTTGTTGGTTTGTTGGTTTGTTGTTTTGTTCGTTTGTTGGTTTGTTCGTTTGTTGGTTTGTTTGTTTGTTTGGTTGTGGTTTGTTGTGGTTTGTTGGTTTGTTGGTTTGTTGGTTTGTTGGTTTGTTGGTTTGTTGGTTTGTTGGTATGTTGGTTTGTTGATTTGTTGGTTTGTTGGTTTGTTGGGTTGTTGGTTTGTTGGTTTGTTGGTTTGTTGGTTTGTTGGTTTGTTGGTTTGTTGGTTTGTTGGTTTGTTGGTTTGTTGGTTTGTTGACTTATTTGTTTGTTGGTTTGTTGGCTTGTTGGTTTGTTGGTTTGTTTGTTTGTTTGTTGGTTTGTTGGTTTGTTCGTTTGTTGGTTTGTTGGTTTGTTGGTTTGTTCGTTTGTTGGTTTGTTGGTTTGTTCGTTTGTTGGTATGTTGGTTTGTTTGTTTGTTGGTTTGTTTGTTTGTTGGTTTGTTGGCTTGTTGGTTTGTTGGCTTGTTGGTTTGTTGGTTTGTTTGTTTGTTGGTTTGTTGGTTACTTGATTTGTTGGTTTGTTGGTTTGTTGGCCTGTTGGTTTGTTGGTTTGTTGGTTTGTTGGTTTGTTGGTTTGTTGGTTTGTTGGTTTTTTGGTTAGTTGGTTTATTGGTTCGTTGGTTTGTTGGTTTCCTGGTTTGTTATTTTGTTGGTTGTTGGTTTGTTGGTTTGTTGGTTTGTTGGTTTGTTCGTTTGTTGACTTGTTGTTTTGTTGGTTTGTTGGTTTATTTGTTTGTTGGTTTGTTGGTTTGTTGGTTTGTTCGTTTGTTGGCTTATTGGTATGTTGGCTTGTCGGCTTGTTAGTTTGCTGATTTGTTGGTTTGTTGGTTTTTTGGTTTGTTTGTTTGTTGATTTATTGGTTTGTTGGTTTGTTGATTTGTTCGTTTGTTGGTTTATTTGTTTGTTGGTTTGTTGGTTTGTTGGTTTGTTGGTTTGTTGGTTTGTTGGTTCGTTGGTTTGTTGGTCTGTTGGTTTGTTGATTTGTTGGCTTGTTGGTTTGTTGGCTTGTTGGTTTGTTGGTTTGTTGGTTTGTTGGTTTGTTGGTTTGTTGGTTTGTTGGTTTGTTGGTTTTTTGGTTTGTTGTCTTGTTGGTTTGTTGGCTTATTGGTTTGTTGGTTTGTTGGTTTTTTGGTTTTTTGGTTTTTTGGTTGGTTGGTTTGTTTGTTTGTTTGTTTGTTGGTTTGTTGGTTTGTTGGTTCGTTGGTTTGTTGGTTTGTTGGTTTGTTGGTTTGTTGGTTTGTTGGCTTGTTGGTTTGTCCGTTTGTTGTCTTGTTGGTTTGTTGGCTTGTTGGTTTGTTCGTTTGTTGGCTTGTTGGTTTGTTGGCTTGTTGGTTTGTTGGTTTGTTGGTTTGTTGTCTTGTTGGTTTGTTGGTTTGTTGGTTTGTTGGTTTGTCGGTTCTTTTGGTTTGTTGGTTTGTTTGTTTGTTTGTTTGTTGGTTCGTTGGTTTGTTGGTTTGTTGGTTTGTTGGTTTGTTGGCTTGTTGGCTTGTTGTTTTGTTCGTTTTTTGGCTTATTGGTTTGTTGGCTTGTTGGTTTGTTGGTTTGTTGGTTTGTTGGTTTGTTGGTTTGTAGGTTTGTTGGTTTTTTGGTTTGTTGTCTTGTTGGTTTGTTGGTTTGTTGGTTTGTTTGCTTGTTGGTTTCTTGGTTTCTTGGTTTGTTGGATTGTTGGTTACTTGGTTTGTTTGTTTTTTGGTTTGTTGGTTTGTTTGTTTGTTCGTTTGTTGGCTTGTTGGTTTGTTGGCTTGTTGGTTTGTTGGTTTGTTGGTTTGTTCGTCTGTTCGTTTTTTGGTTTGTTGGTTTGTTGGTTTGTTGGTTTGTTGGTTTGTTGGTTTGTTGGTTTGTTGGTTACTTGGTTTGTTGGTTTGTTGGTTTGTTGGTTTGTTGGCCTGTTGGTTTGTTGGTTTGTTGGTTTGTCTGTTTGTTGGTTTGTTGGTTTGTTGGTTTTTTGGTTAGTTGGTTTATTGGTTCGTTGGTTTGTTGGTTTCCTGTTTTGTTAGTTTGTTGGTTGTTGGTTTGTTGGTTTGTTGGTTTGTTGGTTTGTTGGTTTGTTCGTTTGTTGACTTGTTGTTTTGTTGGTTTGTTTGTTTATTTGTTTGTTGGTTTGTTGGTTTGTTGGTTTGTTCGTTTGTTGGCTTGTTGGTTTGTTGGCTTGTCGGCTTGTTAGTTTGTTGGTTTGTTGGTTTGTTGGTTTTTTGGTTTGTTTGTTTGTTGGTTTGTTGGTTTGTTGATTTGTTCGTTATTGGTTTATTTGTTTGCTGGTTTGTTGGTTTGTTGGTTTGTTGGTTTGTTGGTTTGTTGGTTTGTTGGTTCGTTGGTTTGTTGGTTCGTTGGTTTGTTGGTTTGTTGGTTTGTTGATTTGTTGGCTTCTTGGTTTGTTGGCTTGTTGGTTTGTTGGTTTGTTGGTTTGTTGGTTTGTTGGTTTATTGGTTTGTTGGTTTGTTGGTTTGTTGATTTTTTGGTTTGTTGTCTTGTTGGTTTATTGGTTTGTTGGTTTGTTGGTTTTTTGGTTTTTTGGTTTGTTGGTTTGTTTGTTTGTTTGTTTGTTGGTTTGTTGGTTTGTTGGTTCGTTGGTTTGTTGGTTTGTTGGTTTGTTGGTTTGTTGGTTTGTTGGTTTGTTGGCTTGCTGGCTTGTTGGTTTGTTCGTTTGTTGGCTTATTGGTTTGTTGGCTTGTTGGTTTGTTGGTTTGTTGGTTTGTTGGTTTGTTGGTTTGTAGGTTTGTTGGTTTTTTGGTTCGTTGGCTTGTTGGTTTGTTCGTTTGTTGGCTTGTTGGTTTGTTGGCTTGTTGGTTTGTTGGTTTGTTGGTTTGTTGTCTTGTTGGTTTGTTGGTTTGTTGGTTTGTTCGTTTGATGGTTTGTTTGTTTGTTGGTTTGTTCGTTTGTTGGTTTGTTGGTTACTTGGTTTGTTGGTTTGTTGGTTTGTTGGTTTGTTGGTTTGTTGGTTTGTTGGTTTGTTGGTTTGTTGGTTTGTTGGTTTGTTCGTTTGTTGGTTTGTTGGTTTGTTGTTTTGTTGGTTTATTGGTTTGTTGGTTTGTTGGTTTGTTGGGTTGTTGGTTTGTTGGTTTGTTGGTTTGTTGGTTTCTTGGTTTGTTCTTTTCTTGGTTTGTTGGTTTGTTGGTTTGTTGGTTTGTTCGTTTGTTGACTTGTTGGTTTGTTGGTTTGTTGGTTTGTTCGTTTGTTGGTTTGTTGGTTTGTTGTTTTGTTCGTTTGTTGGTTTGTTCGTTTGTTGGTTTGTTTGTTTGTTTGGTTGTGGTTTGTTGTGGTTTGTTGGTTTGTTGGTTTGTTGGTTTGTTGGTTTGTTGGTTTGTTGGTTTGTTGGTTTGTTGGTTTGTTGACTTATTTGTTTGTTGGTTTGTTGGCTTGTTGGTTTGTTGGTTTGTTTGTTTGTTTGTTGGTTTGTTGGTTTGTTCGTTTGTTGGTTTGTTGGTTTGTTGGTTTGTTCGTTTGTTGGTTTGTTGGTTTGTTCGTTTGTTGGTATGTTGGTTTGTTTGTTTGTTGGTTTGTTTGTTTGTTGGTTTGTTGGCTTGTTGGTTTGTTGGCTTGTTGGTTTGTTGGTTTGTTTGTTTGTTGGTTTGTTGGTTACTTGGTTTGTTGGTTTGTTGGTTTGTTGGTTTGTTGGTTTGTTGGTTTGTTGGTTTGTTGGTTTTTTGGTTAGTTGGTTTATTGGTTCGTTTGTTTGTTGGTTTCCTGGTTTGTTATTTTGTTGGTTGTTGGTTTGTTGGTTTGTTGGTTTGTTGGTTTGTTCGTTTGTTGACTTGTTGTTTTGTTGGTTTGTTGGTTTATTTGTTTGTTGGTTTGTTGGTTTGTTGGTTTGTTCGTTTGTTGGCTTATTGGTATGTTGGCTTGTCGGCTTGTTAGTTTGCTGATTTGTTGGTTTGTTGGTTTTTTGGTTTGTTTGTTTGTTGATTTATTGGTTTGTTGGTTTGTTGATTTGTTCGTTTGTTGGTTTATTTGTTTGTTGGTTTGTTGGTTTGTTGGTTTGTTGTTCGTTGGTTTGTTGGTTTGTTGGTTTGTTGGTTTGTTGGTTTGTTGGTTTGTTGGCTTGTTGGCTTGTTGGTTTGTTCGTTTGTTGGCTTATTGGTTTGTTGGCTTGTTGATTTGTTGGTTTGTTGGTTTGTTGGTTTGTTGGTTTGTAGGTTTGTTGGTTTTTTGGTTCGTTGGCTTGTTGGTTTGTTCGTTTGTTGGCTTGTTGGTTTGTTGGCTTGTTGGTTTGTTGGTTTGTTGGTTTGTTGTCTTGTTGGTTTGTTGGTTTGTTGGTTTGTTGGTTTGTTGGTTTGTCGGTTTTTTGGTTTGTTGGTTTGTTTGTTTATTTGTTTGTTGGATCGTTGGTTTGTTGGTTTGTTGGTTTGTTTGTTTGTTGGTTTGTTGGTTTGTTGGTTTGTTGGTTTGTTGGTGTGTTGGTTTGTTGGTTTGTGGGTTTGTTGGTTTGTTGTTTTGTTAGTATGTTGGTTTGTTGGTTTGTTGGTTTGTTGGTTTGTTGGTTTTTTGGGTTGTTGGTTTGTTGGTTTGTTGGTTTGTTGGTTTCTTGGTTTGTTCGTTTGTTGGTTTGTTGGTTTGTTGGTTTGTTGGTTTGTTCGTTTGTTGACTTGTTGATTTGTTGGTTTGTTGGTTTGTTCGTTTGTTGGTTTGTTAGTTTGTTCTTTTGTTCGTTTGTTGGTTTGTTCGTTTGTTGGTTTGTTGGTTTGTTGGTTTGTTGGTTTGTTGGTTTGTTGGTTTGTTGGTTTGTTGGTTTGTTGGTTTGTTGGTTTGTTGGTTTGTTGTTTTCTTGGTATGTTGGTTTGTTGGTTTGTTGGTTTGTTGGTTTGTTGGTTTGTTGGGTTGTTGGTTTGTTGGTTTGTTAATTTGTTGGTTTCTTGGTTTGTTCGTTTGTTGGTTTGTTGGTTTGTTTGTTTGTTGACTAATTGGTTTGTTGGTTTGTTGGTTTGTTCGTTTGTTGCTTTGTTGGCTTGTTGGTTTGTTGGTTTGTTGGTTTGTTGGTTTGTTGGTTTGTTGGTTTGTTGGTTTGTTGGTTTGTTGGCTTGTTGGTTTGTTGGTTTGTTGGTTTGTTCGTTTTTTGGTTTGTTGGTTTGTTGGTTTGTTGGTTTGTTGGTTTGTTGGTTTGTTGGTTTGTTGGTTTGTTGACTTATTTGTTTGTTGGTTTGTTGGTTTGTTGGCTTGTTGGTTTGTTGGTTTGTTGACTTATTTGTTTGTTTGTTTGTTGGTTTGTTCGTTTGTTGGTTTGTTGGTTACTTGGTTTGTTGCTTTGTTGGTTTGTTGGTTTGTTGGTTTGTTGGTTTGTTGGTTTGTTGGTTTGTTGGTTTGTTGGTATGTTGGTTTGTTGATTTGTTGGTTTGTTGGTTTGTTGGGTTGTTGGTTTGTTGGTTTGTTGGTTTGTTGGTTTGTTGGTTTGTTGGTTTGTTGGTTTGTTGGTTTGTTGGTTTGTTGGTTTGTTGGTTTGTTGGTTTGTTGGTTTGTTGGTTTGTTCGTTTGTTGACTTGTTGGTTTGTTGGTTTGTTGGTTTGTTCATTTGTTGGTTTGTTGGTTTGTTGTTTTGTTCGTTTGCTGGTTTGTTCGTTTGTTGGTTTGTTTGTTTGTTGGTTTGTCCGTTCGTTGGTTTGTTGGTTACTTGGTTTGTTGGTTTGTTGGTTTGTTGGCCTGTTGGTTTGTTGGTTTGTTTGTTTGTTGGTTTGTTGGTTTGTTGGTTTGTTGGTTTGTTGGTTTGTTGGTTTTTTGGTTTGTTGGTTTGTCGGTTTGTTGGTTTGTTGGTTTTTTGGTTTGTTAGTTTGTTGGTTTGTTGTTTAGTTGGTTTGTTGGTTTGTTCGTTTGTTGATTTCTTGGTTTGTTGGTTTGATGGCTTATTTGTTTGTTGGTTTGTTGGTTTGTTCGTTTGTTGGCTTGTTGGTTTGTTGGCTTGTCGGCTTGTTGGTTTGTTGGTTTGTTGGTTCGTTGGTTTGTTGGTCTGTTGGTTTGTTGATTTGTTGGCTTGTTGGTTTGTTGGCTTGTTGGTTTGTTGGTTTGTTGGTTTGTTGGTTCGTTGGTTTGTTGGTTTGTTGGTTTGTTGGTTTGTTGGTTTGTTGGTTTGTTGGTTTGTTGGTTTGTTGGTTTTTTGGTTTGTTGTCTTGTCGGTTTGTTGGCTTATTGGTTTGTTGGTTTTTTGGTTTTTTGGTTTGTTGGTTTGTTTGTTTGTTTGTTTGTTGGTTTGTTGGTTTGTTGGTTCGTTGGTTTGTTGGTTTGTTGGTTTGTTGGTTTGTTGGCTTGTTGGTTTGTCCGTTTGTTGGCTTGTTGGTTTGTTGGCTTGTTGGTTTGTTCGTTTGTTGGCTTGTTGGTTTGTTGGCTTGTTGGTTTGTTGGTTTGTTGGTTTGTTGTCTTGTTGGTTTGTTGGTTTGTTGGTTTGTTGGTTTGTTGGTTTGTCGGTTCTTTTGGTTTGTTGGTTTGTTTGTTTGTTTGTTTGTTGGTTCGTTGGTTTGTTGGTTTGTTGGTTTGTTGGTTTGTTGGCTTGTTGGCTTGTTGGTTTGTTCGTTTTTTGGCTTATTGGTTTGTTGGCTTGTTGGTTTGTTGGTTTGTTGGTTTGTTGGTTTGTTGGTTTGTAGGTTTGTTGGTTTTTTGGTTTTTTGGTTTGTTGTCTTGTTGGTTTGTTGGTTTGTTGGTTTGTTGGTTTGTTTGCTTGTTGGTTTCTTGGTTTCTTGGTTTGTTGGATTGTTGGTTACTTGGTTTGTTTGTTTTTTGGTTTGTTGGTTTGTTGGCTTTTTGGTTTGTTGGTTTGTTGGTTTGTTGGTTAATTGGTTTGTTGGTTTGTTGGTTTGTTGGTTTGTTGGTTTGTTGGTTTGTTGGGTTGTTGGTTTGTTGGTTTTTTGGTTTGTTGGTTTGTCGGTTTGTTGGTTTGTCGGTTTGTTGGTTTGTTGGTTTGTTCGTTTGTTCGTTTTTTGGTTTGTTGGTTTGTTGGTTTGTTGGTTTGTTGGTTTGTTGGTTTGTTGGTTTGTTGACTTATTTGCTTGTCGGTTTGTTGGTTTGTTGGCTTGTTGGTTTGTTTGTTTGTTTGTTTGTTGGTTTGTTGGTTTGTTGGTTTGTTGGTTTGTTGGTTTGTTGGTTTGTTGGTTCGTTTGTTTGTTGGTTTGTTGGTTTGTTGATTTGTTGGCTTGTTGGTTTGTTGGCTTGTTGTTTTGTTGTTTTGCTGGTTTGTTGGTTTGTTGGTTTGTTGGTTTGTTGGTTTTTTGGTTTGTTGTCTTGTTGGTTTGTTGGTTTGTTGGTTTGTTAGTTTGTTGGTTTGTTGGTTTTTTTGGTTTGTTGGTTTGTTGGTTTGTTGGTTTGTTCGTTTGTTGGGTTGTTGGTTTTTTGGCTTGTTGGCTTGTTGGTTTGTTGGTTTGTTTGTTTGTTGGTTTGTTGGTTTGTTGGTTTGTCGGTTTGTGGGTTTGTTGGTTTGTTGCTTTGTTGGTTTGTTGGTTTGTTGGTTTGTTGGTTTGTTGGTTTGTTGGTTTGTTGGTTTGTTCGTTTGTTAGTATGTTGGTTTGTTGGTTTGTTGGTTTGTTAGTTTGTTGGTTTGTTCGTTTGTTGGTTTGTTCGTTTGTTGGTTTGTTTGTTTGTTGGTTTGTTCGTTTGTTGGTTTGTTGGTTACTTGGTTTGTTGGTTTGTTGGTTTGTTGGTTTGTTGGTTTGTTGGTTTGTTGGTTTGTTGGTTTGTTGGTTTGTTGGTTTGTTCGTTTGTTGGTTTGTTGGTTTGTTGGTATGTTGGTTTATTGGTTTGTTGGTTTGTTGGTTTGTTGGGTTGTTGGTTTGTTGGTTTGTTGGTTTGTTGGTTTCTTGGTTTGTTCTTTTCTTGGTTTGTTGGTTTGTTGGTTTGTTGGTTTGTTCGTTTGTTGACTTGTTGGTTTGTTGGTTTGTTGGTTTGTTCGTTTGTTGGTTTGTTGGTTTGTTGTTTTGTTCGTTTGTTGGTTTGTTCGTTTGTTGGTTTGTTTGTTTGTTTGGTTGTGGTTTGTTGTGGTTTGTTGGTTTGTTGGTTTGTTGGTTTGTTGGTTTGTTGGTTTGTTGGTATGTTGGTTTGTTGATTTGTTGGTTTGTTGGTTTGTTGGGTTGTTGGTTTGTTGGTTTGTTGGTTTGTTGGTTTGTTGGTTTGTTGGTTTGTTGGTTTGTTGGTTTGTTGACTTATTTGTTTGTTGGTTTGTTGGCTTGTTGGTTTGTTGGTTTGTTTGTTTGTTTGTTGGTTTGTTGGTTTGTTCGTTTGTTGGTTTGTTGGTTTGTTGGTTTGTTCGTTTGTTGGTTTGTTGGTTTGTTCGTTTGTTGGTATGTTGGTTTGTTTGTTTGTTGGTTTGTTTGTTTGTTGGTTTGTTGGCTTGTTGGTTTGTTGGCTTGTTGGTTTGTTGGTTTGTTTGTTTGTTGGTTTGTTGGTTTGTTGGTTTGTTGGTTTGTGGGTTTGTTGGTTTGTGGGTTTGTTGGTTTGTTGGTTTGTTGGTTTGTTGGTTTGTTGTTTTGTTGGTTTGTTGGTTTGTTCGTTTGTTAGTATGTTGGTTTGTTGGTTTGTTGGTTTGTTCGTTTGTTGGTTTGTTGGTCTGTTGGTTTGTTTGTTTGTTGCTTTGTTCGTTTGTTGGTTTGTTGGTTACTTGGTTTGTTGGTTTGTTGGTTTGTTGGTTTGTTGGTTTGTTGGTTTGTTTGTTTGTTGGTTTCTTGGTTTGTTGGTATGTTGGTTTGTTGGTTTGTTGGTTTGTTGGTTTGTTGGTTTGTTGGTTTGTTGGTTTGTTGGTTTGTTGGTTTGTTCGTTTGTTCGTTTTTTGGTTTGCTGGTTTGTTGGTTTGTTGGTTTGTTGGTTTGTTGGTTTGTTGGTTTGTTGGTTTGTTGGTTTGTTGACTTATTTGTTTGTTGGTTTGTTGGTTTATTGGTTTGTTGACTTATTTGTTTGTTGGTTTGTTGGTTTGTTGGTTTGTTGGTTTGTTGGTTTGTTGGTTTGTTGATTTATTTGTTTGTTGGTTTGTTGGCTTATTGGTTTGTTGGTTTGTTTGTTTGTTGGTTTGTTGGTTTGTTCGTTTGTTAGTTTGTTGGTTTGTTGGTTTGTTGGTTTATTTGTTTGTTGGTTTGTTGGTTTGTTGGTTTGTTGGTTTGGTGGTTTGTTGGTTTGTTGGTTTGTTGGTTTGTTCGTTTGTTGGCTTATTGGTTTGTTGGCTTGTTGGTTTGTCGGTTTGTTGGTTTGTTGGTTTGTTGGTTTGTAGGTTTGTTGGTTTTTTGGTTTGTTGGGATGTTGGTTTGTTGGTTTGTTGGTTTGTTGGTTTTTTGGTTTGTTGTCTTGTTGGTTTGTTGGTTTATTGGTTTGTTGGTTTGTTGGTTTGTGGGTTTGTTGGTTTGGTGGTTTGTTGGTTTGTTGGCTTGTTGGTTTGTTCGTTTGTTGGCTTATTGGTTTGTTGGCTTGTTGGTTTGTCGGTTTGTTGGTTTGTTGGTTTGTTGGTTTGTAGGTTTGTTGGTTTTTTGGTTTGTTGTCTTGTTGGTTTGTTGGTTTGTTGGTTTGTTTGCTAGTTGGTTTCTTGGTTTCTTGGTTTGTTGGATTGTTGGTTACTTGGTTTGTTTGTTTTTTGGTTTGTTGGTTTGTTTGTTTGTTCGTTTGTTGGCTTGTTGGTTTGTTGGCTTGTTGGTTTGTTGATTTATTTGTTTGTTGGTTTGTTGGCTTGTTGGTTTGTTGGTTTGTTGGTTTGTTGGTTTGTTGGTTTGTTCGCTTGTTGGTTTGTTCGTTTGTTGGCTTGTTGGTTTGTTGGCTTGTTGGTTTGTTCGTTTGTTGGCTTCTTGGTTTGTTGGCTTGTTGGTTTGTTGGTTTGTTGGTTTGTTGTCTTGTTGGTTTGTTGGTTTGTTGGTTTGTCGGTTTTTTGGTTTGTTGGTTTGTTTGTTTGTTTGTTTGTTGGTTCGTTGGTTTGTTGGTTTGTTGGTTTGTTGGTTTGTTGGTTTGTTGGCTTGTTGGCTTGTTGGTTTGTTCGTTTGTTGGCTTGTTGGTTTGTTGGCTTGTTGGTTTGTTGGTTTGTTGGTTTGTTGTCTTGTTGGTTTGTTGGTTTGTTGGTTTGTTGGTTTGTTGGTTTGTTGGTTTGTTGGTTTGTTGACTTATTTGTTTGTTGGTTTGTTGGTTTGTTGGCTTGTTGGTTTGTTGGTTTGTTGACTTATTTGTTTGTTGGTTTGTTGGTTTGTTGGCTTGTTCTTTTGTTGGTTTGTTTGTTTGTTCGTTTGCTGGTTTCTTGGATTGTTCGTTTGTTGGTATCTTGGTTTGTTTGTTTGTTGGATTGTTTGTTTGTTGGTTTGTTCGTTTGTTGGCTTGTTGGTTTGTTGGCTTGTTGGCTTGTTGGTTTGTTGGTTTGTTTGTTTATTGGTTTGTTTGTTTGTTGGATTGTTTGTTTGTTGGTTTGTTCGTTTGTTGGCTTGTTGGTTTGTTGGCTTGTTGGCTTGTTGGTTTGTTGGTTTGTTTGTTTATTGGTTTGTTGGTTTGTGGGTTTGTTGGTTTGTTGGTTTGTTGGTTTGTGGTTTGTTGGTTTGTTGGTTTGTTGGTTTGTTGGTTTGTTGGTTTGTTGGTTTGTTCGTTTGTTTGTATGTTGGTTTATTGATTTGTTGGTTTGTTGTTTTGTTCGTTTGTTGGTTTGTTCGTTTGTTGGTTTGTTTGTTTGTTGGTTTGTTCGTTTGTTGGTTTGTTGGTTACTTGGTTTGTTGGTTTGTTGGTTTGTTGGTTTGTTGGTTTGTTGGTTTGTTGGTTTGTTGGTTTGTTGGTTTGTTGGTTTGTTGGTTTGTTCGTTTGTTCGTTTTTTGGTTTGTTGGTTTGTTGGTTTGTTGGTTTGTTGGTTTGTTGGTTTGTTGGTTTGTTGGTTTGTTGGTTTGTTGGTTTGTTGGTTTGTTGGTTTGTTGACTTATTTGTTTGTTGGTTTGTTGGCTTGTTGGTTTGTTGGTTTGTTTGTTTGTTGGTTTGTTGGTTTGTTCGTTTGTTGGTTTGTTGATTTGTTGGTTTGTTCGTTTGTTGGTTTGTTGGTTTGTTCGTTTGTTGGTATGTTGGTTTGTTTGTTTGTTGGTTTGTTTGTTTGTTGGTTTGTTGGCTTGTTGGTTTGTTGGTTTGTTTGTTTGTTGGTTTGTTGGTTTGTTGGTTTAATGGTTTGTGGGTTTGTTGGTTTGTGGGTTTGTTGGTTTGTTGGTTTGTTGGTTTGTTGGTTTGTTGTTTTGTTGGTTTGCTGGTTTGTTCGTTTGTTAGTATGTTGGTTTGTTGGTTTGTTGGTTTGTTCGTTTGTTGGTTTGTTGGTTTGTTGGTTTGTTGTTTTGTTCGTTTGTTGGTTTGTTCGTTTGTTGGTTTGTTTGTTTGTTGGTTTGTTCGTTTGTTGGTTTGTTGGTTACTTGGTTTGTTGGTTTGTTGGTTTGTTGTTTTGTTGGTTTGTTGGTCTGTTGGTTTGTTTGTTTGTTGGTTTCTTGGTTTGTTGGTATGTTGGTTTGTTGGTTTGTTGGTTTGTTGGTTTGTTGGTTTGTTGGTTTGTTGGTTTGTTGGTTTGTTGGTTTGTTGGTTTGTTGGTTTGTTCGTTTGTTCGTTTTTTGGTTTGCTGGTTTGTTGGTTTGTTGGTTTGTTGGTTTGTTGGTTTGTTGGTTTGTTCACTTATTTGTTTGTTGGTTTGTTGGTTTATTGGTTTGTTGACTTATTTGTTTGTTGGTTTGTTGGTTTGTTGGTTTGTTGGTTTGTTGGTTTGTTGGTTTGTTGATTTATTTGTTTGTTGGTTTGTTGGCTTGTTGGTTTGTTGGTTTGTTTGTTTGTTGGTTTGTTGGTTTGTTCGTTTGTTGGTTTGTTGGTTTGTTGGTTTGTTGGTTTGTTGGTTTATTTGTTTGTTGGTTTGTTGGTTTGTTGGTTTGTTGGTTTGTTGGTTTGTTGGCTTGTTGGCTTGTTGGTTTGTTCGTTTTTTGGCTTATTGGTTTGTTGGCTTGTTGGTTTGTTGGTTTGTTGGTTTGTTGGTTTGTTGGTTTGTAGGTTTGTTGGTTTTTTGGTTTTTTGGTTTGTTGTCTTGTTGGTTTGTTGGTTTGTTGGTTTGTTTGCTTGTTGGTTTCTTGGTTTCTTGGTTTGTTGGATTGTTGGTTACTTGGTTTGTTTGTTTTTTGGTTTGTTGGTTTGTTGGCTTTTTGGTTTGTTGGTTTGTTGGTTTGTTGGTTAATTGGTTTGTTGGTTTGTTGGTTTGTTGGTTTGTTGGTTTGTTGGTTTGTTGGTTTGTTGGGTTGTTGGTTTGTTGGTTTTTTGGTTTGTTGGTTTGTCGGTTTGTTGGTTTGTCGGTTTGTTGGTTTGTTGGTTTGTTCGTTTGTTCGTTTTTTGGTTTGTTGGTTTGTTGGTTTGTTGGTTTGTTGGTTTGTTGGTTTGTTGGTTTGTTGACTTATTTGCTTGTCGGTTTGTTGGTTTGTTGGTTTGTTTGTTTGTTTGTTTGTTGGTTTGTTGGTTTGTTGGTTTGTTGGTTTGTTGGTTTGTTGGTTTGTTGGTTCGTTTGTTTGTTGGTTTGTTGGTTTGTTGATTTGTTGGCTTGTTGGTTTGTTGGCTTGTTGTTTTGTTGTTTTGCTGGTTTGTTGGTTTGTTGGTTTGTTGGTTTGTTGGTTTTTTGGTTTGTTGTCTTGTTGGTTTGTTGGTTTGTTGGTTTGTTGGTTTGTTGGTTTGTTGGTTTTTTTGGTTTGTTGGTTTGTTGGTTTGTTGGTTTGTTCGTTTGTTGGCTTGTTGGTTTTTTGGCTTGTTGGCTTGTTGGTTTGTTGGTTTGTTTGTTTGTTGGTTTGTTGGTTTGTTGGTTTGTCGGTTTGTGGGTTTGTTGGTTTGTTGCTTTGTTGGTTTGTTGGTTTGTTGGTTTGTTGGTTTGTTGGTTTGTTGGTTTGTTGGTTTGTTCGTTTGTTAGTATGTTGGTTTGTTGGTTTGTTGGTTTGTTAGTTTGTTGGTTTGTTCGTTTGTTGGTTTGTTCGTTTGTTGGTTTGTTTGTTTGTTGGTTTGTTCGTTTGTTGGTTTGTTGGTTACTTGGTTTGTTGGTTTGTTGGTTTGTTGGTTTGTTGGTTTGTTGGTTTGTTGGTTTGTTGGTTTGTTGGTTTGTTGGTTTGTTCGTTTGTTGGTTTGTTGGTTTGTTGGTATGTTGGTTTATTGGTTTGTTGGTTTGTTGGTTTGTTGGGTTGTTGGTTTGTTGGTTTGTTGGTTTCTTGGTTTCTTGGTTTGTTCTTTTCTTGGTTTGTTGGTTTGTTGGTTTGTTGGTTTGTTCGTTTGTTGACTTGTTGGTTTGTTGGTTTGTTGGTTTGTTCGTTTGTTGGTTTGTTGGTTTGTTGTTTTGTTCGTTTGTTGGTTTGTTCGTTTGTTGGTTTGTTTGTTTGTTTGGTTGTGGTTTGTTGTGGTTTGTTGGTTTGTTGGTTTGTTGGTTTGTTGGTTTGTTGGTTTGTTGGTTTGTTGGTATGTTGGTTTGTTGATTTGTTGGTTTGTTGGTTTGTTGGGTTGTTGGTTTGTTGGTTTGTTGGTTTGTTGGTTTGTTGGTTTGTTGGTTTGTTGGTTTGTTGGTTTGTTGACTTATTTGTTTGTTGGTTTGTTGGCTTGTTGGTTTGTTGGTTTGTTTGTTTGTTTGTTGGTTTGTTGGTTTGTTCGTTTGTTGGTTTGTTGGTTTGTTGGTTTGTTCGTTTGTTGGTTTGTTGGTTTGTTCGTTTGTTGGTATGTTGGTTTGTTTGTTTGTTGGTTTGTTTGTTTGTTGGTTTGTTGGCTTGTTGGTTTGTTGGCTTGTTGGTTTGTTGGTTTGTTTGTTTGTTGGTTTGTTGGTTTGTTGGTTTGTTGGTTTGTGGGTTTGTTGGTTTGTGGGTTTGTTGGTTTGTTGGTTTGTTGGTTTGTTGGTTTGTTGTTTTGTTGGTTTGTTGATTTGTTCGTTTGTTAGTATGTTGGTTTGTTGGTTTGTTGGTTTGTTCGTTTGTTGGTTTGTTGGTCTGTTGGTTTGTTTGTTTGTTGGTTTGTTCGTTTGTTGGTTTGTTGGTTACTTGGTTTGTTGGTTTGTTGGTTTGTTGGTTTGTTGGTTTGTTGGTTTGTTTGTTTGTTGGTTTCTTGGTTTGTTGGTATGTTGGTTTGTTGGTTTGTTGGTTTGTTGGTTTGTTGGTTTGTTGGTTTGTTGGTTTGTTGGTTTGTTGGTTTGTTGGTTTGTTCGTTTGTTCGTTTTTTGGTTTGCTGGTTTGTTGGTTTGTTGGTTTGTTGGTTTGTTGGTTTGTTGGTTTGTTGGTTTGTTGGTTTGTTGACTTATTTGTTTGTTGGTTTGTTGGTTTATTGGTTTGTTGACTTATTTGTTTGTTGGTTTGTTGGTTTGTTGGTTTGTTGGTTTGTTGGTTTGTTGGTTTGTTGATTTATTTGTTTGTTGGTTTGTTGGCTTATTGGTTTGTTGGTTTGTTTGTTTGTTGGTTTGTTGGTTTGTTCGTTTGTTAGTTTGTTGGTTTGTTGGTTTGTTGGTTTATTTGTTTGTTGGTTTGTTGGTTTGTTGGTTTGTTGGTTTGGTGGTTTGTTGGTTTGTTGGTTTGTTGGTTTGTTCGTTTGTTGGCTTATTGGTTTGTTGGCTTGTTGGTTTGTCGGTTTGTTGGTTTGTTGGTTTGTTGGTTTGTAGGTTTGTTGGTTTTTTGGTTTGTTGGGATGTTGGTTTGTTGGTTTGTTGGTTTGTTGGTTTTTTGGTTTGTTGTCTTGTTGGTTTGTTGGTTTATTGGTTTGTTGGTTTGTTGGTTTGTGGGTTTGTTGGTTTGGTGGTTTGTTGGTTTGTTGGCTTGTTGGTTTGTTCGTTTGTTGGCTTATTGGTTTGTTGGCTTGTTGGTTTGTCGGTTTGTTGGTTTGTTGGTTTGTTGGTTTGTAGGTTTGTTGGTTTTTTGGTTTGTTGTCTTGTTGGTTTGTTGGTTTGTTAGTTTGTTTGCTAGTTGGTTTCTTGGTTTCTTGGTTTGTTGGATTGTTGGTTACTTGGTTTGTTTGTTTTTTGGTTTGTTGGTTTGTTTGTTTGTTCGTTTGTTGGCTTGTTGGTTTGTTGGCTTGTTGGTTTGTTGATTTATTTGTTTGTTGGTTTGTTGGCTTGTTCGTTTGTTGGTTTGTTGGTTTGTTGGTTTGTTGGTTTGTTCGCTTGTTGGTTTGTTCGTTTGTTGGCTTGTTGGTTTGTTGGCTTGTTGGTTTGTTCGTTTGTTGGCTTCTTGGTTTGTTGGCTTGTTGGTTTGTTGGTTTGTTGGTTTGTTGTCTTGTTGGTTTGTTGGTTTGTTGGTTTGTCGGTTTTTTGGTTTGTTGGTTTGTTTGTTTGTTTGTTTGTTGGTTCGTTGGTTTGTTGGTTTGTTGGTTTGTTGGTTTGTTGGTTTGTTGGCTTGTTGGCTTGTTGGTTTGTTCGTTTGTTGGCTTGTTGGTTTGTTGGCTTGTTGGTTTGTTGGTTTGTTGGTTTGTTGTCTTGTTGGTTTGTTGGTTTGTTGGTTTGTTGGTTTGTTGGTTTGTTGGTTTGTTGGTTTGTTGACTTATTTGTTTGTTGGTTTGTTGGTTTGTTGGCTTGTTGGTTTGTTGGTTTGTTGACTTATTTGTTTGTTGGTTTGTTGGTTTGTTGGCTTGTTCTTTTGTTGGTTTGTTTGTTTGTTCGTTTGCTGGTTTCTTGGATTGTTCGTTTGTTGGTATCTTGGTTTGTTTGTTTGTTGGATTGTTTGTTTGTTGGTTTGTTCGTTTGTTGGCTTGTTGGTTTGTTGGCTTGTTGGCTTGTTGGTTTGTTGGTTTGTTTGTTTATTGGTTTGTTTGTTTGTTGGATTGTTTGTTTGTTGGTTTGTTCGTTTGTTGGCTTGTTGGTTTGTTGGCTTGTTGGCTTGTTGGTTTGTTGGTTTGTTTGTTTATTGGTTTGTTGGTTTGTTGGTTTGTGGGTTTGTTGGTTTGTTGGTTTGTTGGTTTGTGGTTTGTTGGTTTGTTGGTTTGTTGGTTTGTTGGTTTGTTGGTTTGTTGGTTTGTTCGTTTGTTAGTATGTTGGTTTATTGATTTGTTGGTTTGTTGTTTTGTTCGTTTGTTGGTTTGTTCGTTTGTTGGTTTGTTTGTTTGTTGGTTTGTTCGTTTGTTGGTTTGTTGGTTACTTGGTTTGTTGGTTTGTTGGTTTGTTGGTTTGTTGGTTTGTTGGTTTGTTGGTTTGTTGGTTTGTTGGTTTGTTGGTTTGTTGGTTTGTTCGTTTGTTCGTTTTTTGGTTTGTTGGTTTGTTGGTTTGTTGGTTTGTTGGTTTGTTGGTTTGTTGGTTTGTTGGTTTGTTGGTTTGTTGGTTTGTTGGTTTGTTGACTTATTTGTTTGTTGGTTTGTTGGCTTGTTGGTTTGTTGGTTTGTTTGTTTGTTTGTTTGTTGGTTTGTTTGTTTGTTGGTTTGTTAGTTTGTTGGTTTGTTCGTTTGTTGGTTTGTTGGTTTGTTCGTTTGTTGGTATGTTGGTTTGTTTGTTTGTTGGTTTGTTTGTTTGTTGGTTTGTTGGCTTGTTGGTTTGTTGGTTTGTTTGTTTGTTGGTTTGTTGGTTTGTTGGTTTAATGGTTTGTGGGTTTGTTGGTTTGTGGGTTTGTTGGTTTGTTGGTTTGTTGGTTTGTTGGTTTGTTGTTTTGTTGGTTTGTTGGTTTGTTCGTTTGTTAGTATGTTGGTTTGTTGGTTTGTTGGTTTGTTCATTTGTTGGTTTGTTGGTTTGTTGGTTTGTTGTTTTGTTCGTTTGTTGGTTTGTTCGTTTGTTGGTTTGTTTGTTTGTTGGTTTGTTCGTTTGTTGGTTTGTTGGTTACTTGGTTTGTTGGTTTGTTGGTTTGTTGTTTTGTTGGTTTGTTGGTTTGTTGGTTTGTTTGTTTGTTGGTTTCTTGGTTTGTTGGTATGTTGGTTTGTTGGTTTGTTGGTTTGTTGGTTTGTTGGTTTGTTGGTTTGTTGGTTTGTTGGTTTGTTGGTTTGTTGGTTTGTTGGTTTGTTGGTTTGTTGGTTTGTTCGTTTGTTCGTTTTTTGGTTTGCTGGTTTGTTGGTTTGTTGGTTTGTTGGTTTGTTGGTTTGTTGGTTTGTTGGTTTGTTGGTTTGTTCACTTATTTGTTTGTTGGTTTGTTGGTTTATTGGTTTGTTGACTTATTTGTTTGTTGGTTTGTTGGTTTGTTGGTTTGTTGGTTTGTTGGTTTGTTGGTTTGTTGATTTATTTGTTTGTTGGTTTGTTGGCTTGTTGGTTTGTTGGTTTGTTTGTTTGTTGGTTTGTTGGTTTGTTCGTTTGTTGGTTTGTTGGTTTGTTGGTTTGTTGGTTTGTTGGTTTATTTGTTTGTTGGTTTGTTGGTTTGTTGGTTTGTTGGTTTGGTGGTTTGTTGGTTTGTTGGTTTGTTGGTTTGTTCGTTTGTTGGCTTATTGATTTGTTGGCTTGTTGGTTTGTCGGTTTGTTGGTTTGTTGGTTTGTTGGTTTGTAGGTTTGTTGGTTTTTTGGTTTGTTGGGATGTTGGTTTGTTGGTTTGTTGGTTTGTTGGTTTTTTGGTTTGTTGTCTTGTTGGTTTGTTGGTTTATTGGTTTGTTGGTTTGTTGGTTTGTTGGTTTGGTGGTTTGTTGGTTTGTTGGCTTGTTGGTTTGTTCGTTTGTTGGCTTATTGGTTTGTTGGCTTGTTGGTTTGTCGGTTTGTTGGTTTGTTGGTTTGTTGGTTTGTAGGTTTTTTGATTTTTTGGTTTGTTGTCTTGTTGGTTTGTTGGTTTGTTGGTTTGTTTGCTTGTTGGTTTCTTGGTTTCTTGGTTTGTTGGATTGTTGGTTACTTGGTTTGTTTGTTTTTTGGTTTGTTGGTTTGTTTGTTTGTTCGTTTGTTGGCTTGTTGGTTTGTTGGCTTGTTGGTTTGTTGTTTTATTTGTTTGTTGGTTTGTTGGCTTGTTGGTTTGTTGGTTTGTTGGTTTGTTGGTTTGTTGGTTTGTTGGCTTGTTGGTTTGTTCGTTTGTTGGCTTGTTGGTTTGTTGGCTTGTTGGTTTGTTAGTTTGTTGGCTTCTTGGTTTGTTGGCTTGTTGGTTTGTTGGTTTGTTGGTTTGTTGTCTTGTTGGTTTGTTGGTTTGTTGGTTTGTCGGTTTTTTGGTTTGTTGGTTTGTTTGTTTGTTTGTTTGTTGGTTCGTTGGTTTGTTGGTTTGTTGGTTTGTTGGTTTGTTGGCTTGTTGGCTTGTTGGTTTGTTCGTTTGTTGGCTTGTTGGTTTGTTGGCTTGTTGGTTTGTTGGTTTGTTGGTTTGTTGTCTTGTTGGTTTGTGGTTTGTTGGTTTGTTGGTTTGTTGACTTATTTGTTTGTTGGTTTGTTGGTTTGTTGGCTTGTTGGTTTGTTGGTTTGTTGACTTATTTGTTTGTTGGTTTGTTGGTTTGTTGGCTTGTTGGTTTGTTGGTTTTTTTGTTTGTTCGTTTGCTGGTTTCTTGGATTGTTCGTTTGTTGGTATCTTGGTTTGTTTGTTTGTTGGATTGTTTGTTTGTTGGTTTGTTCGTTTGTTGGCTTGTTGGTTTGTTGGCTTGTTGGCTTGTTGGTTTGTTGGTTTGTTTGTTTATTGGTTTGTTTGTTTGTTGGATTGTTTGTTTGTTGGTTTGTTCGTTTGTTGGCTTGTTGGTTTGTTGGCTTGTTGGCTTGTTGGTTTGTTGGTTTGTTTGTTTATTGGTTTGTTGGTTTGTTGGTTTGTTGGTTTGTGGGTTTGTTGGTTTGTTGGTTTGTTGGTTTGTGGTTTGTTGGTTTGTTGGTTTGTTGGTTTGTTGGTTTGTTTGTTTGTTGGTTTGTTGGTTTGTTCGTTTGTTAGTATGTTGGTTTGTTGGTTTGTTGTTTTGTTCGTTTGTTGGTTTGTTCGTTTGTTGGTTTGTTTGTTTGTTGGTTTGTTCGTTTGTTGGTTTGTTGGTTACTTGGTTTGTTGGTTTGTTGGTTTGTTGGTTTGTTGGTTTGTTGGTTTGTTGGTTTGTTGGTTTGTTGGTTTGTTGGTTTGTTGGTTTGTTGGTTTGTTGGTTTGTTGGTTTGTTGGTTTGTTGGTTTGTTGGTTTGTTGGTTTGTTGGTTTGTTGGTTTGTTGGTTTGTTGGTTTGTTGGTTTGTTGGTTTGTTGGTTTGTTAGTCTGTTGGCTTGTTGGTTTGTTGGTTTGTTGGTTTGTTCGTTTCTTGGTTTGTTGGTTTGTTGGTTTGTTGGTTTGTTGGTTTGTTGGTTTGTTGGTTTGTTGGTTTGTTGGTTTTGTTGGTTTGTTGACTTATTTGTTTGTTGGTTTGTTGGTTTGTTGGCTTGTTGGTTTGTTGGTTTGTTGACTTATTTGTTTGTTGGTTTGTTGGTTTGTTGGTTTGTTGGTTTGTTGGTTTGTTGGTTTGTTGGTTTGTTGGCTTGTTGGTTTGTTGGTTTGTTGGTTTGTTCGTTTTTTGGTTTGTTGGTTTGTTGGTTTGTTGGTTTGTTGGTTTGTTGGTTTGTTGGTTTTGTTGGTTTGTTGACTTATTTGTTTGTTGGTTTGTTGGCTTGTTGGTTTGTTGGTTTGTTTGTTTGTTCGTTTGCTGGTTTCTTGGATTGTTCGTTTGTTGGTATGTTGGTTTTTTTGTTTGTTGGATTGTTTGTTTGTTGGTTTGTTCGTTTGTTGGCTTGTTGGTTTGTTGGCTTGTTGGCTTGTTGGTTTGTTGGTTTGTTTGTTTATTGGTTTGTTGGTTTGTTGGTTTGTTGGTTTGTGGATTTGTTGGTTTGTTGGTTTGTTGGTTTGTTGGTTTGTTGGTTTGTTCGTTTGTTGGTTTGTTAGTTTGTTGGTTTGTTGGTTTGTTGGTTTGTTCGTTTGTTAGTATGTTGGTTTGTTGGTTTGTTGGTTTGTTGTTTTGTTCGTTTGTTGGTTTGTTCGTTTGTTGGTTTGTTTGTTTTTTGGTTTGTTCGTTTGTTGGTTTGTTGGTTACTTGGTTTGTTGGTTTGTTGGTTTGTTGGTTTGTTGGTTTGTTGGTTTGTTGGTTTGTTGGTTTGTTGGTTTGTTGGTATGTTGGTTTGTTGATTTGTTGGTTTGTTGGTTTGTTGGGTTGTTGGTTTGTTGGTTTGTTGGTTTGTTGGTTTGTTGGTTTCTTGGTTTGTTGGTTTGTTGGTTTGTTGGTTTGTTGGTTTGTTGGTTTGTTCATTTGTTGACTTGTTGGTTTGTTGGTTTGTTGGTTTGTTCATTTGTTGTTTTGTTGGTTTGTTGTTTTGTTCGTTTGCTGGTTTGTTCGTTTGTTGGTTTGTTTGTTTGTTGGTTTGTCCGTTTGTTGGTTTGTTGGTTACTTGGTTTGTTGGTTTGTTGGTTTGTTGGCCTGTTGGTTTGTTGGTTTGTTGGTTTGTTGGTTTGTTGGTTTGTTGGTTTGTTGGTTTGTTGGCTTGTCGGCTTGTTGGTTTGTTGGTTTGTTGGTTTGTTGGTTTGTTGGTTTGTTGGTTTATTGGTTTTTTGGTTTGTTGGTTTGCTGGTTTGTTGGTTTGTTGATTTGTTCGTTTGTTGGTTTGTTGGTTTGTTGGTTTGTTGGTTTGTTGGTTTGTTGGTTTGTTGGTTTGTTGGTTTATTCGTTTGTTGGTTTGTTGGTTTGTTGGTTTGTTGGTTTATTTGTTTGTTGGTTTGTTGGTTTGTTGGTTTGTTGGTTTGTTGGTTTGTTGGTTCGTTTGTTTGTTGGTTTGTTGGTTTGTTGATTTGTTGGCTTATTGGTTTGTTGGCTTGTTGGTTTGTTGTTTTGTTGGTTTGTTGGTTTGTTGGTTTGTTGGTTTGTTGGTTTGTTGGTTTGTTGGTTTGTTGGTTTGTTGGTTTGTTGGTTTGTTGGTTTGTTGTTTTCTTGGTATGTTGGTTTGTTGGTTTGTTGGTTTGTTGGTTTGTTGGGTTGTTGGGTTGTTGGTTTGTTGGTTTGTTGGTTTCTTGGTTTGTTCGTTTGTTGGTTTGTTGGTTTGTTTGTTTGTTGACTAATTGGTTTGTTGGTTTGTTGGTTTATTCGTTTGTTGGTTTGTTGGCTTGTTGGTTTGTTGGTTTGTTGGTTTGTTGGTTTGTTGGTTTGTTGGTTTGTTGGTTTGTTGGTTTGTTGGTTTGTTGGTTTGTTGGTTTGTTGGTTTGTTGGTTTGTTGGTTTGTTGGTTTGTTGCTTTTTTGGTTTGTTGGTTTGTTGGCTTGTTGGTTTGTTGGTTTGTTGGTTTGTTCGTTTCTTGGTTTGTTGGTTTGTTGGTTTGTTGGTTTGTTGGTTTGTTGGTTTGTTGGTTTGTTGGTTTGTTGGTTTGTTGACTTATTTGTTTGTTGGTTTGTTGGTTTGTTGGCTTGTTGGTTTGTTGGTTTGTTGACTTATTTGTTTGTTGGTTTGTTGGTTTGTTGGTTTGTTTGTTTGTTCGTTTACTGGTTTCTTGGATTGTTCGTTTGTTGGTATGTCGGTTTGTTTGTTTGTTGGATTGTTTGTTTGTTGGTTTGTTCGTTTGTTGGCTTGTTGGTTTGTTGGCTTGTTGGCTTGTTGGTTTGTTGGTTTGTTTGTTTATTGGTTTGTTGGTTTGTTGGTTTGTGGGTTTGTTGGTTTGTTGGTTTGTTGGTTTGTTGGTTTGTTAGTTTGTTGGTTTGTTGGTTTGTTGGTTTGTTCGTTTGTTAGTATGTTGGTTTGTTGGTTTGTTGGTTTGTTGGTTTGTTGTTTTGTTCGTTTGTTGGTTTGTTCGTTTGTTGGTTTGTTTGTTTGTTGGTTTGTTCGTTTGTTGGTTTGTTGGTTACTTGGTTTGTTGCTTTGTTGGTTTGTTGGTTTGTTGGTTTGTTGGTTTGTTGGTTTGTTGGTTTGTTGGTTTGTTGGTTTGTTGGTATGTTGGTTTGTTGATTTGTTGGTTTGTTGGTTTGTTGGGTTGTTGGTTTGTTGGTTTGTTGGTTTGTTGGTTTGTTGGTTTCTTGGTTTCTTGGTTTGTTGGTTTGTTGGTTTGTTGGTTTGTTGGTTTGTTGGTTTGTTGGTTTGTTCGTTTGTTGATTTGTTGGTTTGTTGGTTTGTTGGTTTGTTCATTTGTTGGTTTGTTGGTTTGTTGTTTTGTTCGTTTGCTGGTTTGTCGGTTTGTTGGTTTGTTGGTTGCTTGGTTTGTTAGTTTGTTGGTTTGTTGTTTAGTTGGTTTGTTGGTTTGTTCGTTTGTTGATTTCTTGGTTTGTTGGTTTGATGGTTTATTTGTTTGTTGGTTTGTTGGTTTGTTGGTTTGTTCGTTTGTTGGCTTGTTGGTTTGTTGGCTTGTCGGCTTGTTGGTTTGTTGGTTCGTTGGTTTGTTGATTTGTTGGTTTGTTGGTTTTTTGGTTTGTTGGTTGACTGGTTTGTTGGTTTGTTGATTTGTTCGTTTGTTGGTTTATTGGTTTGTTGGTTTGTTGGTTTGTTGGTTTGTTGGTTTGTTGGTTTATTCGTTTGTTGGTTTGTTGGTTTGTTGGTTTGTTGGTTTATTTGTTTGTTGGTTTGTTGGTTTGTTGGTTTGTTGGTTTGTTGTTTTGTTGGTTCGTTTGTTTGTTGGTTTGTTGGTTTGTCGATTCGTTGGCTTATTGGTTTGTTGACTTGTTGGTTTGTTGTTTTGTTGGTTTGTTGGTTTGTTGGTTTGTTGGTTTGTTGGTTTGTTGGTTTTTTGGTTTGTTGTCTTGTTGGTTTGTTGGTTTGTTGGTTTGTTGGTTTGTTGGTTTGTTGGTTTGTTGGTTTTTTTGGTTTGTTGGTTTGTTGGTTTGTTCGTTTGTTGGCTTGTTGGTTTGTTGGCTTGTTGGTTTGTTGGCTTGTTGGCTTGTTGGTTTGTTGGTTTGTTTGTTTGTTGGTTTGTTGGTTTGTTGGTTTGTTAATTTGTGGGTTTGTTGGTTTGTTGGTTTGTTGGTTTATTCGTTTGTTGGTTTGTTGGTTTGTTGGTTTGTTGGTTTATTTGTTTGTTGGTTTGTTGGTTTGTTGGTTTATTCGTTTGTTGGTTTGTTGATTTGTTGGCTTATTGGTTTGTTGGCTTGTTGGTTTGTTGTTTTGTTGGTTTGTTGGTTTGTTGGTTTGTTGGTTTGTTGGTTTGTTGGTTTGTTGGTTTGTTGGTTTGTTGGTTTGTTGTTTTCTTGGTATGTTGGTTTGTTGGTTTGTTGGTTTGTTGGTTTGTTGGGTTGTTGGGTTGTTGGTTTGTTGGTTTGTTGGTTTCTTGGTTTGTTCATTTGTTGGTTTGTTGGTTTGTTTGTTTGTTGACTAATTGGTTTGTTGGTTTGTTGGTTTGTTCGTTTGTTGGTTTGTTGGCTTGTTGGTTTGTTGGTTTGTTGGTTTGTTGGTTTGTTGGTTTGTTGGTTTGTTGGTTTGTTGGTTTGTTGGTTTGTTGGTTTGTTGGTTTGTTGGTTTGTTGGTTTGTTGCTTTGTTGGTTTGTTGGTTTGTTGGCTTGTTGGTTTGTTGGTTTGTTGGTTTGTTCGTTTTTTGGTTTGTTGGTTTGTTGGTTTGTTGGTTTGTTGGTTTGTTGGTTTGTTGGTTTGTTGGTTTGTTGGTTTGTTGACTTATTTGTTTGTTGGTTTGTTGGTTTGTTGGCTTGTTGGTTTGCTGGTTTGTTGACTTATTTGTTTGTTGGTTTGTTGGTTTGTTGGTTTGTTTGTTTGTTCGTTTACTGGTTTCTTGGATTGTTCGTTTGTTGGTATGTTGGTTTGTTTGTTTGTTGGATTGTTTGTTTGTTGGTTTGTTCGTTTGTTGGCTTGTTGGTTTGTTGGCTTGTTGGCTTGTTGGTTTGTTGGTTTGTTTGTTTATTGGTTTGTTGGTTTGTTGGTTTGTGGGTTTGTTGGTTTGTTGGTTTGTTGGTTTGTTGGTTTGTTAGTTTGTTGGTTTGTTGGTTTGTTGGTTTGTTCGTTTGTTAGTATGTTGGTTTGTTGGTTTGTTGGTTTGTTGTTTTGTTCGTTTGTTGGTTTGTTCATTTGTTGGTTTGTTTGTTTGTTGGTTTGTTCGTTTGTTGGTTTGTTGGTTACTTGGTTTGTTGCTTTGTTGGTTTGTTGGTTTGTTGGTTTGTTGGTTTGTTGGTTTGTTGGTTTGTTGGTTTGTTGGTTTATTGGTATGTTGGTTTGTTGATTTGTTGGTTTGTTGGTTTGTTGGGTTGTTGGTTTGTTGGTTTGTTGGTTTGTTGGTTTTTTGGTTTCTTGGTTTGTTGGTTTGTTGGTTTGTTGGTTTGTTGGTTTGTTGGTTTGTTCGTTTGTTGATTTGTTGGTTTGTTGGTTTGTTGGTTTGTTCATTTGTTGGTTTGTTGGTTTGTTGTTTTGTTCGTTTGCTGGTTTGTCGGTTTGTTGGTTTGTTGGTTTCTTGGTTTGTTAGTTTGTTGGTTTGTTGTTTAGTTGGTTTGTTGGTTTGTTCGTTTGTTGATTTCTTGGTTTGTTGGTTTGATGGTTTATTTGTTTGTTGGTTTGTTGGTTTGTTGGTTTGTTCGTTTGTTGGCTTGTTGGTTTGTTGGCTTGTCGGCTTGTTGGTTTGTTGGTTCGTTGGTTTGTTGATTTGTTGGTTTGTTGGTTTTTTGGTTTGTTGGTTGACTGGTTTGTTGGTTTGTTGATTTGTTCGTTTGTTGGTTTGTTGGTTTGTTGGTTTGTTGGTTTGTTGGTTTGTTGGTTTATTCGTTTGTTGGTTTGTTGGTTTGTTGGTTTGTTGGTTTATTTGTTTGTTGGTTTGTTGGTTTGTTGGTTTGTTGGTTTGTTGTTTTGTTGGTTCGTTTGTTTGTTGGTTTGTTGGTTTGTCGATTCGTTGGCTTATTGGTTTGTTGACTTGTTGGTTTGTTGTTTTGTTGGTTTGTTGGTTTGTTGGTTTGTTGGTTTGTTGGTTTGTTGGTTTTTTGGTTTGTTGTCTTGTTGGTTTGTTGGTTTGTTGGTTTGTTGGTTTGTTGGTTTGTTGGTTTGTTGGTTTTTTTGGTTTGTTGGTTTGTTGGTTTGTTCGTTTGTTGGCTTGTTGGTTTGTTGGCTTGTTGGCTTGTTGGTTTGTTGGTTTGTTTGTTTGTTGGTTTGTTGGTTTGTTGGTTTGTTAGTTTGTGGGTTTGTTGGTTTGTTGCTTTGTTGGTTTGTTGGTTTGTTGGTTTGTTAGTTTGTTGGTTTGTTCGTTTGTTGGTTTGTTCGTTTGTTGGTTTGTTTGTTTGTTGGTTTGTTCGTTTGTTGGTTTGTTGGTTACTTGGTTTGTTTTTTTGTTGGTTTGTTGGTTTGTTGGTTTGCTGGTTTGTTGGTTTGTTGGTTTGTTGGTTTGTTGGTTTGTTGGTTTGTGGGTTTGTTGGTTTGTTGTTTTGTTGGTATGTTGGTTTGTTGGTTTGTTGGTTTGTTGGTTTTTTGGGTTGTTGGTTTGATGGTTTGTTGGTTTGTTGGTTTCTTGGTTTGTTCGTTTGTTGGTTTGTTGGTTTGTTGGTTTGTTCGTTTGTTGACTTGTTGGTTTGTTGGTTTGTTGGTTTGTTCGTTTGTTGGTTTGTTAGTTTGTTGTTTTGTTCGTTTGTTGGTTTGTTCGTTTGTTGGTTTGTTGGTTTGTTGGTTTGTTGGTTTGTTGGTTTGTTGGTTTGTTGGTTTGTTGGTTTGTTGGTTTGTTGGTTTGTTGTTTTCTTGGTATGTTGGTTTGTTGGTTTGTTGGTTTGTTGGTTTGTTGGGTTGTTGGTTTGTTGGTTTGTTGGTTTGTTGGTTTCTTGGTTTGTTCGTTTGTTGGTTTGTTGGTTTGTTTGTTTGTTGACTAATTGGTTTGTTGGTTTGTTCGTTTGTTGGTTTGTTGGCTTGTTGGTTTGTTGGTTTGTTGGTTTGTTGGTTTGTTGGTTTATTGGTTTGTTGGTTTGTTGGTTTGTTGGTTTGTTGGTTTGTTGGTTTGTTGGTTTGTTGGTTTGTTGGTTTGTTGGTTTGTTGGTTTGTTGGTTTGTTGGTTTGTTGGTTTGTCGGCTTGTTGGTTTGTTGGTTTGTTGGTTTGTTCGTTTTTTGGTTTGTTGGTTTGTTGGTTTGTTGGTTTGTTGGTTTGTTGGTTTGTTGGTTTGTTGGTTTGTGGGCTTGTTGGTTTGTTGGTTTGTTGGTTTTTTGGTTTGTTGTCTTGTTGGTTTGTTGGTTTGTTGGTTTGTTGGTTTGTTGGTTTGTTGGTTTGTTGGTTTGTTGGTTTGTTGGTTTGTTGGTTTTTTTGGTTTGTTGGTTTGTTGGTTTGTTCGTTTGTTGGCTTGTTGGTTTGTTGGCTTGTTGGCTTGTTGGTTTGTTGGTTTGTTAGTTTGTGGGTTTGTTGGTTTGGTGCTTTGTTGGTTTGTTGGTTTGTTGGTTTGTTAGTTTGTTGGTTTGTTCGTTTGTTGGTTTGTTCGTTTGTTGGTTTGTTTGTTTGTTGGTTTGTTCGTTTGTTGGTTTGTTGGTTACTTGGTTCGTTGGTTTGTTGGTTTGTTGGTTTGTTGGTTTGTTGGTTTGTTGGTTTGTTGGTTTGTTGGTTTGTTGACTTGTTGGTTTGTTGGTTTGTTGGTTTGTTCGTTTGTTGGTTTGTTAGTTTGTTGTTTTGTTCGTTTGTTGGTTTGTTCGTTTGTTGGTTTGTTTGTTTGTTTGTTTGTTCGTTTGTTAATTTGTTGGTTACTTGGTTTGTTGGTTTGTTGGTTTGTTGGCCTGTTGGTTTGTTGGTTTGTTGGTTTGTTGGTTTGTTGGTTTGTTGGTTTTTTGGTTAGTTGGTTTATTGGTTCGTTGGTTTGTTGGTTTCCTGGTTTGTTAGTTTGTTGGTTGTTGGTTTGTTGGTTTGTTGGTTTGTTGGTTTGTTCGTTTGTTGACTTGTTGTTTTGTTGGTTTGTTGGTTTATTTGTTTGTTGGTTTGTTGGTTTGTTGGTTTGTTCGTTTGTTGGCTTATTGGTATGTTGGCTTGTCGGCTTGTTAGTTTGCTGGTTTGTTGGTTTGTTGGTTTTTTGGTTTGTTTGTTTGTTGATTTATTGGTTTGTTGGTTTGTTGATTTGTTCGTTTGTTGGTTTATTTGTTTGTTGGTTTGTTGGTTTGTTGGTTTGTTGGTTTGTTGGTTTGTTGGTTTGTTGGTTCGTTGGTTTGTTGGTCTGTTGGTTTGTTTATTTGTTGGCTTGTTGGTTTGTTGGCTTGTTGGTTTGTTGGTTTGTTGGTTTGTTGGTTTGTTGGTTTGTTGGTTTGTTGGTTTGTTGGTTTGTTGGTTTTTTGGTTTGTTGTCTTGTTGGTTTATTGGCTTATTGGTTTGTTGGTTTGTTGGTATTTTGGTTTTTTGGTTTGTTGGTTTGTTTGTTTGTTTGTTTGTTGGTTTGTTGGTTTGTTGGTTCGTTGGTTTGTTGGTTTGTTGGTTTGTTGGTTTGTTGGCTTGTTGGTTTGTCCGTTTGTTGGCTTGTTGGTTTGTTGGCTTGTTGGTTTGTTCGTTTGTTGGCTTGTTGGTTTGTTGGCTTGTTGGTTTGTTGGTTTGTTGGTTTGTTGTCTTGTTGGTTTGTTGGTTTGTTGGTTTGTTGGTTTGTCGGTTCTTTTGGTTTGTTTGTTTGTTTGTTTGTTGGTTTGTTGGTTTGTTGGTTTGTTGGTTTGTTGGTTTGTTGGTTTGTTGGCTTGTTGGCTTGTTGGTTTGTTCGTTTTTTGGCTTATTGGTTTGTTGGCTTGTTGGTTTGTTGGTTTGTTGGTTTGTTGGTTTGTTGGTTTGTAGGTTTGTTGGTTTTTTGGTTTGTTGTCTTGTTGGTTTGTTGGTTTGTTGGTTTGTTTGCTTGTTGGTTTGTTGGTTACTTGGTTTGTTGGTTTGTTGGTTTGTTGGTTTGCTGGTTTGTTGGCCTGTTGGTTTGTTGGTTTGTTGGTTTGTTGGTTTGTTGGTTTGTTGGTTTGTTGGTTTTTTGGTTAGTTGGTTTATTGGTTCGTTGGTTTGTTGGTTTCCTGTTTTGTTAGTTTGTTGGTTGTTGGTTTGTTGGTTTGTTGGTTTGTTGGTTTGTTCGTTTGTTGACTTGTTGTTTTGTTGGTTTGTCTGTTTATTTGTTTGTTGGTTTGTTGGTTTGTTGGTTTGTTCGTTTGTTGGCTTGTTGGTTTGTTGGCTTGTCGGCTTGTTAGTTTGCTGGTTTGTTGGTTTGTTGGTGTTTTGGTTTGTTTGTTTGTTGGTTTGTTGGTTTGTTGGTTTGTTGATTTGTTGGTTTGTTGGTTTGTTGGTTTGTTGGTTTGTTGGTTCGTTGGTTTGTTGGTTTGTTGGTTTGTTGATTTGTTGGCTTGTTGGTTTGTTGGCTTGTTGGTTTGTTGGTTTGTTGGTTTGTTGGTTTGTTGGTTTGTTGGTTTGTTGGTTTGTTGGTTTTTTGGTTTGTTGTCTTGTTGGTTTGTTGGTTTATTGGTTTGTTGGTTTGTTGGTTTTTTGGTTTTTTGGTTTGTTGGTTTGTTTGTTTGTTTGTTTGTTGGTTTGTTGGTTTGTTGGTTTGTTGGTTTGTTGGTTTGTTGGTTTGTTGGTTTGTTGGTTTGTTTGCTTGTTGGCTTGTTGGTTTGTTCGTTTGTTGGCTTATTGGTTTGTTGGCTTGTTGGTTTGTTGGTTTGTTGGTTTGTTGGTTTGTTGGTTTGTAGGTTTGTTGGTTTTTTGGTTTGTTGGCTTGTTGGTTTGTTCGTTTGTTGGCTTGTTGGTTTGTTGGCTTGTTGGTTTGTTGGTTTGTTGGTTTGTTGTCTTGTTGGTTTGTTGGTTTGTTGGTTTGTTGGTTTGTTGGTTTGTCGGTTTTTTGGTTTGTTGGTTTGTTTGTTTATTTGTTTGTTGGATCGTTGGTTTGTTGGTTTGTTGGTTTGTTTGTTTGTTGGTTTGTTGGCTTGTTGGCTTGTTGGTTTGTTCGTTTGTTGGCTTATTGGTTTGTTGGCTTGTTGGCTTGTTGGTTTGTTGGTTTGTTGGTTTGTTGGTTTGTTGGTTTGTAGGTTTGTTAGTTTTTTGGTTTGTTGTCTTGTTGGTTTGTTGGTTTGTTGGTTTGTTTGCTTGTTGGTTTCTTGGTTTCTTGGTTTGTTGGATTGTTGGTTACTTGGTTTGTTTGTTTTTTGGTTTGTTGGTTTGTTGGCTTGTTGGTTTGTTGGTTTGTTGGTTTGTTGGTTAATTGGTTTGTTGGTTTGTTGGTTTGTTGGTTTGTTGGTTTGTTGGTTTGTTGGGTTGTTGGTTTGTTGGTTTTTTGGTTTGTTGGTTTGTCGGTTTGTTGGTTTGTTGGTTTGTTGGTTTGTTGGTTTGTTCGTTTGTTCGTTTTTTGGTTTGTTGGTTTGTTGGTTTGTTGGTTTGTTGGTTTGTTGGTTTGTTGACTTATTTGTTTGTCGGTTTGTTGGTTTGTTGGCTTGTTGGTTTGTTGGTTTGTTTGTTTGTTGGTTTGTTGTCTTGTTGGTTTGTTGGTTTGTTGGTTTGTTTGCTTGTTGGTTTCTTGGTTTCTTGGTTTGTTGGATTGTTGGTTACTTGGTTTGTTTGTTTTTTGGTTTGTTGGTTTGTTGGCTTGTTGGTTTGTTGGTTTGTTGGTTTGTTGGTTAATTGGTTTGTTGGTTTGTTGGTTTGTTGGTTTGTTGGTTTGTTGGTTTGTTGGGTTGTTGGTTTGTTGGTTTTTTGGTTTGTTGGTTTGTCGGTTTGTTGGTTTGTTGGTTTGTTGGTTTGTTGGTTTGTTCGTTTGTTCTTTTGGTTTGTTTGTTTGTTTGTTTGTTGGTTTGTTGGTTTGTTGGTTTGTTGGTTTGTTGGTTTGTTGGTTTGTTGGCTTGTTGGCTTGTTGGTTTGTTCGTTTTTTGGCTTATTGGTTTGTTGGCTTGTTGGTTTGTTGGTTTGTTGGTTTGTTGGTTTGTTGGTTTGTAGGTTTGTTGGTTTTTTGGTTTGTTGTCTTGTTGGTTTGTTGGTTTGTTGGTTTGTTTGCTTGTTGGTTTGTTGGTTACTTGGTTTGTTGGTTTGTTGGTTTGTTGGTTTGTTGGTTTGTTGGCCTGTTGGTTTGTTGGTTTGTTGGTTTGTTGGTTTGTTGGTTTGTTGGTTTGTTGGTTTTTTGGTTAGTTGGTTTATTGGTTCGTTGGTTTGTTGGTTTCCTGTTTTGTTAGTTTGTTGGTTGTTGGTTTGTTGGTTTGTTGGTTTGTTGGTTTGTTCGTTTGTTGACTTGTTGTTTTGTTGGTTTGTCTGTTTATTTGTTTGTTGGTTTGTTGGTTTGTTGGTTTGTTCGTTTGTTGGCTTGTTGGTTTGTTGGCTTGTCGGCTTGTTAGTTTGCTGGTTTGTTGGTTTGTTGGTGTTTTGGTTTGTTTGTTTGTTGGTTTGTTGGTTTGTTGGTTTGTTGATTTGTTGGTTTGTTGGTTTGTTGGTTTGTTGGTTTGTTGGTTCGTTGGTTTGTTGGTTTGTTGGTTTGTTGATTTGTTGGCTTGTTGGTTTGTTGGCTTGTTGGTTTGTTGGTTTGTTGGTTTGTTGGTTTGTTGGTTTGTTGGTTTGTTGGTTTGTTGGTTTTTTGGTTTGTTGTCTTGTTGGTTTGTTGGTTTATTGGTTTGTTGGTTTGTTGGTTTTTTGGTTTTTTGGTTTGTTGGTTTGTTTGTTTGTTTGTTTGTTGGTTTGTTGGTTTGTTGGTTTGTTGGTTTGTTGGTTTGTTGGTTTGTTGGTTTGTTGGTTTGTTTGCTTGTTGGCTTGTTGGTTTGTTCGTTTGTTGGCTTATTGGTTTGTTGGCTTGTTGGTTTGTTGGTTTGTTGGTTTGTTGGTTTGTTGGTTTGTAGGTTTGTTGGTTTTTTGGTTTGTTGGCTTGTTGGTTTGTTCGTTTGTTGGCTTGTTGGTTTGTTGGCTTGTTGGTTTGTTGGTTTGTTGGTTTGTTGTCTTGTTGGTTTGTTGGTTTGTTGGTTTGTTGGTTTGTTGGTTTGTCGGTTTTTTGGTTTGTTGGTTTGTTTGTTTATTTGTTTGTTGGATCGTTGGTTTGTTGGTTTGTTGGTTTGTTTGTTTGTTGGTTTGTTGGCTTGTTGGCTTGTTGGTTTGTTCGTTTGTTGGCTTATTGGTTTGTTGGCTTGTTGGCTTGTTGGTTTGTTGGTTTGTTGGTTTGTTGGTTTGTTGGTTTGTAGGTTTGTTAGTTTTTTGGTTTGTTGTCTTGTTGGTTTGTTGGTTTGTTGGTTTGTTTGCTTGTTGGTTTCTTGGTTTCTTGGTTTGTTGGATTGTTGGTTACTTGGTTTGTTTGTTTTTTGGTTTGTTGGTTTGTTGGCTTGTTGGTTTGTTGGTTTGTTGGTTTGTTGGTTAATTGGTTTGTTGGTTTGTTGGTTTGTTGGTTTGTTGGTTTGTTGGTTTGTTGGGTTGTTGGTTTGTTGGTTTTTTGGTTTGTTGGTTTGTCGGTTTGTTGGTTTGTTGGTTTGTTGGTTTGTTGGTTTGTTCGTTTGTTCGTTTTTTGGTTTGTTGGTTTGTTGGTTTGTTGGTTTGTTGGTTTGTTGGTTTGTTGACTTATTTGTTTGTCGGTTTGTTGGTTTGTTGGCTTGTTGGTTTGTTGGTTTGTTTGTTTGTTGGTTTGTTGTCTTGTTGGTTTGTTGGTTTGTTGGTTTGTTTGCTTGTTGGTTTCTTGGTTTCTTGGTTTGTTGGCTTGTTGGTTTGTTGGTTTGTTGGTTTGTTGGTTAATTGGTTTGTTGGTTTGTTGGTTTGTTGGTTTGTTGGTTTGTTGGTTTGTTGGGTTGTTGGTTTGTTGGTTTTTTGGTTTGTTGGTTTGTCGGTTTGTTGGTTTGTTGGTTTGTTGGTTTGTTGGTTTGTTCGTTTGTTCTTTTGGTTTGTTTGTTTGTTTGTTTGTTGGTTTGTTGGTTTGTTGGTTTGTTGGTTTGTTGGTTTGTTGGTTTGTTGGCTTGTTGGCTTGTTGGTTTGTTCGTTTTTTGGCTTATTGGTTTGTTGGCTTGTTGGTTTGTTGGTTTGTTGGTTTGTTGGTTTGTTGGTTTGTAGGTTTGTTGGTTTTTTGGTTTGTTGTCTTGTTGGTTTGTTGGTTTGTTGGTTTGTTTGCTTGTTGGTTTGTTGGTTACTTGGTTTGTTGGTTTGTTGGTTTGTTGGTTTGTTGGTTTGTTGGCCTGTTGGTTTGTTGGTTTGTTGGTTTGTTGGTTTGTTGGTTTGTTGGTTTGTTGGTTTTTTGGTTAGTTGGTTTATTGGTTCGTTGGTTTGTTGGTTTCCTGTTTTGTTAGTTTGTTGGTTGTTGGTTTGTTGGTTTGTTGGTTTGTTGGTTTGTTCGTTTGTTGACTTGTTGTTTTGTTGGTTTGTCTGTTTATTTGTTTGTTGGTTTGTTGGTTTGTTGGTTTGTTCGTTTGTTGGCTTGTTGGTTTGTTGGCTTGTCGGCTTGTTAGTTTGCTGGTTTGTTGGTTTGTTGGTGTTTTGGTTTGTTTGTTTGTTGGTTTGTTGGTTTGTTGGTTTGTTGATTTGTTGGTTTGTTGGTTTGTTGGTTTGTTGGTTTGTTGGTTCGTTGGTTTGTTGGTTTGTTGGTTTGTTGATTTGTTGGCTTGTTGGTTTGTTGGCTTGTTGGTTTGTTGGTTTGTTGGTTTGTTGGTTTGTTGGTTTGTTGGTTTGTTGGTTTGTTGGTTTTTTGGTTTGTTGTCTTGTTGGTTTGTTGGTTTATTGGTTTGTTGGTTTGTTGGTTTTTTGGTTTTTTGGTTTGTTGGTTTGTTTGTTTGTTTGTTTGTTGGTTTGTTGGTTTGTTGGTTTGTTGGTTTGTTGGTTTGTTGGTTTGTTGGTTTGTTGGTTTGTTTGCTTGTTGGCTTGTTGGTTTGTTCGTTTGTTGGCTTATTGGTTTGTTGGCTTGTTGGTTTGTTGGTTTGTTGGTTTGTTGGTTTGTTGGTTTGTAGGTTTGTTGGTTTTTTGGTTTGTTGGCTTGTTGGTTTGTTCGTTTGTTGGCTTGTTGGTTTGTTGGCTTGTTGGTTTGTTGGTTTGTTGGTTTGTTGTCTTGTTGGTTTGTTGGTTTGTTGGTTTGTTGGTTTGTTGGTTTGTCGGTTTTTTGGTTTGTTGGTTTGTTTGTTTATTTGTTTGTTGGATCGTTGGTTTGTTGGTTTGTTGGTTTGTTTGTTTGTTGGTTTGTTGGCTTGTTGGCTTGTTGGTTTGTTCGTTTGTTGGCTTATTAGTTTGTTGGCTTGTTGGCTTGTTGGTTTGTTGGTTTGTTGGTTTGTTGGTTTGTTGGTTTGTAGGTTTGTTAGTTTTTTGGTTTGTTGTCTTGTTGGTTTGTTGGTTTGTTGGTTTGTTTGCTTGTTGGTTTCTTGGTTTCTTGGTTTGTTGGATTGTTGGTTACTTGGTTTGTTTGTTTTTTGGTTTGTTGGTTTGTTGGCTTGTTGGTTTGTTGGTTTGTTGGTTTGTTGGTTAATTGGTTTGTTGGTTTGTTGGTTTGTTGGTTTGTTGGTTTGTTGGTTTGTTGGGTTGTTGGTTTGTTGGTTTTTTGGTTTGTTGGTTTGTCGGTTTGTTGGTTTGTTGGTTTGTTGGTTTGTTGGTTTGTTCGTTTGTTCGTTTTTTGGTTTGTTGGTTTGTTGGTTTGTTGGTTTGTTGGTTTGTTGGTTTGTTGACTTATTTGTTTGTCGGTTTGTTGGTTTGTTGGCTTGTTGGTTTGTTGGTTTGTTTATTTGTTGGTTTGTTGGTTTGTTGGTTTGTTGGTTTGTTGGTTTGTTGGTTTGTTGGTTTGTTGGTTCGTTTGTTTGTTGGTTTGTTGGTTTGTTGATTTGTTGGCTTGTTGGTTTGTTGGCTTATTGGTTTGTTCTTTTGCTGGTTTGTTGGTTTGTTGGTTTGTTGATTTGTTGGTTTTTTGGTTTGTTGTCTTGTTGGTTTGTTGGTTTGTTGGTTTGTTGGTTTGTTGGTTTGTTGGTTTTTTTGGTTTGTTGGTTTGTTGGTTTGTTGGTTTGTTCGTTTGTTGGCTTGTTGGTTTGTTGGCTTGTTGGCTTGTTGGTTTGTTGGTTTGTTTGTTTGTTGGTTTGTTGGTTTGTTGGTTTGTCGGTTTGTGGGTTTGTTGGTTTGTTGCTTTGTTGGTTTGTTGGTTTGTTGGTTTGTTGGTTTGTTGGTTTGTTGGTTTGTTGGTTTGTTCGTTTGTTAGTATGTTGGTTTGTTGGTTTGTTGGTTTGTTAGTTTGTTGGTTTGTTCGTTTGTTGGTTTGTTCGTTTGTTGGTTTGTTTGTTTGTTGGTTTGTTCGTTTGTTGGTTTGTTGGTTACTTGGTTTGTTGGTTTGTTGGTTTGTTGGTTTGTTGGTTTGTTGGTTTGTTGGTTTGTTGGTTTGTTGGTTTGTTGGTTTGTTGGTTTGTTGGTTTGTTGGTATGTTGGTTTATTGGTTTGTTGGTTTGTTGGTTTGTTGGGTTGTTGGTTTGTTGGTTTGTTGGTTTGTTGGTTTCTTGGTTTGTTCTTTTCTTGGTTTGTTGGTTTGTTGGTTTGTTGGTTTGTTCGTTTGTTGACTTGTTGGTTTGTTGGTTTGTTGGTTTGTTCGTTTGTTGGTTTGTTGGTTTGTTGTTTTGTTCGTTTATTGGTTTGTTCGTTTGTTGGTTTGTTTGTTTGTTTGGTTGTTCGTTTGTTGGTTTGTTCGTTTGTTCGTTTTTTGGTTTGTTGGTTTGTTGGTTTGTTGGTTTGTTGGTTTGTTGATTTGTTGGTTTGTTGGTTTGTTGACTTATTTGTTTCTTGGTTTGTTAGTTTGTTGGCTTGTTGGTTTGTTGGTTTCTTTGTTTGTTGGTTTGTTGGTTTGTTGGTTTGTTGGTTTGTTGGTTTGTTGGTTCGTTTGTTTGTTGGTTTGTTGGTTTGTTGATTTGTTGGCTTGTTGGTTTGTTGGCTTGTTGGTTTGTTGTTTTGCTGGTTTGTTGGTTTGTTGGTTTGTTGGGTTGTTGGTTTGTTGGTTTGTTGGTTTGTTGGTTTGTTGGTTTCTTGGTTTGTTGGTTTGTTGGTTTGTTGGTTTGTTGGTTTGTTGGTTTGTTCGTTTGTTGATTTGTTGGTTTGTTGGTTTGTTGGTTTGTTCATTTGTTGGTTTGTTGTTTTGTTCGTTTGCTGGTTTGCCGGTTTGTTGGTTTGTTGGTTTCTTGGTTTGTTAGTTTGTTGGTTTGTTGTTTAGTTGGTTTGTTGGTTTGTTCGTTTGTTGATTTCTTGGTTTGTTGGTTTGATGGTTTATTTGTTTGTTGGTTTGTTGGTTTGTTGGTTTGTTCGTTTGTTGGCTTGTTGGTTTGTTGGCTTGTCGGCTTGTTGGTTTGTTGGTTCGTTGGTTTGTTGATTTGTTGGTTTGTTGGTTTTTTGGTTTGTTGGTTGACTGGTTTGTTGGTTTGTTGATTTGTTGGTTTGTTGGTTTATTTGTTTGTTGGTTTGTTGGTTTGTTGGTTTGTTGGTTTGTTGTTTTGTTGGTTCGTTTGTTTGTTGGTTTGTTGGTTTGTCGATTCGTTGGCTTATTGGTTTGTTGACTTGTTGGTTTGTTGTCTTGTTGGTTTGTTGGTTTGTTGGTTTGTTGGTTTGTTGGTTTGTTGGTTTGTTGGTTTGTTGGTTTGTTGGTTTTTTTGGTTTGTTGGTTTGTGTGTTTGTTCGTTTGTTGGCTTGTTGGTTTGTTGGCTTGTTGGCTTGTTGGTTTGTTGGTTTGTTTGTTTGTTGGTTTGTTGGTTTGTTGGTTTGTTAGTTTGTGGGTTTGTTGGTTTGTTGCTTTGTTGGTTTGTTGGTTTTTTGGTTTGTTGGTTTGTCGGTTTGTTGGTTTGTTGGTTTGTTGGTTTGTTGGTTTGTTCGTTTGTTCGTTTTTTGGTTTGTTGGTTTGTTGCTTTGTTGGTTTGTTGGTTTGTTGGTTTGTTGGTTTGTTGGTTTATTGGTTTGTTGGTTTGTTGGTTTGTGGGTTTGTTGGTTTGTTGTTTTGTTGGTATGTTGGTTTGTTGGTTTGTTGGTTTGTTGGTTTTTTGGGTTGTTGGTTTGATGGTTTGTTGGTTTGTTGGTTTCTTGGTTTGTTCGTTTGTTGGTTTGTTGGTTTGTTGGTTTGTTGGTTTGTTCGTTTGTTGACTTGTTGGTTTGTTGGTTTGTTGGTTTGTTCGTTTGTTGGTTTGTTAGTTTGTTGTTTTGTTCGTTTGTTGGTTTGTTCGTTTGTTGGTTTGTTGGTTTGTTGGTTTGTTGGTTTGTTGGTTTGTTGGTTTGTTGGTTTGTTGGTTTGTTGGTTTGTTGGTTTGTTGGTTTGTTGTTTTCTTGGTATGTTGGTTTGTTGGTTTGTTGGTTTGTTGGTTTGTTGGGTTGTTGGTTTGTTGGTTTGTTGGTTTGTTGGTTTCTTGGTTTTTTCGTTTGTTGGTTTGTTGGTTTGTTTGTTTGTTGACTAATTGGTTTGTTGGTTTGTTCGTTTGTTGGTTTGTTGGCTTGTTGGTTTGTTGGGTTGTTGGTTTGTTGGTTTGTTGGTTTATTGGTTTGTTGGTTTGTTGGTTTGTTAGTTTGTTGGTTTGTTGGTTTGTTGGTTTGTTGGTTTGTTGGTTTGTTGGTTTGTTGGTTTGTTGGTTTGTTGGCTTGTTGGTTTGTTGGTTTGTTGGTTTGTTCGTTTTTTGGTTTGTTGGTTTGTTGGTTTGTTGGTTTGTTGGTTTGTTGGTTTGTTGGTTTGTTGGTTTGTTGGCTTGTTGGTTTGTTGGTTTGTTGGTTTTTTGGTTTGTTGTCTTGTTGGTTTGTTGGTTTGTTGGTTTGTTGGTTTGTTGGTTTGTTGGTTTGTTGGTTTGTTGGTTTGTTGGTTTGTTGGTTTGTTGGTTTGTTGGTTTTTTTGGTTTGTTGGTTTGTTGGTTTGTTCGTTTGTTGGCTTGTTGGTTTGTTGGCTTGTTAGCTTGTTGGTTTGTTGGTTTGTTAGTTTGTGGGTTTGTTGGTTTGTTGCTTTGTTGGTTTGTTGGTTTGTTGGTTTGTTGGTTTGTTGGTTTGTTAGTTTGTGGGTTTGTTGGTTTGTTGCTTTGTTGGTTTGTTGGTTTGTTGGTTTGTTAGTTTGTTGGTTTGTTCGTTTGTTGGTTTGTTCGTTTGTTGGTTTGTTTGTTTGTTGGTTTGTTCGTTTGTTGGTTTGTTGGTTACTTGGTTCGTTGGTTTGTTGGTTTGTTGGTTTGTTGGTTTGTTGGTTTGTTGGTTTGTTGGTTTGTTGGTTTGTGGGTTTGTTGGTTTGTTGTTTTGTTGGTATGTTAGTTTGTTGGTTTGTTGGTTTTTTGGGTTGTTGGTTTGTTGGTTTGTTGGTTTCTTGGTTTGTTCGTTTGTTGGTTTGTTGGTTTGTTGGTTTGTTGGTTTGTTCGTTTGTTGACTTGTTGGTTTGTTGGTTTGTTGGTTTGTTCGTTTGTTGGTTTGTTAGTTTGTTGTTTTGTTCGTTTGTTGGTTTGTTCGTTTGTTGGTTTGTTTGTTTGTTTGTTTGTTCGTTTGTTAATTTGTTGGTTACTTGGTTTGTTGGTTTGTTGGCCTGTTGGTTTGTTGGTTTGTTGGTTTGTTGGTTTGTTGGTTTGTTGGTTTTTTGGTTAGTTGGTTTATTGGTTCGTTGGTTTGTTGGTTTCCTGGTTTGTTAGTTTGTTGGTTGTTGGTTTGTTGGTTTGTTGGTTTGTTGGTTTGTTCGTTTGTTGACTTGTTGTTTTGTTGGTTTGTTGGTTTATTTGTTTGTTGGTTTGTTGGTTTGTTCGTTTGTTGGCTTATTGGTATGTTGGCTTGTCGGCTTTTTAGTTTGCAGGTTTGTTGGTTTGTTGGTTTTTTGGTTTGTTTGTTTGTTGATTTATTGGTTTGTTGGTTTGTTGATTTGTTCGTTTGTTGGTTTATTTGTTTGTTGGTTTGTTGGTTTGTTGTGTTGTTGGTTTGTTGGTTTGTTGGTTTATTGGTTTGTCGGTTCTTTTGGTTTGTTGGTTTGTTTGTTTGTTTGTTTGTTGGTTCGTTGGTTTGTTGGTTTGTTGGTTTGTTGGTTTGTTGGTTTGTTGGCTTGTTGGCTTGTTGGTTTGTTCGTTTTTTGGCTTATTGGTTTGTTGGCTTGTTGGTTTGTTGGTTTGTTGGTTTGTTGGTTTGTTGGTTTGTAGGTTTGTTGGTTTTTTGGTTTGTTGTCTTGTTGGTTTGTTGGTTTGTTGGTTTGTTTGCTTGTTGGTTTGTTGGTTACTTGGTTTGTTGGTTTGTTGGTTTGTTGGTTTGTTGGTTTGTTGGCCTGTTGGTTTGTTGGTTTGTTGGTTTGTTGGTTTGTTGGTTTGTTGGTTTGTTGGTTTTTTTGTTTGTTGGTTTATTGGTTCGTTGGTTTGTTGGTTTCCTGTTTTGTTAGTTTGTTGGTTGTTGGTTTGTTGGTTTGTTGGTTTGTTGGTTTGTTCGTTTGTTGACTTGTTGTTTTGTTGGTTTGTTTGTTTATTTGTTTGTTGGTTTGTTGGTTTGTTGGTTTGTTCGTTTGTTGGCTTGTTGGTTTGTTGGCTTGTCGGCTTGTTAGTTTGCTGGTTTGTTGGTTTGTTGGTTTTTTGGTTTGTTTGTTTGTTGGTTTGTTGGTTTGTTGGTTTGTTGATTTGTTCGTTATTGGTTTATTTGTTTGCTGGTTTGTTGGTTTGTTGGTTTGTTGGTTTGTTGGTTTGTTGGTTTGTTGGTTTGTTGGTTTGTTGGTTTGTTGGTTCGTTGGTTTGTTGGTTTGTTGGTTTGTTGATTTGTTGGCTTGTTGGTTTGTTGGCTTGTTGGTTTGTTGGTTTGTTGGTTTGTTGGTTTGTTGGTTTGTTGGTTTGTTGGTTTTTTGGTTTGTTGTCTTGTTGGTTTGTTGGTTTATTGGTTTGTTGGTTTGTTGGTTTTTTGGTTTTTTGGTTTGTTGGTTTGTTTGTTTGTTTGTTTGTTGGTTTGTTGGTTTGTTGGTTTGTTGGTTTGTTGGTGTGTTGGTTTGTTGGTTTGTTGGTTTGTTTGCTTGTTGGCTTGTTGGTTTGTTCGTTTGTTGGCTTATTGGTTTGTTGGCTTGTTGGTTTGTTGGTTTGTTGGTTTGTTGGTTTGTTGGTTTGTAGGTTTGTTGGTTTTTTGGTTTGTTGGCTTGTTGGTTTGTTCGTTTGTTGGCTTGTTGGTTTGTTGGCTTGTTGGTTTGTTGGTTTGTTGGTTTGTTGTCTTGTTGGTTTGTTGGTTTGTTGGTTTTTTGGTTTGTTGGTTTGTCGGTTTTTTGGTTTGTTGGTTTGTTTGTTTATTTGTTTGTTGGATCGTTGGTTTGTTGGTTTGTTGGTTTGTTTGTTTGTTGGTTTGTTGGCTTGTTGGCTTGTTGGTTTGTTTGTTTGTTGGCTTGTTGGCTTGTTGGTTTGTTGGTTTGTTGGTTTGTTGGTTTGTTGGTTTGTAGGTTTGTTAGTTTTTTGGTTTGTTGTCTTGTTGGTTTGTTGGTTTGTTGGTTTGTTTGCTTGTTGGTTTCTTGGTTTCTTGGTTTGTTGGATTGTTGGTTACTTGGTTTGTTCGTTTTTTGGTTTGTTGGTTTGATGGCTTGTTGGTTTGTTGGTTTGTTGGTTTGTTGGTTAATTGGTTTGTTGGTTTGTTGGTTTGTTGGTTTGTTGGTTTGTTGGTTTGTTGGGTTGTTGGTTTGTTGGTTTTTTGGTTTGTTGGTTTGTCGGTTTGTTGGTTTGTTGGTTTGTTGGTTTGTTGGTATGTTCGTTTGTTCGTTTTTTGGTTTGTTGGTTTGTTGGTTTGTTGGTTTGTTGGTTTGTTGGTTTGTTGACTTATTTGTTTGTCGGTTTGTTGGTTTGTTGGCTTGTTGGTTTGTTGGTTTGTTTGTTTGTTGGTTTGTTGGTTTGTTGGTTTGTTGCTTTGTTGGTTTGTTGGTTTGTTGGTTTGTTGGTTTGTTGGTTTGTTGGTTTGTTGGTTTGTTCGTTTGTTAGTATGTTGGTTTGTTGGTTTGTTGATTTGTTAGTTTGTTGGTTTGTTCGTTTGTTGGTTTGTTCGTTTGTTGGTTTGTTTGTTTGTTGGTTTGTTCGTTTGTTGGTTTGTTGGTTACTTGGTTTGTTGGTTTGTTGGTTTGTTGGTTTGTTGGTTTGTTGGTTTGTTGGTTTGTTGGTTTGTTGGTTTGTTGGTTTGTTGGTTTGTTGGTTTGTTGGTTTGTTGGTTTGTTGGTTTGTTGGTTTGTTGGTATGTTGGTTTCTTGGTTTGTTCTTTTCTTGGTTTGTTGGTTTGTTGGTTTGTTGGTTTGTTCGTTTGTTGACTTGTTGGTTTGTTGGTTTGTTGGTTTGTTCGTTTGTTGGTTTGTTGGTTTGTTGTTTTGTACGTTTGTTGGTTTGTTCGTTTGTTGGTTTGTTTGTTTGTTTGGTTGTTCGTTTGTTGGTTTGTTGTTTGTTTGCTTGTTGGCTTGTTGGTTTGTTCGTTTGTTGGCTTATTGGTTTGTTGGCTTGTTGGTTTGTTGGTTTGTTGGTTTGTTGGTTTGTTGGTTTGTAGGTTTGTTGGTTTTTTGGTTTGTTGGCTTGTTGGTTTGTTCGTTTGTTGGCTTGTTGGTTTGTTGGCTTGTTGGTTTGTTGGTTTGTTGGTTTGTTGTCTTGTTGGTTTGTTGGTTTGTTGGTTTGTTGGTTTGTTGGTTTGTCGGTTTTTTGGTTTGTTGGTTTGTTTGTTTATATGTTTGTGTGATCGTTGGTTTGTTGGTTTGTTGGTTTGTTTGTTTGTTGGTTTGTTGGTTTGTTGGTTTGTTGGTTTGTAGGTTTGTTTGTTTGTTGGTTTGTTGGCTTGTTGGCTTGTTGGTTTGTTCGTTTGTTGGCTTATTGGTTTGTTGGCTTGTTGGCTTGTTGGTTTGTTGGCTTGTTGGCTTGTTGGTTTGTTGGTTTGTTTGTTTGTTGGTTTGTTGGTTTGTTGGTTTGTCGGTTTGTGGGTTTGTTGGTTTGTTGCTTTGTTGGTTTGTTGGTTTGTTGGTTTGTTGGTTTGTTGGTTTGTTGGTTTGTTGGTTTGTTCGTTTGTTAGTATGTTGGTTTGTTGGTTTGTTGATTTGTTAGTTTGTTGGTTTGTTCGTTTGTTGGTTTGTTCGTTTGTTGGTTTGTTTGTTTGTTGGTTTGTTCGTTTGTTGGTTTGTTGGTTACTTGGTTTGTTGGTTTGTTGGTTTGTTGGTTTGTTGGTTTGTTGGTTTGTTGGTTTGTTGGTTTGTTGGTTTGTTGGTTTGTTGGTTTGTTGGTTTGTTGGTTTGTTGGTTTGTTGGTATGTTGGTTTCTTGGTTTGTTCTTTTCTTGGTTTGTTGGTTTGTTGGTTTGTTGGTTTGTTCGTTTGTTGACTTGTTGGTTTGTTGGCTTGTTGGCTTGTTGGTTTGTTGGTTTGTTTGTTTGTTGGTTTGTTGGTTTGTTGGTTTGTTGGTTTGTGGGTTTGTTGGTTTGGTGCTTTGTTGGTTTGTTAGTTTGTTGGTTTGTTGGTTTGTTGGTTTGTTGGTTTGTTGGTTTGTTCGTTTGTTAGTATGTTGGTTTGTTGGTTTGTTGGTTTGTTAGTTTGTTGGTTTGTTCGTTTGTTGGTTTGTTCGTTTGTTGGTTTGTTTGTTTGTTGGTTTGTTCGTTTGTTGGTTTGTTGGTTACTTGGTTTGTTGGTTTGTTCGTTTGTTGGTTTGTTGGTTTGTTTGTTTGTTGGTTTGTTGGTTTGTTGGTTCGTTGGTTTGTTGGTTTGTTGGTTTGTTGGTTTGTTGGTTTGTTGGTTTGTTTGCTTGTTGGCTTGTTGGTTTGTTCGTTTGTTGGCTTATTGGTTTGTTGGCTTGTTGGTTTGTTGGTTTGTTGGTTTGTTGGTTTGTTGGTTTGTAGGTTTGTTGGTTTTTTGGTTTGTTGGCTTGTTGGTTTGTTCGTTTGTTGGCTTGTTGGTTTGTTGGCTTGTTGGTTTGTTGGTTTGTTGGTTTGTTGTCTTGTTGGTTTGTTGGTTTGTTGGTTTGTTGGTTTGTTGGTTTGTCGGTTTTTTGGTTTGTTGGTTTGTTTGTTTATATGTTTGTGTGATCGTTGGTTTGTTGGTTTGTTGGTTTGTTTGTTTGTTGGTTTGTTGGTTTGTTGGTTTGTAGGTTTGTTTGTTTGTTGGTTTGTTGGCTTGTTGGCTTGTTGGTTTGTTCGTTTGTTGGCTTATTGGTTTGTTGGCTTGTTGGCTTGTTGGTTTGTTGGCTTGTTGGCTTGTTGGTTTGTTGGTTTGTTTGTTTGTTGGTTTGTTGGTTTGTTGGTTTGTCGGTTTGTGGGTTTGTTGGTTTGTTGCTTTGTTGGTTTGTTGGTTTGTTGGTTTGTTGGTTTGTTGGTTTGTTGGTTTGTTGGTTTGTTCGTTTCTTAGTATGTTGGTTTGTTGGTTTGTTGATTTGTTAGTTTGTTGGTTTGTTCGTTTGTTGGTTTGTTCGTTTGTTGGTTTGTTTGTTTGTTGGTTTGTTGGTTTGTTGGTTTGTTGGTTCCTTGGTTTGTTGGTTTGTTGGTTTGTTGGTTTGTTGGTTTGTTGGTTTGTTGGTTTGTTGGTTTGTTGGTTTGTTGGTTTGTTGGTTTGTTGGTTTGTTGGTTTGTTGGTTTGTTGGTTTGTTGGTTTGTTGGTATGTTGGTTTCTTGGTTTGTTCTTTTCTTGGTTTGTTGGTTTGTTGGTTTGTTGGTTTGTTCGTTTGTTGACTTGTTGGTTTGTTGGTTTGTTGGTTTGTTCGTTTGTTGGTTTGTTGGTTTGTTGTTTTGTACGTTTGTTGGTTTGTTCGTTTGTTGGTTTGTTTGTTTGTTTGGTTGTTCGTTTGTTGGTTTGTTCGTTTGTTCGTTTTTTGGTTTGTTGGTTTGTTGGTTTGTTGGTTTGTTGGTTTGTTGATTTGTTGGTTTGTTGGTTTGTTGACTTATTTGTTTCTTGGTTTGTTAGTTTGTTGGCTTGTTGGTTTGTTGGTTTCTTTGTTTGTTGGTTTGTTGGTTTGTTGGTTTGTTGGTTTGTTGGTTTGTTGGTTCGTTTGTTTGTTGGTTTGTTGGTTTGTTGATTTGTTGGCTTGTTGGTTTGTTGGCTTGTTGGTTTGTTGTTTTGCTGGTTTGTTGGTTTAATGGTTTGTTGGTTTGTTGGTTTTTTGGTTTGTTGTCTTGTTGGTTTGTTGGTTTGTTGGTTTGTTGGTTTGTTGGTTTGTTGGTTTTTTTGGTTTGTTGGTTTGTTGGTTTGTTGGTTTGTTCGTTTGTTGGCTTGTTGGTTTGTTGGCTTGTTGGCTTGTTGGTTTGTTGGTTTGTTTGTTTGTTGGTTTGTTGGTTTGTTGGTTTGTTGGTTTGTGGGTTTGTTGGTTTGGTGCTTTGTTGGTTTGTTAGTTTGTTGGTTTGTTGGTTTGTTGGTTTGTTGGTTTGTTGGTTTGTTGATTTGTTCGTTATTGGTTTATTTGTTTGCTGGTTTGTTGGTTTGTTGGTTTGTTGGTTTGTTGGTTTGTTGGTTTGTTGGTTTGTTGGTTTGTTGGTTCGTTGGTTTGTTGGTTTGTTGGTTTGTTGATTTGTTGGCTTGTTGGTTTGTTGGCTTGTTGGTTTGTTGGTTTGTTGGTTTGTTGGTTTGTTGGTTTGTTGGTTTGTTGGTTTTTTGGTTTGTTGTCTTGTTGGTTTGTTGGTTTATTGGTTTGTTGGTTTGTTGGTTTTTTGGTTTTTTGGTTTGTTGGTTTGTTTGTTTGTTTGTTTGTTGGTTTGTTGGTTTGTTGGTTTGTTGGTTTGTTGGTTTGTTGGTTTGTTGGTTTGTTTGCTTGTTGGCTTGTTGGTTTGTTCGTTTGTTGGCTTATTGGTTTGTTGGCTTGTTGGTTTGTTGGTTTGTTGGTTTGTTGGTTTGTTGGTTTGTAGGTTTGTTGGTTTTTTGGTTTGTTGGCTTGTTGGTTTGTTCGTTTGTTGGCTTGTTGGTTTGTTGGCTTGTTGGTTTGTTGGTTTGTTGGTTTGTTGGTTTGTCGGTTTTTTGGTTTGTTGGTTTGTTTGTTTATTTGTTTGTTGGATCGTTGGTTTGTTGGTTTGTTGGTTTGTTTGTTTGTTGGTTTGTTGGCTTGTTGGCTTGTTGGTTTGTTCGTTTGTTGGCTTATTGGTTTGTTGGCTTGTTGGCTTGTTGGTTTGTTGGTTTGTTGGTTTGTTGGTTTGTTGGTTTGTAGGTTTGTTAATTTTTTGGTTTGTTGTCTTGTTGGTTTGTTGGTTTGTTGGTTTGTTTGCTTGTTGGTTTCTTGGTTTCTTGGTTTGTTGGATTGTTGGTTACTTGGTTTGTTCGTTTTTTGGTTTGTTGGTTTGATGGCTTGTTGGTTTGTTGGTTTGTTGGTTTGTTGGTTAATTGGTTTGTTGGTTTGTTGGTTTGTTGGTTTGTTGGTTTGTTGGTTTGTTGGGTTGTTGGTTTGTTGGTTTTTTGGTTTGTTGGTTTGTCGGTTTGTTGGTTTGTTGGTTTGTTGGTTTGTTGGTATGTTCGTTTGTTCGTTTTTTGGTTTGTTGGTTTGTTGGTTTGTTGGTTTGTTGGTTTGTTGGTTTGTTGACTTATTTGTTTGTCGGTTTGTTGGTTTGTTGGCTTGTTGGTTTGTTGGTTTGTTTGTTTGTTGGTTTGTTGGTTTGTTGGTTTGTTGCTTTGTTGGTTTGTTGGTTTGTTGGTTTGTTGGTTTGTTGGTTTGTTGGTTTGTTGGTTTGTTCGTTTGTTAGTATGTTGGTTTGTTGGTTTGTTGATTTGTTAGTTTGTTGGTTTGTTCGTTTGTTGGTTTGTTCGTTTGTTGGTTTGTTTGTTTGTTGGTTTGTTCGTTTGTTGGTTTGTTGGTTACTTGGTTTGTTGGTTTGTTGGTTTGTTGGTTTGTTGGTTTGTTGGTTTGTTGGTTTGTTGGTTTGTTGGTTTGTTGGTTTGTTGGTTTGTTGGTTTGTTGGTTTGTTGGTTTGTTGGTATGTTGGTTTCTTGGTTTGTTCTTTTCTTGGTTTGTTGGTTTGTTGGTTTGTTGGTTTGTTCGTTTGTTGACTTGTTGGTTTGTTGGTTTGTTGGTTTGTTCGTTTGTTGGTTTGTTGGTTTGTTGTTTTGTACGTTTGTTGGTTTGTTCGTTTGTTGGTTTGTTTGTTTGTTTGGTTGTTCGTTTGTTGGTTTGTTGGTTTGTTTGCTTGTTGGCTTGTTGGTTTGTTCGTTTGTTGGCTTATTGGTTTGTTGGCTTGTTGGTTTGTTGGTTTGTTGGTTTGTTGGTTTGTTGGTTTGTAGGTTTGTTGGTTTTTTGGTTTGTTGGCTTGTTGGTTTGTTCGTTTGTTGGCTTGTTGGTTTGTTGGCTTGTTGGTTTGTTGGTTTGTTGGTTTGTTGTCTTGTTGGTTTGTTGGTTTGTTGGTTTGTTGGTTTGTTGGTTTGTCGGTTTTTTGGTTTGTTGGTTTGTTTGTTTATATGTTTGTGTGATCGTTGGTTTGTTGGTTTGTTGGTTTGTTTGTTTGTTGGTTTGTTGGTTTGTTGGTTTGTAGGTTTGTTTGTTTGTTGGTTTGTTGGCTTGTTGGCTTGTTGGTTTGTTCGTTTGTTGGCTTATTGGTTTGTTGGCTTGTTGGCTTGTTGGTTTGTTGGCTTGTTGGCTTGTTGGTTTGTTGGTTTGTTTGTTTGTTGGTTTGTTGGTTTGTTGGTTTGTCGGTTTGTGGGTTTGTTGGTTTGTTGCTTTGTTGGTTTGTTGGTTTGTTGGTTTGTTGGTTTGTTGGTTTATTGGTTTGTTGGTTTGTTCGTTTGTTAGTATGTTGGTTTGTTGGTTTGTTGATTTGTTAGTTTGTTGGTTTGTTCGTTTGTTGGTTTGTTCGTTTGTTGGTTTGTTTGTTTGTTGGTTTGTTCGTTTGTTGGTTTGTTGGTTACTTGGTTTGTTGGTTTGTTGGTTTGTTGGTTTGTTGGTTTGTTGGTTTGTTGGTTTGTTGGTTTGTTGGTTTGTTGGTTTGTTGGTTTGTTGGTTTGTTGGTTTGTTGGTTTGTTGGTATGTTGGTTTCTTGGTTTGTTCTTTTCTTGGTTTGTTGGTTTGTTGGTTTGTTGGTTTGTTCGTTTGTTGACTTGTTGGTTTGTTGGCTTGTTGGCTTGTTGGTTTGTTGGTTTGTTTGTTTGTTGGTTTGTTGGTTTGTTGGTTTGTTGGTTTGTGGGTTTGTTGGTTTGGTGCTTTGTTGGTTTGTTAGTTTGTTGGTTTGTTGGTTTGTTGGTTTGTTGGTTTGTTGGTTTGTTCGTTTGTTAGTATGTTGGTTTGTTGGTTTGTTGGTTTGTTAGTTTGTTGGTTTGTTCGTTTGTTGGTTTGTTCGTTTGTCGGTTTGTTTGTTTGTTGGTTTGTTCGTTTGTTGGTTTGTTGGTTACTTGGTTTGTTGGTTTGTTCGTTTGTTGGTTTGTTGGTTTGTTTGTTTGTTGGTTTGTTGGTTTGTTGGTTCGTTGGTTTGTTGGTTTGTTGGTTTGTTGGTTTGTTGGTTTGTTGGTTTGTTTGCTTGTTGGCTTGTTGGTTTGTTCGTTTGTTGGCTTATTGGTTTGTTGGCTTGTTGGTTTGTTGGTTTGTTGGTTTGTTGGTTTGTTGGTTTGTAGGTTTGTTGGTTTTTTGGTTTGTTGGCTTGTTGGTTTGTTCGTTTGTTGGCTTGTTGGTTTGTTGGCTTGTTGGTTTGTTGGTTTGTTGGTTTGTTGTCTTGTTGGTTTGTTGGTTTGTTGGTTTGTTGGTTTGTTGGTTTGTCGGTTTTTTGGTTTGTTGGTTTGTTTGTTTATATGTTTGTGTGATCGTTGGTTTGTTGGTTTGTTGGTTTGTTTGTTTGTTGGTTTGTTGGTTTGTTGGTTTGTAGGTTTGTTTGTTTGTTGGTTTGTTGGCTTGTTGGCTTGTTGGTTTGTTCGTTTGTTGGCTTATTGGTTTGTTGGCTTGTTGGCTTGTTGGTTTGTTGGCTTGTTGGCTTGTTGGTTTGTTGGTTTGTTTGTTTGTTGGTTTGTTGGTTTGTTGGTTTGTCGGTTTGTGGGTTTGTTGGTTTGTTGCTTTGTTGGTTTGTTAGTTTGTTGGTTTGTTGGTTTGTTGGTTTGTTGGTTTGTTGGTTTGTTCGTTTCTTAGTATGTTGGTTTGTTGGTTTGTTGATTTGTTAGTTTGTTGGTTTGTTCGTTTGTTGGTTTGTTTGTTTGTTGGTTTGTTTGTTTGTTGGTTTGTTCGTTTGTTGGTTTGTTGGTTACTTGGTTTGTTGGTTTGTTGGTTTGTTGGTTTGTTGGTTTGTTGGTTTGTTGGTTTGTTGGTTTGTTGGTTTGTTGGTTTGTTGGTTTGTTGGTTTGTTGGTTTGTTGGTTTGTTGGTATGTTGGTTTCTTGGTTTGTTCTTTTCTTGGTTTGTTGGTTTGTTGGTTTGTTGGTTTGTTCGTTTGTTGACTTGTTGGTTTGTTGGTTTGTTGGTTTGTTCGTTTGTTGGTTTGTTGGTTTGTTGTTTTGTACGTTTGTTGGTTTGTTCGTTTGTTGGTTTGTTTGTTTGTTTGGTTGTTCGTTTGTTGGTTTGTTCGTTTGTTCGTTTTTTGGTTTGTTGGTTTGTTGGTTTGTTGGTTTGTTGGTTTGTTGATTTGTTGGTTTGTTGGTTTGTTGACTTATTTGTTTCTTGGTTTGTTAGTTTGTTGGCTTGTTGGTTTGTTGGTTTCTTTGTTTGTTGGTTTGTAGGTTTGTTGGTTTTTTGGTTTGTTGGCTTGTTGGTTTGTTCGTTTGTTGGCTTGTTGGTTTGTTGGCTTGTTGGTTTGTTGGTTTGTTGGTTTGTTGTCTTGTTGGTTTGTTGGTTTGTTGGTTTGTTGGTTTGTTAGTTTGTCGGTTTTTTGGTTTGTTGGTTTGTTTGTTTATTTGTTTGTGTGATCGTTGGTTTGTTGGTTTGTTGGTTTGTTTGTTTGTTGGTTTGTTGGCTTGTTGGCTTGTTGGTTTGTTCGTTTGTTGGCTTATTGGTTTGTTGGCTTGTTGGCTTGTTGGTTTGTTGGTTTGTTGGTTTGTTGGTTTGTTGGTTTGTAGGTTTGTTAGTTTTTTGGTTTGTTGTCTTGTTGGTTTGTTGGTTTGTTGGTTTGTTTGCTTGTTGGTTTCTTGGTTTCTTGGTTTGTTGGATTGTTGGTTACTTGGTTTGTTTGTTTTTTGGTTTGTTGGTTTGTTGGCTTGTTGGTTTGTTGGTTTGTTGGTTTGTTGGTTAATTGGTTTGTTGGTTTGTTGGTTTGTTGGTTTGTTGGTTTGTTGGTTTGTTGGTTTGTTGGGTTGTTGGTTTGTTGGTTTTTTGGTTTGTTGGTTTGTCGGTTTGTTGGTTTGTTGGTTTGTTGGTTTGTTGGTTTGTTCGTTGGTTCGTTTTTTGGTTTGTTGGTTTGTTGGTTTGTTGGTTTGTTGGTTTGTTGGTTTGTTGACTTATTTGTTTGTCGGTTTGTTGGTTTGTTGGCTTGTTGGTTTGTTGGTTTGTTTGTTTGTTGGTTTGTTGGTTTGTTGGTTTGTTGGTTTGTTGGTTTGTTGGTTTGTTGGTTCGTTTGTTTGTTGGTTTGTTGGTTTGTTGATTTGTTGGCTTGTTGGTTTGTTGGCTTGTTGGTTTGTTCGTTTGTTGGTTTGTTCGTTTGTTGGTTTGTTTGTTTGTTGGTTTGTTCGTTTGTTGGTTTGTTGGTTACTTGGTTTGTTGGTTTGTTGGTTTGTTGGTTTGTTGGTTTGTTGGTTTGTTGGTTTGTTGGTTTGTTGGTTTGTTGGTTTGTTGGTTTGTTGGTTTGTTGGTTTGTTGGTTTGTTGGTATGTTGGTTTCTTGGTTTGTTCTTTTCTTGGTTTGTTGGTTTGTTGGTTTGTTGGTTTGTTCGTTTGTTGACTTGTTGGTTTGTTGGCTTGTTGGCTTGTTGGTTTGTTGGTTTGTTTGTTTGTTGGTTTGTTGGTTTGTTGGTTTGTTGGTTTGTGGGTTTGTTGGTTTGGTGCTTTGTTGGTTTGTTAGTTTGTTGGTTTGTTGGTTTGTTGGTTTGTTGGTTTGTTGGTTTGTTCGTTTGTTAGTATGTTGGTTTGTTGGTTTGTTGGTTTGTTAGTTTGTTGGTTTGTTCGTTTGTTGGTTTGTTCGTTTGTTGGTTTGTTTGTTTGTTGGTTTGTTCGTTTGTTGGTTTGTTGGTTACTTGGTTTGTTGGTTTGTTCGTTTGTTGGTTTGTTGGTTTGTTTGTTTGTTGGTTTGTTGGTTTGTTGGTTCGTTGGTTTGTTGGTTTGTTGGTTTGTTGGTTTGTTGGTTTGTTGGTTTGTTTGCTTGTTGGCTTGTTGGTTTGTTCGTTTGTTGGCTTATTGGTTTGTTGGCTTGTTGGTTTGTTGGTTTGTTGGTTTGTTGGTTTGTTGGTTTGTAGGTTTGTTGGTTTTTTGGTTTGTTGGCTTGTTGGTTTGTTCGTTTGTTGGCTTGTTGGTTTGTTGGCTTGTTGGTTTGTTGGTTTGTTGGTTTGTTGTCTTGTTGGTTTGTTGGTTTGTTGGTTTGTTGGTTTGTTGGTTTGTCGGTTTTTTGGTTTGTTGGTTTGTTTGTTTATATGTTTGTGTGATCGTTGGTTTGTTGGTTTGTTGGTTTGTTTGTTTGTTGGTTTGTTGGTTTGTTGGTTTGTAGGTTTGTTTGTTTGTTGGTTTGTTGGCTTGTTGGCTTGTTGGTTTGTTCGTTTGTTGGCTTATTGGTTTGTTGGCTTGTTGGCTTGTTGGTTTGTTGGCTTGTTGGCTTGTTGGTTTGTTGGTTTGTTTGTTTGTTGGTTTGTTGGTTTGTTGGTTTGTCGGTTTGTGGGTTTGTTGGTTTGTTGCTTTGTTGGTTTGTTGGTTTGTTGGTTTGTTGGTTTGTTGGTTTGTTGGTTTGTTGGTTTGTTCGTTTCTTAGTATGTTGGTTTGTTGGTTTGTTGATTTGTTAGTTTGTTGGTTTGTTCGTTTGTTGGTTTGTTCGTTTGTTGGTTTGTTTGTTTGTTGGTTTGTTCGCTTGTTGGTTTGTTGGTTACTTGGTTTGTTGGTTTGTTGGTTTGTTGGTTTGTTGGTTTGTTGGTTTGTTGGTTTGTTGGTTTGTTGGTTTGTTGGTTTGTTGGTTTGTTGGTTTGTTGGTTTGTTGGTTTGTTGGTTTGTTGGTATGTTGGTTTCTTGGTTTGTTCTTTTCTTGGTTTGTTGGTTTGTTGGTTTGTTGGTTTGTTCGTTTGTTGACTTGTTGGTTTGTTGGTTTGTTGGTTTGTTCGTTTGTTGGTTTGTTGGTTTGTTGTTTTGTACGTTTGTTGGTTTGTTCGTTTGTTGGTTTGTTTGTTTGTTTGGTTGTTCGTTTGTTGGTTTGTTCGTTTGTTCGTTTTTTGGTTTGTTGGTTTGTTGGTTTGTTGGTTTGTTGGTTTGTTGATTTGTTGGTTTGTTGGTTTGTTGACTTATTTGTTTCTTGGTTTGTTAGTTTGTTGGCTTGTTGGTTTGTTGGTTTCTTTGTTTGTTGGTTTGTTGGTTTGTTGGTTTGTTGGTTTGTTGGTTTGTTGGTTCGTTTGTTTGTTGGTTTGTTGGTTTGTTGATTTGTTGGCTTGTTGGTTTGTTGGCTTGTTGGTTTGTTGTTTTGCTGGTTTGTTGGTTTAATGGTTTGTTGGTTTGTTGGTTTTTTGGTTTGTTGTCTTGTTGGTTTGTTGGTTTGTTGGTTTGTTGGTTTGTTGGTTTGTTGGTTTTTTTGGTTTGTTGGTTTGTTGGTTTGTTGGTTTGTTCGTTTGTTGGCTTGTTGGTTTGTTGGCTTGTTGGCTTGTTGGTTTGTTGGTTTGTTTGTTTGTTGGTTTGTTGGTTTGTTGGTTTGTTGGTTTGTGGGTTTGTTGGTTTGGTGCTTTGTTGGTTTGTTAGTTTGTTGGTTTGTTGGTTTGTTGGTTTGTTGGTTTGTTGGTTTGTTCGTTTGTTAGTATGTTGGTTTGTTGGTTTGTTGGTTTGTTAGTTTGTTGGTTTGTTCGTTTGTTGGTTTGTTCGTTTGTTGGTTTGTTTGTTTGTTGGTTTGTTCGTTTGTTGGTTTGTTGGTTACTTGGTTTGTTGGTTTGTTCGTTTGTTGGTTTGTTGGTTTGTTTGTTTGTTGGTTTGTTGGTTTGTTGGTTCGTTGGTTTGTTGGTTTGTTGGTTTGTTGGTTTGTTGGTTTGTTGGTTTGTTTGCTTGTTGGCTTGTTGGTTTGTTCGTTTGTTGGCTTATTGGTTTGTTGGCTTGTTGGTTTGTTGGTTTGTTGGTTTGTTGGTTTGTTGGTTTGTAGGTTTGTTGGTTTTTTGGTTTGTTGGCTTGTTGGTTTGTTCGTTTGTTGGCTTGTTGGTTTGTTGGCTTGTTGGTTTGTTGGTTTGTTGGTTTGTTGTCTTGTTGGTTTGTTGGTTTGTTGGTTTGTTGGTTTGTTGGTTTGTCGGTTTTTTGGTTTGTTGGTTTGTTTGTTTATTTGTTTGTGTGATCGTTGGTTTGTTGGTTTGTTGGTTTGTTTGTTTGTTGGTTTGTTGGCTTGTTGGCTTGTTGGTTTGTTCGTTTGTTGGCTTATTGGTTTGTTGGCTTGTTGGCTTGTTGGTTTGTTGGTTTGTTGGTTTGTTGGTTTGTTGGTTTGTAGGTTTGTTAGTTTTTTGGTTTGTTGTCTTGTTGGTTTGTTGGTTTGTTGGTTTGTTTGCTTGTTGGTTTCTTGGTTTCTTGGTTTGTTGGATTGTTGGTTACTTGGTTTGTTTGTTTTTTGGTTTGTTGGTTTGTTGGCTTGTTGGTTTGTTGGTTTGTTGGTTTGTTGGTTAATTGGTTTGTTGGTTTGTTGGTTTGTTGGTTTGTTGGTTTGTTGGTTTGTTGGGTTGTTGGTTTGTTGGTTTTTTGGTTTGTTGGTTTGTCGGTTTGTTGGTTTGTTGGTTTGTTGGTTTGTTGGTTTGTTCGTTGGTTCGTTTTTTGGTTTGTTGGTTTGTTGGTTTGTTGGTTTGTTGGTTTGTTGGTTTGTTGACTTATTTGTTTGTCGGTTTGTTGGTTTGTTGGCTTGTTGGTTTGTTGGTTTGTTTGTTTGTTGGTTTGTTGGTTTGTTGGTTTGTTGGTTTGTTGGTTTGTTGGTTTGTTGGTTCGTTTGTTTGTTGGTTTGTTGGTTTGTTGATTTGTTGGCTTGTTGGTTTGTTGGCTTGTTGGTTTGTTGTTTTGCTGGTTTGTTGGTTTGTTGGTTTGTTGGTTTGTTGGTTTTTTGGTTTGTTGTCTTGTTGGTTTGTTGGTTTGTTGGTTTGTTGGTTTGTTGGTTTGTTGGTTTGTTGGTTTTTTGGTTTTTTTGGTTTGTTGGTTTGTTGGTTTGTTGGTTTGTTCGTTTGTTGGCTTGTTGGTTTGTTGGCTTGTTGGCTTGTTGGTTTGTTGGTTTGTTTGTTTGTTGGTTTGTTGGTTTGTTGGTTTGTCGGTTTGTGGGTTTGTTGGTTTGTTGCTTTGTTGGTTTGTTGGTTTGTTAGTTTGTTGGTTTGTTGGTTTGTTGGTTTGTTGGTTTGTTCGTTTGTTAGTATGTTGGTTTGTTGGTTTGTTGGTTTGTTAGTTTGTTGGTTTGTTCGTTTGTTGGTTTGTTCGTTTGTTGGTTTGTTTGTTTGTTGGTTTGTTCGTTTGTTGGTTTGTTGGTTACTTGGTTTGTTGGTTTGTTGGTTTGTTGGTTTGTTGGTTTGTTGGTTTGTTGGTTTGTTGGTTTGTTGGTTTGTTGGTTTGTTGGTTTGTTGGTTTGTTGGTTTGTTGGTTTGTTGGTTTGTTGGTATGTTGGTTTATTGGTTTGTTGGTTTGTTGGTTTGTTGGGTTGTTGGTTTGTTGGTTTGTTGGTTTGTTGGTTTCTTCGTTTGTTCTTTTCTTGGTTTGTTGGTTTGTTGGTTTGTTGGTTTGTTCGTTTGTTGACTTGTTGGTTTGTTGGTTTGTTGGTTTGTTCGTTTGTTGGTTTGTTGGTTTGTTGTTTTGTTCGTTTGTTGGTTTGTTCGTTTGTTGGTTTGTTTGTTTGTTTGGTTGTTCGTTTGTTGGTTTGTTCGTTTGTTCGTTTTTTGGTTTGTTGGTTTGTTGGTTTCTTGGTTTGTTGGTTTGTTGATTTGTTGGTTTGTTGGTTTGTTGACTTATTTGTTTCTTGGTTTGTTAGTTTGTTGGCTTGTTGGTTTGTTGGTTTCTTTGTTTGTTGGTTTGTTGGTTTGTTGGTTTGTTGGTTTGGTGGTTTGTTGGTTTGTTGGTTTGTTGGTTTGTTGGTTCGTTTGTTTGTTGGTTTGTTGGTTTGTTGATTTGTTGGCTTGTTGGTTTGTTGGCTTGTTGGTTTGTTGTTTTGCTGGTTTGTTGGTTTAATGGTTTGTTGGTTTGTTGGTTTTTTGGTTTGTTGTCTTGTTGGTTTGTTGGTTTGTTGGTTTGTTGGGTTGTTGGTTTTTTTGGATTGTTGGTTTGTTGGTTTGTTGGTTTGTTCGTTTGTTGGCTTGTTGGTTTGTTGGCTTGTTGGCTTGTTGGTTTGTTGGTTTGTTTCTTTGTTGGTTTGTTGGTTTGTTGGTTTGTTGGTTTGTGGGTTTGTTGGTTTGGTGCTTTGTTGGTTTGTTAGTTTGTTGGTTTGTTGGTTTGTTGGTTTGTTGGTTTGTTCGTTTGTTAGTATGTTGGTTTGTTGGTTTGTTGGTTTGTTAGTTTGTTGGTTTGTTCGTTTGTTGGTTTGTTCGTTTGTTGGTTTGTTTGTTTGTTGGTTTGTTCGTTTGTTGGTTTGTTGGTTACTTGGTTTGTTGGTTTGTTGGTTTGTTGGTTTGTTGGTTTGTTGGTTTGTTGGTTTGTTGGTTTGTTGGTTTGTTGGTTTGTTGGTTTGTTGGTTTGTTGGTTTGTTGGTTTGTTGGTATGTTGGTTTGTTGGTTTGTTGGTTTGTTGGTTGTTGGGTTGTTGGTTTGTTGGTTTGTTGGTTTCTTGGTTTCTTGGTTTGTTCTTTTGTTGGTTTGTTGGTTTGTTGGTTTGTTGGTTTGTTCGTTTGTTGACTTGTTGGTTTGTTGGTTTGTTCGTTTGTTGGTTTGTTGGTTTGTTGTTTTGTTCGTTTGTTGGTTTGTTCGTTTGTTGGTTTGTTTGTTTGTTTCTTTGTTGGTTTGTTGGTTTGTTGGTTTGTTGGTTCGTTGGTTTGTTGGTTTGTTGGTTTGTTGGTTTGTTGGCTTGTTGGTTTGTTCGTTTGTTGGTTTGTTGGTTTGTTGGGTTTTTGGTTTGTTGGTTTGTTTGTTTGTTTGTTTGTTGGTTCGTTGGTTTGTTGGTTTGTTGGTTTGTTGGTTTGTTGGCTTGTTGGCTTGTTGGTTTGTTCGTTTGTTGGCTTATTGGTTTGTTGGCTTGTTGGTTTGTCGGTTTGTTGGTTTGTTGGTTTGTTGGTTTGTAGGTTTGTTGGTTTTTTGGTTTGTTGTCTTGTTGGTTTGTTGGTTTGTTGGTTTGTTTGCTTGTTGGTTTCTTGGTTTCTTGGTTTGTTGGATTGTTGGTTACTTGGTTTGTTTGTTTTTTGGTTTGTTGGTTTGTTTGTTTGTTCGTTTGTTGGCTTGTTGGTTTGTTGGCTTGTTGGTTTGTTGGTTTGTTGGTTTGTTGGTTTGTTGGTTTGTTGGTTTGTTGGTTTGTTGGTTTGTTGGTTTGTTGGTTTGTTGGTTTGTTGGTTTGTTGGTTTGTTCGTTTGTTCGTTTTTTGGTTTGTTGGTTTGTTGGTTTGTTGGTTTGTTGGTTTGTTGGTTTGTTGGTTTGTTGGTTTGTTGACTTATTTGTTTGTTGGTTTGTTGGCTTGTTGGTTTGTTGGTTTGTTTGTTTGTTTTTTTGTTGGTTTGTTCGTTTGTTGGTTTGTTGGTTTGTTGGTTTGTTCGTTTGTTGGTTTGTTGGTTCGTTCGTTTGTTGGTATGTTGGTTTGTTTGTTTGTTGGTTTGTTTGTTTGTTGGTTTGTTGGCTTGTTTGTTTGTTGGCTTGTTGGTTTGTTGGTTTGTTTGTTTGTTGGTTTGTTGGTTTGTTGGTTTGTTGGTTTGTGGGTTTGTTGGTTTGTGGGTTTGTTGGTTTGTTGGTTTGTTGGTTTGTTGGTTTGTTGTTTTGTTGGTGTGTTGGTTTGTTCGTTTGTTAGTATGTTGGTTTGTTGGTTTGTTGGTTTGTTCGTTTGTTGGTTTGTTGGTTTGTAGGTTTGTTGTTTTGTTCGTTTGTTGGTTTGTTCGTTTGTTGGTTTGTTTGTTTGTTGGTTTGTTCGTTTGTTGGTTTGTTGGTTACTTGGTTTGTTGGTTTGTTGGTTTGTTGGTTTGTTGGTTTGTTGGTTTGTTTGTTTGTTGGTTTCTTGGTTTGTTGGTATGTTGTTTTGTTGGTTTGTTGGTTTGTTGGTTTGTTGGTTTGTTGGTTTGTTGGTTTGTTCGTTTGTTCGTTTTTTGGTTTGCTGGTTTGTTGGTTTGTTGGTTTGTTGGTTTGTTGGTTTGTTGGTTTGTTGGTTTGTTGGTTTGTTGGTTTGTTGACTTATTTGTTTGTTGGTTTGTTGGTTTATTGGTTTGTTGACTTATTTGTTTGTTGGTTTGTTGGTTTGTTGGTTTGTTGGTTTGTTGGTTTGTTGGTTTGTTGATTTATTTGTTTGTTGGTTTGTTGGCTTGTTGGTTTGTTGGTTTGTTTGTTTGTTGGTTTGGTGGTTTGTTCGTTTGTTGGTTTGTTGGTTTGTTGGTTTGTTGGTTTGTTGGTTTATTTGTTTGTTGGTTTGTTGGTTTGTTGGTTTGGTGGTTTGTTGGTTTGTTGGTTTGTTGGTTTGTTCGTTTGTTGGCTTATTGGTTTGTTGGCTTGTTGGTTTGTCGGTTTGTTGGTTTGTTGGTTTATTGGTTTGTTGGTTTGTTGGTTTGTTGGTTTGTTGGTTTGGTGGTTTGTTGGTTTGTTGGCTTGTTGGTTTGTTCGTTTGTTGGCTTATTGGTTTGTTGGCTTGTTGGTTTGTCGGTTTGTTGGTTTGTTGGTTTGTTGGTTTGTAGGTTTGTTGGTTTTTTGGTTTGTTGTCTTGTTGGTTTGTTGGTTTGTTGGTTTGTTTGCTTGTTGGTTTCTTGGTTTCATGGTTTGTTGGATTGTTGGTTACTTGGTTTGTTTGTTTTTGGGTTTGTTGGTTTGTTTGTTTGTTCGTTTGTTGGCTTGTTGGTTTGTTGGCTTGTTGGTTTGTTGATTTATTTGTTTGTTGGTTTGTTGGCTTGTTGGTTTGTTGGTTTGTTGGTTTGTTGGTTTGTTGGTTTGTTGGCTTGTTGGTTTCTTCGTTTGTTGGCTTGTTGGTTTGTTGGCTTGTTGGTTTGTTCGTTTGTTGGCTTGTTGGTTTGTTGGCTTGTTGGTTTGTTGGTTTGTTGTCTTGTTGGTTTGTTGGTTTGTTGGTTTGTCGGTTTTTTGGTTTGTTGGTTTGTTTGTTTGTTTGTTTGTTGGTTCGTTGGTTTGTTGGTTTGTTGGTTTGTTGGTTTGTTGGCTTGTTGGCTTGTTGGTTTGTTCGTTTGTTGGCTTGTTGGTTTGTTGGCTTGTTGGTTTGTTGGTTTGTTGGTTTGTTGTCTTGTTGGTTTGTTGGTTTGTTGGTTTGTTGGTTTGTTGGTTTTTTGGTTTGTTGGTTTGTTTGTTTGTTTGTTTGTTTGTTGGTTTGTTGGTTTGTTGGTTTGTTGGTTTGTTGGTTTGTTGGCTTGTTGGCTTGTTGGTTTGTTCGTTTGTTGGCTTATTGGTTTGTTGGCTTGTTGGTTTGTCGGTTTGTTGGTTTGTTGGTTTGTTGGTTTGTAGGTTTGTTTGTTTTTTGGTTTGTTGTCTTGTTGGTTTGTTGGTTTGTTGGTTTGTTTTCTTGTTGGTTTCTTGGTTTCTTGGTATGTTGGATTGTTGGTTACTTGGTTTGTTTGTTTTTTGGTTTGTTGGTTTGTTTGTTTGTTCGTTTGTTGGCTTGTTGGTTTGTTGGCTTGTTGGTTTGTTGGTTTGTTGGTTTGTTGGTTTGTTGGTTTGTTGGTTTGTTGGTTTGTTGGTTTGTTGGTTTGTTGGTTTGTTGGTTTGTTGGTTTGTTGGTTTGTTGTTTTGTTCGTTTGTTCGTTTTTTGGTTTGTTGGTTTGTTGGTTTATTGGTTTGTTGGTTTGTTGGTTTGTTGGTTTGTTGGTTTGTTGACTTATTTGTTTGTTGGTTTGTTGGCTTGTTGGTTTGTTGGTTTGTTGGTTTGTTCGTTTGTTGGTTTGTTGGTTTGCTGGTTTGTTCGTTTGTTGTTTTGTTGGTTTGTTCGTTTGTTGGTATGTTGGTTTGTTTGTTTGTTTGTTTGTTTGTTTGTTGGTTTGTTGGCTTGTTGGTTTGTTGGCTTGTTGGTTTGTTGGTTTGTTTGTTTGTTGGTTTGTTGGTTTGTTGGTTTGTTGGTTTGTTGGTTTGTGGGTTTGTTGGTTTGTTGGTTTGTTGGTTTGTTGGTTTGTTGGTTTGTTGGTTTGTTGGTTTGTTGTTTTGTTGGTTTGCTGGTTTGTTCGTTTGTTAGTATGTTGGTTTGTTGGTTTGTTGTTTTGTTCGTTTGTTGGTTTGTTCGTTGGTTGGTTTGTTTGTTTGTTGGTTTGTTTGTTTGTTGGTTTGTTGGTTACTTGGTTTGTAGGTTTCTTGGTTTGTTGGTTTCTTGGTTTGTTGGTTTGTTGGTTTGTTTGTTTGTTGGTTTGTTGGTATGTTGGTTTGTTGGTTTGTTGGTTTGTTGGTTTGATGGTTTGTTGGTTTGTTGGTTTGTTGGTTTGTTCGTTTGTTCGTTTTTTGGTTTGTTGGTTTGTTGGTTTGTTGGTTTGTTGGTTTGTTGGTTTGTTGGTTTGTTGGTTTGTTGGTTTGTTGACTTATTTGTTTGTTGGTTTGTTTGTTGGTTTGTTTGTTTGTTGGTTTCTTGGTTTGTTGGTATGTTGGTTTGTTCGTTTGTTGGTTTGTTGGTTTGCTGGTTTGTTCGTTTGTTGGTTTGTTGGTTTGTTGGTTTGTTGGTTTGTTGACTTATTTGTTTGTTGGTTTGTTGGCTTGTTGGTTTGTTGGTTTGTTTGTTTGTTGGTTTGTTGGTTTGTTCGTTTCTTGGTTTGTTGGTTTGTTGGTTTGTTGGTTTATTTGTTTGTTGGTTTGTTGGTTTGTTGGTTTGGTGGTTTGTTGGTTTGTTGGTTTGTTGGTTTGTTGGTTCATTGGTTTGTTAGTTTGTTGGTTTGTTGATTTGTTGGCTTGTTGGTTTGTTGGCTTGTTGGTTTGTTTGTTTGTTTGTTTGTTTGTTTGTTGGTTTGTTGGTTTGTTGGTTTGTTGGTTTGTTGGTTCGTTGGTTTGTTGGTTTGTTGGTTTGTTGGTTTGTTGGCTTGTTGGTTTGTTCGTTTGTTGGCTTGTTGGTTTGTTGGCTTGTTGGTTTGTTCGTTTGTTGGCTTGTTGGTTTGTTGGCTTGTTGGTTTGTTGGTTTGTTGTCTTGTTGGTTTGTTCGTTTGTCGGTTTTTTGGTTTTTTGGTTTGTTTGTTTGTTTGTTTGTTGGTTCGTTGGTTTGTTGGTTTGTTGGTTTGTTGGTTTGTTGGCTTGTTGGCTTGTTGGTTTGTTCGTTTGTTGGCTTATTGGTTTGTTGGCTTGTTGGTTTGTTGGTTTGTTGGTTTGTTGGTTTGTTGGTTTCTATGTTTGTTGGTTTTTTGGTTTGTTGTCTTGTTGGTTTGTTGGTTTGTTGGTTTGTTTGCTTGTTGGTTTCTTGGTTTCTTGGTTCGTTGGATTGTTGGTTACTTGGTTTGTTTGTTTTGTGGTTTGTTGGTTTGTTTGTTTGTTCGTTTGTTGGCTTGTTGGTTTGTTGGCTTGTTGGTTTGTTGGTTTGTTGGTTTGTTGTTTAATTGGTTTGTTGGTTTGTTGGTTTGTTGGCTTGTTGGTTTGTTGGTTTGTTGGTTTGTTGGTTTGTTGGTTTGTTGGTTTGTTGGTTTGTTGGTTTGTTGGTTTGTTGGTTTGTTGGTTTGTTGGTTTGTTGGTTTGTTCGTTTGTTGGTTTTTTGGTTTGTTGGTTTGTTGGTTAGTTGGTTTGTTGGTTTTTTGGTTTGTTCGTTTGTTCGTTTTTTGGTTTGTTGGTTTGTTGGTTTGTTGGTTTGTTGGTTTATTGGTTTGTTGACTTATTTGTTTGTTGGTTTGTTGGTTTGTTGGTTTGTTGGTTTGTTGGTTTGTTGGTTTGTTGGTTTGTTGGTTTGTTGGTTTGTTGGTTCGTTTGTTTGTTGGTTTGTTGGTTTGTTGATTTGTTGGCTTGTTGGTTTGTTGGCTTGTTGGTTTGTTGTTTTGTTGGTTTGTTGGTTTGTTGGTTTGTTGGTTTGTTGGTTTTTTGGTTTGTTGTCTTGTTGGTTTGTTGGTTTGTTGGTTTGTTGGTTTGTTGGTTTGTTGGTTTGTTGGTTTGTTGGTTTTTTTGGTTTGTTGGTTTGTTGGTTTGTTGGTTTGTTCGTTTGTTGGCTTGTTGGTTTGATGGCTTGTTGGCTTGTTGGTTTGTTCGTTTGTTTGTTTGTTGGTTTGTTGGTTTGTTGGTTTGTTGGTTCGTGGGTTTGTTGGTTTGTTGCTTTGTTGGTTTGTTGGTTTGTTGGTTGGTTGGTTTGTTGGTTTGTTGGTTTGTTCGTTTGTTAGTATGTTGGTTTGTTTATTTGTTGGTTTGTTAGTTTGTTGGTTTGTTCGTTTGTTGGTTTGTTCGTTTGTTGGTTGTTTGTTTGTTGGTTTGTTCGTTTGTTGGTTTGTTGGTTACTTGGTTTGTTGGTTTGTTGGTTTGTTGGTTTGTTGGTTTGTTGGTTTGTTGGTTTGTTGGTTTGTTGGTTTGTTGGTTTGTTGGTTTGTTGGTTTGTTGGTTTGTTGGTATGTTGGTTTGTTGGTTTGTTGGTTTGTTGGTTTGTTGGGTTGTTGGTTTGTTGGTTTGTTCGTTTGTTGGTTTCTTGGTTTGTCCTCTTTTGTTGGTTTGTTGGTTTTTTGGTTTGTTGGTTTGTTCGTTTGTTGGTTTGTTGGTTTGTTAGTTTGTTGGTTTGTTCGTTTGTTGGTTTGTTGGTTTGTTGTTTTGTTCGTTTGTTGGTTTGTTCGTTTGTTGGTTTGTTTGTTTGTTTGTTTGTTCGTTTGTTGGTTTGTTGGTTACTTGGTTTGTTGGTTTGTTGGTTCGTTGGCCTGTTGGTTTGTTGGTTTGTTGGTTTGTTGGTTTGTTGGTTTGTTGGTTTGTTGGTTTTTTGGTTTTTAGGTTTACTGGTTTGTTGGTTTGTTGGTTTCTTGGTTTGTTAGTTTGTTGGTTGTTGGTTTGTTGGTTTGTTGGTTTGTTGGTTTGTTGGTTTGTTGGTTTGTTTGTTTGTTTGTTTGTTGGTTTGTTGGTTTGTTGGTTCGTTGGTTTGTTGGTTTGTTGGTTTGTTGGTTTGTTGGCTTGTTGGTTTGTTCGTTTGTTGGCTTGTTGATTTGTTGGCTTGTTGGTTTGTTCGTTTGTTGGCTTGTTGGTTTGTTTGCTTGTTGGTTTGTTGGTTTGTTGGTTTGTTGTCTTGTTGGTTTGTTGGTTTGTTGGTTTGTTGGTTTGTTGGTTTTTTGGTTTGTTGGTTTGTTTGTTTGTTTGTTTTTTGGTTCGTTGGTTTGTTGGTTTGTTGGTTTGCTGGTTTGTTGGCTTGTTGGCTTGTTGGTTTGTTCATTTGTGTGCTTATTGGTTTGTTGGCTTGTTGGTTTGTCGGTTTGTTGGATTGTTGGTTTGTTGGTTTGTAGGTTTGTTGGTTTTTTGGTTTGTTGTCTTGTTGGTTTGTTGGTTTGTTGGTTTGTTTGCTTGTTGTTTTCTTGGTTTCTTGGTTTGTTGGATTGTTGGTTACTTGGTTTGTTTGTTTTTTGGTTTGTTGGTTTGTTCGTTTTTTCGTTTGTTGGCTTGTTGGTTTGTTGGCCTGTTGGTTTGTTGGTTTGTTGGTTTGTTGGTTTGTTGGTTTGTTGGTTTGTTGGTTTGTTGGTTTTTTGGTTTGTTGGTTTGTTGGTTTGTTGGTTTGTTGGTTTCTTGGTTTGTTAGTTTGCTGGTTTGTTGGTTTGTTGGTTTGTTGGTTTGTTCGTTTGTTGACTTGTTGGTTTGTTGGTGTGTTGGTTTGTTGGTTTGTTCGTTTTTGGACTTGTTGGTTTGTTGGCTTGTTGGCTTGTTGGTTTGTTGGTTTGTTTGTTTGTTGGTCTGTTAGTTTATTAGTTTGTTGGTTTGTTGGTTTGTTGGTTTGTTGGTTTGTTGGTTTGTTGGTTTGTTGGTTTGTGGGTTTGTTGGTTTGTTGGTTTGTTTGTTTGTTGGTTTGTTGGTTTGTTGGTTTGTTGGTTTGTTGGTTTGTTGGTTGGTTGGTTTGTTGGTTTGTTGGTTTGTTGGTTTGTTCGTTTTTAGGTTTATTGGTTTGTTGGTTTGTTGGTTTGTTGGTTTGTTGGTTTGTTGGTTTGTTGGTTTGTTGGTTTGTTGGTTTGTTGGTTTGTTGGTTTGTTGGCTTATTTTTTGTTGGTTTGTTTGTTTGTTGGTTTGTTGGTTTGTTGGTTTGTGGCTTTGTTGGTTTGTTGGTTTGTTGGTTTGTTGGTTTGTTGGTTTGTTGGCTTGTTGGCTTGGTAGTTTGTTGGTTTGTTTGCTTGTTGGTGTCTTGGTGTCTTGGTTTGTTGGATTTTTGGTTACTTGGTTTGTTTGTTTTTTGGTTTGTTGGTTTGTTTGTTTGTTGGTTTGTTGGCTTGTTGGTTTGTTGGCTTGTTGGTTTGTTGGTTTGTTGGTTTGTTGGTTGGTTGGTTTGTTGGTTTGTTGGTTTGTTGGTTTGTTGGTTTGTTGGTTTGTTGGTTTGTTGGTTTGTTGGTTTGTTGGTTTGTTGGTTTGTTGGTTTGTTGGTTTGTTGGTTTGTTGGTTTGTTGGTTTGTTGGTTTCTTGGTTTGCTAGTTTGTTCGTTTTTTGGTTTGTTGGTTTGTTGGTTTATTGGTTTGTTGGTTTGTTAGTTTGTTGACTTATTTGTTAGTTGGTTTGTTGGTTTGTTGGCTTGTTGGTTTGTTGGTTTGTTTGTTTGTTGGTTTGTTGGTTTGTTCGTTTGTTGGTTTGTTCGTTTGTCGGTTTGTTCGTGTGTTGGTTTGTTGGTTTGTTCGTTTGTTGGTATGTTGGTTTGTTTGTTTGTTGGTTTGTTTGTTTGTTGGTTTGTTCGTTTGTTGGCTTGTTGGTTTGTTGGCCGGTTGGCTTGTTGGTTTGTTGGTTTGTTTGTTTGTTGGTTTGTTGGTTTGTTGGTTTGTTGGTTTGTGGGTTTGTTGGTTTGTTGGTTTGTTGGTTTGTTGGTTTGTTGGTTTGTTGGTTTGTTGGTTTGTTGGTTTGTTCGTTTGTTAGTATGTTGGTTTGTTGGTTTGTTGGTTTGTTCGTTTGTTGGTTTGTTGGTTTGTTGTTTTGTTCGTTTGTTGGTTTGTTCGTTTGTTGGATTGTTTGTTTGTTGGTTTGTTCGTTTGTTGGTTTGTTGGTTACTTGGTTTGTTGGTTTGTTGGTTTGTTGGTTTGTTGGTCTGTTGGTTAGTTGGTTTGTTAGTTTGTTGGTTTGTTTGTTTGTTGGTTTGTTGGTTTGTTGGTATGTTGGTTTGTTGGTTTGTTGGTTTGTTGGTTTGTTGGGTTGTTGGTTTGTTGGTTTGTTGGTTTGTTGGTTTCTTGGTTTGTTGGTTTGTTGGTTTGTTGGTTTGTTGGTTTGTTGGTTTGTTGGTTTGTTGGTTTGTTGGTTTGTTCGTTTGTTGACTTGTTGGTTTGTTCGTTTGTTGACTTGTTGGTTTGTTGGTTTGTTCGTTTGTTGGTTTGTTGGTTTGTTGTTTTGTTCGTTTGTTGGTTTGTTCGTTTGTTGGTTTGTTTGTTTGTTGGTTTGTTCGTTTGTTGGTTTGTTGGTTACTTGGTTTGTTGGTTTGTTGGTTTGTTGGCCTGTCGGTTTGTTGGTTTGTTGGTTTGTTGGTTTGTTGGTTTTTTTGTTTGTCGGTTTGTTGGTTTGTTGGTTTGTTGGTTTGTTGGTTTGTTGGTTTGTTGATTCGTTGGTTTGTTGGTTTGTTGGTTTGTTGATTTGTTGGCTTGTTGGTGTATTGGCTTGTTGGTTTGTTGGTTTGTTGGTTTGTTGGTTTGTTGGTTTGTTGGTTTGTTGGTTTTTTGGTTTGTTGTCTTGTTGATTTGTTGGTTTGTTGGTTTGTTGGTTTGTTGGTTTTTTGGTTTGTTGTCTTGTTGGTTTGTCGGTTTATTGGTTTGTTGGTTTGTTGGTTTTTTGGTTTTTTGGTTTGTTTGTTTGTTTATTTGTTTGTTTGTTGGTTTGTTGGTTTGTTGGTTCGTTGGTTTGTTGGTTTGTTGGTTTGTTGGTTTGTTGGCTTGTTGGTTTGTTCGTTTGTTGGCTTGTTGGTTTGTTGGCTTGTTGGTTTGTTCGTTTGTTGGCTTGTTGGTTTGTTGGCTTGTTGGTTTGTTGGTTTGTTGGTTTGTTGTCTTGTTGGTTTGTTGGTTAATTGGTTTGTCGGTTTTTTGGTTTGTTTGTTTGTTGGTTCGCTGGTTTGTTGGTTTGTTGGTTTGTTGGTTTGTTGGTTTGTTGGTTTGTTGGTTTGTTGGCTTGTTGGTTTGTTCGTTTGTTGGCTTATTGGTCTGTTGGCTTGTTGGTTTGTTGGTTTGTTGGTTTGTTGGTTTGTTGGTTTGTTGGTTTGTAGGTTTGTGGGTTTTTTGGTTTGTTGTCTTGTTGGTTTGTTGGTTTGTTGGTTTGTTTGCTTGTTGGTTTCTTGGTTTTTTGGTTTGTTGGATTGTTGGTTACTTGGTTTGCTTGTTTTGTGGTTTGTTGGTTTGTTTGTTTGTTCGTTTGTTGGCTTGTTGGTTTGTTGGCTTGTTGGTTTGTTGGTTTGTTGGTTTGTTGGTTAATTGGTTTGTTGGTTTGTTGGTTTATTAGGTTGTTGGTTTGTTGGTTTGTTCGTTTGTTCGTTTTTTGGTTTGTTAGTTTGTTGGTTTGTTGGTTTGTTGGTTTGTTGGTTTGTTGGTTTGTTGACTTATTTGTTTGTTGGTTTGTTGGTTTGTTGGCTTGTTGGTTTGTTGGTTTGTTTGTTTGTTGGTTTGTTGGTTTGTTGGTTTGTTGGTTTGTTGGTTTGTTGGTTTGTTGGTTTGTTGGTTTGTTGGTTTGTTGGTTCGTTTGTTTGTTGGTTTGTTGGTTTGTTGATTTGTTGGCTTGTTGGTTTGTTGGCTTGTTGGTTTGTTGTTTTGTTGGTTTGTTGGTTTGTTGGTTTTTTGGTTTAATGTCTTGTTGGTTTGTTGGTTTGTTGGTTTGTTGGTTTTTTTGGTTTGTTGGTTTGTTGGTTTGTTGGTTTGTTCGTTTGTTGGCTTGTTGGTTTGTTGGCTTGTTTGCTTGTTGGTTTGTTGGTTTGTTGGTTTGTTGGTTTGTTGGTTTGTTGGTTTGTTGGTTTGTTCGTTTGTTAGTATGTTGGTTTGTTGTTTTGTTGGTTTGTTAGTTTGTTGGTTTGTTCGTTTGTTGGTTTGTTGGTTTGTTGGTTTGTTTGTTTGTTGGTTTGTTGGTTTGTTGGTTTGTTGGTTTGTGGGTTTGTTGGTTTGTTGCTTTGTTGGTTTGTTGGTTTGTTGGTTTGTTGGTTTGTTGGTTTGTTGGTTTGTTGGTTTGTTCGTTTGTTAGTATGTTGGTTTGTTGTTTTGTTGGTTTGTTAGTTTGTTGGTTTGTTCGTTTGTTGGCTTGTTGGTTTGTTGGCTTGTTGGTTTGTTCGTTTGTTGGCTTGTTGGTTTGTTGGCTTGTTGGTTTGTTGGTTTGTTGGTTTGTTGTCTTGTTGGTTTGTTGGTTAATTGGTTTGTCGGTTTTTTGGTTTGTTTGTTTGTTGGTTCGCTGGTTTGTTGGTTTGTTGGTTTGTTGGTTTGTTGGTTTGTTGGTTTGTTGGTTTGTTGGCTTGTTGGTTTGTTCGTTTGTTGGCTTATTGGTCTGTTGGCTTGTTGGTTTGTTGGTTTGTTGGTTTGTTGGTTTGTTGGTTTGTAGGTTTGTGGGTTTTTTGGTTTGTTGTCTTGTTGGTTTGTTGGTTTGTTGGTTTGTTTGCTTGTTGGTTTCTTGGTTTTTTGGTTTGTTGGATTGTTGGTTACTTGGTTTGCTTGTTTTGTGGTTTGTTGGTTTGTTTGTTTGTTCGTTTGTTGGCTTGTTGGTTTGTTGGCTTGTTGGTTTGTTGGTTTGTTGGTTTGTTGGTTAATTGGTTTGTTGGTTTGTTGGTTTGTTGGTTTGTTGGTTTGTTGGTGTGTTGGTTTGTTGGTTTGTTGGTTTGTTGGTTTGTTGGTTTGTTCGTTTTTTGGTTTGTTGGTTTGTTGGTTTGTTGGTTTGTTGGTTTGTTGGTTTGTTGGTTTGTTGGTTTGTTGGTTTGTTGACTTATTTGTTTGTTGGCTTGTTGGTTTGTTGGCTTGTTGGTTTGTTGTTTTGTTGGTTTGTTGGTTTGTTGGTTTGTTGGTTTGTTAATTTTTTAGTTTTTTGGTTTGTTGTCTTGTTGGTTTGTTGGTTTGTTTGGTTTGTTGGTTTGTTGGTTTGTTGGTTTTTTTGGTTTGTTGGTTTGTTGGTTTGTTGGTTTGTTCATTTGTTGGCTTGTTGGTTTGTTGGCTTGTTGGCTTGTTGGTTTGTTGGTTTGTTTGTTTGTTGGTTTGTTGGTTTGTTGGTTTGTGGATTTGTTGGTTTGTTGCTTTGTGGATTTGTTGGTTTGTTGCTTTGTTGGTTTGTTGGTTTGTTGGTTTGTTGGTTTGTTGGTTTGTTGGTTTGTTGGTTTGTTGGTTTGTTCGTTTGTTAGTATGTTGGTTTGTTGGTTTGTTGGTTTGTTAGTTTGTTGGTTTGTTCGTTTGTTGGTTTGTTCGTTTGTTGGTTTGTTTGTTTGTTGGTTTGTTCGTTTGTTGGTTTGTTGGTTACTTGGTTTGTTGGTTTGTTGGTTTGTTGGTTTGTTGATTTGTTGGTTTGTTGGTTTGTTGGTTTGTTGGTTTGTTGGTTTGTTGGTTTGTTGGTTTGTTGGTTTGTTGGTTTGTTGGTATGTTGGTTTGTTGGCTTGTTGGTTTGTTCGTTTGTTGGCTTGTTGGTTTGTTGGCTTGTTGGTTTGTTGGTTTGTTGGTTTGTTGTCTTGTTGGTTTGTTGGTTAATTGGTTTGTCGGTTTTTTGGTTTGTTTGTTTGTTGGTTCGCTGGTTTGTTGGTTTGTTGGTTTGTTGGTTTGTTGGTTTGTTGGTTTGTTGGTTTGTTGGCTTGTTGGTTTGTTCGTTTGTTGGCTTATTGGTCTGTTGGCTTGTTGGTTTGTTGGTTTGTTGGTTTGTTGGTTTGTTGGTTTGTTGGTTTGTAGGTTTGTGGGTTTTTTGGTTTGTTGTCTTGTTGGTTTGTTGGTTTGTTGGTTTGTTTGCTTGTTGGTTTCTTGGTTTTTTGGTTTGTTGGATTGTTGGTTACTTGGTTTGCTTGTTTTGTGGTTTGTTGGTTTGTTTGTTTGTTCGTTTGTTGGCTTGTTGGTTTGTTGGCTTGTTGGTTTGTTGGTTTGTTGGTTTGTTGGTTAATTGGTTTGTTGGTTTGTTGGTTTGTTGGTTTGTTGGTTTGTTGGTGTGTTGGTTTGTTGGTTTGTTGGTTTGTTGGTTTGTTGGTTTGTTCGTTTTTTGGTTTGTTGGTTTGTTGGTTTGTTGGTTTGTTGGTTTGTTGGTTTGTTGGTTTGTTGGTTTGTTGGTTTGTTGACTTATTTGTTTGTTGGCTTGTTGGTTTGTTGGCTTGTTGGTTTGTTGTTTTGTTGGTTTGTTGGTTTGTTGGTTTGTTGGTTTGTTAATTTTTTAGTTTTTTGGTTTGTTGTCTTGTTGGTTTGTTGGTTTGTTTGGTTTGTTGGTTTGTTGGTTTGTTGGTTTTTTTGGTTTGTTGGTTTGTTGGTTTGTTGGTTTGTTCATTTGTTGGCTTGTTGGTTTGTTGGCTTGTTGGCTTGTTGGTTTGTTGGTTTGTTTGTTTGTTGGTTTGTTGGTTTGTTGGTTTGTGGATTTGTTGGTTTGTTGCTTTGTTGGTTTGTTGGTTTGTTGGTTTGTTGGTTTGTTGGTTTGTTGGTTTGTTGGTTTGTTGGTTTGTTCGTTTGTTAGTATGTTGGTTTGTTGGTTTGTTGGTTTGTTAGTTTGTTGGTTTGTTCGTTTGTTGGTTTGTTCGTTTGTTGGTTTGTTTGTTTGTTGGTTTGTTCGTTTGTTGGTTTGTTGGTTACTTGGTTTGTTGGTTTGTTGGTTTGTTGGTTTGTTGATTTGTTGGTTTGTTGGTTTGTTGGTTTGTTGGTTTGTTGGTTTGTTGGTTTGTTGGTTTGTTGGTATGTTGGTTTGTTGGATTGTTGGTTTGTTGGTTTGTTGGGTTGTTGGTTTGTTGGTTTGTTGGTTTGTTGGTTTCTTGGTTTGTTCTTTTGTTGGTTTGTTGGTTTGTTGGTTTGTTCGTTTGTTGATTTGTTGGTTTGTTGGTTTGTTCGTTTGTTGGTTTGTTGGTTTGTTGGTTTGTTGGTTTGTTGGTTTATTTGTTTGTTGGTTTGTTGGTTTGTTGGTTTGTTGGTTTGTTGGTTTGTTGGTTTGTTGGTTTGTTGGATTGTTGGTTTGTTGGTTTGTTGGTTTGTTGGTTTGTTGGTTCGTTGGTTTGTTGGTTTGTTGGTTTGTTGATTTGTTGGCTTGTTGGTTTGTTGGCTTGTTGGTTTGTTGGTTTGTTGGTTTGTTGGTTTGTTGGTTTGTTGGTTTGTTGGTTTGTTGGTTTTTCGGTTTGTTGTCTTGTTGGTTTGTTGGTTTATTGGTTTATGGGTTTGTTGGTTTGTTCGTTTTTTGGTTTTTTGGTATGTTTGTTTGTTTGTTTGTTTGTTTGTTGATTTGTTGGTTTGTTGGTTTGTTGGTTCGTTGGTTTGTTGGTTTGTTGGTTTGTTGGTTTGTTGGCTTGTTGGTTTGTTCGTTTGTTGGCTTGTTGGTTTGTTGGCTTGTTGGTTTGTTCGTTTGTTGGCTTGTTGGTTTGTTGGCTTGTTGGTTTGTTGGTTTGTTGGTTTGTTCTCTTGTTGGTTTGTTGGTTTGTTGGTTTGTCGGTTTTTTGGTTTGTTGGTTTGTTTGTTTGTTTGTTTGTTGGTTCGTTGGTTTTTTGGTTTGTTGGTTTGTTGGTTTGTTGGCTTGTTGGCTTGTTGGTTTGTTCGTTTGTTGGCTTATTGGTTTGTTGGCTTGTTAGTTTGTTGGTTTGTTGGTTTGGAGGTTTGTTGGTTTGTAGGTTTGTTGGTTTTTTGGTTTGTTGTCTTGTTGGTTTGTTGGTTCGTTGGTTTGTTTGCATGTTTGTTTCTTGGTTTCTTGGTTTGTTGGATTGTTGGTTACTTGGTTTGTTTGTTTTGTGGTTTGTTGGTTTGTTTGTTTGTTCGTTTGTTGGCTTGTTGGTTTGTTGGCTTGTTGGTTTGTTGGTTTGTTGGTTTGTTGGTTAATTGGTTTGTTGGTTTGTTGGTTTGTTGGTTTGTTGGTTTGTTGGTTTGTTGGTTTGTTGGTTTGTTGGTTTGTTGGTTTGTTGGTTTGTTGGTTTGTTGGTTTGTTGGTTTGTTGGTTTGTTGGTTTATTAGGTTGTTGGTTTGTTGGTTTGTTCGTTTGTTCGTTTTTTGGTTTGTTAGTTTGTTGGTTTGTTGGTTTGTTGGTTTGTTGGTTTGTTGGTTTGTTGACTTATTTGTTTGTTGGTTTGTTGGTTTGTTGGCTTGTTGGTTTGTTGGTTTGTTTGTTTGTTGGTTTGTTGGTTTGTTGGTTTGTTGGTTTGTTGGTTTGTTGGTTTGTTGGTTTGTTGGTTTGTTGGTTTGTTGGTTCGTTTGTTTGTTGGTTTGTTGGTTTGTTGATTTGTTGGCTTGTTGGTTTGTTGGCTTGTTGGTTTGTTGTTTTGTTGGTTTGTTGGTTTGTTGGTTTTTTGGTTTAATGTCTTGTTGGTTTGTTGGTTTGTTGGTTTGTTGGTTTTTTTGGTTTGTTGGTTTGTTGGTTTGTTGGTTTGTTCGTTTGTTGGCTTGTTGGTTTGTTGGCTTGTTTGCTTGTTGGTTTGTTGGTTTGTTGGTTTGTTGGTTTGTTGGTTTGTTGGTTTGTTGGTTTGTTCGTTTGTTAGTATGTTGGTTTGTTGTTTTGTTGGTTTGTTAGTTTGTTGGTTTGTTCGTTTGTTGGTTTGTTGGTTTGTTGGTTTGTTTGTTTGTTGGTTTGTTGGTTTGTTGGTTTGTTGGTTTGTGGGTTTGTTGGTTTGTTGCTTTGTTGGTTTGTTGGTTTGTTGGTTTGTTGGTTTGTTGGTTTGTTGGTTTGTTGGTTTGTTCGTTTGTTAGTATGTTGGTTTGTTGTTTTGTTGGTTTGTTAGTTTGTTGGTTTGTTCGTTTGTTGGCTTGTTGGTTTGTTGGCTTGTTGGTTTGTTCGTTTGTTGGCTTGTTGGTTTGTTGGCTTGTTGGTTTGTTGGTTTGTTGGTTTGTTGTCTTGTTGGTTTGTTGGTTAATTGGTTTGTCGGTTTTTTGGTTTGTTTGTTTGTTGGTTCGCTGGTTTGTTGGTTTGTTGGTTTGTTGGTTTGTTGGTTTGTTGGTTTGTTGGTTTGTTGGCTTGTTGGTTTGTTCGTTTGTTGGCTTATTGGTCTGTTGGCTTGTTGGTTTGTTGGTTTGTTGGTTTGTTGGTTTGTTGGTTTGTAGGTTTGTGGGTTTTTTGGTTTGTTGTCTTGTTGGTTTGTTGGTTTGTTGGTTTGTTTGCTTGTTGGTTTCTTGGTTTTTTGGTTTGTTGGATTGTTGGTTACTTGGTTTGCTTGTTTTGTGGTTTGTTGGTTTGTTTGTTTGTTCGTTTGTTGGCTTGTTGGTTTGTTGGCTTGTTGGTTTGTTGGTTTGTTGGTTTGTTGGTTAATTGGTTTGTTGGTTTGTTGGTTTGTTGGTTTGTTGGTTTGTTGGTGTGTTGGTTTGTTGGTTTGTTGGTTTGTTGGTTTGTTGGTTTGTTCGTTTTTTGGTTTGTTGGTTTGTTGGTTTGTTGGTTTGTTGGTTTGTTGGTTTGTTGGTTTGTTGGTTTGTTGGTTTGTTGACTTATTTGTTTGTTGGCTTGTTGGTTTGTTGGCTTGTTGGTTTGTTGTTTTGTTGGTTTGTTGGTTTGTTGGTTTGTTGGTTTGTTAATTTTTTAGTTTTTTGGTTTGTTGTCTTGTTGGTTTGTTGGTTTGTTTGGTTTGTTGGTTTGTTGGTTTGTTGGTTTTTTTGGTTTGTTGGTTTGTTGGTTTGTTGGTTTGTTCATTTGTTGGCTTGTTGGTTTGTTGGCTTGTTGGCTTGTTGGTTTGTTGGTTTGTTTGTTTGTTGGTTTGTTGGTTTGTTGGTTTGTGGATTTGTTGGTTTGTTGCTTTGTTGGTTTGTTGGTTTGTTGGTTTGTTGGTTTGTTGGTTTGTTGGTTTGTTGGTTTGTTGGTTTGTTCGTTTGTTAGTATGTTGGTTTGTTGGTTTGTTGGTTTGTTAGTTTGTTGGTTTGTTCGTTTGTTGGTTTGTTCGTTTGTTGGTTTGTTTGTTTGTTGGTTTGTTCGTTTGTTGGTTTTTTGGTTACTTGGTTTGTTGGTTTGTTGGTTTGTTGGTTTGTTGATTTGTTGGTTTGTTGGTTTGTTGGTTTGTTGGTTTGTTGGTTTGTTGGTTTGTTGGTTTGTTGGTATGTTGGTTTGTTGGATTGTTGGTTTGTTGGTTTGTTGGGTTGTTGGTTTGTTGGTTTGTTGGTTTGTTGGTTTCTTGGTTTGTTCTTTTGTTGGTTTGTTGGTTTGTTGGTTTGTTCGTTTGTTGATTTGTTGGTTTGTTGGTTTGTTCGTTTGTTGGTTTGTTGGTTTGTTGGTTTGTTGGTTTGTTGGTTTATTTGTTTGTTGGTTTGTTGGTTTGTTGGTTTGTTGGTTTGTTGGTTTGTTGGTTTGTTGGTTTGTTGGATTGTTGGTTTGTTGGTTTGTTGGTTTGTTGGTTTGTTGGTTCGTTGGTTTGTTGGTTTGTTGGTTTGTTGATTTGTTGGCTTGTTGGTTTGTTGGCTTGTTGGTTTGTTGGTTTGTTGGTTTGTTGGTTTGTTGGTTTGTTGGTTTGTTGGTTTGTTGGTTTTTCGGTTTGTTGTCTTGTTGGTTTGTTGGTTTATTGGTTTATGGGTTTGTTGGTTTGTTCGTTTTTTGGTTTTTTGGTATGTTTGTTTGTTTGTTTGTTTGTTTGTTGATTTGTTGGTTTGTTGGTTTGTTGGTTCGTTGGTTTGTTGGTTTGTTGGTTTGTTGGTTTGTTGGCTTGTTGGTTTGTTCGTTTGTTGGCTTGTTGGTTTGTTGGCTTGTTGGTTTGTTCGTTTGTTGGCTTGTTGGTTTGTTGGCTTGTTGGTTTGTTGGTTTGTTGGTTTGTTCTCTTGTTGGTTTGTTGGTTTGTTGGTTTGTCGGTTTTTTGGTTTGTTGGTTTGTTTGTTTGTTTGTTTGTTGGTTCGTTGGTTTTTTGGTTTGTTGGTTTGTTGGTTTGTTGGCTTGTTGGCTTGTTGGTTTGTTCGTTTGTTGGCTTATTGGTTTGTTGGCTTGTTAGTTTGTTGGTTTGTTGGTTTGGAGGTTTGTTGGTTTGTAGGTTTGTTGGTTTTTTGGTTTGTTGTCTTGTTGGTTTGTTGGTTCGTTGGTTTGTTTGCATGTTTGTTTCTTGGTTTCTTGGTTTGTTGGATTGTTGGTTACTTGGTTTGTTTGTTTTGTGGTTTGTTGGTTTGTTTGTTTGTTCGTTTGTTGGCTTGTTGGTTTGTTGGCTTGTTGGTTTGTTGGTTTGTTGGTTTGTTGGTTAATTGGTTTGTTGGTTTGTTGGTTTGTTGGTTTGTTGGTTTGTTGGTTTGTTGGTTTGTTGGTTTGTTGGTTTGTTGGTTTGTTGGTTTGTTGGTTTGTTGGTTTGTTGGTTTGTTGGTTTGTTGGTTTATTAGGTTGTTGGTTTGTTGGTTTGTTCGTTTGTTCGTTTTTTGGTTTGTTAGTTTGTTGGTTTGTTGGTTTGTTGGTTTGTTGGTTTGTTGGTTTGTTGACTTATTTGTTTGTTGGTTTGTTGGTTTGTTGGCTTGTTGGTTTGTTGGTTTGTTTGTTTGTTGGTTTGTTGGTTTGTTGGTTTGTTGGTTTGTTGGTTTGTTGGTTTGTTGGTTTGTTGGTTTGTTGGTTTGTTGGTTCGTTTGTTTGTTGGTTTGTTGGTTTGTTGATTTGTTGGCTTGTTGGTTTGTTGGCTTGTTGGTTTGTTGTTTTGTTGGTTTGTTGGTTTGTTGGTTTTTTGGTTTAATGTCTTGTTGGTTTGTTGGTTTGTTGGTTTGTTGGTTTTTTTGGTTTGTTGGTTTGTTGGTTTGTTGGTTTGTTCGTTTGTTGGCTTGTTGGTTTGTTGGCTTGTTTGCTTGTTGGTTTGTTGGTTTGTTGGTTTGTTGGTTTGTTGGTTTGTTGGTTTGTTGGTTTGTTCGTTTGTTAGTATGTTGGTTTGTTGTTTTGTTGGTTTGTTAGTTTGTTGGTTTGTTCGTTTGTTGGTTTGTTGGTTTGTTGGTTTGTTTGTTTGTTGGTTTGTTGGTTTGTTGGTTTGTTGGTTTGTGGGTTTGTTGGTTTGTTGCTTTGTTGGTTTGTTGGTTTGTTGGTTTGTTGGTTTGTTGGTTTGTTGGTTTGTTGGTTTGTTCGTTTGTTAGTATGTTGGTTTGTTGTTTTGTTGGTTTGTTAGTTTGTTGGTTTGTTCGTTTGTTGGTTTGTTCGTTTGTTGGTTTGTTTGTTTGTTGGTTTGTTCGTTTGTTGGTTTGTTGGTTACTTGGTTTGTTGATTTGTTGGTTTGTTGGTTTGTTGGTTTGTTGGTTTGTTGGTTTGTTGGTTTGTTGGTATGTTGGTTTGTTGGTTTGTTGGTTTGTTGGTTTGTTGGGTTGTTGGTTTGTTGGTTTGTTGGTTTGTTGGTTTCTTGGTTTGTTCTTTTGTTGGTTTGTTGGTTTGTTGGTTTGTTCATTTGTTGGTTTGTTGGTTTGTTGGTTTGTTCGTTTGTTGGTTTGTTGGTTTGTTGTTTTGTTCGTTTGTTGGTTTGTTCGTTTGTTGGTTTGTTTGTTTGTTTGTTTGTTCGTTTGTTGGTTTATTGGTTACTTGGTTTGTTGGTTTGTTGGTTTGTTGGTTCGTTGGCCTGTTGGTTTGTTGGTTTGTTGGTTTGTTGGTTTGTTGGTTTGTTGGTTTGTTGGTTTTTTGGTTTGTAGGTTTATTGGCTTGTTGGTTTGTTGGTTTCTTGGTTTGTTAGTTTGTTGGTTGTTGGTTTGTTGGTTTGTTGGTTTCTTGGTTTGTTGGTTTGTTGGTTTGTTTGTTTGTTTGTTTGTTGGTTTGTTGGTTTGTTGGTTCGTTGGTTTGTTGGTTTGTTGGTTTGTTGGTTTGTTGGCTTGTTGGTTTGTTCGTTTGTTGGCTTGTTGATTTGTTAGCTTGTTGGTTTGTTCGTTTGTTGGCTTGTTGGTTTGTTGGCTTGTTGGTTTGTTGGTTTGTTGGTTTGTTGTCTTGTTGGTTTGTTGGTTTGTTGGTTTGTTGGTTTGTTGGTTTGTTGGCTTATTGGTTTGTTGGCTTGTTGGTTTGTCGGTTTGTTGGTTTGTTGGTTTGTTGGTTTGTAGGTTTGTTGGTTTTTTGGTTTGTGTCTTGTTGGTTTGTTGGTTTGTTGGTTTGTTTGCTTGTTGGTTTCTTGGTTTCTTGGTTTGTTGGATTGTTGATTACTTGGTTTGTTTGTTTTTTGGTTTGTTGGTTTGTTTGTTTGTTCGTTTGTTGGCTTGTTGGTTTGTTGGCTTGTTGTTTTGTTGGTTTGTTGGTTTGTTGGTTTGTTGGTTTGTTGGTTTATTGGTTTGTTGGTTTGTTGGTTTGTTGGTTTGTTGGTTTGTTTGTTTGTTCGTTTGTTTGTTTTTTGGTTTGTTGGTTTGTTGGTTTGTTGGTTTGTTGGTTTGTTGGTTTGTTGGTTTGTTGGTTTATTGGTTTATTGGTTTGTTGGTTTGTTCGTTTTTTGGTTTTTTGGTATATTTGTTTGTTTGTTTGTTTGTTTGTTGATTTGTTGGTTTGTTGGTTTGTTGGTTCGTTGGTTTGTTGGTTTGTTGGTTTGTTGGTTTGTTGGCTTGTTGGTTTGTTCGTTTGTTGGCTTGTTGGTTTGTTGGCTTGTTGGTTTGTTCGTTTGTTGGCTTGTTGGTTTGTTGGCTTGTTGGTTTGTTGGTTTGTTGGTTTGTTGTCTTGTTGGTTTGTTGGTTTGTTGGTTTGTCGGTTTTTTGGTTTGTTGGTTTGTTTGTTTGTTTGTTTGTTGGTTCGTTGGTTTTTTGGTTTGTTGGTTTGTTGGTTTGTTGGTTTGTTGGCTTGTTGGCTTGTTGGTTTGTTCGTTTGTTGGCTTATTGGTTTGTTGGCTTGTTGGTTTGTTGGTTTGTTGGTTTGAAGGTTTGTTGGTTTGTAGGTTTGTTGGTTTTTTGGTTTGTTGTCTTGTTGGTTTGTTGGTTCGTTGGTTTGTTTGCATGTTTGTTTCTTGGTTTCTTGGTTTGTTGGATTGTTGGTTACTTGGTTTGTTTGTTTTGTGGTTTGTTGGTTTGTTTGTTTGTTCGTTTGTTGGCTTGTTGGTTTGTTGGCTTGTTGGTTTGTTGGTTTGTTGGTTTGTTGGTTAATTGGTTTGTTGGTTTGTTGGTTTGTTGGTTTGTTGGTTTGTTGGTTTGTTGGTTTGTTGGTTTGTTGGTTTGTTGGTTTGTTGGTTTGTTGGTTTGTTGGTTTGTTGGTTTGTTGGTTTGTTGGTTTGTTGGTTTGTTGGTTTGTTGGTTTGTTAGGTTGTTGGTTTGTTGGTTTGTTCGTTTGTTCGTTTTTTGGTTTGTTAGTTTGTTCGTATGTTGGTTTGTTGGTTTGTTGGTTTGTTGGTTTGTTGACTTATGTGTTTGTTGGTTTGTTGTTTTGTTGGCTTGTTGGTTTGTTGGTTTGTTTGTTTGTTGGTTTGTTGGTTTGTTGGTTTGTTGGTTTGTTGGTTTGTTGGTTTATTGGTTTGTTGGTTTGTTGGTTCGTTTGTTTGTTGGTTTGTTGGTTTGTTGATTTGTTGGCTTGTTGGTTTGTTGGCTTGTTGGTTTGTTGTTTTGTTGGTTTGTTGGTTTGTTGGTTTGTTGGTTTTTTGGTTTGTTGTCTTGTTGGTTTGTTGGTTTGTTGGTTTGTTGGTTTTTTTGGTTTGTTGGTTTGTTGGTTTGTTGGTTTGTTCGTTTGTTGGCTTGTTGGTTTGTTGGCTTGTTTGCTTGTTGGTTTGTTGGTTTGTTGGTTTGTTGGTTTGTTGGTTTGTTGGTTTGTTCGTTTGTTAGTATGTTGGTTTGTTGTTTTGTTGGTTTGTTAGTTTGTTGGTTTGTTCGTTTGTTGGTTTGTTGGTTTGTTGGTTTGTTTGTTTGTTGGTTTGTTGGTTTGTTGGTTTGTTGGTTTGTGGGTTTGTTGGTTTGTTGCTTTGTTGGTTTGTTGGTTTGTTGGTTTGTTGGTTTGTTGGTTTGTTGGTTTGTTGGTTTGTTCGTTTGTTAGTATGTTGGTTTGTTGTTTTGTTGGTTTGTTAGTTTGTTGGTTTGTTCGTTTGTTGGTTTGTTCGTTTGTTGGTTTGTTTGTTTGTTCGTTTGTTGGTTTGTTGGTTACTTGGTTTGTTGATTTGTTGGTTTGTTGGTTTGTTGGTTTGTTGGTTTGTTGGTTTGTTGGTTTGTTGGTATGTTGGTTTGTTGGTTTGTTGGTTTGTTGGTTTGTTGGGTTGTTGGTTTGTTGGTTTGTTGGTTTGTTGGTTTCTTGGTTTGTTCTTTTGTTGGTTTGTTGGTTTGTTGGTTTGTTCGTTTGTTCATTTGTTGGTTTGTTGGTTTGTTGGTTTGTTCGTTTGTTGGTTTGTTGGTTTGTTGTTTTGTTCGTTTGTTGGTTTGTTCGTTTGTTGGTTTGTTTGTTTGTTTGTTTGTTCGTTTGTTGGTTTGTTGGTTACTTGTTTTGTTGGTTTGTTGGTTTGTTGGTTCGTTGGCCTGTTGGTTTGTTGGTTTGTTGGTTTGTTGGTTTGTTGGTTTGTTGGTTTTTTGGTTTGTAGGTTTATTGGTTTGTTGGTTTGTTGGTTTCTTGGTTTGTTAGTTTGTTGGTTGTTGGTTTGTTGGTTTGTTGGTTTCTTGGTTTGTTGGTTTGTTGGTTTGTTTGTTTGTTTGTTTGTTGGTTTGTTGGTTTGTTGGTTCGTTGGTTTGTTGGTTTGTTGGTTTGTTGGTTTGTTGGTTTTTTGGCTTGTTGGTTTGTTCGTTTGTTGGCTTGTTGGTTTGTTGGCTTGTTGGTTTGTTGGTTTGTTGGTTTGTTGTCTTGTTGGTTTGTTGGTTTGTTGGTTTGTTGGTTTGTTGGTTTGTTGGCTTATTGGTTTGTTGGCTTGTTGGTTTGTCGGTTTGTTGGTTTGTTGGTTTGTTGGTTTGTAGGTTTGTTGGTTTTTTGGTTTGTTGTCTTGTTGGTTTGTTGGTTTGTTGGTTTGTTTGCTTGTTGGTTTCTTGGTTTCTTGGTTTGTTGGATTGTTGATTACTTGGTTTGTTTGTTTTTTGGTTTGTTGGTTTGTTTGTTTGTTCGTTTGTTGGCTTGTTGGTTTGTTGGCTTGTTGTTTTGTTGGTTTGTTGGTTTGTTGGTTTGTTGGTTTGTTGGTTTATTGGTTTGTTGGTTTGTTTGTTTGTTGGTTTGTTGGTTTGTTTGTTTGTTCGTTTGTTTGTTTTTTGGTTTGTTGGTTTGTTGGTTTGTTGGTTTGTTGGTTTGTTGACTTATTTGTTGGTTTGTTGGTTTGTTCGTTTGTTCGTTTTTTGGTTTGTTAGTTTGTTGGTTTGTTGGTTTGTTGGTTTGTTGGTTTGTTGACTTATTTGTTTGTTGGTTTGTTGGTTTGTTGGCTTGTTGGTTTGTTGGTTTGTTTGTTTGTTGGTTTATTGGTTTTTTGGTTTGTTTGTTTGTTGGTTTGTTGGTTTGTTGGTTCGTTTGTTTGTTGGTTTGTTGGTTTGTTGATTTGTTGGCTTGTTGGTTTGTTGGCTTGTTGGTTTGTTCGTTTGTTGGTTTGTTGGTTTGTTGGTTTGTTGGTTTGTTCGTTTGTTGGTTTGTTGGTTTGTTCGTTTGTTGGTATGTTGGTTTGTTTGTTTGTTGGTTTGTTTGTTTGTTGGTTTGTTGGCTTGTTGGTTGGTTGGCTTGTTGGCTTGTTGGTTTGTTGGTTTGTTTGTTTGTTGGTTTGTTGGTTTGTTGGTTTGTTGGTTTGTGGGTTTGTTGGTTTGTTGGTTTGTTGGTTTGTTGGTTTGTTGGTTTGTTGTTTTGTTGGTTTGTTGGTTTGTTCGTTTGTTAGTATGTTGGTTTGTTGGTTTGTTGGTTTGCTCGTTTGTTGGTTTGTTGTTTTGTTCGTTTGTTGGTTTGTTCGTTTGTTGGTTTGTTTGTTTGTTGGTTGGTTCGTTTGTTGGTTTGTTGGTTACTTGGTTTGTTGGTTTGTTGGTTTGTTGGTTTGTTGGTTTGTTGGTTTGTTGGTTTGTTGTTTTGTTGGTTTGTTAGTTTGTTCGTTTGTTAGTATGTTGGTTTGTTGGTTTGTTGGTTTGTTCGTTTGTTGGTTTGTTGGTTTGTTTGTTTGTTGGTTTGTTGGTTTGTTGGTATGTTGGTTTGTTGGTTTGTTGGTTTGTTGGTTTGTTGGGTTGTTGGTTTGTTGGTTTGTTGGTTTGTTGGTTTGTTGGTTTCTTGGTTTGTTGTTTTGTTGGTTTGTTGGTTTCTTGGTTTGTTGGTTTCTTGGTTTGTTCGTTTGTTGACTTGTTGGTTTGTTGGTTTGTTTGTTTGTTGGTTTGTTCGTTTGATGGTTTGTTGGTTACTTGGTTTGTTGGTTTGTTCGTTTGTTGGTTTGTTGGTTTGTTGGTTTGTTGGTTTGTTGGTTTGTTGGTTTGTTGGTTTGTTGGTTTGTTGGTTTGTTGGTTTGTTGGCTTGTTGGTTTGTTGGTTTGTTGGTTTGTTGGTTTGTTGGTTTGTTGGTTTGTTGGTTTTTTGGTTGTTGGTTTGTTGGTTTGTTGGTTTGTTGGTTTGTTCGTTTGTTGACTTGTTGGTTTGTTGGTTTTTTGGTTTGTTGGTTTGTTCGTTTGTTGACTTGTTGGTTTGTTGGCTTGCTGGCTTGTTGGTTTGTTGGTTTGTTTGTTTGTTGGTCTGTTAGTTTGTTAGTTTGTTCGTTGGTTGGTTTGTTGGTTTGTTGGTTTGTGGGTTTGTTGGTTTGTTGGTTTGTTTGTTTGTTGGTTTGTTGGTTTGTTGGTTTGTTGGTTTGTTGGTTTGTTGGTTGGTTGGTTTGTTGGTTTGTTGGTTTGTTGGTTTGTTCGTTTTTTGGTTTGTTGGTTTGTTGATTTGTTGGTTTGTTGGTTTGTTGGTTTGTTGGTTTGTTGGTTTGTTGGCTTATTTTTTGTTGGTTTGTTGGTTTGTTGGTTTGTGGGTTTGTTGGTTTGTTGGTTTGTTGGTTTGTTGGTTTGTTGGTTTGTTGGCTTGTTGGCTTGGTAGTTTGTTGGTTTGTTTGCTTGTTGGTGTCTTGGTTTCTTGGTTTGTTGGATTTTTGGTTACTTGGTTTGTTTGTTTTTTGGTTTGTTGGTTTGTTTGTTTGTTCGTTTGTTGGCTTGTTGGTTTGTTGGCTTGTTGGTTTGTTGGTTTGTTGGTTTGTTGGTTTGTTGGTTTGTTGGTTTGTTGGTTTGTTGGTTTGTTGGTTTGTTAGTTTGTTGACTTATTTGTTAGTTGGTTTGTTGGATTGTTGGCTTGTTGGTTTGTTGGTTTGTTTGTTTGTTGGTTTGTTGGTTTGTTGGTTTGTTCGTTTGTTGGTTTGTTGGTTTGTTGGTTTGTTCGTTTGTTGGTGTGTTGGTTTGTTCGTTTGTTGGTATGTTGGTTTGTTTGTTTGTTGGTTTGTTTGTTTGTTGGTGTGTTGGTTTGTTCATTTGTTGGTATGTTGGTTTGTTTGTTTGTTGGTTTGTTTGTTTGTTGGTTTTTTCGTTTGTTGGCTTGTTGGTTTGTTGGCTGGTTGGCTTGTTGGTTTGTTGGTTTGTTGGTTTGTTGGTTTGTTGGTTTGTTGGTTTGTTGGTTTGTTGGTTTGTTGGTTTGTTGGTTTGTTGGTTTGTTGGTTTGTTGGTTTGTTGGTTTGTTGGTTTGTTGGTTTGTTGGTTTGTTGGTTTGTTGGTTTGTTGGTTTGTTGGTTTGTTGGTTTGTTGGTTTGTTGGTTTGCTAGTTTGTTCGTTTTTTGGTTTGTTGGTTTGTTGGTTTGTTGGTTTGTTGGTTTGTTGGTTTGTTGGTTTGTTAGTTTGTTGACTTATTTGTTAGTTGGTTTGTTGGATTGTTGGCTTGTTGGTTTGTTGGTTTGTTTGTTTGTTGGTTTGTTCGTTTCTTGGTTTGTTGGTTTGTTGGTTTGTTCGTTTGTTGGTGTGTTGGTTTGTTCGTTTGTTGGTATGTTGGTTTGTTTGTTTGTTGGCTTGTTGGTTTGTTGGCTGGTTGGCTTGTTGGTTTGTTGGTTTGTTTGTTTGTTGGTTTGTTGGTTTGTTGGTTTGATGGTTTGTGGGTTTGTTGGTTTGTTGGTTTGTTGGTTTGTTGATTTGTTGGTTTGTTGGTTTGTTGGTTTGTTGGTTTGTTCGTTTGTTAGTATGTTGGTTTGTTGGTTTGTTCGTTTGTTCGTTTGTTGGTTTGTTGGTTTGTTGTTTTGTTCGTTTGTTGGTTTGTTCGTTTGTTGGTTTGTTTGTTTGTTGGTTTGTTCGTTTGTTGGTTTGTTGGTTACTTGGTTTGTTGGTTTGTTGGTTTGTTGGTTTGTTGGTCTGTTGGTTTGTTGGTTTGTTAGTTTGTTGGTTTGTTTGTTTGTTGGTTTGTTGGTTTGTTGGTATATTGGTTTGTTGGTTTCTTGGTTTGTTGGTTTGTTGGGTTGTTGGTTTGTTGGTTTGTTGGTTTGTTGGTTTCTTGGTTTGTTGGTTTGATGGTTTGTTGGTTTGTTGGTTTGTTGGTTTGTTGGTTTGTTGGTTTGTTGGTTGTTGGTTTGTTCGTTTGTTGACTTGTTGGCTTGTTGGTTTGTTCGTTTGTTGGTTTGTTGGTTTGTTGTTTTGTTCGTTTGTTGGTTTGTTCGTTTGTTGGTTTGTTTGTTTGTTGGTTTGTTCGTTTGTTGGTTTGTTGGCTACTTGGTTTGTTGGTTTGTTGGTTTGTTGGTTTGTTGGCCTGTCGGTTTGTTGGTTTGTTGGTTTGTTGGTTTGTTGGTTTGTTGGTTTGTTGGTTTGTTGGTTTGTTGGTTTTTTGGTTTGTTGGTTTGTTGGTTTGTTGGTTTGTTGGTTTGTTGGTTTCTTGGTTTGTTAATTTGTTCGTTCGTTGGTTTGTTGGTTTGTTGGTTTGTTCGTTTGTTGACTTGTTGGTTTGTTGGCTTGTTGGTTTGTTGGTTTGTTGGTTTGTTGGTTTGTTGGTTTGTTGGTTTGTTGGTTTGTTGGTTTGTTGGTTTGTTGGTTTGTTGGTTTGTTGGTTTGTTGGTTTGTTGGTTTGTTGGTTTGTTGGTTTGTTGGTTTGTTGGTTTGTTGGTTTGTTGGTTTGTTGGTTTGTTGGTTTGTTGGTTTGTTGGTTTGTTGGTTTGTTGGTTTGTTGGTTTGTTGGTTTGTTGGTTTGTTCGTTTTTTAGTTTGTTGGTTTGTTGGTTTGTTGGTTTGTTGGTTTGTTGGTTTGTTGGTTTGTTGGTTTGTTGGTTTGTTGGCTTATTTGTTTGTTGGTTTGTTCGTTTGTTCGTTTGTTGGCTTGTTGGTTTGTTGGCTTGTTGGTTTGTTCGTTTGTTGGCTTGTTGGTTTGTTGGTTTTTTGGTTTGTTGGTTTGTTGGTTTGTTGGTTTGTTGGTTTCTTGGTTTGTTAATTTGTTCGTTCGTTGGTTTGTTGGTTTGTTGGTTTGTTCGTTTGTTGACTTGTTGGTTTGTTGGCTTGTTGGTTTGTTGGTTTGTTGGTTTGTTGGTTTGTTGGTTTGTTGGTTTGGTGGTTTGTTGGTTTGTTGGTTTGTTGGTTTGTTGGTTTGTTGGTTTGTTGGTTTGTTGGTTTGTTGTTTTGTTGGTTTGTTGGTTTGTTGGTTTGTTGGTTTGTTGGTTTGTTGGTTTATTCGTTTTTTCGTTTGTTGGTTTGTTGGTTTGTTGGTTTGTTGGTTTGTTGGTTTGTTGGTTTGTTGGCTTATTTGTTTGTTGGTTTGTTCGTTTGTTCGTTTGTTGGCTTGTTGGTTTGTTGGCTTGTTGGTTTGTTCGTTTGTTGGCTTGTTGGTTTGTTGGCTTGTTGGTTTGTTGGTTTGTTGGTTTGTTGGTTTGTTGGTTTGTTGGTTTGTTGGTTTGTTGGTTTGTTGGCTTGTTGGTTTGTTCGTTTGTTGGCTTGTTGGTTTGTTGGCTTGTTGGTTTGTTCGTTTGTTGGTTTGTTGGTTTGTTGGTTTGTTAGTTTTTTGGTTTGTTGGTTTGTTTGTTTGTTTGTTTGTTGGTTCGTTGGTTTGTTGGTTTGTTGGTTTGTTGGTTTGTTGGTATGTTGGTTTGTTAGTTTGTTGGCTTGTTGGCTTGTTGGTTTGTTCGTTTGTTGGCTTATTGGTTTGTTTGCTTGTTGGTTTGTTGGTTTGTTGGTTTGTTGGTTGTTGGTTTGTAGGTTTGTTGGTTTTTGGTTTGTTGTCTTGTTGGTTTGTTGGTTTGTTTGCTTGTTGGTTTTTTGGTTTCTTGGTTTGTTGGATTGTTGGTTACTTGGATTGTTTGTTTTTTGGTTTGTTGGTTTGTTTGTTTGTTCGTTTGTTGGCTTGTTGGTTTGTTGGCTTGTTGGTTTGTTGGTTTGTTGGTTTGTTGGTTGGTTGGTTTGTTGGTTTGTTGGTTTGTTGGTTTGTTGGTTTGTTGGTTTGTTGGTTTGTTTGTTTGTTGGTTTGTTGGTTTGTTGGTTTTTTGATTTGTTGGTTTGTTGGTTTGTTGGTTTGTTGGTTTGTTCGTTTTTTGGTTTGTTGGTTTGTTGGTTTGTTGGTTTGTTGGTTTGTTGGTTTGTTGGTTTGTTGACTTATTTGTTTGTTGGTTTGTTGGCTTGTTGGTTTGTTGGTTTGTTTGTTTGTTGGTTTGTTGGTTTGTTGGTTTGTTCGTTTGTTGGTTTGTTGTTTTGTTGGTTTGTTCGTTTGTTGGTTTGTTGGTTTTTCGTTTGTTGGTATGTTGGTTTGTTTGTTTGTTGGTTTGTTTGTTTGTGGTTTGTTGGCTTGTTGGTTTGTTGGCTTGTTGGCTTGTTGGTTTGTTGGTTTGTTTGTTTGTTGGTTTGTTGGTTAATTGGTTTGTTAGTTTGTGGGTTTGTTAGTTTGTTGGTTTGTTGGTTTGTTGGTTTGTTGGTTTGTTGTTTTGTTGGTTTGTTGGTTTGTTCGTTTGTTAGTATGTTGGTTTGTTGGTTTGTTGGTTTGTTCGTTTGTTGGTTTGTTGGTTTGTTGTTTTGTTCGTTTGCTGGTTTGTTCGTTTGTTGGTTTGTTTGTTTGTTGGTTTGTTCGTTTGTTGGTTTGTTCGTTTGTTGGTTTGTTTGTTTGTTGCTTTGTTCGTTTGTTGGTTTGTTGGTTACTTGGTTTGTTGGTTTGTTGGTTTGTTGGTTTGTTGGCCTGTCGGTTTGTTGGTTTGTTGGTTTGTTGGTTTGTTGGTTTGTTGGTTTGTTGGTTTGTTGGTTTGTTGGTTTTTTGGTTTGTTGGTTTCTTGTTTTGTTAATTTGTTCGTTCGTTGGTTTGTTGGTTTGCTGGTTTGTTCGTTTGTTGACTTGTTGGTTTGTTGGCTTGTTGGCTTGTTGGTTTGTTGGTTTGTTGGTTTGTTGGTTTGTTGGTTTGTTGGTTTGTTGGTTTGTTGGTTTGTTGTTTTGTTGGTTTGTTGGTTTGTTGGTTTGTTGGTTTGTTGGTTTGTTGGTTTATTCGTTTTTTCGTTTGTTGGTTTGTTGGTTTGTTGGTTTGTTGGTTTGTTGGTTTGTTGGTTTGTTGGCTTATTTGTTTGTTGGTTTGTTCGTTTGTTCGTTTGTTGGCTTGTTGGTTTGTTGGCTTGTTGGTTTGTTCGTTTGTTGGCTTGTTGGTTTGTTGGCTTGTTGGTTTGTTGGTTTGTTGGTTTGTTGGTTTGTTGGTTTGTTGGTTTGTTGGTTTGTTGGTTTGTTGGCTTGTTGGTTTGTTCGTTTGTTGGCTTGTTGGTTTGTTGGCTTGTTGGTTTGTTCGTTTGTTGGTTTGTTGGTTTGTTGGTTTGTTAGTTTTTTGGTTTGTTGGTTTGTTTGTTTGTTTGTTTGTTGGTTCGTTGGTTTGTTGGTTTGTTGGTTTGTTGGTTTGTTGGTATGTTGGTTTGTTGGTTTGTTGGCTTGTTGGCTTGTTGGTTTGTTCGTTTGTTGGCTTATTGGTTTGTTTGCTTGTTGGTTTGTTGGTTTGTTGGTTTGTTGGTTGTTGGTTTGTAGGTTTGTTGGTTTTTGGTTTGTTGTCTTGTTGGTTTGTTGGTTTGTTTGCTTGTTGGTTTTTTGGTTTCTTGGTTTGTTGGATTGTTGGTTACTTGGTTTGTTTGTTTTTTGGTTTGTTGGTTTGTTTGTTTGTTCGTTTGTTGGCTTGTTGGTTTGTTGGCTTGTTGGTTTGTTGGTTTGTTGGTTTGTTGGTTGGTTGGTTTGTTGGTTTGTTGGTTTGTTGGTTTGTTGGTTTGTTGGTTTGTTGGTTTGTTTGTTTGTTGGTTTGTTGGTTTGTTGGTTTTTTGATTTGTTGGTTTGTTGGTTTGTTGGTTTGTTGGTTTGTTCGTTTTTTGGTTTGTTGGTTTGTTGGTTTGTTGGTTTGTTGGTTTGTTGGTTTGTTGGTTTGTTGACTTATTTGTTTGTTGGTTTGTTGGCTTGTTGGTTTGTTGGTTTGTTTGTTTGTTGGTTTGTTGGTTTGTTGGTTTGTTCGTTTGTTGGTTTGTTGTTTTGTTGGTTTGTTCGTTTGTTGGTTTGTTGGTTTTTCGTTTGTTGGTATGTTGGTTTGTTTGTTTGTTGGTTTGTTTGTTTGTGGTTTGTTGGCTTGTTGGTTTGTTGGCTTGTTGGCTTGTTGGTTTGTTGGTTTGTTTGTTTGTTGGTTTGTTGGTTAATTGGTTTGTTAGTTTGTGGGTTTGTTAGTTTGTTGGTTTGTTGGTTTGTTGGTTTGTTGGTTTGTTGTTTTGTTGGTTTGTTGGTTTGTTCGTTTGTTAGTATGTTGGTTTGTTGGTTTGTTGGTTTGTTCGTTTGTTGGTTTGTTGGTTTGTTGTTTTGTTCGTTTGCTGGTTTGTTCGTTTGTTGGTTTGTTTGTTTGTTGGTTTGTTCGTTTGTTGGTTTGTTCGTTTGTTGGTTTGTTTGTTTGTTGCTTTGTTCGTTTGTTGGTTTGTTGGTTACTTGGTTTGTTGGTTTGTTGGTTTGTTGGTTTGTTGGCCTGTCGGTTTGTTGGTTTGTTGGTTTGTTGGTTTGTTGGTTTGTTGGTTTGTTGGTTTGTTGGTTTGTTGGTTTTTTGGTTTGTTGGTTTCTTGTTTTGTTAATTTGTTCGTTCGTTGGTTTGTTGGTTTGCTGGTTTGTTCGTTTGTTGACTTGTTGGTTTGTTGGCTTGTTGGCTTGTTGGTTTGTTGGTTTGTTTGTTTGTTGGTTTGTTGGTTTGTTGGTTTGTTGGTTTGTTGGTTTGTTGGTTTGTTGGTTTGTGGGTTTGTTGGTTTGTTAGTTTGTTGGTTTGTTGGTTTGTTGGATTGTTGGTTACTTGGTTTGTTTGTTTGTTGGTTTGTTGGTTTGTTGGTTTGTTCGTTTGTTGGCTTGTTGGTTTGTTGGCTTCTTGGTTTGTTGGTTTGTTGGTTTGTTGGTTTGTTGGTTTGTTGGTTTCTTGGATTGTTGGTTTGTTGGTTTGTTGGTTTGTTGGTTTGTTGGTTTGTTGGTTTGTTGGTTTGTTGGTTTGTTGGTTTGTTGGTTTGTTGGTTTGTTGGTTTGTTGGTTTGTTCGTTTTTTGGTTTGTTGGTTTGTTGGTTTGTTGGTTTGTTGGTTTGTTGGTTTGTTGGTTTGTTGGTTTGTTGGCTTATTTGTTTGTTGGTTTGTTGGTTTGTTCGTTTGTTGGCTTGTTGGTTTGTTGGCTTGTTGGTTTGTTCGTTTGTTGGCTTGTTGGTTTGTTGGCTTGTTGGTTTGTTGGTTTGTTGGTTTGTTGGTTTGTTGGTTTGTTGGTTTGCTGGTTTGTTGGTTTGTTGGTTTGTTGGCTTGTTGGTGTGTTCGTTTGTTGGCTTGTTGGCTTGTTGGCTTGTTGGTTTGTTCGTTTTATGGCTTGTTGGTTGGTTGGCTTGTTGGTTTGTTGGTTTGTTGGTTTGTTGTCTTGTTGGTTTGTTGGTTTGCTGGTATGTTGGTTTGTTAATTTTTTGGTTTGTTGGTTTGTTTGTTTGTTTGTTTGTTGGTTCGTTGGTTTGTTGGTTTGTTGGTTTGTTGGTTTGTTGGTTTGTTGGCTTATTGGCTTGTTGGTTTGTTCGTTTGTTGGCTTATTGGTTTGTTGGCTTGTTGGTTTGTTGGTTTGTTGGTTTGTTGGTTTGTTGGTTTGTAGGTTTGTTGGTTTTTTGGTTTGTTGTCTTGTTTGTTTTTTGGTTTGTTGGTTTGTTTGTTTGTTCGTTTGTTGGCTTGTTGGTTTGTAGGCTTGTTGGTTTGTTGGTTTATTGGTTTGTTGGTTGGTTGGTTTGTTGGTTTGTTGGTTTGTTGGTTTGTTGGTTTGTTGGTTTGTTGGTTTGTTGGTTTGTTGGTTTGTTGATTTGTTGGTTTGTTGGTTTGTTTGTTTGTTGGTTTGGTGGTTTGTTCGTTTGTTGGTTTGTTGGTTTGTTGGTTTGTTCGTTTGTTGGTTTGTTGGTTTGTTCGTTTGTTGGTATGTTGGTTTGTTTGTTTGTTGGTTTGTTGGTTTGTTGGTTTGTTGGTTTGTTGGTTTGTTGGCTTGTTGGCTTGTTGGTTTGTTGATTTGTTGGTTTGTGGTTTGTTGGTTTGTTGTTTTGTTGGTTTGTTGGTTTGTTCGTTTGTTAGTATGTTGGTTTGTTGGTTTGTTGGTTTGTTCGTTTGTTGGTTTGTTGGTTTGTTGTTTTGTTCGTTTGTTGGTTTGTTCGTTTGTTTGTTTGTTTGTTTGTTGGTTTGTTCGTGTGTTGGTTTGTTGGTTTGTTGGTTTGTTGGTCTGTTGGTTTGTTGGTTTGTTGGTTTGTTGGTTTGTTTATTTGTTGGTTTGTTGGTTTGTTGGTATGTTGGTTTCTTGGTTTGTTCGTTTGTTGACTTGTTGGTTTGTTGGTTTGTTCGTTTGTTGGTTTGTTGGTTTGTTGTTTTGTTTGTTTGTTGGTTTGTTCGTTTGTTGGTTTGTTTGTTTGTTGGTTTGTTCGTTTGTTGGTTTGTTGGTTACTTGGTTTGTCGGTTTGTTGGTTTGTTGGTTTGTTGGTCTGTTGGTTTGTTGGTTTGTTGGTTTGTTGGTTTGTTAGTTTCTTGGTTTGTTGGTTTCTTGGTTTGTTGGTTTCTTGGTTTGTTCGTTTGTTGACTTGTTGGTTTGTTGGTTTGTTCGTTTGTTGGTTTGTTGGTTTGTTGTTTTGTTTGTTTGTTGGTTTGTTCGTTTGTTGGTTTGTTTGTTTGGTGGTTTGTTCGGTTGTTGGTTTGTTGGTTACTTGGTTTGTTGGTTTGTTGGTTTGTTGGCCTGTGGGTTTGTTGGTTTGTTGGTTTGTTGGTTTGTTGGTTTGTTGGTTTGTTGGTTTGTTGGTTTGTTGGTTTGTTGGTTTGTTGGTTTGTTGGTTTGTTGGTTTATTGGTTTGTTGGTTTGTTGGTTTGTTGGTTTGTTTGTTTCTTGGATTGTTGGTTTGTTGGTTTGTTGGTTTGTTGGTTTGTTGGTTTGTTGGTTTGTTGGTTTGTTGGTTTGTTGGTTTGTTGGTTTGTTGGTTTGTTGGTTTGTTGGTTTGTTGGTTTGTTGGTTTGTTGGTTTGTTCGTTTTTTGATTTGTTGGTTTGTTGGTTTGTTGGTTTGTTGGTTTGTTGGTTTGTTGGCTTATTTGTTTGTTGGTTTGTTGGTTTGTTCGTTTGTTGGCTTGTTGGTTTGTTGGCTTGGTGGTTTGTTCGTTTGTTGGCTTGTTGGTTTGTTGGCTTGTTGGTTTGTTGGTTTGTTGGTTTGTTGGTTTGTTGGTTTGTTGGTTTGTTGGTTTGTTGGTTTGTTGGTTTGTTGGTTTGTTGGCTTGTTGGTGTGTTCGTTTGTTGGCTTGTTGGTCTGTTGGGTTGTTGGTTTGTTCGTTTTATGGCTTGTTGGTTGGTTGGCTTGTTGGTTTGTTGGTTTGTTGGTTTGTTGTCTTGTTGGTTTGTTGGTTTGTTGGTATGTTGGTTTGTTAGTTTTTTGGTTTGTTGGTTTGTTTGTTTGTTTGTTTGTTGGTTCGTTGGTTTGTTGGTTTGTTGGTTTGTTGGTTTGTTGGCTTGTTGGCTTGTTGGTTTCTTCGTTTGTTGGCTTATTGGTTTGTTGGCTTGTTGGTTTGTTGGTTTGTTGGTTTGTTGGTTTGTTGGTTTGTAGGTTTGTTGGTTTTTTGGTTTGTTGTCTTGTTGGTTTGTTGGTTTGTTGGTTTGTTAGCTTGTTGGTTTCTTGGTTTGTTGGATTGTTGGTTACTTGGTTTGTTTGTTTTTTGGTTTGTTGGTTTGTTTGTTTGTTCGTTTGTTGGCTTGTTGGTTTGTAGGCTTGTTGGTTTGTTGGTTTATTGGTTTGTTGGTTGGTTGGTTTGTTGGGTTGTTGGTTTGTTGGTTTGTTGGTTTGTTGGTTTGTTGGTTTGTTGGTTTGTTGGTTTGTTGATTTGTTGGTTTGTTGGTTTGTTGGTTTGTTGGTTTGTTCGTTTTTTGGTTTGTTGGTTTGTTGGTTTGTTGGTTTGTTGGTTTGTTGGTTTGTTGGTTTGTTGACTTAAATGTTTGTTGGTTTGTTGGCTTGTTGGTTTGTTGGTTTGTTTGTTTGTTGGTTTGTTGGTTTGTTCGTTTGTTGGTTTGTTGGTTTGTTGGTTTGTTGGTTTGTTCGTTTGTTCGTTTGTTGGTTTGTTGGTTTGTTCGTTTGTTGGTATGTTGGTTTTTTGGTTTGTTTGTTTGTTCGTTTGTTGGCTTGTTGGTTTGTAGGCTTATTGGTTTGTTGGTTTATTGGTTTGTTGGTTGGTTGGTTTGTTGGTTTGTTGGTTTGTTGGTTTGTTGATTTGTTGGTTTGTTGGTTTGTTGGTTTGTTGATTTGTTGGTTTTTTCGTTTGTTGGTTTGTTGGTTTGTTGTTTTGTTCGTTTGTTGGTTTGTTCGTTTGTTGGTTTGTTGGTTTGTTGGTTTGTTGGTTTGGTGACTTATTTGTTTGTTGGTTTGTTGGCTTGTTGGTTTGTTGGTTTGTTTGTTTGTTGGTTTGTTGGTTTGTTCGTTTGTTGGTTTGTTGGTTTGTTGGTTTGTTCGTTTGTTGGTTTGTTGGTTTGTTCGTTTGTTGGTATGTTGGTTTGTTTGTTTGTTGGTTTGTTGGTTTGTTTGTTTGTTGGTTTGTTGGTTATTTGGTTTGTTGGTTTGTGGGTTTGTTGGTTTGTTGTTTTGTTGGTTTGTTGGTTTGTGGTTTGTTGGTTTGTTGTTTTGTTGGTTTGTTGGTTTGTTCGTTTGTTAGTATGTTGGTTTGTTGGTTTGTTGGTTTTTTCGTTTGTTGGTTTGTTGGTTTGTTGTTTTGTTCGTTTGTTGGTTTGTTCGTTTGTTGGTTTATTTGTTTGTTGGTTTGTTCGTGTGTTGGTTTGTTGGTTTGTTGGTTTGTTGGTCTGTTGGTTTGTTGGTTTGTTGGTTTGTTGGTTTGTTTATTTGTTGGTTTGTTGGTTTGTTGGTATGTTGGTTTCTTGGTTTGTTCGTTTGTTGACTTGTTGGGTTGTTGGTTTGTTCGTTTGTTGGTTTGTTGGTTTGTTGTTTTGTTTGTTTGTTGGTTTGTTCGTTTGTTGGTTTGTTTGTTTGTTGGTTTGTTCGTTTGTTGGTTTGTTGGTTACTTGGTTTGTTGGTTTGTTGGTTTGTTGGTTTGTTGGTCTGTTGGTTTGTTGGTTTGTTGGTTTGTTGGTTTGTTGGTTTCTTGGTTTGTTGGTTTCTTGGTTTGTTGGTTTGTTGGTTTGTTGGTTTGTTGGTTTATTGGTTTGTTGGTTTGTTGGTTTGTTGGTTTTTTGGTTTGTTGGTTTGTTGGTTTGTTGGTTTGTTGGTTTCTTGGTTTGTTAGTTTGTTGGTTTGTTGGTTTGTTGGTTTGTAAGTTTGTTGACTTGTTGGTTTGTTGGCTTGTTGGCTTGTTGGTTTGTTGGTTTGTTTGTTTGTTGGTCTGTTAGTTTGTTGGTTTGTTGGTTTTTTGGTTTGTTGGTTTGTTGGTTTGTTGGTTTGTTGGTTTGTGGGTTTGTTGGTTTGTTGGTTTGTTTGTTTATTGGTTTGTTGGTTTGGTGGTTTGTTGGTTACTTAGTTTGTTTGTTTGTTGGTTTGTTGGTTTGTTCGTTTGTTGGCTTGTTGGTTTGTTGGCTTGTTGGTTTGTTGGTTTGTTGGTTTGTTGGTTTGTTGGTTTGTTGGTTTGTTGGTTTGTTGGTTTGTTGGTTTGTTGGTTTGTTGGTTTGTTGGTTTGTTGGTTTGTTGGTTTGTTGGTTTGTTGGTTTGTTAGTTTGTTGGTTTATTGGTTTGTTGGTTTGTTGGTTTGTTGGTTTGTTCGTTTTTTGGTTTATTGGTTTGTTGGTTTGTTGGTTTGTTGGTTTGTTGGTTTGTTGGTTTGTTGGTTTGTTGGTTTGTTGGTTTGTTGGTTTGTTGGCTTATTTGTTTGTTGGTTTGTTTGTTTGTTCGTTTGTTGGTTTGTTGGTTTGTTGGTTTGTTGGTTTGTTGGTTTGTTGGTTTGTTGGTTTGTTGGCTTGTTGGCTTGGTACTTTGTTGGTTTGTTTGCTTGTTGGTGACTTGGTTTCTTGGTTTGTTGGATTTTTGGTTACTTGGTTTGTTTGTTTTTTGGTTTGTTGGTTTGTTTGTTTGTTCGTTTGTTGACTTGTTGGTTTGTTGGCTTGTTGGTTTGTTGGTTTGTTGGTTTGTTGGTTGGTTGGTTTGTTGGTTTGTTGGTTTGTTGGTTTGTTAGTTTGTTGGTTTGTTGGTTTGTTGGTTTGTTGGTTTGTTGGTTTGTTGGTTTGTTGGTTTGTTGGTTTGTTGGTTTGTTGGTTTGTTGGTTTGTTGGTTTGTTGGTTTGTTAGTTTGTTCGTTTTTTGGTTTGTTGGTTTGTTGGTTTGTTGGTTTGTTAGTTTGTTGACTTATTTGTTTGTTGGTTTGTTGGTTTGTTGGCTTGTTGGTTTGTTGGTTTGTTTGTTTGTTGGTTTATTGGTTTGTTCGTTTGTTGGTTTGTTGGTTTGTTGGTTTGTTCGTTTGTTGGTTTGTTGGTTTGTTGGTTTGTTCGTTTGTTGGTATGTTGGTTTGTTTGTTTGTTGGTTTGTTTGTTTGTTGGTTTGTTCATTTGTTGGCTTCTTAGTTTGTTGGCTTGTTGGCCTGCTGGTTTGTTGGTTTGTTGGTTTGTTGGTTTGTTGGTTTGTGGGTTTGTTGGTTTGTTGGTTTGTTGGTTTGTTGGTTTGTTGGTTTGTTGGTTTGTTGCTTTGTTGGTTTGTTGGTTTGTTCGTTTGTTAGTTTGTTGGTTTGTTGGTTTGTTGGTTTGTTTGTTTGTTGGTTTGTTGGTTTGTTGGTTTGTTGGTTTGTTGGTTTGTTCGTTTGTTGGTTTGTTTGTTTGTTGTTTTGTTCGTTTGTTGGTTTGTTGGTTACTTGGTTTGTTGGTTTGTTGGTTTGTTGGTTTTTGGTCTGTTCGTTTGTTGGTTTGTTAGTTTGTTGGTTCGTTTGTTTGTTGGTTTGTTGGTTTGTTGGTATGTTGGTTTGTTGGTTTGTTGGTTTGTTGGGTTGTTCGTTTGTTGGTTTGTTTGTTTGTTGGTTTGTTGCTTTGTTGGTTTGTTGGTTTGTTCGTTTGTTGGTATGTTGATTTGTTGGTTTGTTCGTTTGTTGGTTTGTTGGTTTGTTGTTTTGTTCGTTTCTTGGTTTGTTCGTTTGTTGGTTTATTTGTTTGTTGTTTTGTTCGTTTGTTGGTTTGTTGCTTACTTGGTTTGTTCGTTTGTTGGTTTGTTGGTTTGTTGGTCTGTTGGTTTGTTGGTTTGTTAGTTTGTTAATTTGTTGGTTTGTTGGTTTGTTGGTTTGTTGGTTTGTTGGTTTGTTGGTTTGTTCGGTTGTTGACTTTTTGGTTTGTTGGTTTGTTGGTTTGTTGGTTTGTTGGTTTGTTGGTTTGTTGGTTTGTTGGTTTGTTAGTTTGTTGACTTATTTGTTTGTTGGTTAGTTGGTTTGTTGGCTTGTTGGTTTGTTGGTTTGTTTGTTTGTTGGTTTATTGGTTTGTTCGTTTGTTGGTTTGTTGGTTTGTTGGTTTGTTAGTTTGTTGACTTATTTGTTTGTTGGTTTGTTGGTTTGTTGGCTTGTTGGTTTGTTGGTTTGTTTGTTTGTTGGTTTATTGGTTTGTTCGTTTGTTGGTTTGTTGGTTTGTTGGTTTGTTCGTTTGTTGGTTTGTTGGTTTGTTGGTTTGTTCGTTTGTTGGTATGTTGGTTTGTTTGTTTGTTGGTTTGTTTGTTTGTTGGTTTGTTCATTTGTTGGCTTCTTGGTTTGTTGGCTTGTTGGCCTGCTGGTTTGTTGGTTTGTTGGTTTGTTGGGTTGTTGGTTTGTGGGTTTGTTGGTTTGTTGGTTTGTTGGTTTGTTGGTTTGTTGGTTTGTTGGTTTGTTGGTTTGTTGCTTTGTTGGTTTGTTGGTTTGTTCGTTTGTTAGTTTGTTGGTTTGTTGGTTTATTGGTTTGTTTGATTGTTGGTTTGTTGGTTTGTTGTTTTGTTCGTTTCTTGGTTTGTTCGTTTGTTGGTTTGTTTGTTTGTTGTTTTGTTCGTTTGTTGGTTTGTTGGTTACTTGGTTTGTTGGTTTGTTGGTTTGTTGGTTTTTAATCTGTTCGTTTGTTGGTTTGTTAGTTTGTTGGCTTGTTTGTTTGTTGGTTTGTTGGTTTGTTGGTATGTTGGTTTGTTGGTTTGTTGGTTTGTTGGTTTGTTGGGTTGTTCGTTTGTTGGTTTGTTTGTTTGTTGGTTTGTTGCTTTGTTGGTTTGTTGGTTTGTTCGTTTGTTGGTATGTTGATTTGTTGGTTTGTTCGTTTGTTGGTTTGTTGGTTTGTTGTTTTGTTCGTTTCTTGGTTTGTTCGTTTGTTGGTTTATTTGTTTGTTGTTTTGTTCGTTTGTTGGTTTGTTGGTTACTTGGTTTGTTCGTTTGTTGGTTTGTTGGTTTGTTGGTCTGTTGGTTTGTTGGTTTGTTAGTTTGTTAATTTGTTGGTTTGTTGGTTTGTTGGTTTGTTGGTTTGTTGGTTTGTTGGTTTGTTCGGTTGTTGACTTGTTGGTTTGTTGGTTTGTTGGTTTGTTGGTTTGTTGGTTTGTTCGTTTGTTGGTTTGTTGGTTTGTTGTTTTGTTCGTTTGTTGGTTTGTTCGTTTGTTGGTTTGTTTGTTTGTTGGTTTATTCGTTTGTTGGTTTGTTGGTTACTTGATTTGTTGGTTTGTTGGTTTGTTGGTTTGTTGGCCTGTCGGTTTGTTGGTTTGTTGGTTTGTTGGTTTGTTGATTTGTTGGTTTGTTGGTTTGTTGGTTTGTTGGTTTGTTGGTTTGTTGGTTTGTTCTTTTGTTGACTTGTTGGTTTGTTCGCTTGTTGGCTTGTTGGTTTGTTGGTTTGTTGGTTTGTGGGTTTGTTGGTTTGTTAGTTTGTTGGTTTGTTGGATTATTGGTTACTTGGTTTGCTTGTTTGTTGGTTTGTTGGTTTGTTCGTTTGTTGGTTTGTTGGTTATTTGGTTTGTTGGTTTGTTGGTTTGTTGGCCTGTTGGTTTGTTGGTTTGTTGGTTTGTTGGTTTGTTGGTTTGTTGGTTTGTTGGTTTGTTGGTTTGTTGGTTTGTTGGTTTGTTGGTTTGTTGGTTAGTTGGTTTGTTGGTTTGTTGGTTTGTTGGTTTATTGGTTTGTTGGTTTGTTGGATTGTTGGTTTGTTGGTTTGTTGGTTTCTTGGATTGTTGGTTTGTTGGTTTGTTGGTTTGTTGGTTTGTTGGTTTGTTGGTTTGTTGGTTTGTTGGTTTGTTGGTTTGTTGGTTTGTTGGTTTGTTGGTTTGTTGGTTTGTTAGTTTGTTGGTTTGTTGGTTTGTTGGTTTGTTCGTTTTTTGGTTTGTTGGTTTGTTGGTTTGTTGGTTTGTTGGTTTGTTGGTTTGTTGGTTTGTTGGTTTGTTGGCTTATTTGTTTGTTGGCTTGTTGGTTTGTTCGTTTGTTGGCTTGTTGGTTTGTTGGCTTGTTGGTTTGTTCGTTTGTTGGCTTGTTGGTTTGTTGGCTTGTTGGTTTGTTGGTTTGTTGGTTTGTTGGTTTGTTGGTTTGTTGGTTTGTTGGTTTGTTGGTTTGTTAGTTTGTTGGTTTGTTGGCTTGTTGGTGTGTTCGTTTGTTGGCTTGTTGGTTTGTTGGCTTGTTGGTTTGCTCGTTTTATGGCTTGTTGGTTGGTTGGCTTGTTGGTTTGTTGGTTTGTTGGTTTGTTGTCTTGTTGGTTTGTTGGTTTGTTGGTATGTTGGTTTGTTAATTTTTTGGTTTGTTGGTTTGTTTGTTTGTTTGTTTGTTGGTTCGTTGGTTTGTTGGTTTGTTGGTTTGTTGGTTTGTTGGTTTGTTGGTTTGTTGGCTTGTTGGCTTGTTGAGTTGTTCGTTTGTTGACTTATTGGTTTGTTGGCTTGTTGGTTTGTTGGTTTGTTGGTTTGTTGGTTTGTTGTATTGTAGGTTTGTTGGTTTTTTGGTTTGTTGTCTTGTTGGTTTGTTGGTTTGTTGGTTTGTTAGCTTGTTGGTTTCTTGGTTTCTTGGTTTGTTGGATTGTTGGTTACTTGGTTTGTTTGTTTTTTGGTTTGTTGGTTTGTTTGTTTGTTCGTTTGTTGGCTTGTTGGTTTGTAGGCTTGTTGGTTTGTTGGTTTATTGGTTTGTTGGTTGGTTGGTTTGTTGGTTTGTTGGTTTGTTGGTTTGTTGGTTTGTTGGTTTGTTGGTTTGTTGGTTTGTTGATTTGTTGGTTTGTTGGTTTGTTGGTTTGTTGGTTTGTTCGTTTTTTGGTTTGTTGGTTTGTTGGTTTGTTGGTTTTTTGGTTTGTTGGTTTGTTGACTTATTTGTTTGTTGGTTTGTTGGCTTGTTGGTTTGTTGGTTTGTTTGTTTGTTGGTTTGTTGGTTTGTTCGTTTGTTGGTTTGTTGGTTTGTTGGTTTGTTCGTTTGTTGGTTTGTTGGTTTGTTCGTTTGTTGGTATGTTGGTTTGTTTGTTTGTTGGTTTGTTGGTTTGTTGGTTTGTTGGTTTGTTGGTTTGTTGGCTTGTTGGCTTGTTGGTTTGTTGGTTTGTTTGTTTGTTGGTTTGTTGGTTTGTTGGTTTGTTGGTTTGTGGGTTTGTTGGTTTGTTGTTTTGTTGGTTTGTTGTTTTGTTGGTTTGTTGGTTTGTTCGTTTGTTAGTATGTTGGTTTGTTGGTTTGTTGGTTTGTTCGTTTGTTGGTTTGTTGGTTTTTTGTTTTGTTCGTTTGTTGGTTTGTTCGTTTGTTGGTTTGTTTGTTTGTTGGTTTGTTCGTGTGTTGGTTTGTTGGTTTGTTGGTTTGTTGGTCTGTTGGTTTGTTGGTTTGTTGGTTTGTTGGTTTGTTTATTTGTTGGTTTGTTGGTTTGTTGGTATGTTGGTTTCTTGGTTTGTTCGTTTGTTGACTTGTTGGTTTGTTGGTTTGTTCGTTTGTTGGTTTGTTGGTTTGTTGTTTTGTTTGTTTGTTGGTTTGTTCGTTTGTTGGTTTGTTTGTTTGTTGGTTTGTTCGTTTGATGGTTTGTTGGTTACTTGGTTTGTTGGTTTCTTGGTTTGTTGGTTTGTTGGTCTGTTGGTTTGTTGGTTTGTTGGTTTGTTGGTTTGTTGGTTTCTTGGTTTGTTGGTTTCTTGGTTTGTTGGTTTCTTGGTTTGTTCGTTTGTTGACTTGTTGGTTTGTTGGTTTGTTCGTTTGTTGGTTTGTTGGTTTGTTGTTTTGTTTGTTTGTTGGTTTGTTCGTTTGTTGGTTTGTTTGTTTGTTGGTTTGTTCCTTTGTTGGTTTGTTGGTTACTTGGTTTGTTGGTTTGTTGGTTTGTTGGTTTGTTGGCCTGTTGGTTTGTTGGTTTGTTGGTTTGTTGGTTTGTTGGTTTGTTGGTTTGTTGGTTTGTTGGTTTGTTGGTTTGTTGGTTTGTTGGTTTGTTGGTTTGTTGGTTTGTTGGTTTGTTGGTTTGTTGGTTTGTTGGTTTATTGGTTTGTTGGTTTGTTGGTTTGTTGGTTTTTTGGTTTGTTGGTTTGTTGGTTTGTTGGTTTGTTGGTTTCTTGGTTTGTTAGTTTGTTGGTTTGTTGGTTTGTTGGTTTGTTGGTTTGTTGGTTTGTAAGTTTGTTGACTTGTTGGTTTGTTGGCTTGTTGGCTTGTTGTTTTGTTGGTTTGTTTGTTTGTCGGTCTGTTAGTTTGTTGGTTTGTTGGTTTTTTGGTTTGTTGGTTTGTCGGTTTGTTGGTTTGTTGGTTTGTGGGTTTGTTGGTTTGTTGGTTTGTTTGTTTGTTGGTTTGTTGGTTTGGTGGTTTGTTGGTTACTTAGTTTGTTTGTTTGTTGGTTTGTTGGTTTGTTCGTTTGTTGGCTTGTTGGTTTGTTGGCTTGTTGGTTTGTTGGTTTGTTGGTTTGTTGGTTTGTTGGTTTGTTGGTTTGTTGGTTTCTTGGTTTGTTGGTTTGTTAGTTTGTTGGTTTGTTGGTTTGTTGGTTTATTGGTTTGTTGGTTTGTTGGTTTGTTGGTTTGTTGGTTTGTTGGTTTGTTCGTTTTTTGGTTTATTGGTTTGTTGGTTTGTTGGTTTGTTGGTTTGTTGGTTTGTTGGTTTGTTGGTTTGTTGGTTTGTTGGCTTATTTTTTTGTTGGTTTGTTTGTTTGTTGGTTTGTTGGTTTGTTGGTTTGTTGGTTTGTGGGTTTGTTGGTTTGTTGGTCTGTTGGTTTGTTGGTTTGTTGGTTTGTTGGCTTAAGGGCTTGGTACTTTGTTGGTTTGTTTGCTTGTTGGTGTCTTGGTTTCTTGGTTTGTTGGATTTTTGGTTACTTGGTTTGTTTGTTTTTTGGTTTGTTGGTTTGTTTGTTTGTTCGTTTGTTGACTTGTTGGTTTGTTGGCTTGTTGGTTTGTTGGTTTGTTGGTTTGTTGGTTTGTTGGTTGGTTGGTTTGTTGGTTTGTTGGTTTGTTGGTTTGTTAGTTTGTTGGTTTGTTGGTTTGTTGGTTTGTTGGTTTGTTGGTTTGTTGGTTTATTGGTTTGTTGGTTTGTTGGTTTGTTGGTTTGTTGGTTTGTTGGTTTGTTGGTTTGTTGGTTTGTTAGTTTGTTCGTTTTTTGGTTTGTTGGTTTGTTGGTTTGTTGGTTTGTTGGTTTATTGGTTTGTTAGTTTGTTGACTTATTTGTTTGTTGGTTTGTTGGTTTGTTGGCTTGTTGGTTTGTTGGTTTGTTTGTTTGTTGGTTTATTGGTTTGTTCGTTTGTTGGTTTGTTGGTTTGTTGGTTTGTTCGTTTGTTGGTTTGTTGGTTTGTTGGTTTGTTCGTTTGTTGGTATGTTGGTTTGTTTGTTTGTTGGTTTGTTTGTTTGTTGGTTTGTTCATTTGTTGGCTTCTTGGTTTGTTGGCCTGCTGGTTTGTTGGTTTGTTGGTTTGTTGGTTTGTTGGTTTGTGGGTTTGTTGGTTTGTTGATTTGTTGGTTTGTTGGTTTGTTGGTTTGTTCGTTTGTTGCTTTGTTGGTTTGTTGGTTTGTTCGTTTGTTATTTTGTTGGTTTGTTGGTTTGTTGGTTTGTTTGTTTGTTTGTTTTTTTGGTTTGTTGTTTTGTTCGTTTCTTGGTTTGTTCGTTTGTTGGTTTGTTGGTTACTTGGTTTGTTGGTTTGTTGGTTTGTTGGTTTTTGGTCTGTTCGTTTGTTGGTTTGTTAGTTTGTTGGTTTGTTTGTTTGTTGGTTTGTTGGTTTGTTGGTATGTTGGTTTGTTGGTTTGTTGGTTTGTTGGTTTGTTGGGTTGTTCGTTTGTTGGTTTGTTTGTTTGTTGGTTTGTTGCTTTGTTGGTTTGTTGGTTTGTTCGTTTGTTAGTATGTTGATTTGTTGGTTTGTTCGTTTGTTGGTTTGTTGGTTTGTTGTTTTGTTCGTTTCTTGGTTTGTTCGTTTGTTGGTGTATTTGTTTGTTGTTTTGTTCGTTTGTTGGTTTGTTGGTTACTTGGTTTGTTCGTTTGTTGGTTTGTTGGTTTGTTGGTCTGTTGGTTTGTTGGTTTGTTAGTTTGTTGGGTTGTTGGTTTGTTGGTTTGTTGGTTTGTTGGTTTGTTGGTTTGTTGGTTTGTTGGTTTGTTGGTTTGTTGGTTTGTTCGTTTGTTGACTTGTTGGTTTGTTGGTTTGTTGGTTTGTTGGTTTGTTGGTTTGTTGGTTTGTTGGTTTGTTGTTTTGTTCGTTTGTTGGTTTGTTCGTTTGTTGGTTTGTTTGTTTGTTGGTTTGTTCGTTTGTTGGTTTGTTGGTTACTTGGTTTGTTGGTTTGTTGGTTTGTTGGTTTGTTGGCCTGTCGGTTTGTTGGTTTGTTGGTTTGTTGGTTTGTTGGTTTGTTGGTTTGTTGGTTTGTTGGTTTGTTCTTTTGTTGACTTGTTGGTTTGTTCGCTTGCTGGCTTGTTGGTTAGTTGGTTTGTTTGTTTGTGGGTTTGTTGGTTTGTTAGTTTGTTGGTTTGTTGGATTATTGGTTACTTGGTTTGCTTGTTTGTTGGTTTGTTGGTTTGTTGGTTTGTTCGTTTGTTGGCTTGTTGTTTTGTTGGCTTGTTGGTTTGTTGGTTTGTTGGTTTGTTGGTTTGTTGGTTTGTTGATTTGTTGGTTTGTTGGTTTGTTGGCTTGTTGGTTTGTTGGTTTGTTGGTTTGTTGGTTTGTTGGTTTGTTTGTTTGTTGGTTTGTTGGTTTGTTGGTTTCTTGATTTGTTGGTTTGTTGGTTTGTTGGTTTGTTCGTTTTTTGGTTTGTTGGTTTGTTGGTTTGTTGGTTTGTTGGTTTGTTGGTTTGTTGGTTTGTTGGTTTGTTGGTTTGTTGGTTTGTTGGCTTATTTGTTTGTTAATTTGTTGGTTTGTTGGCTTGTTGGTTTGTTGCTTTGTTGGTTTGTTGGTTTGTTGGTTTGTTGGTTTGTTCGTTTGTTGGTTTGTTGGTTTGTTCGTTTGTTGGTATGTTGGTTTGTTTGTTTGTTGGTTTTTTGTTTGTTGGTTTTTTCGTTTGTTGGCTTGTTGGTTTGTTGGCTTGTTGGTTTGTTGGTTTGTTTGTTTGTTGGTTTGTTGGTTTGTTGGTTTGTTGGTTTGTGGGTTTGTTGGTTACTTGGTTTGTTGGTTTGTAAGTTTGTTGGTTTGTTGGCCTGTCGGTTTGTTGGTTTGTTGGTTTGTTGGTTTGTTGGTTTGTTGGTTTGTTGGTTTGTTGGTTTGTTGGTTTGTTTTTTTGTTGACTTGTTGGTTTGTTCGCTTGTTGGCTTGTTGGTTTGTTGGTTTGTTGGTTTGTTGGTTTGTTGGTTTGTTCGTTTGTTGGTTTGTTGGTTTGTTGTTTTGTTTGTTTGTTGGTTTGTTCGTTTGTTGGTTTGTTTGTTTGTTGGTTTGTTCCTTTGTTGGTTTGTTGGTTACATGGTTTGTTGGTTGGTTGGTTTGTTGGTTTGTTGGTTTGTTGGCCTGTTGGTTTGTTGGTTTGTTGGTTTGTTGGTTTGTTGGTTTGTTGGTTTGTTGGTTTGTTGGTTTGTTGGTTTGTTGGTTTGTTGGTTTGTTGGTTTGTTGGTTTGTTGGTTTGTTGGTTTGTTGGTTTGTTGGTTTATTGGTTTATTGGTTTGTTGGTTTGTTGGTTTGTTGGTTTTTTGGTTTGTTGGTTTGTTGGTTTGTTGGTTTGTTGGTTTGTTGGTTTCTTGGTTTGTTAGTTTGTTGGTTTGTTGGTTTGTTGGTTTGTTGGTTTGTTGGTTTGTAAGTTTGTTGACTTGTTGGTTTGTTGGCTTGTTGGCTTGTTGTTTTGTTGGTTTGTTTGTTTGTTGGTCTGTTAGTTTGTTGGTTTGTTGGTTTGTTCGTTTGTTGGCTTGTTGGTTTGTTGGCTTGTTGGTTTGTTGGTTTATTGGTTTGTTGGTTTGTTGGTTTGTTGGTTTGTTGGTTTGTTGGTTTGTTGGTTTGTTGGTTTGTTGGTTTGTTGGTTTGTTGGTTTGTTGGTTTGTTGATTTATTGGTTTGTTGGTTTGTTGGTTTGTTGGTTTGTTGGTTTATTGGTTTGTTGGTTTGTGGGTTTGTTGGTTTGTTGGTTTGTTTGTTTGTTGGTTTGTTGGTTTGGTGGTTTGTTAGTTACTTAGTTTGTTTGTTTGTTGGTTTGTTGGTTTGTTGGCTTGTTGGTTTGTTGGTTTGTTGGTTTGTTGGTTTGTTGGTTTGTTGGTTTGTTGGTTTGTTGGTTTGTTGGTTTGTTGGTTTGTTGGTTTGTTGGTTTATTGGTTTGTTGGTTTGTTGGTTTGTTGGTTTGTTGGTTTGTTGGTTTATTGGTTTGTTGGTTTGTGGGTTTGTTGGTTTGTTGGTTTGTTTGTTTGTTGGTTTGTTGGTTTGGTTGTTTGTTGGTTTGTTGGTTTGTTGGTTTATTGGTTTGTTGGTTTGTGGGTTTGTTGGTTTGTTGGTTTGTTTGTTTGTTGGTTTGTTGGTTTGGTGGTTTGTTGGTTACTTAGTTTGTTTGTTTGTTGGTTTGTTCGTTTGTTGGCTTGTTGGTTTGTTGGCTTGTTGGTTTGTTGGTTTGTTGGTTTGTTGGTTTGTTGGTTTGTTGGTTTGTTGGTTTGTTGGTTTGTTGGTTTGTTGGTTTGTTGGTTTGTTGGTTTGTTGGTTTATTGGTTTGTTGGTTTGTTGGTTTGTTGGTTTGTTCGTTTTTTGGTTTATTGGTTTGTTGGTTTGTTGGTTTGTTGGTTTGTTGGTTTGTTGGTTTGTTGGTTTGTTGGCTTATTTTTTTGTATGTTTGTTTGTTTGTTGGTTTGTTGGTTTGTTGGTTTGTTGGTTTGTGGGTTTGTTGGTTTGTTGGTTTGTTGGTTTGTTGGTTTGTTGGTTTGTTGGCTTGTTGGCTTGGTACTTTGTTGGTTTGTTTGCTTGTTGGTGTCTTGGTTTCTTGGTTTGTTGGATTTTTGGTTACTTGGTTTGTTTGTTTTTTGGTTTGTTGGTTTGTTTGTTTGTTCGTTTGTTGACTTGTTGGTTTGTTGGCTTGTTGGTTTGTTGGTTTGTTGGTTTGTTGGTTGGTTGGTTTGTTGGTTTGTTTGTTTGTTGGTTTGTTAGTTTGTTGGTTTGTTGGTTTGTTGGTTTGTTAGTTTGTCGACTTATTTGTTTGTTGGTTTGTTGGTTTGTTGGCTTGTTGGTTTGTTGGTTTGTTTGTTTGTTGGTTTATTGGTTTGTTCGTTTGTTGGTTTGTTGGTTTGTTGGTTTGTTCGTTTGTTGGTTTGTTGGTTTGTTGGTTTGTTCGTTTGTTGGTATGTTGGTTTGTTTGTTTGTTGGTTTGTTTGTTTGTTGGTTTGTTCATTTGTTGGCTTCTTGGTTTGTTGGCTTGTTGGCCTGCTGGTTTGTTGGTTTGTTGGTTTGTTGGTTTGTCGGTTTATGGGTTTGTTGGTTTGTTGGTTTGTTGGTTTGTTAGTTTGTTGGGTTGTTGCTTTGTTGGTTTGTTGGTTTGTTCGTTTGTTATTTTGTTGGTTTGTTGGTTTGTTGGTTTGTTTGTTTGTTTGTTTTTTTGGTTTGTTGTTTTGTTCGTTTCTTGGTTTGTTCGTTTGTTGGTTTGTTTGTTTGTTGTTTTGTTCGTTTGTTGGTTTGTTGGTTACTTGGTTTGTTGGTTTGTTGGTTTGTTGGTTTTTGGTCTGTTCGTTTGTTGGTTTGTTAGTTTGTTGGTTTGTTTGTTTGTTGGTTTGTTGGTTTGTTGGTATGTTGGTTTGTTGGTTTTTTGGTTTGTTGGTTTGTTGGGTTGTTCGTTTGTTGGTTTGTTTGTTTGTTGGTTTGTTGCTTTGTTGGTTTGTTGGTTTGTTCGTTTGTTAGTATGTTGATTTGTTGGTTTGTTCGTTTGTTGGTTTGTTGGTTTGTTGTTTTGTTCGTTTCTTGGTTTGTTCGTTTGTTGGTGTATTTGTTTGTTGTTTTGTTCGTTTGTTGGTTTGTTGGTTACTTGGTTTGTTCGTTTGTTGGTTTGTTGGTTTGTTGGTCTGTTGGTTTGTTGGTTTGTTAGTTTGTTGGTTTGTTGGTTTGTTGGTTTGTTGGTTTGTTGGTTTGTTGGTTTGTTGGTTTGTTGGCTTGTTGGTTTGTTGGTTTGTTGGTTTGTTCGTTTGTTGACTTGTTGGTTTGTTGGTTTGTTGGTTTGTTGGTTTGTTGGTTTGTTGGTTTGTTGGTTTGTTGTTTTGTTCGTTTGTTGGTTTGTTCGTTTGTTGGTTTGTTTGTTTGTTGGTTTGTTCGTTTGTTGGTTTGTTGGTTACTTGGTTTGTTGGTTTGTTGTTTTGTTAGTTTGTTGGCCTGTCGGTTTGTTGGTTTGTTGGTTTGTTGGTTTGTTGGTTTGTTGGTTTGTTGGTTTGTTGGTTTGTTGGTTTGTTGGTTTGTTCTTTTGTTGACTTGTTGGTTTGTTCGCTTGTTGGCTTGTTGGTTAGTTGGTTTGTTGGTTTGTGGGTTTGTTGGTTTGTTAGTTTGTTGGTTTGTTGGATTATTGGTTACTTGGTTTGCTTGTTTGTTGGTTTGTTGGTTTGTTGGTTTGTTCGTTTGTTGGCTTGTTGTTTTGTTGGCTTGTTGGTTTGTTGGCTTGTTGGTTTGTTGGTTTGTTGGTTTGTTGGTTTGTTGGTTTGTTGGTTTGTTGGCTTGTTGGTTTGTTGGTTTGTTGGTTTGTTGGTTTGTTGGTTTGTTGGTTTGTTGGTTTGTTGGTTTGTTTGTTTGTTGGTTTGTTGGTTTGTTGGTTTCTTGATTTGTTGGTTTGTTGGTTTTTTCGTTTTTTGGTTTGTTGGTTTGTTGGTTTGTTGGTTTGTTGGTTTGTTGGTTTGTTGGTTTGTTGGTTTGTTGGTTTGTTGGTTTGTTGGTTTGTTGGTTTGTTGGTTTGTTGGTATGTTGGTTTGTTGGTTTGTTGGTTTGTTCGTTTGTTGGTTTGTTGGTTTTTTGGTTTGTTGGTTTGTTGGTCTGTTGGTTTGTTGGTTTGTTAGTTTGTTGGTTTGTTGGTTTGTTGGTTTGTTGGTTTGTTGGTTTGTTGGTTTGTTGGTTTGTTGGCTTGTTGGTTTGTTGGTTTGTTGGTTTGTTCGTTTGTTGACTTGTTGGTTTGTTGGTTTGTTGGTTTGTTGGTTTGTTGGTTTGTTCGTTTGTTGGTTTGTTGGTTTGTTGTTTTGTTCGTTTCTTGGTTTGTTCGTTTGTTGGTGTATTTGTTTGTTGTTTTGTTCGTTTGTTGGTTTGTTGGTTACTTGGTTTGTTCGTTTGTTGGTTTGTTGGTTTGTTGGTCTGTTGGTTTGTTGGTTTGTTAGTTTGTTGGTTTGTTGGTTTGTTGGTTTGTTGGTTTGTTGGTTTGTTGGTTTGTTGGTTTGTTGGCTTGTTGGTTTGTTGGTTTGTTGGTTTGTTCGTTTGTTGACTTGTTGGTTTGTTGGTTTGTTGGTTTGTTGGTTTGTTGGTTTGTTGGTTTGTTGGTTTGTTGTTTTGTTCGTTTGTTGGTTTGTTCGTTTGTTGGTTTGTTTGTTTGTTGGTTTGTTCGTTTGTTGGTTTGTTGGTTACTTGGTTTGTTGGTTTGTTGTTTTGTTAGTTTGTTGGCCTGTCGGTTTGTTGGTTTGTTGGTTTGTTGGTTTGTTGGTTTGTTGGTTTGTTGGTTTGTTGGTTTGTTGGTTTGTTCTTTTGTTGACTTGTTGGTTTGTTCGCTTGTTGGCTTGTTGGTTAGTTGGTTTGTTGGTTTGTGGGTTTGTTGGTTTGTTAGTTTGTTGGTTTGTTGGATTATTGGTTACTTGGTTTGCTTGTTTGTTGGTTTGTTGGTTTGTTGGTTTGTTCGTTTGTTGGCTTGTTGTTTTGTTGGCTTGTTGGTTTGTTGGCTTGTTGGTTTGTTGGTTTGTTGGTTTGTTGGTTTGTTGGTTTGTTGGTTTGTTGGCTTGTTGGTTTGTTGGTTTGTTGGTTTGTTGGTTTGTTGGTTTGTTGGTTTGTTGGTTTGTTGGTTTGTTTGTTTGTTGGTTTGTTGGTTTGTTGGTTTCTTGATTTGTTGGTTTGTTGGTTTTTTCGTTTTTTGGTTTGTTGGTTTGTTGGTTTGTTGGTTTGTTGGTTTGTTGGTTTGTTGGTTTGTTGGTTTGTTGGTTTGTTGGTTTGTTGGTTTGTTGGTTTGTTGGCTTATTTGTTTGTTAATTTGTTGGTTTGTTGGCTTGTTGGTTTGTTGGTTTGTTGGTTTGTTGGTTTGTTGGTTTGTTGGTTTGTTCGTTTGTTGGTTTGTTGGTTTGTTCGTTTGTTGGTATGTTGGTTTGTTTGTTTGTTGGTTTGTTTGTTTGTTGGTTTTTTCGTTTGTTGGCTTGTTGGTTTGTTGGCTTGTTGGTTTGTTGGCTTGTTGGTTTGTTGGTTTGTTTGTTTGTTGGTTTGTTGGTTTGTTGGTTTGTTGGTTTGTGGGTTTGTTGGTTACTTGGTTTGTTGGTTTGTAAGTTTGTTGGTTTGTTGGCCTGTCGGTTTGTTGGTTTGTTGGTTTGTTGGTTTGTTGGTTTGTTGGTTTGTTGGTTTGTTTTTGTGTTGACTTGTTGGTTTGTTCGCTTGTTGGCTTGTTGGTTTGTTGGTTTGTTGGTTTGTGGGTTTGTTGGTTTGTTAGTTTGTTGGTTTGTTGGATTATTGGTTACTTGGTTTGCTTGTTTGTTGGTTTGTTGGTTTGTTGGTTTGTACGTTTGTTGGCTTGTTGGTTTGTTGGCTTGTTGGTTTGTTGGCTTGTTGGTTTGTTGGTTTGTTAGTTTGTTGGTTTGTTGGTTTGTTGGTTTGTTGGCTTGTTGGTTTGTTGGTTTGTTGGTTTGTTGGTTTGTTGGTTTGTTGGTTTATTGGTTTGTTGGTTTGTTTGTTTGTTGGTTTGTTGGTTTGTTGGTTTCTTGATTTGTTGGTTTGTTGGTTTGTTGGTTTGTTCGTTTTTTGGTTTGTTGGTTTGTTGGTTTGTTGGTTTGTTGGTTTGTTGGTTTGTTGGTTTGTTGGTTTGTTGGTTTGTTGGTTTGTTGGTTTGTTGGTTTGTTGGCTTATTTGTTTGTTGGTTTGTTGGTTTGTTGGCTTGTTGGTTTGTTGGTTTGTTGGTTTGTTGGTTTGTTGGTTTGTTCGTTTGTTGGTTTGTTGGTTTGTTCGTTTGTTGGTATGTTGGTTTGTTTGTTTGTTGGTTTGTTTGTTTGTTGGTTTTTTCGTTTGTTGGCTTGGTGGTTTGTTGGCTTGTTGGTTTGTTGGTTTGTTTGTTTGTTGGTTTGTTGGTTTGTTGGTTTGTTGGTTTGTGGGTTTGTTGGTTTGTTGGTTTGTTCGTTTGTTGGTTTGTTGGTTTGTTGGTTTGTTGGTTTGTTGGTTTGTTGGTTTGTTGGTTTGTTGGTTTGTTCTTTTGTTAGTATGTTGGTTTGTTGGTTTGTTGGTTTGTTCGTTTGTTGGTTTGTTGGTTTGTTGGTTTGTTGTTTTGTTCGTTTGTTGGTTTGTTCGTTTGTTAGTTTGTTTGTTTGTTGGTTTGTTCGTTTGTTGGTTTGTTGGTTACTTGGTTTGTTGGTTTGTTGGTTTGTTGGTTTGTTGGTCTATTGGTTTGTTGGTTTGTTGGTTTGTTGGTTTGTTGGTTTGTTGGTTTGTTGGTTTGTTGGTTTGTTGGTTTGTTGGTTTGTTGGTATGTTGGTTTGTTGGTTTGTTGGTTTGTTCGTTTGTTGGTTTGTTGGTTTTTTGGTTTGTTGGTTTGTTGGATTCTTTGTTTGTTGGTTTGTTGGTTTGTTGGTTTGTTGGTTTGTTGGTTTGTTCGTTTGTTGACTTGTTGGTTTGTTGGTTTGTTGGTTTGTTCGTTTGTTGGTTTGTTGGTTTGTTGTTTTGTTCGTTTGTTGGTTTGCTCGTTTGTTGGTTTGTTTGTTGGTTGGTTTGTTCGTTTGTTGTTTTGTTGGTTACTTGGTTTGTTGGTTTGTTGGTCTGTTGTTCTGTTGGTTTGTTTGTTTGTTGGTTTGTTGGTTTGTTGGTTTGTTGGTTTGTTGGTTTGTTGGTTTGTTTGTTTGTTGGTTTGTTGGTTTGCTGGTTTTTTGGTTTGGTGATTTGTTGGTTTGTTGGTTTGTTGGTTTGTTGGTTTGTTGGTTTGTTGGTTTGTGGGTTTGTTGGTTTGTTGGTTTGTTGGTTTGTTGGTTTGTTGGTTTGTTGGTTTGTTGTTTTGTTCGTTTGTTGGTTTGCTCGTTTGTTGGTTTGTTTGTTGGTGGGTTTGTTCGTTTGTTGGTTTGTTGGTTACTTGGTTTGTTGGTTTGTTGGTCTGTTGGTCTGTTGGTTTGTTTGTTTGTTGGTTTGTTGGTTTTTTGGTTTGTTGGTTTGTTGGTTTGTTGGTTTGTTTGTTTGTTGGTTTGTTGGTTTGCTGGTTTTTTGGTTTGGTGGTTTGTTGGTTTGTTGGTTTGTTGGTTTGTTGGTTTGTTGGTTTGTTGGTTTGTTGGTTTGTTGGTTTGTGGGTTTGTTGGTTTGTTGGTTTGTTGGTTTGTTGGTTTGTTGGTTTGTTGGTTTGTTGGTTTGTTGGTTTGTTGGTTTGTTCGTTTGTTGGTTAGTTGGTTTAATCGTTTGTTAGTATGTTGGTTTGTTGGTTTGTTCGTTTGTTGACTTGTCGGTCTGTTGGCTTGTTGGTTTGTTGGTTTGTTTGTTTGTTGGTTTGTTGTTTTGTTGGTTTGTGGGTTTGTTGGTTTGTTGGTTTGTTGGTTTGTTGGTTTGTTGGTTTGTTGGTTTGTTGTTTTGTTCGTTTGTTGGTTTGCTTGTTTGCTGGTTTGTTTGTTGGTGGGTTTGTTCGTTTGTTGGTTTGTTGGTTACTTGGTTTGTTGGTTTGTTGGTCTGTTGGTCTGTTGGTTTGTTTGTTTGTTGGTTTGTTGGTTTGTTGGTTTGTTGGTTTGTTTGTTTGTTGGTTTGTTGGTTTGCTGGTTTTTTGGTTTGGTGGTTTGTTGGTTTGTTGGTTTGTTGGTTTGTTGGTTTGTTGGTTTGTTGGTTTGTTGGTTTGTTGGTTTGTGGGTTTGTTGGTTTGTTGGTTTGTTGGTTTGTTGGTTTGTTGGTTTGTTGGTTTGTTGGTTTGTTGGTTTGTTGGTTTGTTCGTTTGTTGGTTTGTTGGTTTAATCGTTTGTTAGTATGTTGGTTTGTTGGTTTGTTCGTTTGTTGACTTGTTGGTCTGTTGGCTTGTTGGTTTGTTGGTTTGTTTGTTTGTTGGTTTGTTGTTTTGTTGGTTTGTGGGTTTGTTGGTTTGTTGGTTTGTTGTTTTGTTCGTTTCTTGGTTTGTTCGTTTGTTGGTGTATTTGTTTGTTGTTTTGTTCGTTTGTTGGTTTGTTGGTTACTTGGTTTGTTCGTTTGTTGGTTTGTTGGTTTGTTGGTCTGTTGGTTTGTTCGTTTGTTGGTTTGTTCGTTTGTTTGTTTGTTGGTTACTTGGTTTGTTGGTTTGATGGTTTGTTGGTTTGTTGGTTTGTTCGTTTGTTGGTTTGTTGGTTTGTTCGTTTGTTAGTATGTTGGTTTGTTGGTTTGTTGGTTTATTCGTTTGTTGACTTGTTGGTTTGTTGTTTTGTTCTTTTGTTGGTTTGTTCGTTTGTTGGTTTGTTTGTTTATTGGTTTGTTCGTTTGTTGGTTTGTTGGTTACTTGGTTTGTTGGTTTGTTGGTTTGTTGGTTTGTCGGTCTGTTGGCTTGTTGGTTTGTTGGTTTGTTTGTTTGTTGGTTTGTTGTTTTGTTGAATTGTTGGTTTGTTGGTTTGTTTATTTGTTCGTTTGTTGGTTTGTTGGTTTGTTGGTTTGTTGGTTTGTTGGTTTGTTGGTTTATTGGTTTGTTCGTTTGTTGGTTTGTTGGTTTGTTGGTTTGTTGGTTTGTTGGTTTGTTGGTTTGTTGGTTTGTTGGTTTGTTGGCCTGTCGGTTTGTTGGTTTGTTGGTTTGTTGATTTGTTGGTTTGTTTGTTTGTTGGTTTTTTGGTTTGTTGGTTTGTTGGTTTGTTGGTTTGTTCGTTTGTTGACTTGTTGGTTTGTTGGCTTGTTGGCTTGTTGGTTTGTTGGTTTGTTTGTTTGTTGGTCTGTTGGTTTGTTGGTTTGTTGGTTTGTTGGTTTGTGTGTTTGTTGGTTTGTTGGTTTGTGGATTTGTTGGTTTGTTAGTTTGTTGGTTTGTTGGTTTGTTGGATTGTTGGTTACTTGGTTTGTTTGGTTGTTGGTTTGTTGGTTTGTTGGTTTGTTGGTTTGTTGGTTTGTTGGTTTGTTGGTTTGTTGGTTTGTTGGTTTGTTGGTTTGTTGGCTTGTTGGTTTGTTGGTTTGTTGGTTTGTTGGTTTGTTGGTTTGTTGGTTTGTTGGTTTGTTGGTTTGTTAGTTTGTTGGTTTGTTGGTTTGTTGGTTTGTTGGTTTGTTGGTTTGTTGGTTTGTTGGTTTGTTGGTTTGTTGGTTTGTAGGTTTTTTGGTTTGTTGGTTTGTTGGTTTGTTGGTTAGTTGGCTTGTTGGTTTGTTGGTTTGTTGGTTTGTTGGTTTGTTGGTTTGTTGGTTTGTTGGTTTGTTGGTTTGTTGGTTTGTTCGTTTGTTGGTTTGTTGGTGTGTTGGTTTGTTGGTTTGTTGGTTTGTTGGTTTGTTGGTTTGTTGGTTTGTTAGTTTGTTGGTTTGTTGGATTATTGGTTACTTGGTTTGCTTGTTTGTTGGTTTGTTGGTTTGTTGGTTTGTACGTTTGTTGGCTTGTTGGTTTGTTGGCTTGTTGGTTTGTTGGCTTGTTGGTTTGTTGGTTTGTTGGTTTGTTGGTTTGTTGGTTTGTTGGTTTGTTGGCTTGTTGGTTTGTTGGTTTGTTGGTTTGTTGGTTTGTTGGTTTGTTGGTTTATTGGTTTGTTGGTTTGTTTGTTTGTTGGTTTGTTGGTTTGTTGGTTTCTTGATTTGTTGGTTTGTTGGTTTGTTCGTTTTTTGGTTTGTTGGTTTGTTGGTTTGTTGGTTTGTTGGTTTGTTGGTTTGTTGGTTTGTTGGTTTGTTGGTTTGTTGGTTTGTTGGTTTGTTGGTTTGTTGGTTTGTTGGCTTATTTGTTTGTTGGTTTGTTGGTTTGTTGGCTTGTTGGTTTGTTGGTTTGTTGGTTTGTTGGTTTGTTGGTTTGTTCGTTTGTTGGTTTGTTGGTTTATTCGTTTGTTGGTATGTTGGTTTGTTTGTTTGTTGGTTTGTTTGTTTGTTGGTTTTTTCGTTTGTTGGCTTGGTGGTTTGTTGGCTTGTTGGTTTGTTGGTTTGTTTGTTTGTTGGTTTGTTGGTTTGTTGGTTTGTTGGTTTGTGGGTTTGTTGGTTTGTTGGTTTGTTCGTTTGTTGGTTTGTTGGTTTGTTGGTTTGTTGGTGTGTTGGTTTGTTGGTTTGTTGGTTTGTTGGTTTGTTGGTTTGTTCTTTTGTTAGTATGTTGGTTTGTTGGTTTGTTGGTTTGTTCGTTTGTTGGTTTGTTGGTTTGTTGGTTTGTTGTTTTGTTCGTTTGTTGGTTTGTTCGTTTGTTAGTTTGTTTGTTTGTTGGTTTGTTCGTTTGTTGGTTTGTTGGTTACTTGGTTTGTTGGTTTGTTGGTTTGTTGGTCTATTGGTTCGTTGGTTTGTTGGTTTGTTGGTTTGTTGGTTTGTTGGTTTGTTGGTTTCTTGGTTTGTTGGTTTGTTGGTATGTTGGTTTGTTGGTTTGTTGGTTTGTTCGTTTGTTGGTTTGTTGGTTTTTTGGTTTGTTGGTTTGTTGGATTCTTTGTTTGTTGGTTTGTTGGTTTGTTGGTTTGTTGGTTTGTTGGTTTGTTCGTTTGTTGACTTGTTGGTTTGTTGGTTTGTTGGTTTGTTCGTTTGTTGGTTTGTTGGTTTGTTGTTTTGTTCGTTTGTTGGTTTGCTCGTTTGTTGGTTTGTTTGTTGGTTGGTTTGTTCGTTTGTTGTTTTGTTGGTTACTTGGTTTGTTGGTTTGTTGGTCTGTTGTTCTGTTGGTTTGTTTGTTTGTTGGTTTGTTGGTTTGTTGGTTTGTTGGTTTGTTGGTTTGTTGGTTTGTTGGTTTGTTTGTTTGTTGGTTTGTTGGTTTGCTGGTTTTTTGGTTTGGTGATTTGTTGGTTTGTTGGTTTGTTGGTTTGTTGGTTTGTTGGTTTGTTGGTTTGTGGGTTTGTTGGTTTGTTGGTTTGTTGGTTTGTTGGTTTGTTGGTTTGTTGGTTTGTTGTTTTGTTCGTTTGTTGGTTTGCTCGTTTGTTGGTTTGTTTGTTGGTGGGTTTGTTCGTTTGTTGGTTTGTTGGTTACTTGGTTTGTTGGTTTGTTGGTCTGTTGGTCTGTTGGTTTGTTTGTTTGTTGGTTTGTTGGTTTTTTGGTTTGTTGGTTTGTTGGTTTGTTGGTTTGTTTGTTTGTTGGTTTGTTGGTTTGCTGGTTTTTTGGTTTGGTGGTTTGTTGGTTTGTTGGTTTGTTGGTTTGTTGGTTTGTTGGTTTGTTGGTTTGTTGGTTTGTGGGTTTGTTGGTTTGTTGGTTTGTTGGTTTGTTGGTTTGTTGGTTTGTTGGTTTGTTGGTTTGTTGGTTTGTTGGTTTGTTGGTTTGTTCGTTTGTTGGTTTGTTGGTTTAATCGTTTGTTAGTATGTTGGTTTGTTGGTTTGTTCGTTTGTTGACTTGTCGGTCTGTTGGCTTGTTGGTTTGTTGGTTTGTTTGTTTGTTGGTTTGTTGTTTTGTTGGTTTGTGGGTTTGTTGGTTTGTTGGTTTGTTGGTTTGTTGGTTTGTTGGTTTGTTGGTTTGTTGTTTTGTTCGTTTGTTGGTTTGCTCGTTTGCTGGTTTGTTTGTTGGTGGGTTTGTTCGTTTGTTGGTTTGTTGGTTACTTGGTTTGTTGGTTTGTTGGTCTGTTGGTCTGTTGGTTTGTTTGTTTGTTGGTTTGTTGGTTTTTTGGTTTGTTGGTTTGTTGGTTTGTTTGTTTGTTGGTTTGTTGGTTTGCTGGTATTTTGGTTTGGTGGTTTGTTGGTTTGTTGGTTTGTTGGTTTGTTGGTTTGTTGGTTTGTTGGTTTGTTGGTTTGTTGGTTTGTGGGTTTGTTGGTTTGTTGGTTTGTTGGTTTGTTGGTTTGTTGGTTTGTTGGTTTGTTGGTTTGTTGGTTTGTTGGTTTGTTGGTTTGTTCGTTTGTTGGTTTGTTGGTTTAATCGTTTGTTAGTATGTTGGTTTGTTGGTTTGTTCGTTTGTTGACTTGTCGGTCTGTTGGCTTGTTGGTTTGTTGGTTTGTTTGTTTGTTGGTTTGTTGTTTTGTTGGTTTGTGGGTTTGTTGGTTTGTTGGTTTGTTGTTTTGTTCGTTTCTTGGTTTGTTCGTTTGTTGGTGTATTTGTTTGTTGTTTTGTTCGTTTGTTGGTTTGTTGGTTACTTGGTTTGTTCGTTTGTTGGTTTGTTGGTTTGTTGGTCTGTTGGTTTGTTCGTTTGTTGGTTTGTTCGTTTGTTGGTTTGTTGGTTACTTGGTTTGTTGGTTTGATGGTTTGTTGGTTTGTTGGTTTGTTCGTTTGTTGGTTTGTTGGTTTGTTCGTTTGTTAGTATGTTGGTTTGTTGGTTTGTTGGTTTATTCGTTTGTTGACTTGTTGGTTTGTTGTTTTGTTCATTTGTTGGTTTGTTCGTTTGTTGGTTTCTTTGTTTATTGGTTTGTTCGTTTGTTGGTTTGTTGGTTACTTGGTTTGTTGGTTTGTTGGTTTGTTGGTTTGTCGGTCTGTTGGCTTGTTGGTTTGTTGGTTTGTTTGTTTGTTGGTTTGTTGTTTTGTTGAATTGTTGGTTTGTTGGTTTGTTTATTTGTTCGTTTGTTGGTTTGTTGGTTTGTTGGTTTGTTGGTTTGTTGGTTTGTTGGTTTATTGGTTTGTTCGTTTGTTGGTTTGTTGGTTTGTTGGTTTGTTGGTTTGTTGGTTTGTTGGTTTGTTGGTTTGTTGGTTTGTTGGCCTGTCGGTTTGTTGGTTTGTTGGTTTGTTGATTTGTTGGTTTGTTTGTTTGTTGTTTTTTGGTTTGTTGGTTTGTTGGTTTGTTGGTTTGTTCGTTTGTTGACTTGTTGGTTTGTTGGCTTGTTGGCTTGTTGGCTTGTTGGTTTGTTTGTTTGTTGGTCTGTTGGTTTGTTGGTTTGTTGGTTTGTTGGTTTGTGTGTTTGTTGGTTTGTTCGTTTGTGGATTTGTTGGTTTGTTAGTTTGTTGGTTTGTTGGTTTGTTGGATTGTTGGTTACTTGGTTTGTTTGGTTGTTGGTTTGTTGGTTTGTTGGTTTGTTCGTTTGTTGGCTTGTTGGTTTGTTGGCTTGTTGGTTTATTGGTTTGTTGGTTTGTTGGTTTGTTGGTTTGTTGGTTTGTTGGTTTGTTGGTTTGTTGGTTTGTTGGTTTGTTGGCTTGTTGGTTTGTTGGCTTGTTGGTTTGTTGGTTTGTTGGTTTATTGGTTTGTTGGTTTGTTGGTTTGTTGGTTTGTTGGTTTGTTGGTTTGTTGGTTTGTTGGTTTGTTGGTTTGTTGGTTTGTTGGTTTGTTGGTTTGTTGGTTTGTTGGTTTGTTGGTTTGTTGGTTTGTTGGTTTTTTGGTTTGTTGGTTTGTTGGTTTGTTGGTTTGTTGGCTTGTTGGTTTGTTGGTTTGTTGGTTTGTTGGTTTGTTGGTTTGTTGGTTTGTTGGTTTGTTGGTTTGTTGGTTTGTTGGTTTGTTGGTTTGTTGGTTTGTTGGTTTGTTGGTTTGTTGGTTTGTTGGTTTGTTGGTTTGTTGGTTTGTTGGTTTGTTGGCTTGTTGGTTTGTTGGTTTGTTGGTTTGTTGGTTTGTTGGTTTGTTGGTTTGTTGGTTTGTTGGCTTGTTGGTTTGTTGGTTTGTTGGTTTGTTGGTTTTTTCGTTTGTTGGTTTGTTCGTTTGTTGGTATGTTGGTTTGTTTGTTTGTTGGTTTGTTTGTTTGTTGGTTTGTTCGTTTGTTGGCTTGTTGGTTTGTTGGCTTGTTGGCTTGTTGGTTTGTTGGTTTGTTTGTTTGTTGGTTTGTTGGTTTGTTGGTTTGTTGGTTTGTGGGTTTGTTGGTTTGTTGGTTTGTTGGTTTGTTGGTTTGTTGGTTTGTTGGTTTGTTGATTTGTTGGTTTGTTGGTTTGTTCGTTTGTTAGTATGTTGGTTTGTTGGTTTGTTGGTTTGTTCGTTTGTTCGTTTGTTGGTTTGTTGGTTTATTGTTTTGTTCGTTTGTTGGTTTGTTCGATTTGTTGGTTTGTTTGTTTGTTGGTTTGTTCGTTTGTTGGTTTGTTGGTTACTTGGTTTGTTGGTTACTTGGTTTGTTGGTTTGTTGGTTTGTTGGTTTGTTGGTTTGTTGGTTTGTTGGTTTGTTGGTTTGTTGGTTTGTTGGTTTGTTGGTTTGTTGGTTCGTTGGTTTGTTGGTTTGTTGGTTTGTTGGTTTTTTGGTTTGTTGGTTTGTTGGATTCTTGGTTTGTTGGTTTGTTGGTTTGTTGGTTTGTTGGTTTGTTGGTTTGTTCGTTTGTTGACTTGTTGGTTTGTTGGTTTGTTGGTTTGTTCGTTTGTTGGTTTGTTGATTTTTTGTTTTGTTTGTTTGTTGGTTTGTTCGTTTGTTGGTTTGTTTGTTGGTTGGTTTGTTCGTTTGTTGGTTTGTTGGTTACTTGGTTTGTTGGTTTGTTGGTCTGTTGGTCTGTTGGTCTGTTGGTTTGTTGGTTTGTTGGTTTGTTGGTTTGTTGGTTTGTTGGTTTGTTGGTTTGTTGGTTTGTTTGTTTGTTTGTTTGTTGGTTTGTTGGTTTTTTGGTTTGGTGGTTTGTTGGTTTGTTGGTTTGTTGGTTTGTTGGTTTGTTGGTTTGTTGGTTTGTTGGTTTGTTGGTTTGTTGGTTTGTTGGTTTGTTGGCTTGTTGGTTTGTTGGTTTGTTGGTTTGTTGGTTTGTTGGTTTGTTGGTTTGTTGGTTTGTTGGTTTGTTGGTTTGTTGGTTTGTTGGTTTGTTCGTTTGTTCGTTTGTTGGTTTGTTGGTTTGTTGGTTTGTTGGTTTGTTGGTTTGTTCGTTTGTTGGTTTGTTGGTTTGTTCGTTTGTTAGTACGTTTGTTTGTTGGTTTGTTGGTTTGTTCATTTGTTGGCTTGTTGGTTTGTTGTTTTGTTCGTTTGTTGATTTGTTCGTTTGTTGGTTTGTTTGTTTATTGGTTTGTTCGTTTGTTGGTTTCTTGGTTACTTGGTTTGTTGGTTTGTTGGTTTGTTGGTTTGTTGGTCTGTTGGCTTGTCGGTTTATTGGTTTGTTTGTTTGTTGGTTTGTTGGTTTGTTGGTTTGTTGGTTTGTTGGTTTGTTGGTTTGTTGGTTTGTTGGTTTGTTGGTTTGTTGGTTTGTTGGTTTGTTGGTTTGTTCGTTTGTTGGTTTGTTGGCTTGTTGGTTTGTTGGTTTGTTGGTTTGTTGGTTTGTTGGTTTGTTGGTTTGTTCGTTTGTTGGTTTGTTGGTTTGTTCGTTTGTTAGTATGTTGGTTTGTTGGTTTGTTGGTTTGTTCGTTTGTTGGCTTGTTGGTTTGTTGGCTTGTTGGCTTGTTGGTTTGTTGGTTTGTTTGTTTGTTGGTTTGTTGGTTTGTTGGTTTGTTGGTTTGTGGGTTTGTTGGTTTGTTGGTTTGTTGGTTTGTTGGTTTGTTGGTTTGTTGGTTTGTTGATTTGTTGGTTTGTTGGTTTGTTCGTTTGTTAGTATGTTGGTTTGTTGGTTTGTTGGTTTGTTCGTTTGTTCGTTTGTTCGTTTGTTGGTTTGTTGGTTTATTGTTTTGTTCGTTTGTTGGTTTGTTGGTTACTTGGTTTGTTGGTTACTTGGTTTGTTGGTTTGTTGGTTTGTTGGTTTGTTCGTTTGTTAGTATGTTGGTTTGTTTGTTTGTTGGTTTGTTCGTTTGTTAGTATGTTGGTTTGTTTGTTTGTTGGTTTGTTCGTTTGTTGGCTTGTTGGTTTGTTGGCTTGTTGGCTTGTTGGTTTGTTGGTTTGTTTGTTTGTTGGTTTGTTGGTTTGTTGGTTTGTTGGTTTGTGGGTTTGTTGGTTTGTTGGTTTGTTGGTTTGTTGGTTTGTTGGTTTGTTGGTTTGTTGATTTGTTGGTTTGTTGGTTTGTTCGTTTGTTAGTATGTTGGTTTGTTGGTTTGTTGGTTTGTTCGTTTGTTCGTTTGTTGGTTTGTTGGTTTATTGTTTTGTTCGTTTGTTGGTTTGTTCGATTTGTTGGTTTGTTTGTTTGTTGGTTTGTTCGTTTGTTGGTTTGTTGGTTACTTGGTTTGTTGGTTACTTGGTTTGTTGGTTTGTTGGTTTGTTGTTTTGTTGGTTTGTTGGTTTGTTGGTTTGTTGGTTTGTTGGTTTGTTGGTTTGTTGGTTTGTTGGTTTGTTGGTTTGTTGGTTTGTTGGTTTGTTGGTTTGTTGGTTTGTTGGTTTGTTGGTTTGTTGGTTTGTTGGTTTGTTGGTTTGTTGGTTTGTTGGTTTGTTGGTTTGTTGGTTTGTTGGTTTGTTGGTTTGTTGGTTTGTTGGTTTGTTGGTTTGTTGGTTTGTTGGTTTGTTGGCTTGTTGGTTTGTTGGCTTGTTGGTTTGTTGGTTTGTTGGTTTATTGGTTTGTTGGTTTGTTGGTTTGTTGGTTTGTTGGTTTGTTGGTTTGTTGGTTTGTTGGTTTGTTGGTTTGTTGGTTTGTTGGTTTGTTGGTTTGTTGGTTTGTTGGTTTGTTGGTTTGTTGGTTTGTTGGTTTTTTGGTTTGTTGGTTTGTTGGTTTGTTGGTTTGTTGGCTTGTTGGTTTGTTGGTTTGTTGGTTTGTTGGTTTGTTGGTTTGTTGGTTTGTTGGTTTGTTGGTTTGTTGGTTTGTTGGTTTGTTGGTTTGTTGGTTTGTTGGTTTGTTGGTTTGTTGGTTTGTTGGTTTGTTGGTTTGTTGGTTTGTTGGTTTGTTGGCTTGTTGGTTTGTTGGTTTGTTGGTTTGTTGGTTTGTTGGTTTGTTGGTTTGTTGGTTTGTTGGCTTGTTGGTTTGTTGGTTTGTTGGTTTGTTGGTTTTTTCGTTTGTTGGTTTGTTCGTTTGTTGGTATGTTGGTTTGTTTGTTTGTTGGTTTGTTTGTTTGTTGGTTTGTTCGTTTGTTGGCTTGTTGGTTTGTTGGCTTGTTGGCTTGTTGGTTTGTTGGTTTGTTTGTTTGTTGGTTTGTTGGTTTGTTGGTTTGTTGGTTTGTGGGTTTGTTGGTTTGTTGGTTTGTTGGTTTGTTGGTTTGTTGGTTTGTTGGTTTGTTGATTTGTTGGTTTGTTGGTTTGTTCGTTTGTTAGTATGTTGGTTTGTTGGTTTGTTGGTTTGTTCGTTTGTTCGTTTGTTGGTTTGTTGGTTTATTGTTTTGTTCGTTTGTTGGTTTGTTCGATTTGTTGGTTTGTTTGTTTGTTGGTTTGTTCGTTTGTTGGTTTGTTGGTTACTTGGTTTGTTGGTTACTTGGTTTGTTGGTTTGTTGGTTTGTTGGTTTGTTGGTTTGTTGGTTTGTTGGTTTGTTGGTTTGTTGGTTTGTTGGTTTGTTGGTTTGTTGGTTCGTTGGTTTGTTGGTTTGTTGGTTTGTTGGTTTTTTGGTTTGTTGGTTTGTTGGATTCTTGGTTTGTTGGTTTGTTGGTTTGTTGGTTTGTTGGTTTGTTGGTTTGTTCGTTTGTTGACTTGTTGGTTTGTTGGTTTGTTGGTTTGTTCGTTTGTTGGTTTGTTGATTTTTTGTTTTGTTTGTTTGTTGGTTTGTTCGTTTGTTGGTTTGTTTGTTGGTTGGTTTGTTCGTTTGTTGGTTTGTTGGTTACTTGGTTTGTTGGTTTGTTGGTCTGTTGGTCTGTTGGTCTGTTGGTTTGTTGGTTTGTTGGTTTGTTGGTTTGTTGGTTTGTTGGTTTGTTGGTTTGTTGGTTTGTTTGTTTGTTTGTTTGTTGGTTTGTTGGTTTTTTGGTTTGGTGGTTTGTTGGTTTGTTGGTTTGTTGGTTTGTTGGTTTGTTGGTTTGTTGGTTTGTTGGTTTGTTGGTTTGTTGGTTTGTTGGTTTGTTGGCTTGTTGGTTTGTTGGTTTGTTGGTTTGTTGGTTTGTTGGTTTGTTGGTTTGTTGGTTTGTTGGTTTGTTGGTTTGTTGGTTTGTTGGTTTGTTCGTTTGTTCGTTTGTTGGTTTGTTGGTTTGTTGGTTTGTTGGTTTGTTGGTTTGTTCGTTTGTTGGTTTGTTGGTTTGTTCGTTTGTTAGTACGTTTGTTTGTTGGTTTGTTGGTTTGTTCATTTGTTGGCTTGTTGGTTTGTTGTTTTGTTCGTTTGTTGATTTGTTCGTTTGTTGGTTTGTTTGTTTATTGGTTTGTTCGTTTGTTGGTTTCTTGGTTACTTGGTTTGTTGGTTTGTTGGTTTGTTGGTTTGTTGGTCTGTTGGCTTGTCGGTTTATTGGTTTGTTTGTTTGTTGGTTTGTTGGTTTGTTGGTTTGTTGGTTTGTTGGTTTGTTGGTTTGTTGGTTTGTTGGTTTGTTGGTTTGTTGGTTTGTTGGTTTGTTGGTTTGTTCGTTTGTTGGTTTGTTGGCTTGTTGGTTTGTTGGTTTGTTGGTTTGTTGGTTTGTTGGTTTGTTGGTTTGTTCGTTTGTTGGTTTGTTGGTTTGTTCGTTTGTTAGTATGTTGGTTTGTTGGTTTGTTGGTTTGTTCGTTTGTTGGCTTGTTGGTTTGTTGGCTTGTTGGCTTGTTGGTTTGTTGGTTTGTTTGTTTGTTGGTTTGTTGGTTTGTTGGTTTGTTGGTTTGTGGGTTTGTTGGTTTGTTGGTTTGTTGGTTTGTTGGTTTGTTGGTTTGTTGGTTTGTTGATTTGTTGGTTTGTTGGTTTGTTCGTTTGTTAGTATGTTGGTTTGTTGGTTTGTTGGTTTGTTCGTTTGTTCGTTTGTTCGTTTGTTGGTTTGTTGGTTTATTGTTTTGTTCGTTTGTTGGTTTGTTGGTTACTTGGTTTGTTGGTTACTTGGTTTGTTGGTTTGTTGGTTTGTTGGTTTGTTCGTTTGTTAGTATGTTGGTTTGTTTGTTTGTTGGTTTGTTCGTTTGTTAGTATGTTGGTTTGTTTGTTTGTTGGTTTGTTCGTTTGTTGGCTTGTTGGTTTGTTGGCTTGTTGGCTTGTTGGTTTGTTGGTTTGTTTGTTTGTTGGTTTGTTGGTTTGTTGGTTTGTTGGTTTGTGGGTTTGTTGGTTTGTTGGTTTGTTGGTTTGTTGGTTTGTTGGTTTGTTGGTTTGTTGATTTGTTGGTTTGTTGGTTTGTTCGTTTGTTAGTATGTTGGTTTGTTGGTTTGTTGGTTTGTTCGTTTGTTCGTTTGTTGGTTTGTTGGTTTATTGTTTTGTTCGTTTGTTGGTTTGTTCGATTTGTTGGTTTGTTTGTTTGTTGGTTTGTTCGTTTGTTGGTTTGTTGGTTACTTGGTTTGTTGGTTACTTGGTTTGTTGGTTTGTTGGTTTGTTGTTTTGTTGGTTTGTTGGTTTGTTGGTTTGTTGGTTTGTTGGTTTGTTGGTTTGTTGGTTTGTTGGTTTGTTGGTTTGTTGGTTTGTTGGTTTGTTGGTTTGTTGGTTTGTTGGTTTGTTGGTTTGTTGGTTTGTTGGTTTGTTGGTTTGTTGGTTTGTTGGTTTTTTGGTTTGTTGATTTGTTGGATTCTTGGTTTGTTGGTTTGTTGGTTTGTTGGTTTGTTGGTTTGTTGGTTTGTTCGTTTGTTGACTTGTTGGTTTGTTGGTTTGTTGGTTTGTTCGTTTGTTGGTTTGTTGGTTTTTTGTTTTGTTCGTTTGTTGGTTTGTTCGTTTGTTGGTTTGTTTGTTGGTTGGTTTGTTCGTTTGTTGGTTTGTTGGTTACTTGGTTTGTTGGTTTGTTGGTCTGTTGGTCTGTTGGTTTGTTGGTTTGTTGGTTTATTGGTTTGTTGGTTTGTTGGTTTGTTGGTTTGTTGGTTTGTTGGTTTGTTTGTTTGTTTGTTTGTTGGTTTGTTGGTTTTTTGGTTTGGTGGTTTGTTGGTTTGTTGGTTTGTTGGTTTGTTGGTTTGTTGGTTTGTTGGTTTGTTGGTTTGTTGGTTTGTTGGTTTGTTGGTTTGTTGGCTTGTTGGTTTGTTGGTTTGTTGGTTTGTTGGTTTGTTGGTTTGTTGGTTTGTTGGTTTGTTGGTTTGTTGGTTTGTTGGTTTGTTGGTTTGTTCGTTTGTTGGTTTGTTGGTTTGTTGGTTTGTTGGTTTGTTGGTTTGTTCGTTTGTTGGTTTGTTGGTTTGTTCGTTTGTTAGTATGTTTGTTGGTTGGTTTGTTGGTTTGTTCATTTGTTGGCTTGTTGGTTTGTTGTTTTGTTCGTTTGTTGATTTGTTCGTTTGTTGGTTTGTTTGTTTATTGGTTTGTTCGTTTGTTGGTTTCTTGGTTACTTGGTTTGTTGGTTTGTTGGTTTGTTGGTTTGTTGGTCTGTTGGCTTGTTGGTTTATTGGTTTGTTTGTTTGTTGGTTTGTTGGTTTGTTGGTTTGTTGGTTTGTTGGTTTGTTGGTTTGTTGGTTTGTTGGTTTGTTGGTTTGTTGGTTTGTTGGTTTGTTGGTTTGTTGGTTTGTTGGTTTGTTCGTTTGTTGGTTTGTTGGCTTGTTGGTTTGTTGGTTTGTTGGTTTGTTGGTTTGTTGGTTTGTTGGTTTGTTCGTTTGTTGGTTTGTTGGTTTGTTCGTTTGTTAGTATGTTGGTTTGTTGGTTTGTTGGTTTGTTGGTTTGTTGGTTTGTTGGTTTGTTGGTCTGTTGGTTTGTTGGTCTGTTGGTTTGATGGTTTGTTGGTTTGTTGGTTTGTTGGTTTGTTGGTTTGTTGGTTTGTTGGTTTGTTGGTTTGTTGGTTTGTTGGTTTGTTGGTTTGTTCGTTTGTTGGTATGTTGGTTTGTTGGTTTGTTGATTTGCTCGTTTGTTGGTTTGTTGGTTTGTTGGTTTGTTCGTTTGTTGGCTTGTTGGTTTGTTAGCTTGTTGCCTTGTTGGTTTGTTGGTTTTTTGGTTTGTTGGTTTGTTGGTTTGTTGGTTTGTTGGTTTTTTGGTTTATTTGTTTGTTGGTTTGTTGGTTTGTTGATTTGTTCGTTTGTTGGTTTGTTGGTTTGTTGGTTTGTTGGTTTGTTGGTTTGTTGGTTTGTTCGTTGGTTGGTTTGTTGGTTTGTTGGTTTGTTGATTTGTTGGTTTGTTGGTTCGTTGGTTTGTTGGTTTGTTGGTTTTTTGGTTTGTTGGCTTGTTGGTTTGTTCGTTAGTTGGCTTGTTGGTTTGTTGGCTGGTTGGTTTGTTGGTTTGTTGGTTTTTTGGTTTGTTGTCTTGTTGGTTTGCTGGTTTGTTGGTTTGTTGGTTTGTTGGTTTGTTGGTTTGTTGGTTTGTTGGTTTGTTGGTTTGTTGGTTTGTTGGTTTGTTGGTTTGTTGGCTTGTTGGTTTGTTGGTTTGTTGGTTTGTTGGTTTGTTGGTTTGTTGGTTTGTTGGTTTGTTGGTTTGTTGGTTTGTTGGTTTGTTGGTTTGTTGGTTTGTTCGTTTGTTGGTTTGTTGGTTTGTTGGTTTGTTGGTTTGTTGGTTTGTTGGTTTGTTCGTTTGTTGGTTTGTTGGTTTGTTCGTTTGTTAGTATGTTTGTTGGTTGGTTTGTTGGTTTGTTCATTTGTTGGCTTGTTGGTTTGTTGTTTTGTTCGTTTGTTGATTTGTTCGTTTGTTGGTTTGTTTGTTTATTGGTTTGTTCGTTTGTTGGTTTCTTGGTTACTTGGTTTGTTGGTTTGTTGGTTTGTTGGTTTGTTGGTCTGTTGGCTTGTTGGTTTATTGGTTTGTTTGTTTGTTGGTTTGTTGGTTTGTTGGTTTGTTGGTTTGTTGGTTTGTTGGTTTGTTGGTTTGTTGGTTTGTTGGTTTGTTGGTTTGTTGGTTTGTTGGTTTGTTGGTTTGTTGGTTTGTTCGTTTGTTGGTTTGTTGGCTTGTTGGTTTGTTGGTTTGTTGGTTTGTTGGTTTGTTGGTTTGTTGGTTTGTTCGTTTGTTGGTTTGTTGGTTTGTTCGTTTGTTAGTATGTTGGTTTGTTGGTTTGTTGGTTTGTTGGTTTGTTGGTTTGTTGGTTTGTTGGTCTGTTGGTTTGTTGGTCTGTTGGTTTGATGGTTTGTTGGTTTGTTGGTTTGTTGGTTTGTTGGTTTGTTGGTTTGTTGGTTTGTTGGTTTGTTGGTTTGTTGGTTTGTTGGTTTGTTGGTTTGTTCGTTTGTTGGTATGTTGGTTTGTTGGTTTGTTGATTTGCTCGTTTGTTGGTTTGTTGGTTTGTTGGTTTGTTCGTTTGTTGGCTTGTTGGTTTGTTAGCTTGTTGCCTTGTTGGTTTGTTGGTTTTTTGGTTTGTTGGTTTGTTGGTTTGTTGGTTTGTTGGTTTTTTGGTTTATTGGTTTGTTGGTTTGTAGGTTTGTTGATTTGTTCGTTTGTTGGTTTGTTGGTTTGTTGGTTTGTTGGTTTGTTGGTTTGTTGGTTTGTTCGTTGGTTGGTTTGTTGGTTTGTTGGTTTGTTGATTTGTTGGTTTGTTGGTTCGTTGGTTTGTTGGTTTGTTGGTTTTTTGGTTTGTTGGCTTGTTGGTTTGTTCGTTAGTTGGCTTGTTGGTTTGTTGGCTGGTTGGTTTGTTGGTTTGTTGGTTTTTTGGTTTGTTGTCTTGTTGGTTTGCTGGTTTGTTGGTTTGTTGGTTTTTTGGTTTGTTGGTTTGTTTGTTTGTTTGTTTGTTGGTTTGTTGGTTTGTTGGTGTGTTGGTTTGTTGGTTTGTTGGTTTGTTGGTTTGTTGGTTTGTTGGTTTGTTGGTTTCTTGGTTTGTTGGATTGTTGGTTACATGGTTTGTTTGTTTGTAGGTTTGTTGGTTTTTTCGTTTGTTGGCTTGTTGGTTTGTTGGCTTCTTGGCTTGTTGGTTTGTGGGTTTGTTGGTTTGTCTGTTTGTTTGTTTGTTGATTTCTTAGTTTGTTGGATTGTTGGTTACTTGGTTTGTTTGTTTGTTGGTTTGTTATTTTGTTGGTTAGTTGGTTTGTTCGTTTGTTAGTATGTTGGTTTGTTCGTTTGTTAGTTTGTTGGTTTGTTGGTTTGTTGGTTTGTTGGTTTGTTGGTTTGTTGGTTTGTTGGTTTGTTGGTTTGTTGGTTTGTTGGCTTGTTGGCTTGTTGGTTTGTTGGTTTGTTGGTTTGTTCGTTACTTGGTTTGTTGGTTTGTTGGTTTCTTGGTTTGTTGGTTTGGTGGTTTGTTGGTTTGTTGGTTTGTTGATTTGTTGGTTTGTTGGTTTGTTGGTTTGTTGGTTTGCTGGTTTGTTGGTTTGTTGGTTTGTTGGTTTGTTGGTTTGTTGATTTGTTCGTTTGTTTGTTTGTTGGTTTGTTGGTTTGTTTGTTTGTTGGTTTATTTGTTTGTTGGTTTGTTGGTTTGTTGGTTTGTTCGTTTGTTGGCTTGTTGGTTTGTTAGCTTGTTGCCTTGTTGGTTTGTTGGTTTGGTGGTTTGTTGGTTTGTTGGTTTTTTGGTTTATTGGTTTGTTGGTTTGTTGGTTTGTTGATTTGTTCGTTTGTTGGTTTGTTGGTTTGTTGGTTTGTTGGTTTGTTGGTTTGTTGGTTTATTGGTTTATTTGTTTGTTGTTTTGTTGTTTTGTTGGTTTGTTGGTTTATTTGTTTGTTGGTTTGTTGGTTTGTTGGTTTGTTGGTTTGTTGGTTTGTGGGTTTGTTGGTTTATTTGTTTGTTGGTTGGTTGGTTTGTTGGTTTGTTCGTTTGTTGGTTTGTTGGTTTATTGGTTTGTTCGTTTGTTGGTTTGTTGGTTTGTTGGTTTGTTGTTTTGTTCGTTTGTTGATTTGTTCGTTTGTTGGTTTGTTTGTTTGTTGGTTTGTTCGTTTGTTGGTTTGTTGGTTACTTGGTTTGTTGGTTTGTTGGTTTGTTGGTTTGTTGGTCTGTTGGTTTGTTGGTTTGTTGGTTTGTTGGTTTGTTGGTTTGTTGGTTTGTTGGTTTGTTGGTTTGTTGGTTTGTTGGTTTGTTGGTATGTTGGTTTGTTGGTTTGTTGGTTTGTTGGTTTGTAGGTTTGTTGGTTTTTTGGTTTGTTGGTTTGTTGGATTCTTGGTTTGTTGGTTTGTTGGTTTGTTGGTTTGTTGGTTTGTTTGTTTATTGGTTTGTTCGTTTGTTGGTTTGTTGGTTACTTGGTTTGTCGGTCTGTTGGCTTGTTGGTTTGTTGGTTTGTTTGTTTGTTGGTTTGTTGTTTTGTTGAATTGTTGGTTTGTTGGTTTGTTTATTTGTTCGTTTGTTGGTTTGTTGGTTTGTTGGTTTGTTGGTTTGTTGGTTTATTGGTTTGTTCGTTTGTTGGTTTGTTGGTTTGTTGGTTTGTTGGTTTGTTGGTTTGTTGGTTTGTTGGTTTGTTGGTTTGTTGGTTTGTTGGCCTGTCGGTTTGTTGGTTTGTTGGTTTGTTGATTTGTTGGTTTGTTTGTTTGTTGGTTTTTTGGTTTGTTGGTTTGTTGGTTTGTTGGTTTGTTCGTTTGTTGACTTGTTGGTTTGTTGGTTTGTTGGTTTGTTGGTTTGTTGGTTTGTTGGTTTGTTGGCTTGTTGGCTTGTTGGTTTGTTGGTTTGTTGGTTTGTTCGTTACTTGGTTTGTTGGTTTGTTGGTTTCTTGGTTTGTTGGTTTGGTGGTTTGTTGGTTTGTTGGTTTGTTGATTTGTTGGTTTGTTGGTTTGTTGGTTTGTTGGTTTGCTGGTTTGTTGGTTTGTTGGTTTGTTGGTTTGTTGGTTTGTTGATTTGTTCGTTTGTTTGTTTGTTGGTTTGTTGGTTTGTTTGTTTGTTGGTTTATTTGTTTGTTGGTTTGTTGGTTTGTTGGTTTGTTCGTTTGTTGGCTTGTTGGTTTGTTAGCTTGTTGCCTTGTTGGTTTGTTGGTTTTTTGGTTTGTTGGTTTGTTGGTTTGTTGGTTTGTTGGTTTTTTGGTTTATTGGTTTGTTGGTTTGTTGGTTTGTTGATTTGTTCGTTTGTTGGTTTGTTGGTTTGTTGGTTTGTTGGTTTGTTGGTTTGTTGGTTTATTGGTTTATTTGTTTGTTGTTTTGTTGGTTTGTTGGTTTGTTGGTTTATTTGTTTGTTGGTTTGTTGGTTTGTTGGTTTGTTGGTTTGTTGGTTTGTTGGTTTGTTGGTTTATTTGTTTGTTGGTTGGTTGGTTTGTTGGTTTGTTCGTTTGTTGGTTTGTTGGTTTATTGGTTTGTTCGTTTGTTGGTTTGTTGGTTTGTTGGTTTGTTGTTTTGTTCGTTTGTTGATTTGTTCGTTTGTTGGTTTGTTTGTTTGTTGGTTACTTGGTTTGTTGGTTTGTTGGTTTGTTGGTTCGTTGGTCTGTTGGTTTGTTGGTTTGTTGGTTTGTTGGTTTGTTGGTTTGTTGGTCTGTTGGTTTGTTGGTTTATTTGTTTGTTGGTTTGTTGGTTTGTTGGTTTGTTGGTTTGTTGGTTTATTTGTTTGTTGGTTGGTTGGTTTGTTGGTTTGTTCGTTTGTTGGTTTGTTGGTTTATTGGTTTGTTCGTTTGTTGGTTTGTTGGTTTGTTGGTTTGTTGTTTTGTTCGTTTGTTGATTTGTTCGTTTGTTGATTTGTTCGTTTGTTGGTTTGTTTGTTTGTTGGTTTGTTCGTTTGTTGGTTTGTTGGTTACTTGGTTTGTTGGTTTGTTGGTTTGTTGGTTCGTTGGTCTGTTGGTTTGTTGGTTTGTTGGTTTGTTGGTTTGTTGGTTTGTTGGTTTGTTGGTTTGTTGGTTTGTTGGTTTGTTGGTTTGTTGGTATGTTGGTTTGTTGGTTTGTTGGTTTGTTGGTTTGTAGGTTTGTTGGTTTTTTGGTTTGTTGGTTTGTTGGATTCTTGGTTTGTTGGTTTGTTGGTTTGTTGGTTTGTTGGTTTGTTTGTTTATTGGTTTGTTCGTTTGTTGGTTTGTTGGTTACTTGGTTTGTCGGTCTGTTGGCTTGTTGGTTTGTTGGTTTGTTTGTTTGTTGGTTTGTTGTTTCGTTGAATTGTTGGTTTGTTGGTTTGTTTATTTGTTCGTTTGTTGGTTTGTTGGTTTGTTGGTTTGTTGGTTTGTTGGTTTATTGGTTTGTTCGTTTGTTGGTTTGTTGGTTTGTTGGTTTGTTGGTTTGTGGGTTTGTTGGTTTGTTGGTTTGTTGGTTTATTGGTTTGTTGGCCTGTCGGTTTGTTGGTTTGTTGGTTTGTTGATTTGTTGGTTTGTTTGTTTGTTGGTTTTTTGGTTTGTTGGTTTGTTGGTTTGTTGGTTTGTTCGTTTGTTGACTTGTTGGTTTGTTGGCTTGTTGGCTTGTTGGTTTGTTGGTTTGTTTGTTTGTTGGTCTGTTGGTTTGTTGGTTTGTTGGTTTGTTGGTTTGTGTGTTTGTTGGTTTGTTGGTTTGTGGATTTGTTGGTTTGTTAGTTTGTTGGTTTGTTGGTTTGTTGGATTGTTGGTTACTTGGTTTGTTTGGTTGTTGGTTTGTTGGTTTGTTGGTTTGTTGGTTTGTTCTTTTGTTGGCTTGTTGGTTTGTTGGCTTGTTGGTTTATTGGTTTGTTGGTTTGTTGGTTTGTTGGTTTGTTGGTTTGTTGGTTTGTTGGTTTGTTGGTTTATTTGTTTGTTGGTTTGTTGGTTTGTTGGTTTGTTGGTTTGTTGGTTTGTTGGTTTGTTGGTTTATTTGTTTGTTGGTTTGTTGGTTTGTTGGTTTGTTCGTTTGTTGGTTTGTTGGTTTGTTGGTTTATTGGTTTGTTGGCCTGTCGGTTTGTTGGTTTGTTGGTTTGTTGATTTGTTGGTTTGTTTGTTTGTTGGTTTTTTGGTTTGTTGGTTTGTTGGTTTGTTGGTTTGTTCGTTTGTTGACTTGTTGGTTTGTTGGCTTGTTGGCTTGTTGGTTTGTTGGTTTGTTTGTTTGTTGGTCTGTTGGTTTGTTGGTTTGTTGGTTTGTTGGTTTGTGTGTTTGTTGGTTTGTTGGTTTGTGGATTTGTTGGTTTGTTAGTTTGTTGGTTTGTTGGTTTTTGGATTGTTGGTTACTTGGTTTGTTTGGTTGTTGGTTTGTTGGTTTGTTGGTTTGTTCGTTTGTTGGCTTGTTGGTTTGTTGGCCTGTTGGTTTATTGGTTTGTTGGTTTGTTGGTTTGTTGGTTTGTTGGTTTGTTGGTTTGTTGGTTTGTTGGTTTGTTGGCTTGTTGGTTTGTTGGTTTGTTGGTTTGTTGGTTTGTTGGTTTGTTGGTTTGTTGGTTTGTTGGTTTGTTGGTTTGTTGGTTTGTTGGTTTGTTGGTTTGTTGGTTTGTTGGTTTGTTGGTTTGTTGGTTTGTTGGTTTGTTGGTTTGTTGGTTTGTTGGTTTGTTCGTTTTTTGGTTTGTTGGTTTGTTGGTTTGTTGGTTTGTTGGTTTGTTGGTTTGTTGGTTTGTTGGTTTGTTGGTTTGTTGGTTTGTTGGTTTGTTGGTTTGTTGGCTTATTTGTTTGTTGGTTTGTTGGTTTGTTGGCTTGTTGGTTTGTTGGTTTGTTGGTTTGTTGGTTTTTTCGTTTGTTGGTTTGTTCGTTTGTTGGTATGTTGGTTTGTTTGTTTGTTGGTTTGTTTGTTTGTTGGTTTGTTCGTTTGTTGGCTTGTTGGTTTGTTGGCTTGTTGGCTTGTTGGTTTGTTGGTTTGTTTGTTTGTTGGTTTGTTGTTTTGTTGGTTTGTTGGTTTGTGGGTTTGTTGGTTTGTTGGTTTGTTGGTTTGTTGGTTTGTTGGTTTGTTGGTTTGTTGGTTTGTTGATTTGTTGGTTTGTTGGTTTGTTCGTTTGTTAGTATGTTGGTTTGTTGGTTTGTTCGTTTGTTCGTTTGTTGGTTTGTTGGTTTGTTGTTTTGTTCGTTTGTTGGTTTGTTCGATTTGTTGGTTTGTTTGTTTGTTGGTTTGTTCGTTTGTTGGTTTGTTGGTTACTTGGTTTGTTGGTTACTTGGTTTGTTGGTTTGTTGGTTTGTTGGTTTGTTGGTTTGTTGGTTTGTTGGTTTGTTGGTTTGTTGGTTTGTTGGTTTGTTGGTTTGTTGGTTTGTTGGTTTGTTGGTTTGTTGGTTTTTTGGTTTGTTGGTTTGTTGGATTCTTGGTTTGTTGGTTTGTTGGTTTGTTGGTTTGTTGGTTTGTTGGTTTGTTGGTTTGTTCGTTTGTTGACTTGTTGGTTTGTTGGTTTGTTGGTTTGTTCGTTTGTTGGTTTGTTGGTTTTTTGTTTTGTTCGTTTGTTGGTTTGTTCGTTTGTTGGTTTGTTTGTTGGTTGGTTTGTTCGTTTGTTGGTTTGTTGGTTACTTGGTTTGTTGGTTTGTTGGTCTGTTGGTCTGTTGGTTTGTTGGTTTGTTGGTTTGTTGGTTTGTTGGTTTGTTGGTTTGTTGGTTTGTTGGTTTGTTTGTTTGTTTGTTTGTTTGTTGGTTTGTTGGTTTTTTGGTTTGGTGGTTTGTTGGTTTGTTGGTTTGTTGGTTTGTTGGTTTGTTGGTTTGTTGGTTTGTTGGTTTGTTGGTTTGTTGGTTTGTTGGTTTGTTGGCTTGTTGGTTTGTTGGTTTGTTGGTTTGTTGGTTTGTTGGTTTGTTCGTTTGTTAGTATGTTTGTTTGTTGGTTTGTTGGTTTGTTCATTTGTTGGCTTGTTGGTTTGCTGTTTTGTTCGTTTGTTGGTTTGTTTGTTTGTTGGTTTATTTGTTTGTTGGTTTGTTGGTTTGTTGGTTTGTTCGTTTGTTGGCTTGTTGGTTTGTTAGCTTGTTGCCTTGTTGGTTTGTTGGTTTTTTGGTTTGTTGGTTTGTTGGTTTGTTGGTTTGTTGGTTTTTTGGTTTATTGGTTTGTTGGTTTGTTGGTTTGTTGATTTGTTCGTTTGTTGGTTTGTTGGTTTGTTGGTTTGTTGGTTTGTTGGTTTGTTGGTTTATTGGTTTATTTGTTTGTTGTTTTGTTGTTTTGTTGGTTTGTTGGTTTATTTGTTTGTTGGTTTGTTGGTTTGTTGGTTTGTTGGTTTGTTGGTTTGTTGGTTTATTTGTTTGTTGGTTGGTTGGTTTGTTGGTTTGTTCGTTTGTTGGTTTGTTGGTTTATTGGTTTGTTCGTTTGTTGGTTTGTTGGTTTGTTGGTTTGTTGTTTTGTTCGTTTGTTGATTTGTTCGTTTGTTGGTTTGTTTGTTTGTTGGTTTGTTCGTTTGTTGGTTTGTTGGTTACTTGGTTTGTTGGTTTGTTGGTTTGTTGGTTTGTTGGTCTGTTGGTTTGTTGGTTTGTTGGTTTGTTGGTTTGTTGGTTTGTTGGTTTGTTGGTTTGTTGGTTTGTTGGTTTGTTGGTATGTTGGTTTGTTGGTTTGTTGGTTTGTTGGTTTGTAGGTTTGTTGGTTTTTTGGTTTGTTGGTTTGTTGGATTCTTGGTTTGTTGGTTTGTTGGTTTGTTGGTTTGTTGGTTTGTTTGTTTATTGGTTTGTTCGTTTGTTGGTTTGTTGGTTACTTGGTTTGTCGGTCTGTTGGCTTGTTGGTTTGTTGGTTTGTTTGTTTGTTGGTTTGTTGTTTTGTTGAATTGTTGGTTTGTTGGTTTGTTTATTTGTTCGTTTGTTGGTTTGTTGGTTTGTTGGTTTGTTGGTTTGTTGGTTTATTGGTTTGTTCGTTTGTTGGTTTGTTGGTTTGTTGGTTTGTTGGTTTGTTGGTTTGTTGGTTTGTTGGTTTGTTGGTTTGTTGGTTTGTTGGCCTGTCGGTTTGTTGGTTTGTTGGTTTGTTGATTTGTTGGTTTGTTTGTTTGTTGGTTTTTTGGTTTGTTGGTTTGTTGGTTTGTTGGTTTGTTCGTTTGTTGACTTGTTGGTTTGTTGGTTTGTTGGTTTGTTGGTTTGTTGGTTTGTTGGTTTGCTGGCTTGTTGGCTTGTTGGTTTGTTGGTTTGTTGGTTTGTTCGTTACTTGGTTTGTTGGTTTGTTGGTTTCTTGGTTTGTTGGTTTGGTGGTTTGTTGGTTTGTTGGTTTGTTGATTTGTTGGTTTGTTGGTTTGTTGGTTTGTTGGTTTGCTGGTTTGTTGGTTTGTTGGTTTGTTGGTTTGTTGGTTTGTTGATTTGTTCGTTTGTTTGTTTGTTGGTTTGTTGGTTTGTTTGTTTGTTGGTTTATTTGTTTGTTGGTTTGTTGGTTTGTTGGTTTGTTCGTTTGTTGGCTTGTTGGTTTGTTAGCTTGTTGCCTTGTTGGTTTGTTGGTTTTTTGGTTTGTTGGTTTGTTGGTTTGTTGGTTTGTTGGTTTGTTGGTTTTTTGGTTTATTGGTTTGTTGGTTTGTTGGTTTGTTGATTTGTTCGTTTGTTGGTTTGTTGGTTTGTTGGTTTGTTGGTTTGTTGGTTTGTTGGTTTATTGGTTTATTTGTTTGTTGTTTTGTTGGTTTGTTGGTTTGTTGGTTTATTTGTTTGTTGGTTTGTTGGTTTGTTGGTTTGTTGGTTTGTTGGTTTGTTGGTTTATTTGTTTGTTGGTTGGTTGGTTTGTTGGTTTGTTCGTTTGTTGGTTTGTTGGTTTATTGGTTTGTTCGTTTGTTGGTTTGTTGGTTTATTGGTTTGTTGTTTTGTTCGTTTGTTGATTTGTTCGTTTGTTGGTTTGTTTGTTTGTTGGTTACTTGGTTTGTTGGTTTGTTGGTTTGTTGGTTCGTTGGTCTGTTGGTTTGTTGGTTTGTTGGTTTGTTGGTTTGTTGGTCTGTTGGTTTGTTGGTTTATTTGTTTGTTGGTTTGTTGGTTTGTTGGTTTGTTGGTTTGTTGGTTTGTTGGTTTGTTGGTTTGTTGGTTTATTTGTTTGTTGGTTGGTTGGTTTGTTGGTTTGTTCGTTTGTTGGTTTGTTGGTTTATTGGTTTGTTCGTTTGTTGGTTTGTTGGTTTGTTGGTTTGTTGTTTTGTTCGTTTGTTGATTTGTTCGTTTGTTGGTTTGTTTGTTTGTTGGTTTGTTCGTTTGTTGGTTTGTTGGTTACTTGGTTTGTTGGTTTGTTGGTTTGTTGGTTCGTTGGTCTGTTGGTTTGTTGGTTTGTTGGTTTGTTGGTTTGTTGGTTTGTTGGTTTGTTGGTTTGTTGGTTTGTTGGTTTGTTGGTTTGTTGGTATGTTGGTTTGTTGGTTTGTTGGTTTGTTGGTTTGTAGGTTTGTTGGTTTTTTGGTTTGTTGGTTTGTTGGATTCTTGGTTTGTTGGTTTGTTGGTTTGTTGGTTTGTTGGTTTGTTTGTTTATTGGTTTGTTCGTTTGTTGGTTTGTTGGTTACTTGGTTTGTCGGTCTGTTGGCTTGTTGGTTTGTTGGTTTGTTTGTTTGTTGGTTTGTTGTTTTGTTGAATTGTTGGTTTGTTGGTTTGTTTATTTGTTCGTTTGTTGGTTTGTTGGTTTGTTGGTTTGTTGGTTTGTTGGTTTATTGGTTTGTTCGTTTGTTGGTTTGTTGGTTTGTTGGTTTGTTGGTTTGTTGGTTTGTTGGTTTGTTGGTTTGTTGGTTTATTGGTTTGTTGGCCTGTCGGTTTGTTGGTTTGTTGGTTTGTTGATTTGTTGGTTTGTTTGTTTGTTGGTTTTTTGGTTTGTTGGTTTGTTGGTTTGTTGGTTTGTTCGTTTGTTGACTTGTTGGTTTGTTGGCTTGTTGGCTTGTTGGTTTGTTGGTTTGTTTGTTTGTTGGTCTGTTGGTTTGTTGGTTTGTTGGTTTGTTGGTTTGTGTGTTTGTTGGTTTGTTAGTTTGTGGATTTGTTGGTTTGTTAGTTTGTTGGTTTGTTGGTTTGTTGGATTGTTGGTTACTTGGTTTGTTCGGTTGTTGGTTTGTTGGTTTGTTGGTTTGTTCGTTTGTTGGCTTGTTGGTTTGTTGGCTTGTTGGTTTATTGGTTTGTTGGTTTGTTGGTTTGTTGGTTTGTTGGTTTGTTGGTTTGTTGGTTTGTTGGTTTATTTGTTTGTTGGTTTGTTGGTTTGTTGGTTTGTTGGTTTGTTGGTTTGTTGGTTTGTTGGTTTATTTGTTTGTTGGTTTGTTGGTTTGTTGGTTTGTTCGTTTGTTGGTTTGTTGGTTTGTTGGTTTATTGGTTTGTTGGCCTGTCGGTTTGTTGGTTTGTTGGTTTGTTGATTTGTTGGTTTGTTTGTTTGTTGGTTTTTTGGTTTGTTGGTTTGTTGGTTTGTTGGTTTGTTCGTTTGTTGACTTGTTGGTTTGTTGGCTTGTTGGCTTGTTGGTTTGTTGGTTTGTTTGTTTGTTGGTCTGTTGGTTTGTTGGTTTGTTGGTTTGTTGGTTTGTGTGTTTGTTGGTTTGTTGGTTTGTGGATTTGTTGGTTTGTTAGTTTGTTGGTTTGTTGGTTTGTTGGATTGTTGGTTACTTGGTTTGTTTGGTTGTTGGTTTGTTGGTTTGTTGGTTTGTTCGTTTGTTGGCTTGTTGGTTTGTTGGCCTGTTGGTTTATTGGTTTGTTGGTTTGTTGGTTTGTTGGTTTGTTGGTTTGTTGGTTTGTTGGTTTGTTGGTTTGTTGGTTTGTTGGTTTGTTGGCTTGTTGGTTTGTTGGTTTGTTGGTTTGTTGGTTTGTTGGTTTGTTGGTTTGTTGGTTTGTTGGTTTGTTGGTTTGTTGGTTTGTTGGTTTGTTGGTTTGTTGGTTTGTTGGTTTGTTGGTTTGTTGGTTTGTTGGTTTGTTGGTTTGTTCGTTTTTTGGTTTGTTGGTTTGTTGGTTTGTTGGTTTGTTGGTTTGTTGGTTTGTTGGTTTGTTGGTTTGTTGGTTTGTTGGTTTGTTGGTTTGTTGGTTTGTTGGCTTATTTGTTTGTTGGTTTGTTGGTTTGTTGGCTTGTTGGTTTGTTGGTTTGTTGGTTTGTTGGTTTTTTCGTTTGTTGGTTTGTTCGTTTGTTGGTATGTTGGTTTGTTTGTTTGTTGGTTTGTTTGTTTGTTGGTTTGTTCGTTTGTTGGCTTGTTGGTTTGTTGGCTTGTTGGCTTGTTGGTTTGTTGGTTTGTTTGTTTGTTGGTTTGTTGTTTTGTTGGTTTGTTGGTTTGTGGGTTTGTTGGTTTGTTGGTTTGTTGGTTTGTTGGTTTGTTGGTTTGTTGGTTTGTTGGTTTGTTGGTTTGTTGATTTGTTGGTTTGTTGGTTTGTTCGTTTGTTAGTATGTTGGTTTGTTGGTTTGTTCGTTTGTTCGTTTGTTGGTTTGTTGGTTTGTTGTTTTGTTCGTTTGTTGGTTTGTTCGATTTGTTGGTTTGTTTGTTTGTTGGTTTGTTCGTTTGTTGGTTTGTTGGTTACTTGGTTTGTTGGTTACTTGGTTTGTTGGTTTGTTGGTTTGTTGGTTTGTTGGTTTGTTGGTTTGTTGGTTTGTTGGTTTGTTGGTTTGTTGGTTTGTTGGTTTGTTGGTTTGTTGGTTTGTTGGTTTGTTGGTTTGTTGGTTTTTTGGTTTGTTGGTTTGTTGGATTCTTGGTTTGTTGGTTTGTTGGTTTGTTGGTTTGTTGGTTTGTTGGTTTGTTCGTTTGTTGACTTGTTGGTTTGTTGGTTTGTTGGTTTGTTCGTTTGTTGGTTTGTTGGTTTTTTGTTTTGTTCGTTTGTTGGTTTGTTCGTTTGTTGGTTTGTTTGTTGGTTGGTTTGTTCGTTTGTTGGTTTGTTGGTTACTTGGTTTGTTGGTTTGTTGGTCTGTTGGTCTGTTGGTTTGTTGGTTTGTTGGTTTGTTGGTTTGTTGGTTTGTTAGTTTGTTGGTTTGTTGGTTTGTTTGTTTGTTTGTTTGTTTGTTGGTTTGTTGGTTTTTTGGTTTGGTGGTTTGTTGGTTTGTTGGTTTGTTGGTTTGTTGGTTTGTTGGTTTGTTGGTTTGTTGGTTTGTTGGTTTGTTGGTTTGTTGGTTTGTTGGCTTGTTGGTTTGTTGGTTTGTTGGTTTGTTGGTTTGTTGGTTTGTTCGTTTGTTAGTATGTTTGTTTGTTGGTTTGTGGTTTGTTCATTTGTTGGCTTGTTGGTTTGCTGTTTTGTTCGTTTGTTGGTTTGTTCGTTTGTTGGTTTGTTTGTTTATTGGTTTGTTCGTTTGTTGGTTTCTTGGTTACTTGGTTTGTTGGTTTGTTGGTTTGTTGGTTTGTTGGTTTGTTGGTTTGTTGGTTTGTTGGCTTGTTGGTTTGTTGGTTTGTTGGTTTGTTGGTTTGTTGGTTTGTTCGTTTGTTAGTATGTTTGTTTGTTGGTTTGTTGGTTTGTTCATTTGTTGGCTTGTTGGTTTGTTGGTTTGTTTGTTTGTTGGTTTGTTGGTTTGTTGGTTTGTTGGTTTGTTGGTTTGTTGGTTTGTTGGTTTGTTGGTTTGTTGGTTTGTTGGTTTGTTGGTTTGTTCGTTTGTTGGTTTGTTGGCTTGTTGGTTTGTTGGCTTGTTGGTTTGTTGGTTTGTTGGTTTGTTGGTTTGTTGGTCTGTTGGTTTGTTGGTCTGTTGGTTTGATGGTTTGTTGGTTTGTTGGTTTGTTGGTTTGTTGGTTTGTTGGTTTGTTGGTTTGTTGGTTTGTTGGTTTGTTCGTTTGTTGGTATGTTGGTTTGTTGGTTTGTTGATTTGCTCGTTTGTTGGTTTGTTGGCTTGTTGGTTTGTTGGTTTGTTGGTTTGTTGGTTTGTTGGTTTGTTGGTTTGTTCGTTGGTTGGTTTGTTGGTTTGTTGGTTTGTTGGTTTGTTGGTTTGTTGGTTCGTTGGTTTGTTGGTTTGTTGGTTTGTTGGTTTGTTGGCTTGTTGGTTTGTTCGTTAGTTGGCTTGTTGGTTTGTTGGCTGGTTGGTTTGTTGGTTTGTTGGTTTTTTGGTTTGTTGTCTTGTTGGTTTGCTGGTTTGTTGGTTTGTTGGTTTTTTGGTTTGTTGGTTTGTTTGTTTGTTTGTTTGTTGGTTTGTTGGTTTGTTGGTTTGTTGGTTTCTTGGTTTGTTGGATTGTTGGTTACTTGGTTTGTTTGTTTGTTGGTTTGTTGGTTTTTTCGTTTGTTGGCTTGTTGGTTTGTTGGCTTCTTGGCTTGTTGGTTTGTGGGTTTGTTGGTTTGTTTGTTTGTTTGTTTGTTGGTTTCTTAGTTTGTTGGTTTCTTGGTTACTTGGTTTGTTGGTTTGTTGGTTTGTTGGTTTGTTGGTTTGTTGGTTTGTTGGTTTGTTGGCTTGTTGGTTTGTTGGTTTGTTGGTTTGTTGGTTTGTTGGTTTGTTCGTTTGTTAGTATGTTTGTTTGTTGGTTTGTTGGTTTGTTCATTTGTTGGCTTGTTGGTTTGTTGGTTTGTTGGTTTGTTGGTTTGTTGGTTTGTTGATTTGTTGGTTTGTTGGTTTGTTGGCTTGTTGGCTTGTTGGTTTGTTGGTTTGTTGGTTTGTTCGTTACTTGGTTTGTTGGTTTGTTGGTTTCTTGGTTTGTTGGTTTGGTGGTTTGTTGGTTTGTTGGTTTGTTGGTTTGTTGGTTTGTTGGTTTGTTGGTTTGTTGGTTTGTTGGTTTGCTGGTTTGTTGGTTTGTTGGTTTGTTGGTTTGTTGGTTTGTTGATTTGTTCGTTTGTTTGTTTGTTGGTTTGTTGGTTTGTTGGTTTGTTTGTTTGTTGGTTTATTTGTTTGTTGGTTTGTTGGTTTGTTGGTTTGTTCGTTTGTTGGCTTGTTGGTTTGTTAGTTTGTTGCCTTGTTGGTTTTTTGGTTTGTTGGTTTGTTGGTTTGTTGGTTTGTTGTTTTTTTGGTTTATTGGTTTGTTGGTTTGTTGGTTTGTTGATTTGTTCGTTTGTTGGTTTGTTGGTTTGTTGGTTTGTTGGTTTGTTGGTTTGTTGGTTTATTGGTTTATTTGTTTGTTGGTTTGTTGGTTTGTTGGTTTGTTGGTTTGTTGGTTTGTTGGTTTTTTGGTTTGTTGGTTTGTTGGTTTGTTGGTTTATTTGTTTGTTGGTTTATTGGTTTGTTGGTTTGTTCGTTTGTTGGTTTGTTGGTTTATTGGTTTGTTCGTTTGTTGGTTTGTTGGTTTGTTGGTTTGTTGTTTTGTTCGTTTGTTGGTTTGTTCGTTTGTTGGTTTGTTTGTTTGTTGGTTTGTTCGTTTGTTGGTTTGTTGGTTACTTGGTTTGTTGGTTTGTTGGTTTGTTGGTTTGTTGGTCTGTTGGTTTGTTGGTTTGTTGGTTTGTTGGTTTGTTGGTTTGTTGGTTTGTTGGTTTGTTGGTTTGTTGGTTTGTTGGTATGTTGGTTTGTTGGTTTGTTGGTTTGTTGGTTTGTTGGTTTGTTGGTTTTTTGGTTTGTTGGTTTGTTGGATTCTTGGTTTGTTGGTTTGTTGGTTTGTTGGTTTGTTGGTTTGTTCGTTTGTTGACTTGTTGGTTTGTTGGTTTGTTGGTTTGTTGTTTTGTTCGTTTGTTGGTTTGCTCGTTTGTTGGTTTGTTGGTTTGTTCGTTTGTTGGTTTGTTGGTTACTTGGTTTGTTGGTTTGTTGGTCTGTTGGTCTGTTGGTTTGTTTGTTTGTTGGTTTGTTGGTTTGTTGGTTTGTTGGGTTGTTGGTTTGTTGGTTTGTTTGTTTGTTGGTTTGTTGGTTTGTTGGTTTGCTGGTTTTTTGGTTTGGTGGTTTGTTGGTTTGTTGGTTTGTTGGTTTGTTGGTTTGTTGGTTTGTTGGTTTGTTGGTTTGTTGGTTTGTTGGTTTGTTGGTTTGTTAGTTTGTGGGTTTGTTGGTTTGTTAATTTGTTGGTTTGTTGGTTTGTTGGTTTGTTGGTTTGTTGGTTTGTTGGTTTGTTGGTTTGTTGGTTTGTTGTTTTGTTCGTTTGTTGGTTTGCTTGTTTGTTGGTTTGTTTGTTGGTTGGTTTGTTCGTTTGTTGGTTTGTTGGTTACTTGGTTTGTTGGTTTGTTGGTATGTTGGTCTGTTGGTTTGTTTGTTTGTTGGTTTGTTGGTTTTTTGGTTTGTTGGTTTGTTGGTTTGTTGGTTTGTTTTTTTGTTGGTTTGTTGGTTTGCTGGTTTTTTGGTTTGGTGGTTTGTTGGTTTGTTGGTTTGTTGGTTTGTTGGTTTGTTGGTTTGTTGGTTTGTTGGTTTGTTGGTTTGTGGGTTTGTTGGTTTGTTGGTTTGTTGGTTTGTTGGTTTGTTGGTTTGTTGGTTTGTTCGTTTGTTGACTTGTTGGTTTGTTGTTTTGTTCGTTTGTTGGTTTGTTCGTTTGTTGGTTATTAGTTTGTTCGTTTGTTGGTTTGTTGGTTACTTGGTTTGTTGGTTTGTTGGTTTGTTGGTTTGCCGGTCTGTTGGCTTGTTGGTTTGTTGGTTTGTTTGTTTGTTGGTTTGTTGTTTTGTTGGTTTGTTGGTTTGTTGGTTTGTTTATTTGTTCGTTTGTTGGTTTGTTGGTTTGTTGGTTTGTTGGTTTGTTGGTTTGTTGGTTTGTTGGTTTGTTGGTTTGTTGGTTTGTTGGTTTGTTGGTTTGTTGGTTTGTTGGTTTGTTGGTTTGTTGGTTTGTTGGTTTGTTGGTTTGTTGGTTTGTTGGCTTGTTGGTTTGTTGGTTTGTTGGTTTGTCGGTTTGTTGGTTTGTTCGTTTGTTGGTTTGTCCGTTTGTTGGTTTGTTGGTTACTTGGTTTGTTGGTTTGTTGGTTTGTTGGTTTGTTGGTTTGTTGGTTTGTTGGTTTGTTCGTTTGTTGGTTTGTTGGTTTGTTCGTTTGTTAGTATGTTGGTTTGTTGGTTTGTTGGTTTGTTCGTTTGTTGACTTGTTGGTTTGTTGCTTTGTTCGTTTGTTGGTTTGTTCGTTTGTTGGTTTGTTTGTTTATTGGTTTGTTCGTTTGTTGGTTTGTTGGTTACTTGGTTTGTTGGTTTGTTGGTTTGTTGGTTTGTCGGTCTGTTGGCTTGTTGGTTTGTTGGTTTGTTTGTTTGTTGGTTTGTTGTTTTGTTGGTTTGTTGGTTTGTTTATTTGTTCGTTTGTTGGTTTGTTGGTTTGTTGGTTTGTTGGTTTGTCGGTTTGTTGGTTTGTTGGTTTGTTGGTTTGTCGGTCTGTTGGCTTGTTGGTTTGTTGGTTTGTTTGTTTGTTGGTTTGTTGTTTTGTTGGTTTGTTGGTTTGTTGGTTTGTTGGTTTCTTTATTTGTTCGTTTGTTGGTTTCTTGGTTTGTTGGTTTGTTGGTTTGTTGGTTTGTTGGTTTGTTGGTTTGTTGGTTTGTTGGTTTGTTGGTTTGTTGGTTTGTTGGTTTGTTGGTTTGTTGGTTTGTTGGTTTGTTGGTTTGTTGGTTTGTTGGCTTGTTGGTTTGTTGGTTTGTTGGTTTGTCGGTTTGTTGGTTTGTTCGTTTGTTGGTTTGTCCGTTTGTTGGTTTGTTGGTTACTTGGTTTGTTGGTTTGTTGGTTTGTTGGTTTGTTGGTTTGTTGGTTTGTTCGTTTGTTGGTTTGTTGGTTTGTTCGTTTGTTAGTATGTTGGTTTGTTGGTTTGTTGGTTTGTTCGTTTGTTGACTTGTTGGTTTGTTGTTTTGTTCGTTTGTTGGTTTGTTCGTTTGTTGGTTTGTTTGTTAATTGGTTTGTTCGTTTGTTGGTTTGTTGGTTACTTGGTTTGTTGGTTTGTTGGTTTGTTTATTTGTTCGTTTGTTGGTTTGTTGGTTTGTTGGTTTGTTGGTTTGTTGGTTTGTTGGTTTGTTGGTTTGTTGGTTTGTTCGTTTGTTGGTTTGTTGGTTTGTTGGTTTGTTGGTTTATTGGTTTGTTGGTTTGTTGGTTTGTTGGTTTGTTGGTTTGTTGGTTTGTTGGTTTGTCGGTTTGTTGGTTTGTTCGTTTGTTGGTTTGTTCGTTTGTTGATTTGTTGGTTACTTGCTTTGTTGGTTTGTTGGTTTGTTGGTTTGTTGGCCTGTCGGTTTGTTGGTTTGTTGGTTTGTTCATTTGTTGGTGTGTTTGTTTGTTGGTTTTTTGGTTTGTTGGTTTGTTGGTTTGTTGGTTTGTTCGTTTGTTGACTTGTTGGTTTGTTGGCTTGTTGGCTTGTTGGTTTGTTGGTTTGTATGTTTGTTGGTCTGTTGGTTTGTTGGTTTGTTGGTTTGTTGGTTTGTGTGTTTGTTGGTTTGTTGGTTTGTGGATTTGTTGGTTTGTTAGTTTGTTGGTTTGTTGGTTTGTTGGATTGTTGGTTACTTGGTTTGTTTGGTTGTTGGTTTGTTGGTTTGTTGGTTTGTTGGTTTGTTCGTTTGTTGGCTTGTTGGTTTGTTGGCTTGTTGGTTTATTGGTTTGTTGGTTTGTTGGTTTGTTGGTTTGTTGGTTTGTTGGTTTGTTGGTTTGTTGGTTTGTTGGCTTGTTGGTTTGTTGGTTTGTTGGTTTGTTGGTTTGTTGGTTTGTTGGTTTGTTGGTTTGTTGGTTTGTTGGTTTGTTGGTTTGTTGGTTTGTTGGTTTGTTGGTTTTTTGGTTTGTTGGTTTTTTGGTTTGTTGGTTTGTTGGTTTGTTGGTTTGTTGGTTTGTTGGTTTGTTGGTTTGTTGGTTTGTTGGTTTGTTGGTTTGTTGGTTTGTTGGTTTGTTGGTTTGTTGGTTTGTTGGTTTGTTCGTTTTTTGGTTTGTTGGTTTGTTGGTTTGTTGGTTTGTTGGTTTGTTGGTTTGTTGGTTTGTTGGTTTGTTAGTTTGTTGGTTTGTTGGCTTGTTGGTTTGTTGGCTTATTTGTTTGTTGGTTTGTTGGTTTGTTGGCTTGTTGGTTTGTTGGTTTGTTGGTTTGTTGGTTTGTTGGTTTTTTCGTTTGTTGGTTTGTTCGTTTGTTGGTATGTTGGTTTGTTTGTTTATTGGTTTGTTTGTTTGTTGGTTTTTTTTTCGTTTGTTGGCTTGTTGGTTTGTTGGCTTGTTGGCTTGTTGGTTTGTTGGTTTGTTGGTTTGTTGGTTTGTTGGTTTGTTGGTTTGTGGGTTTGTTGGTTTGTTGGTTTGTGGGTTTGTTGGTTTGTTGGTTTGTTGGTTTGTTGGTTTGTTGGTTTGTTCGTTTGTTGGTTTGTTGGTTACTTGGTTTGTTGGTTACTTGGTTTGTTGGTTTGTTGGTTTGTTGGTTTGTTGGTTTGTTGGTTTGTTGGTTTGTTGGTTTGTTGGTTTGTTGGTTTGTTGGTTTGTTGGTTTGTTGGTTTGTTGGTTTGTTGGTTTGTTGGTTTGTTGGTTTGTTGGTTTGTTGGTTTGTTGGTTTGTTGGTTTGTTGGTTTGTTGGTTTGTTGGTTTGTTGGTTTGTTGGTTTGTTGGTTTGTTGGTTTGTTGGTTTGTTGGCTTGTTGGTTTGTTGGTTTGTTGGTTTGTCGGTTTGTTGGTTTGTTGGTTTGTTGGTTTGTCCGTTTGTTGGTTTGTTGGTTACTTGGTTTGTTGGTTTGTTGGTTTGTTGGTTTGTTGGTTTGTTCGTTTGTTGGTTGGTTGGTTTGTTCGTTTGTTAGTATGTTGGTTTGTTGGTTTGTTGGTTTGTTCGTTTGTTGACTTGTTGGTTTGTTGTTTTGTTCGTTTGTTGGTTTGTTCGTTTGTTGGTTTGTTTGTTTATTGGTTTGTTTGTTTGTTGGTTTGTTGGTTACTTGGTTTGTTGGTTTGTTGGTTTGTTGGTTTGTCGGTCTGTTGGCTTGTTGGTTTGTTGGTTTGTTTGTTTGTTGGTTTGTTGTTTTGTTGGTTTGTTGGTTTGTTGGTTTGTTGGTTTGTTTATTTGTTCGTTTGTTGGTTTGTTGGTTTGTTGGTTTGTTGGTTTGTTGGTTTGTTGGTTTGTTGGTTTGTTGGTTTGTTGGTTTGTTCGTTTGTTGGTTTGTTGGCTTGTTGGTTTGTTGGTTTGTTGGTTTGTTGGTTTGTTGGTTTGTCGGTTTGTTGGTTTGTTGGTTTGTTGGCTTGTTGGTTTGTTGGTTTGTTGGTTTGTCGGTTTGTTGGTTTGTTCGTTTGTTGGTTTGTTGGTTTGTTGGTTTGTTGGTTACTTGGTTTGTTGGTTTGTTGGTTTGTTGGTTTGTTGGCCTGTCGGTTTGTTGGTTTGTTGGTTTGTTGATTTGTTGGTTTGTTTGTTTGTTGGTTTTTTGGTTTGTTATTTTGTTGGTTTGTTGGTTTGTTCGTTTGTTGGTTTGTTGGTTTGTTCGTTTGTTAGTATGTTGGTTAGTTGGTTTGTTGGTTTGTTCGTTTGTTGACTTGTTGGTTTGTTGTTTTGTTCGTTTGTTGGTTTGTTCGTTTGTTGGTTTGTTTGTTTATTGGTTTGTTCGTTTGTTTGTTTGTTGGTTACTTGGTTTGTTGGTTTGTTTATTTGTTCGTTTGTTGGTTTGTTGGTTTGTTGGTTTGTTGGTTTGTTGGTTTGTTCGTTTGTTGGTTTGTTGGTTTGTTGGTTTGTTGGTTTGTTGGTTTGTTGGTTTGTTGGTTTGTTGGTTTGTTGGTTTGTTGGTTTGTCGGTTTGTTGGTTTGTTCGTTTGTTGGTTTGTTCGTTTGTTGATTTGTTTGTTACTTGGTTTGTTGGTTTGTTGGTTTGTTGGTTTGTTGGTTTGTTGGTTTGTTTGTTTGTTGGTTTGTTGGTTTGTTGGTTTGTTGGTTTGTTGGTTTGTTGGTTTGTTGGTTTGTTGGTTTGTTGGTTTGTTGGTTTGTTGGCTTGTTGGTTTGTTGGTTTGTTGGTTTGTCGGTTTGTTGGTTTGTTCGTTTGTTGGTTTGTCCGTTTGTTGGTTTGTTGGTTACTTGGTTTGTTGGTTTGTTGGTTTGTTGGTTTGTTGGTTTGTTGGTTTGTTGGTTTGTTGGTTTGTTGGTTTGTTGGTTTGTTCGTTTGTTGGTTTGTTGGTTTGTTCGTTTGTTAGTATGTTGGTTTGTTGGTTTGTTGGTTTGTTCGTTTGTTGACTTGTTGGTTTGTTGTTTTGTTCGTTTGTTGGTTTGTTCGTTTGTTGGTTTGTTTGTTTATTGGTTTGTTTGTTTGTTGGTTTGTTGGTTACTTGGTTTGTTGGTTTGTTGGTTTGTTGGTTTGTCGGTCTGTTGGCTTGTTGGTTTGTTGGTTTGTTTGTTTGTTGGTTTGTTGTTTTGTTGGTTTGTTGGTTTGTTGGTTTGTTTATTTGTTCGTTTGTTGGTTTGTTGGTTTGTTGGTTTGTTGGTTTGTTGGTTTGTTGGTTTGTTGGTTTGTTGGTTTGTTCGTTTGTTGTTTTTTTGGCTTGTTGGTTTGTTGGTTTGTTGGTTTGTTGGTTTGTTGGTTTGTCGGTTTGTTGGTTTGTTGGTTTGTTGGCTTGTTGGTTTGTTGGTTTGTTGGTTTGTCGGTTTGTTGGTTTGTTCGTTTGTTGGTTTGTTGGTTTGTTGGTTTGTTGGTTACTTGGTTTGTTGGTTTGTTGGTTTGTTGGTTTGTTGGCCTGTCGGTTTGTTGGTTTGTTGGTTTGTTGATTTGTTGGTTTGTTTGTTTGTTGGTTTTTTGGTTTGTTGGTTTGTTGGTTTGTTGGTTTGTTCGTTTGTTGACTTGTTGGTTTGTTGGCTTGTTGGTTTGTTGGTTTGTTTGTTTGTTGGTCTGTTGGTTTGTTGGTTTGTTGGTTTGTTGGTTTGTGTGTTTGTTGGTTTGTTGGTTTGTGGATTTGTTGGTTTGTTAGTTTGTTGGTTTGTTGGTTACTTGGTTTGTGGGTTTGTTGGTCTGTTGGTCTGTTGGTTTGTTGGTTTGTTGGTTTTTTGGTTTGGTGGTTTGTTGGTTTGTTGGTTTGTTGGTTTCTTGGTTTGTTGGTTTGTTGGTTTGTTGGTTTGTTGGTTTGTTGGTTTGTTGGTTTGTTGGTTTGTTGGCTTGTGGGTTTGTTGGTTTGTTGGTTTGTTGGTTTGTTGGTTTGTTGGTTTGTTGGTTTAATGGTTTGTTGGTTTGTTGGTTTGTTCGTTTGTTGGTTTGTTGGTTTGTTGGTTTGTTGGTTTGTTGGTTTGTTCGTTTGTTGGTTTGTTGGTTTGTTCGTTTGTTAGTATGTTTGTTTGTTGGTTTGTTGCTTTGTTCGTTTGTTGGCTTGTTGGTTTGTTGTTTTGTTCGTTTGTTGGTTTGTTCGTTTGTTGGTTTGTTTGTTTATTGGTTTGTTCGTTTGTTGGTTTCTTGGTTACTTGGTTTGTTGGTTTGTTGGTTTGTTGGTTTGTTGGTCTGTTGGCTTGTTGGTTTGTTGGTTTGTTTGTTTGTTGGTTTGTTGGTTTGTTGGTTTGTTGGTTTGTTGGTTTGTTGGTTTGTTGGTTTGTTGGTTTGTTGGTTTGTCGGTCTGTTGGCTTGTTGGTTTGTTGGTTTGTTTGTTTGTTGGTTTGTTGTTTTGTTGGTTTGTTGGTTTGTTGGTTTGTTTATTTGTTCGTTTGTTGGTTTGTTGGTTTGTTGGTTTGTTGGTTTGTTGGTTTGTTGGTTTGTTGGTTTGTTCGTTTGTTGGTTTGTTGGCTTGTTGGTTTGTTGGTTTGTTGGTTTGTTGGTTTGTTGGTTTGTCGGTTTGTTGGTTTGTTGGTTTGTTGATTTGTTGGTTTGTTTGTTTGTTGGTTTTTTGGTTTGTTGGTTTGTTGGTTTGTTGGTTTGTTCGTTTGTTGACTTGTTTGTTTGTTGGCTTGTTGGCTTGTTGGTTTGTTGGTTTGTTTGTTTGTTGGTCTGTTGGTTTGTTGGTTTGTTGGTTTGTTGGTTTGTGTGTTTGTTGGTTTGTTGGTTTGTGGATTTGTTGGTTTGTTAGTTTGTTGGTTTGTTGGTTACTTGGTTTGTGGGTTTGTTGGTCTGTTGGTCTGTTGGTTTGTTGGTTTGTTGGTTTTTTGGTTTGGTGGTTTGTTGGTTTGTTGGTTTGTTGGTTTCTTGGTTTGTTGGTTTGTTGGTTTGTTGGTTTGTTGGTTTGTTGGTTTGTTGGTTTGTTGGTTTGTTGGCTTGTGGGTTTGTTGTTCTGTTGGTTTGTTGGTTTGTTGGTTTGTTGGTTTGTTGGTTTAATGGTTTGTTGGTTTGTTGGTTTGTTCGTTTGTTGGTTTGTTGGTTTGTTGGTTTGTTGGTTTGTTGGTTTGTTCGTTTGTTGGTTTGTTGGTTTGTTCGTTTGTTAGTATGTTTGTTTGTTGGTTTGTTGGTTTGTTCGTTTGTTGGCTTGTTGGTTTGTTGTTTTGTTCGTTTGTTGGTTTGTTCGTTTGTTGGTTTGTTTGTTTATTGGTTTGTTCGTTTGTTGGTTTCTTGGTTACATGGTTTGTTGGTTTGTTGGTTTGTTGGTTTGTTGGTCTGTTGGCTTGTTGGTTTGTTGGTTTGTTTGTTTGTTGGTTTGTTGGTTTGTTGGTTTGTTGGTTTGTTGGTTTGTTGGTTTGTTGGTTTGTTGGTTTGTTGGTTTGTTGGTTTGTTGGTTTGTTGGTTTGTTGGTTTGTTCGTTTGTTGGTTTGGTGGCTTGTTGGTTTGTTGGTTTGTTGGTTTGTTGGTTTGTTGGTTTGTTCGTTTGTTGGTTTGTTGGTTTGTTCGTTTGTTAGTATGTTGGTTTGTTGGTTTGTTGGTTTGTTGGTTTGTTGGTTTGTTGGTTTGTTGGTTTGTTGGTCTGTTGGTTTGTTGGTCTGTTGGTTTGATGGTTTGTTGGTTTGTTGGTTTGTTGGTTTGTTGGTTTGTTGGTTTGTTGGTTTGTTGGTTTGTTGGTTTGTTCGTTTGTTGGTATGTTGGTTTGTTGATTTGCTCGTTTGTTGGCTTGTTGGTTTGTTGGTTTGTTGGTTTGTTGGTTTGTTGGTTTGTTCGTTTGTTGGTTTGTTGGTTTGTTGGTTTGTTGGTTCGTTGGTTTGTTGGTTTGTTGGTTTGTTGGTTTGTTGGCTTGTTGGTTTGTTCGTTAGTTGGCTTGTTGGTTTGTTGGCTGGTTGGTTTGTTGGTTTTTTGGTTTATTGTCTTGTTGGTTTGTTGGTTTGTTTGTTTGTTGGTTTGTTGGTTTGTTGGTTGGTTGGTGTGTTGGTTTGTTGGTTTGTTGGTTGGTTGGTGTGTTGGTTTGTTGGTTTGTTGGTTTGTTGGTTTGTAGGTTTGTTGGTTTCTTGGTTTGTTGGATTGTTGGTTACTTGGTTTGTTTGTTTGTTGGTTTGTTGGTTTTTTCGTTTGTTGGCTTGTTGGTTTGTTGGCTTCTTGGCTTGTTGGTTTGTTGGTTTGTTGGTTTGTTTGTTTGTTTGTTTGTTGGTTTCTTGGTTTGTTGGATTGTTGGTTACTTGGTTTGTTTGTTTGTTGGTTTGTTATTTTGTTGGTTAGTTGGTTTGTTCGTTTGTTAGTATGTTGGTTTGCTCGTTTGTTAGTTTGTTGGTTTGTTGGTTTGTTGGTTTGTTGGTTTGTTGGTTTGTTGGTTTGTTGGTTTGTTGGTTCGTTGGTTTGTTGGTTTGTTGGCTTGTTGGCTTGTTGGCTTGTTGGTTTGTTGGTTTGTTGGTTTGTTGGTTACTTGGTTTGTTGGTTTGTTAGTTTCTTGGTTTGTTGGTTTGTTGGTTTGGTGGTTTGTTGGTTTGTTGGTTTGTTGGTTTGTTGGTTTGTTGGTTTGTTAGTTTGTTGGTTTGCTGGTTTGTTGGTTTGTTGGTTTGTTGGTTTGTTGGTTTGTTGGTTTGTTGATTCGTTCGTTTGTTTGTTTGTTGGTTTGTTGGTTTGTTTGTTTGTTGGTTTATTTGTTTGTTGGTTTGTTGGTTTGTTGGTTTGTTCGTTTGTTGGCTTGTTGGTTTGTTAGCTTGTTGCCTTGTTGGTTTGTTTGTTTGTTGGTTTGTTGGTTTGTTGGTTTGTTGGTTTTTTGGTTTATTGGTTTGTTGGTTTGTTGATTTGTTCGTTTGTTGGTTTGTTGGTTTGTTGGTTTGTTGGTTTATTGGTTTATTTGTTTGTTGGTTTGTTGGTTTGTTGGTTTATTTGTTTGTTGGTTTGTTGGTTTGTTGGTTTGTTGGTTTGTTGGTTTGTTGGTTTGTTGGTTTGTTGGTTTGTTGGTTTGTTGGTTTGTTGGCTTGTTGGTTTGTTGGCTTGTTGGCTTGTTGGTTTGTTGGTATGTTGGTTTGTTGGTTTGTTGGTTTGTTGGTTGGTTGGTTTTTTGGTTTGTCGTCTTGTTGGTTTGTTGGTTTGTTGGTTTTTTGGTTTGTTGGTTTGTTTGTTTGTTTGTTTGTTTTTTTGTTGGTTTGTTGGTTTGTTTGTTCGTTGGTTTGTTGGTTTGTTGGTTTGTTGGTTTGCTGGTTTTTTGGCTTGTTGGTTTGTTCGTTTGTTGGCTTGTTGGTTTGTTGGCTTGTTGGTTTGTTGGTTTGTTGGTTTGTTGGTTTGTTGGTTTGTTGGTTTTTTGGTTTGTTGTCTTGTTGGTTTGTTGGTTTGTTGGTTTATTGGTTTGTTGGTTTGTTTGTTTGTTGGTTTTTTGGTTTGTTGGTTTGTTTGTTTGTTTGTTTGTTTGTTTGTTTGTTCGTTCGTTGGTTTATTGGTTTGTTGGTTTGTTGGTTTGTTTGCTTGTTTGTTTCTTGGTTTGTTGGATTGTTGGTTACTTGGTTTGTTTGTTTGTTTGTTTGTTTGTTTGTTGGTTTTTTGGTTCGTTGGTTTGTTGGTTTGTTGGTTTGTTGGTTTGTTGGTTTGTTGGTTTGTTGGTTTGTTGGTTTGTTGGTTTGTTGGTTTGTTGGTTTGTTGGTTTGTTGGTTTGTTGGTTTGTTGGTTTGTTGGTTTGTTCGTTTTTTGGTTTGTTGGTTTGTTGGTTTGTTGGTTTGTTGGTTTGTTGGTTTGTTGGTTTGTTGGTTTGTTGGTTTGTTGGTTTTTTCGTTTGTTTGTTTGTTGGTTTATTGGTTTATTGGTTTGTCGGTTTGTTCATTTGTTGGTTTGTTGGTTTCTTCGTTTGTTGGTATGTTGGTTTCTTGGTTTGTTCGTTTGTTGGTTTGTTGGTTTCTTCGTTTGTTGGTATGTTGGTTTGTTGGTTTGTTCGTTTGTTGGTTTGTTGGTTTGTTGGTTTTTTGATTTGTTCATTTGTTGGTTTGTTGGTATGTTGGTTTGTTGGATTGTTGGTTTGTTGTTTTATTTGTTTGTTGGTTTGTTGGTTTGTTGGTTTGTTGGTTTGTTGGTTTGTTCGTTTGTTGGTTTGTTGGTTTGTTGGTTTGTTGGTTTGTTGGTTTGTTGGTTTGTTGATTTGTTCGTTTTTTGGTTTGTTGGTTTGTTGGTTTGTTCGTTTGTTGGCTTGTTGGTTTGTTGGCTTGCCGGCTTGTTGGTTTGTTGGTTTGTTGGTTTGTTGGTTTTTTGGTTTGTTGGTTTTTTGGTTTGTTGGTTTGTTGGTTTGTTGGTTTGTTGGTTTATTGATTTGTTCGTTTGTTGGTTTGTTGGCTTGTTGGTTTGTTGGTTTGTTGGTTTGTTGGTTTGTTGGTTTGTTGGTTTTTTGGTTTGTTGTCTTGTTGGTTTCTTGGTTTGTTGGTTTGTTGGTTTGTTGGTTTGTTGGTTTGTTGGTTTGTTGGTTTGTTGGTTTTTTGGTTTGTTGGTTTGTTTGTTTGTTTGTTTGTTTGTTTGTTCGTTCGTTGGTTTGTTGGTTTGTTGGTTTGTTGGTTTGTTTGCTTGTTGGTTTCTTCGTTTGTTGGTATGTTGGTTTGTTGGTTTGTTGGTTTGTTGGTTTGTTCGTTTGTTGGTTTGTTGGTTTGTTGGTTTTTTTATTTGTTCATTTGTTGGTTTGTTGGTATGTTGGTTTGTTGGTTTGTTGGTTTGTTGGTTTATTTGTTTGTTGGTTTGTTGGTTTGTTGGTTTGTTGGTTTGTTGGTTTGTTGGTATGTTGGTTTGTTGGTTTGTTGGTTTGTTGGTTTGTTGGTTTGTTGGTTTGTTGGTTTGCTGGTTTGTTCGTTTGTTGGTTTTTTGGTTTGTTCGTTTGTTGGTATGTTGGTTTGCTGGTTTGTTGGTTTGTTCGTTTGTTCGTTTTTTGGTTTGTTGGTTTGTTGGTTTGTTGGTTTGTTCGTTTGTTGGCTTGTTGGTTTGTTGGCTTGCTGGCTTGTTGGTTTGTTGGTTTGTTGGTTTGTTGGTTTTTACGTTTGTTGGTCTGTTGGTTTGGTGGTCTGTTGGTTTGATGGTTTGTTGGTTTGTTGGTTTGTTGGTTTGTTGGTTTGTTGGTTTGTTGGTTTGTTGGTTTGTTGGTTTGTTCGTTTGTTGGTATGTTGGTTTGTTGATTTGCTCGTTTGTTGGCTTGTTGGTTTGTTGGTTTGTTGGTTTGTTGGTTTGTTCGTTTGTTGGTTTGTTGGTTTGTTGGTTTGTTGGTTTGTTGGTTCGTTGGTTTGTTGGTTTGTTGGTTTGTTGGTTTGTTGGCTTGTTGGTTTGTTCGTTAGTTGGCTTGTTGGTTTGTTGGTTTGTTGGCTGGTTGGTTTGTTGGTTTGTTGGTTTTTTGGTTTATTGTCTTGTTGGTTTGTTGGTTTGTTTGTTTGTTGGTTTGTTGGTTTGTTGGTTGGTTGGTGTGTTGGTTTGTTGGTTTGTTGGTTGGTTGGTGTGTTGGTTTGTTGGTTTGTTGGTTTGTTGGTTTGTAGGTTTGTTGGTTTCTTGGTTTGTTGGATTGTTGGTTACTTGGTTTGTTTGTTTGTTGGTTTGTTGGTTTTTTCGTTTGTTGGCTTGTTGGTTTGTTGGTTTGTTGGTTTGTTGGTTTGTTGGTTTGTTGGTTTGTTGGTTTGTTGGTTTGTTGGTTTTTTCGTTTGTTTGTTTGTTGGTTTATTGGTTTATTGGTTTGTCGGTTTGTTCATTTGTTGGTTTGTTGGTTTCTTCGTTTGTTGGTATGTTGGTTTGTTGGTTTGTTCGTTTGTTGGTTTGTTGGTTTCTTCGTTTGTTGGTATGTTGGTTTGTTGGTTTGTTCGTTTGTTGGTTTGTTGGTTTGTTGGTTTTTTGATTTGTTCATTTGTTGGTTTGTTGGTATGTTGGTTTGTTGGATTGTTGGTTTGCTGTTTTATTTGTTTGTTGGTTTGTTGGTTTGTTGGTTTGTTGGTTTGTTGGTTTGTTCGTTTGTTGGTTTGTTGGTTTGTTGGTTTGTTGGTTTGTTGGTTTGTTGGTTTGTTGATTTGTTCATTTTTTGGTTTGTTGGTTTGTTGGTTTGTTCGTTTGTTGGCTTGTTGGTTTGTTGGCTTGCCGGCTTGTTGGTTTGTTGGTTTGTTGGTTTGTTGGTTTTTTGGTTTGTTGGTTTTTTGGTTTGTTGGTTTGTTGGTTTGTTGGTTTGTTGGTTTATTGATTTGTTCGTTTGTTGGTTTGTTGGCTTGTTGGTTTGTTGGTTTGTTGGTTTGTTGGTTTGTTGGTTTGTTGGTTTTTTGGTTTGTTGTCTTGTTGGTTTCTTGGTTTGTTGGTTTGTTGGTTTGTTGGTTTGGTGGCTTGTTGGTTTGTTGGTTTGTTGGTTTGTTGGTTTGTTGGTTTGTTCGTTTGTTGGTTTGTTGGTTTGTTCGTTTGTTAGTATGTTGGTTTGTTGGTTTGTTGGTTTGTTGGTTTGTTGGTTTGTTGGTTTGTTGGTTTGTTGGTCTGTTGGTTTGTTGGTCTGTTGGTTTGATGGTTTGTTGGTTTGTTGGTTTGTTGGTTTGTTGGTTTGTTGGTTTGTTGGTTTGTTGGTTTGTTGGTTTGTTCGTTTGTTGGTATGTTGGTTTGTTGATTTGCTCGTTTGTTGGCTTGTTGGTTTGTTGGTTTGTTGGTTTGTTGGTTTGTTGGTTTGTTCGTTTGTTGGTTTGTTGGTTTGTTGGTTTGTTGGTTCGTTGGTTTGTTGGTTTGTTGGTTTGTTGGTTTGTTGGCTTGTTGGTTTGTTCGTTAGTTGGCTTGTTGGTTTGTTGGCTGGTTGGTTTGTTGGTTTTTTGGTTTATTGTCTTGTTGGTTTGTTGGTTTGTTTGTTTGTTGGTTTGTTGGTTTGTTGGTTGGTTGGTGTGTTGGTTTGTTGGTTTGTTGGTTGGTTGGTGTGTTGGTTTGTTGGTTTGTTGGTTTGTTGGTTTGTAGGTTTGTTGGTTTCTTGGTTTGTTGGATTGTTGGTTACTTGGTTTGTTTGTTTGTTGGTTTGTTGGTTTTTTCGTTTGTTGGCTTGTTGGTTTGTTGGCTTCTTGGCTTGTTGGTTTGTTGGTTTGTTGGTTTGTTTGTTTGTTTGTTTGTTGGTTTCTTGGTTTGTTGGATTGTTGGTTACTTGGTTTGTTTGTTTGTTGGTTTGTTATTTTGTTGGTTAGTTGGTTTGTTCGTTTGTTAGTATGTTGGTTTGCTCGTTTGTTAGTTTGTTGGTTTGTTGGTTTGTTGGTTTGTTGGTTTGTTGGTTTGTTGGTTTGTTGGTTTGTTGGTTCGTTGGTTTGTTGGTTTGTTGGCTTGTTGGCTTGTTGGCTTGTTGGTTTGTTGGTTTGTTGGTTTGTTGGTTACTTGGTTTGTTGGTTTGTTAGTTTCTTGGTTTGTTGGTTTGTTGGTTTGGTGGTTTGTTGGTTTGTTGGTTTGTTGGTTTGTTGGTTTGTTGGTTTGTTAGTTTGTTGGTTTGCTGGTTTGTTGGTTTGTTGGTTTGTTGGTTTGTTGGTTTGTTGATTCGTTCGTTTGTTTGTTTGTTGGTTTGTTGGTTTGTTTGTTTGTTGGTTTATTTGTTTGTTGGTTTGTTGGTTTGTTGGTTTGTTCGTTTGTTGGCTTGTTGGTTTGTTAGCTTGTTGCCTTGTTGGTTTGTTTGTTTGTTGGTTTGTTGGTTTGTTGGTTTGTTGGTTTTTTGGTTTATTGGTTTGTTGGTTTGTTGATTTGTTCGTTTGTTGGTTTGTTGGTTTGTTGGTTTGTTGGTTTGTTGGTTTATTGGTTTATTTGTTTGTTGGTTTGTTGGTTTGTTGGTTTATTTGTTTGTTGGTTTGTTGGTTTGTTGGTTTGTTGGTTTGTTGGTTTGTTGGTTTGTTGGTTTGTTGGTTTGTTGGTTTGTTGGTTTGTTGGCTTGTTGGTTTGTTGGCTTGTTGGCTTGTTGGTTTGTTGGTATGTTGGTTTGTTGGTTTGTTGGTTTGTTGGTTGGTTGGTTTTTTGGTTTGTCGTCTTGTTGGTTTGTTGGTTTGTTGGTTTTTTGGTTTGTTGGTTTGTTTGTTTGTTTGTTTGTTTTTTTGTTGGTTTGTTGGTTTGTTTGTTCGTTGGTTTGTTGGTTTGTTGGTTTGTTGGTTTGCTGGTTTTTTGGCTTGTTGGTTTGTTCGTTTGTTGGCTTGTTGGTTTGTTGGCTTGTTGGTTTGTTGGTTTGTTGGTTTGTTGGTTTGTTGGTTTGTTGGTTTTTTGGTTTGTTGTCTTGTTGGTTTGTTGGTTTGTTGGTTTATTGGTTTGTTGGTTTGTTTGTTTGTTGGTTTTTTGGTTTGTTGGTTTGTTTGTTTGTTTGTTTGTTTGTTTGTTTGTTCGTTCGTTGGTTTATTGGTTTGTTGGTTTGTTGGTTTGTTTGCTTGTTTGTTTCTTGGTTTGTTGGATTGTTGGTTACTTGGTTTGTTTGTTTGTTTGTTTGTTTGTTTGTTGGTTTTTTGGTTCGTTGGTTTGTTGGTTTGTTGGTTTGTTGGTTTGTTGGTTTGTTGGTTTGTTGGTTTGTTGGTTTGTTGGTTTGTTGGTTTGTTGGTTTGTTGGTTTGTTGGTTTGTTGGTTTGTTGGTTTGTTCGTTTTTTGGTTTGTTGGTTTGTTGGTTTGTTGGTTTGTTGGTTTGTTGGTTTGTTGGTTTGTTGGTTTGTTGGTTTGTTGGTTTTTTCGTTTGTTTGTTTGTTGGTTTATTGGTTTATTGGTTTGTCGGTTTGTTCATTTGTTGGTTTGTTGGTTTCTTCGTTTGTTGGTATGTTGGTTTGTTGGTTTGTTCGTTTGTTGGTTTGTTGGTTTCTTCGTTTGTTGGTATGTTGGTTTGTTGGTTTGTTCGTTTGTTGGTTTGTTGGTTTGTTGGTTTTTTGATTTGTTCATTTGTTGGTTTGTTGGTATGTTGGTTTGTTGGATTGTTGGTTTGTTGTTTTATTTGTTTGTTGGTTTGTTGGTTTGTTGGTTTGTTGGTTTGTTGGTTTGTTCGTTTGTTGGTTTGTTGGTTTGTTGGTTTGTTGGTTTGTTGGTTTGTTGGTTTGTTGATTTGTTCGTTTTTTGGTTTGTTGGTTTGTTGGTTTGTTCGTTTGTTGGCTTGTTGGTTTGTTGGCTTGCCGGCTTGTTGGTTTGTTGGTTTGTTGGTTTGTTGGTTTTTTGGTTTGTTGGTTTTTTGGTTTGTTGGTTTGTTGGTTTGTTGGTTTGTTGGTTTATTGATTTGTTCGTTTGTTGGTTTGTTGGCTTGTTGGTTTGTTGGTTTGTTGGTTTGTTGGTTTGTTGGTTTGTTGGTTTTTTGGTTTGTTGTCTTGTTGGTTTCTTGGTTTGTTGGTTTGTTGGTTTGTTGGTTTGTTGGTTTGTTGGTTTGTTGGTTTGTTGGTTTTTTGGTTTGTTGGTTTGTTTGTTTGTTTGTTTGTTTGTTTGTTCGTTCGTTGGTTTGTTGGTTTGTTGGTTTGTTGGTTTGTTTGCTTGTTGGTTTCTTCGTTTGTTGGTATGTTGGTTTGTTGGTTTGTTGGTTTGTTGGTTTGTTCGTTTGTTGGTTTGTTGGTTTGTTGGTTTTTTTATTTGTTCATTTGTTGGTTTGTTGGTATGTTGGTTTGTTGGTTTGTTGGTTTGTTGGTTTATTTGTTTGTTGGTTTGTTGGTTTGTTGGTTTGTTGGTTTGTTGGTTTGTTGGTATGTTGGTTTGTTGGTTTGTTGGTTTGTTGGTTTGTTGGTTTGTTGGTTTGTTGGTTTGTTGGTTTGTTCGTTTGTTGGTTTTTTGGTTTGTTCGTTTGTTGGTATGTTGGTTTGCTGGTTTGTTGGTTTGTTCGTTTGTTCGTTTTTTGGTTTGTTGGTTTGTTGGTTTGTTGGTTTGTTCGTTTGTTGGCTTGTTGGTTTGTTGGCTTGCTGGCTTGTTGGTTTGTTGGTTTGTTGGTTTGTTGGTTTTTACGTTTGTTGGTCTGTTGGTTTGGTGGTCTGTTGGTTTGATGGTTTGTTGGTTTGTTGGTTTGTTGGTTTGTTGGTTTGTTGGTTTGTTGGTTTGTTGGTTTGTTGGTTTGTTCGTTTGTTGGTATGTTGGTTTGTTGATTTGCTCGTTTGTTGGCTTGTTGGTTTGTTGGTTTGTTGGTTTGTTGGTTTGTTCGTTTGTTGGTTTGTTGGTTTGTTGGTTTGTTGGTTTGTTGGTTCGTTGGTTTGTTGGTTTGTTGGTTTGTTGGTTTGTTGGCTTGTTGGTTTGTTCGTTAGTTGGCTTGTTGGTTTGTTGGTTTGTTGGCTGGTTGGTTTGTTGGTTTTTTGGTTTATTGTCTTGTTGGTTTGTTGGTTTGTTTGTTTGTTGGTTTGTTGGTTTGTTGGTTTGTTGGTTGGTTGGTGTGTTGGTTTGTTGGTTTGTTGGTTGGTTGGTGTGTTGGTTTGTTGGTTTGTTGGTTTGTTGGTTTGTAGGTTTGTTGGTTTCTTGGTTTGTTGGATTGTTGGTTACTTGGTTTGTTTGTTTGTTGGTTTGTTGGTTTTTTCGTTTGTTGGCTTGTTGGTTTGTTGGTTTGTTGGTTTGTTGGTTTGTTGGTTTGTTGGTTTGTTGGTTTGTTGGTTTGTTGGTTTTTTCGTTTGTTTGTTTGTTGGTTTATTGGTTTATTGGTTTGTCGGTTTGTTCATTTGTTGGTTTGTTGGTTTCTTCGTTTGTTGGTATGTTGGTTTGTTGGCTTCTTGGCTTGTTGGTTTGTTGGTTTGTTGGTTTGTTTGTTTGTTTGTTTGTTGGTTTCTTGGTTTGTTGGATTGTTGGTTACTTGGTTTGTTTGTTTGTTGGTTTGTTATTTTGTTGGTTAGTTGGTTTGTTCGTTTGTTAGTATGTTGGTTTGCTCGTTTGTTAGTTTGTTGGTTTGTTGGTTTGTTGGTTTGTTGGTTTGTTGGTTTGTTGGTTTGTTGGTTTGTTGGTTCGTTGGTTTGTTGGTTTGTTGGCTTGTTGGCTTGTTGGCTTGTTGGTTTGTTGGTTTGTTGGTTTGTTGGTTACTTGGTTTGTTGGTTTGTTAGTTTCTTGGTTTGTTGGTTTGTTGGTTTGGTGGTTTGTTGGTTTGTTGGTTTGTTGGTTTGTTGGTTTGTTGGTTTGTTAGTTTGTTGGTTTGCTGGTTTGTTGGTTTGTTGGTTTGTTGGTTTGTTGGTTTGTTGATTCGTTCGTTTGTTTGTTTGTTGGTTTGTTGGTTTGTTTGTTTGTTGGTTTATTTGTTTGTTGGTTTGTTGGTTTGTTGGTTTGTTCGTTTGTTGGCTTGTTGGTTTGTTAGCTTGTTGCCTTGTTGGTTTGTTTGTTTGTTGGTTTGTTGGTTTGTTGGTTTGTTGGTTTTTTGGTTTATTGGTTTGTTGGTTTGTTGATTTGTTCGTTTGTTGGTTTGTTGGTTTGTTGGTTTGTTGGTTTGTTGGTTTATTGGTTTATTTGTTTGTTGGTTTGTTGGTTTGTTGGTTTATTTGTTTGTTGGTTTGTTGGTTTGTTGGTTTGTTGGTTTGTTGGTTTGTTGGTTTGTTGGTTTGTTGGTTTGTTGGTTTGTTGGTTTGTTGGCTTGTTGGTTTGTTGGCTTGTTGGCTTGTTGGTTTGTTGGTATGTTGGTTTGTTGGTTTGTTGGTTTGTTGGTTGGTTGGTTTTTTGGTTTGTCGTCTTGTTGGTTTGTTGGTTTGTTGGTTTTTTGGTTTGTTGGTTTGTTTGTTTGTTTGTTTGTTTTTTTGTTGGTTTGTTGGTTTGTTTGTTCGTTGGTTTGTTGGTTTGTTGGTTTGTTGGTTTGCTGGTTTTTTGGCTTGTTGGTTTGTTCGTTTGTTGGCTTGTTGGTTTGTTGGCTTGTTGGTTTGTTGGTTTGTTGGTTTGTTGGTTTGTTGGTTTGTTGGTTTTTTGGTTTGTTGTCTTGTTGGTTTGTTGGTTTGTTGGTTTATTGGTTTGTTGGTTTGTTTGTTTGTTGGTTTTTTGGTTTGTTGGTTTGTTTGTTTGTTTGTTTGTTTGTTTGTTTGTTCGTTCGTTGGTTTATTGGTTTGTTGGTTTGTTGGTTTGTTTGCTTGTTTGTTTCTTGGTTTGTTGGATTGTTGGTTACTTGGTTTGTTTGTTTGTTTGTTTGTTTGTTTGTTGGTTTTTTGGTTCGTTGGTTTGTTGGTTTGTTGGTTTGTTGGTTTGTTGGTTTGTTGGTTTGTTGGTTTGTTGGTTTGTTGGTTTGTTGGTTTGTTGGTTTGTTGGTTTGTTGGTTTGTTGGTTTGTTGGTTTGTTGGTTTGTTCGTTTTTTGGTTTGTTGGTTTGTTGGTTTGTTGGTTTGTTGGTTTGTTGGTTTGTTGGTTTGTTGGTTTGTTGGTTTGTTGGTTTTTTCGTTTGTTTGTTTGTTGGTTTATTGGTTTATTGGTTTGTCGGTTTGTTCATTTGTTGGTTTGTTGGTTTCTTCGTTTGTTGGTATGTTGGTTTGTTGGTTTGTTCGTTTGTTGGTTTGTTGGTTTCTTCGTTTGTTGGTATGTTGGTTTGTTGGTTTGTTCGTTTGTTGGTTTGTTGGTTTGTTGGTTTTTTGATTTGTTCATTTGTTGGTTTGTTGGTATGTTGGTTTGTTGGATTGTTGGTTTGTTGTTTTATTTGTTTGTTGGTTTGTTGGTTTGTTGGTTTGTTGGTTTGTTGGTTTGTTCGTTTGTTGGTTTGTTGGTTTGTTGGTTTGTTGGTTTGTTGGTTTGTTGGTTTGTTGATTTGTTCGTTTTTTGGTTTGTTGGTTTGTTGGTTTGTTCGTTTGTTGGCTTGTTGGTTTGTTGGCTTGCCGGCTTGTTGGTTTGTTGGTTTGTTGGTTTGTTGGTTTTTTGGTTTGTTGGTTTTTTGGTTTGTTGGTTTGTTGGTTTGTTGGTTTGTTGGTTTATTGATTTGTTCGTTTGTTGGTTTGTTGGCTTGTTGGTTTGTTGGTTTGTTGGTTTGTTGGTTTGTTGGTTTGTTGGTTTTTTGGTTTGTTGTCTTGTTGGTTTCTTGGTTTGTTGGTTTGTTGGTTTGTTGGTTTGTTGGTTTGTTGGTTTGTTGGTTTGTTGGTTTTTTGGTTTGTTGGTTTGTTTGTTTGTTTGTTTGTTTGTTTGTTCGTTCGTTGGTTTGTTGGTTTGTTGGTTTGTTGGTTTGTTTGCTTGTTGGTTTCTTCGTTTGTTGGTATGTTGGTTTGTTGGTTTGTTGGTTTGTTGGTTTGTTCGTTTGTTGGTTTGTTGGTTTGTTGGTTTTTTTATTTGTTCATTTGTTGGTTTGTTGGTATGTTGGTTTGTTGGTTTGTTGGTTTGTTGGTTTATTTGTTTGTTGGTTTGTTGGTTTGTTGGTTTGTTGGTTTGTTGGTTTGTTGGTATGTTGGTTTGTTGGTTTGTTGGTTTGTTGGTTTGTTGGTTTGTTGGTTTGTTGGTTTGTTGGTTTGTTCGTTTGTTGGTTTTTTGGTTTGTTCGTTTGTTGGTATGTTGGTTTGCTGGTTTGTTGGTTTGTTCGTTTGTTCGTTTTTTGGTTTGTTGGTTTGTTGGTTTGTTGGTTTGTTCGTTTGTTGGCTTGTTGGTTTGTTGGCTTGCTGGCTTGTTGGTTTGTTGGTTTGTTGGTTTGTTGGTTTTTACGTTTGTTGGTCTGTTGGTTTGGTGGTCTGTTGGTTTGATGGTTTGTTGGTTTGTTGGTTTGTTGGTTTGTTGGTTTGTTGGTTTGTTGGTTTGTTGGTTTGTTGGTTTGTTCGTTTGTTGGTATGTTGGTTTGTTGATTTGCTCGTTTGTTGGCTTGTTGGTTTGTTGGTTTGTTGGTTTGTTGGTTTGTTCGTTTGTTGGTTTGTTGGTTTGTTGGTTTGTTGGTTTGTTGGTTCGTTGGTTTGTTGGTTTGTTGGTTTGTTGGTTTGTTGGCTTGTTGGTTTGTTCGTTAGTTGGCTTGTTGGTTTGTTGGTTTGTTGGCTGGTTGGTTTGTTGGTTTTTTGGTTTATTGTCTTGTTGGTTTGTTGGTTTGTTTGTTTGTTGGTTTGTTGGTTTGTTGGTTTGTTGGTTGGTTGGTGTGTTGGTTTGTTGGTTTGTTGGTTGGTTGGTGTGTTGGTTTGTTGGTTTGTTGGTTTGTTGGTTTGTAGGTTTGTTGGTTTCTTGGTTTGTTGGATTGTTGGTTACTTGGTTTGTTTGTTTGTTGGTTTGTTGGTTTTTTCGTTTGTTGGCTTGTTGGTTTGTTGGTTTGTTGGTTTGTTGGTTTGTTGGTTTGTTGGTTTGTTGGTTTGTTGGTTTGTTGGTTTTTTCGTTTGTTTGTTTGTTGGTTTATTGGTTTATTGGTTTGTCGGTTTGTTCATTTGTTGGTTTGTTGGTTTCTTCGTTTGTTGGTATGTTGGTTTGTTGGTTTGTTCGTTTGTTGGTTTGTTGGTTTCTTCGTTTGTTGGTATGTTGGTTTGTTGGTTTGTTCGTTTGTTGGTTTGTTGGTTTGTTGGTTTTTTGATTTGTTCATTTGTTGGTTTGTTGGTATGTTGGTTTGTTGGATTGTTGGTTTGCTGTTTTATTTGTTTGTTGGTTTGTTGGTTTGTTGGTTTGTTGGTTTGTTGGTTTGTTCGTTTGTTGGTTTGTTGGTTTGTTGGTTTGTTGGTTTGTTGGTTTGTTGGTTTGTTGATTTGTTCGTTTTTTGGTTTGTTGGTTTGTTGGTTTGTTCGTTTGTTGGCTTGTTGGTTTGTTGGCTTGCCGGCTTGTTGGTTTGTTGGTTTGTTGGTTTGTTGGTTTTTTGGTTTGTTGGTTTTTTGGTTTGTTGGTTTGTTGGTTTGTTGGTTTGTTGGTTTATTGATTTGTTCGTTTGTTGGTTTGTTGGCTTGTTGGTTTGTTGGTTTGTTGGTTTGTTGGTTTGTTGGTTTGTTGGTTTTTTGGTTTGTTGTCTTGTTGGTTTCTTGGTTTGTTGGTTTGTTGGTTTGTTGGTTTGTTGGTTTGTTGGTTTGTTGGTTTGTTGGTTTTTTGGTTTGTTGGTTTGTTTGTTTGTTTGTTTGTTTGTTTGTTCGTTCGTTGGTTTGTTGGTTTGTTGGTTTGTTGGTTTGTTTGCTTGTTGGTTTCTTCGTTTGTTGGTATGTTGGTTTGTTGGTTTGTTGGTTTGTTGGTTTGTTCGTTTGTTGGTTTGTTGGTTTGTTGGTTTTTTTATTTGTTCATTTGTTGGTTTGTTGGTATGTTGGTTTGTTGGTTTGTTGGTTTGTTGGTTTATTTGTTTGTTGGTTTGTTAGTTTGTTGGTTTGTTGGTTTGTTGGTTTGTTGGTATGTTGGTTTGTTGGTTTGTTGGTTTGTTGGTTTGTTGGTTTGTTGGTTTGTTGGTTTGTTGGTTTGTTGGTTTGTTCGTTTGTTGGTTTTTTGGTTTGTTCGTTTGTTGGTATGTTGGTTTGCTGGTTTGTTGGTTTGTTCGTTTGTTCGTTTTTTGGTTTGTTGGTTTGTTGGTTTGTTGGTTTGTTGGTTTGTTCGTTTGTTGGCTTGTTGGTTTGTTGGCTTGCTGGCTTGTTGGTTTGTTGGTTTGTTGGTTTGTTGGTTTTTACGTTTGTTGGTCTGTTGGTTTGTTGGTCTGTTGGTTTGATGGTTTGTTGGTTTGTTGGTTTGTTGGTTTGTTGGTTTGTTGGTTTGTTGGTTTGTTGGTTTGTTGGTTTGTTCGTTTGTTGGTATGTTGGTTTGTTGATTTGCTCGTTTGTTGGCTTGTTGGTTTGTTGGTTTGTTGGTTTGTTGGTTTGTTCGTTTGTTGGTTTGTTGGTTTGTTGGTTTGTTGGTTTGTTGGTTCGTTGGTTTGTTGGTTTGTTGGTTTGTTGGTTTGTTGGCTTGTTGGTTTGTTCGTTAGTTGGCTTGTTGGTTTGTTGGCTGGTTGGTTTGTTGGTTTGTTGGTTTTTTGGTTTATTGTCTTGTTGGTTTGTTGGTTTGTTTGTTTGTTGGTTTGTTGGTTTGTTGGTTGGTTGGTGTGTTGGTTTGTTGGTTTGTTGGTTGGTTGGTGTGTTGGTTTGTTGGTTTGTTGGTTTGTTGGTTTGTAGGTTTGTTGGTTTCTTGGTTTGTTGGATTGTTGGTTACTTGGTTTGTTTGTTTGTTGGTTTGTTGGTTTTTTCGTTTGTTGGCTTGTTGGTTTGTTGGCTCCTTGGCTTGTTGGTTTGTTGGTTTGTTGGTTTGTTTGTTTGTTTGTTTGTTGGTTTCTTGGTTTGTTGGATTGTTGGTTACTTGGTTTGTTTGTTTGTTGCTTTGTTATTTTGTTGGTTAGTTGGTTTGTTCGTTTGTTAGTATGTTGGTTTGTTCGTTTGTTAGTTTGTTGGTTTGTTGGTTTGTTGGTTTGTTGGTTTGTTGGTTTGTTGGTTTGTTGGTTTGTTGGTTTGTTGGTTTGTTGGTTTGTTGGTTTGTTGGTTTGTTGGTTTGTTGGCTTGTTGGCTTGTTGGCTTGTTGGTTTGTTGGTTTGTTGGTTTGTTGGTTACTTGGTTTGTTGGTTTGTTGGTTTCTTGGTTTGTTGGTTTGTTGGTTTGGTGGTTTGTTGGTTTGTTGGTTTGTTGGTTTGTTGGTTTGTTGGTTTGTTGGTTTGTTAGTTTGTCGGTTTGTTTGTTTGTTGGTTTATTTGTTTGTTGGTTTGTTGGTTTGTTGGTTTGTTCGTTTGTTGGCTTGTTGGTTTGTTAGCTTGTTGCCTTGTTGGTTTGTTGGTTTGTTGGTTTGTTGGTTTGTTGGTTTGTTGGTTTGTTGATTTGTTCGTTTGTTTGTTTGTTGGTTTGTCGGTTTGTTTGCTTGTTGGTTTATTTGTTTGTTGGTTTGTTGGTTTGTTGGTTTGTTCGTTTGTTGGCTTGTTGGTTTGTTAGCTTGTTGCCTTGTTGGTTTGTTTGTTTGTTGGTTTGTTGGTTTGTTGGTTTGTTGGTTTTTTGGTTTATTGGTTTGTTGGTTTGTTGATTTGTTCGTTTGTTGGTTTGTTGGTTTGTTGGTTTGTTGGTTTGTTGGTTTGTTGGTTTATTGGTTTATTTGTTTGTTGGTTTGTTGGTTTGTTGGTTTGTTGGTTTATTTGTTTGTTGGTTTGTTGGTTTGTTGGTTTGTTGGTTTGTTGGTTTGTTGGTTTGTTGGTTTGTTGGTTTGTTGGTTTGTTGGTTTGTTGGCTTTTTGGTTTGTTGGCTTGTTGGCTTGTTGGTTTGTTGGTATGTTGGTTTGTTGGTTTGTTGGTTTGTTGGTTGGTTGGTTTTTTGGTTTGCCGTCTTGTTGGTTTGTTGGTTTGTTGGTTTTTTGGTTTGTTGGTTTGTTTGTTTGTTTGTTTGTTTTTTTGTTGGTTTGTTGGTTTGTTTGTTCGTTGGTTTGTTGGTTTGTTGGTTTGTTGGTTTGGTGGTTTTTTGGCCTGTTGGTTTGTTCGTTTGTTGGCTTGTTGGTTTGTTGGCTTGTTGGTTTGTTGGTTTGTTGGTTTGTTGGTTTGTTGGTTTGTTGGTTTTTTGGTTTGTTGTCTTGTTGGTTTGTTGGTTTGTTGGTTTATTGGTTTGTTGGTTTGTTTGTTTGTTGGTTTTTTGGTTTGTTGGTTTGTTTGTTTGTTTGTTTGTTTGTTTGTTTGTTCGTTCGTTGGTTTATTGGTTTGTTGGTTTGTTTGCTTGTTTGTTTCTTGGTTTGTTGGATTGTTGGTTACTTGGTTTGTTTGTTTGTTTGTTTGTTTGTTTGTTGGTTTTTTGGTTCGTTGGTTTGTTGGTTTGTTGGTTTGTTGGTTTGTTGGTTTGTTGGTTTGTTGGTTTGTTGGTTTGTTGGTTTGTTGGTTTGTTGGTTTGTTGGTTTGTTGGTTTGTTGGTTTGTTGGTTTGTTCGTTTTTTGGTTTGTTGGTTTGTTGGTTTGTTGGTTTGTTGGTTTGTTGGTTTGTTGGTTTGTTGGTTTTTTCGTTTGTTTGTTTGTTGGTTTATTGGTTTATTGGTTTGTCGGTTTGTTCATTTGTTGGTTTGTTGGTTTCTTCGTTTGTTGGTATGTTGGTTTGTTGGTTTGTTCGTTTGTTGGTTTGTTGGTTTGTTGGTTTTTTGATTTGTTGATTTGTTGGTTTGTTGGTATGTTGGTTTGTTGGTTTGTTGGTTTGTTGTTTTATTTGTTTGTCGGTTTGTTGGTTTGTTGGTTTGTTGGTTTGTTGGTTTGTTGGTATGTTGGTTTGTTGGTTTGTTGGTTTGTTGGTTTGTTGGTTTGTTGGTTTGTTGGTTTGTTGGTTTGTTCGTTTGTTGGTTTTTTGGTTTGTTTGTTTGTTCGTATGTTGGTTTGCTGGTTTGTTGGTTTGTTCGTTTGTTGGTTTGTTGGTTTGTTGGTTTGTTGGTTTGTTGGTTTGTTGATTTGTTCGTTTTTTGGTTTGTTGGTTTGTTGGTTTGTTCGTTTGTTGGCTTGTTGGTTTGTTGGCTTGCTGGCTTGTTGGTTTGTTGGTTTGTTGGTTTGTTGGTTTTTTGGTTTGTTGGTTTTTTGGTTTGTTGGTTTGTTGGTTTGTTGGTTTGTTGGTTTATTGATTTGTTCGTTTGTTGGTTTGTTGGCTTGTTGGTTTGTTGGTTTGTTGGTTTGTTGGTTTGTTGGTTTGTTGGTTTTTTGGTTTGTTGTCTTGTTGGTTTGTTGGTTTGTTGGTTTGTTGGTTTGTTGGTTTGTTGGTTTGTTGGTTTGTTGGTTTGTTGGTTTGTTGGTTTTTTGGTTTGTTGGTTTGTTTGTTTGTTTGTTTGTTTGTTTGTTCGTTCGTTGGTTTGTTGGTTTGTTGGTTTGTTGGTTTGTTTGCTTGTTGGTTTCTTCGTTTGTTGGTATGTTGGTTTGTTGGTTTGTTGGTTTGTTGGTTTGTTCGTTTGTTGGTTTGTTGGTTTGTTGGTTTTTTTATTTGTTCATTTGTTGGTTTGTTGGTATGTTGGTTTGTTGGTTTGTTGGTTTGTTGGTTTATTTGTTTGTTGGTTTGTTGGTTTGTTGGTTTGTTGGTATGTTGGTTTGTTGGTTTGTTGGTTTTTTGTTTTGTTGGTTTGTTGGTTTGTTGGTTTGTTGGTTTGTTGGTTTGTTCGTTTGTTGGTTTTTTGGTTTGTTCGTTTGTTGGTATGTTGGTTTGCTGGTTTGTTGGTTTGTTCGTTTGTTCGTTTTTTGGTTTGTTGGTTTGTTGGTTTGTTGGTTTGTTCGTTTGTTGGCTTGTTGGTTTGTTGGCTTGCTGGCTTGTTGGTTTGTTGGTTTGTTGGTTTGTTGGTTTTTACGTTTGTTGGTTTTTTGGTTTGTTGTCTTGTTGGTTTGTTGGTTTGTTGGTTTGTTGGTTTGTTGGGTTGTTGGTTTGTTGGTTTGTTGGTTTGTTGGTTTTTTGGTTTGTTGGTTTGTTTGTTTGTTTGTTTGTTTGTTTGTTTGTTCGTTCGTTGGTTTGTTGGTTTGTTGGTTTGTTGGTTTGTTTGCTTGTTTGTTTCTTGGTTTGTTGGTTTGTTGGATTGTTGGTTACTTGGTTTGTTTGTTTGTTTGTTTGTTGGTTTTTTGGTTCGTTGGTTTGTTGGTTTGTTGGTTTGTTGGTTTGTTGGTTTGTTGGTTTGTTGGTTTGTTGGTTTGCTGGTTTGTTGGTTTGTTGATTTGTTCGTTTGTTTGTTTGTTGGTTTGTTGGTTTGTTTGTTTGTTGGTTTATTTGTTTGTTGGCTTCTTGGCTTGTTGGTTTGTTGGTTTGTTGGTTTGTTTGTTTGTTTGTTTGTTGGTTTCTTGGTTTGTTGGATTGTTGGTTACTTGGTTTGTTTGTTTGTTGGTTTGTTATTTTGTTGGTTAGTTGGTTTGTTCGTTTGTTAGTATGTTGGTTTGTTCGTTTGTTAGTTTGTTGGTTTGTTGGTTTGTTTGTTTGTTGGTTTGTTTATTTGTTGGTTTGTTGGTTTGTTGGTTTGTTCGTTTGTTGGCTTGTTGGTTTGTTAGCTTGTTGCCTTGTTGGTTTGTTTGTTTGTTGGTTTGTTGGTTTGTTGGTTTGTTGGTTTTTTGGTTTATTGGTTTGTTGGTTTGTTGGTTTGTTGATTTGTTCGTTTGTTGGTTTGTTGGTTTGTTGGTTTGTTGGTTTGTTGGTTTGTTGGTTTGTTGGTTTATTGGTTATTTGTTTGTTGGTTTGTTGGTTTGTTGGTTTGTTGGTTTATTTGTTTGTTGGTTTGTTGGTTTGTTGGTTTGTTGGTTTGTTGGTTTGTTGGTTTGTTGGTTTGTTGGTTTGTTGGTTTGTTGGCTTGTTGGTTTGTTGGCTTGTTGGCTTGTTGGTTTGTTGGTATGTTGGTTTGTTGGTTTGTTGGTTTGTTGGTTTGTTGGTTGGTTGGTTTTTTGGTTTGTCGTCTTGTTGGTTTGTTGGTTTGTTGGTTTTTTGGTTTGTTGGTTTGTTTGTTTGTTTGTTTGTTTTTTTGTTGGTTTGTTGGTTTGTTTGTTCGTTGGTTTGTTGGTTTGTTGGTTTGTTGGTTTGCTGGTTTTTTGGCTTGTTGGTTTGTTCGTTTGTTGGCTTGTTGGTTTGTTGGCTTGTTGGTTTGTTGGTTTGTTGGTTTGTTGGTTTGTTGGTTTGTTGGTTTTTTGGTTTGTTGTCTTGTTGGTTTGTTGGTTTGTTGGTTTATTGGTTTGTTGGTTTGTTTGTTTGTTGGTTTTTTGGTTTGTTGGTTTGTTTGTTTGTTTGTTTGTTTGTTTGTTTGTTCGTTCGTTGGTTTATTGGTTTGTTGGTTTGTTGGTTTGTTTGCTTGTTTGTTTCTTGGTTTGTTGGATTGTTGGTTACTTGGTTTGTTTTTTTGTTTGTTTGTTTGTTGGTTTTTTGGTTCGTTGGTTTGTTGGTTTGTTGGTTTGTTGGTTTGTTGGTTTGCTGGTTTGTTGGTTTGTTGGTTTGTTGGTTTGTTCGGTTTTTGGTTTGTTGGTTTGTTGGTTTGTTGGTTTGTTGGTTTGTTGGTTTGTTGGTTTGTTGGTTTGTTGGTTTGTTGGTTTTTTCGTTTGTTTGTTTGTTGGTTTATTGGTTTATTGGTTTGTCGGTTTGTTCATTTGTTGGTTTGTTGGTTTCTTCGTTTGTTGGTATGTTGGTTTGTTGGTTTGTTCGTTTGTTGGTTTGTTGGTTTGTTGGTTTTTTGATTTGTTCATTTGTTGGTTTGTTGGTATGTTGGTTTGTTGGTTTGTTGGTTTGTTGGTTTGTTGGTTTATTTGTTTGTTGGTTTGTTGGTTTGTTGGTTTGTTGGTTTGTTGGTTTGTTGGTATGTTGGTTTGTTGGTTTGTTGGTTTGTTGGTTTGTTGGTTTGTTGGTTTGTTGGTTTGTTGGTTTGTTCGTTTGTTGGATTTTTGGTTTGTTTGTTTGTTGGTATGTTGGTTTGCTGGTTTGTTGGTTTGTTGGTTTGTTGGTTTGTTGGTTTGTTGGTTTGTTGGTTTGTTGGTTTGTTGATTTGTTCGTTTTTTGGTTTGTTGGTTTGTTGGTTTGTTCGTTTGTTGGCTTGTTGGTTTGTTGGCTTGCTGGCTTGTTGGTTTGTTGGTTTGTTGGTTTGTTGGTTTTTTGGTTTGTTGGTTTTTTGGTTTGTTGGTTTGTTGGTTTGTTGGTTTGTTGGTTTATTGATTTGTTCGTTTGTTGGTTTGTTGGCTTGTTGGTTTGTTGGTTTGTTGGTTTGTTGGTTTGTTGGTTTGTTGGTTTTTTGGTTTGTTGTCTTGTTGGTTTGTTGGTTTGTTGGTTTGTTGGTTTGTTGGTTTGTTGGTTTGTTGGTTTGTTGGTTTGTTGGTTTTTTGGTTTTTTGGTTTGTTGGTTTGTTTGTTTGTTTGTTTGTTTGTTTGTTTGTTTGTTCGTTCGTTGGTTTGTTGGTTTGTTCGTTTGTTGGTTTGTTTGCTTGTTGGTTTCTTCGTTTGTTGGTATGTTGGTTTGTTGGTTTGTTGGTTTGTTGGTTTGTTCGTTTGTTGGTTTGTTGGTTTGTTGGTTTTTTGATTTGTTCATTTGTTGGTTTGTTGGTATGTTGGTTTGTTGGTTTGTTGGTTTGTTGGTTTATTTGTTTGTTGGTTTGTTGGTTTGTTGGTTTGTTTATTTGTTGGTTTGTTGGTTTGTTGGTTTGTTCGTTTGTTGGCTTGTTGGTTTGTTAGCTTGTTGCCTTGTTGGTTTGTTTGTTTGTTGGTTTGTTGGTTTGTTGGTTTGTTGGTTTTTTGGTTTATTGGTTTGTTGGTTTGTTGGTTTGTTGATTTGTTCGTTTGTTGGTTTGTTGGTTTGTTGGTTTGTTGGTTTGTTGGTTTGTTGGTTTATTGGTTATTTGTTTGTTGGTTTGTTGGTTTGTTGGTTTGTTGGTTTATTTGTTTGTTGGTTTGTTGGTTTGTTGGTTTGTTGGTTTGTTGGTTTGTTGGTTTGTTGGTTTGTTGGTTTGTTGGTTTGTTGGCTTGTTGGTTTGTTGGCTTGTTGGCTTGTTGGTTTGTTGGTATGTTGGTTTGTTGGTTTGTTGGTTTGTTGGTTTGTTGGTTGGTTGGTTTTTTGGTTTGTCGTCTTGTTGGTTTGTTGGTTTGTTGGTTTTTTGGTTTGTTGGTTTGTTTGTTTGTTTGTTTGTTTTTTTGTTGGTTTGTTGGTTTGTTTGTTCGTTGGTTTGTTGGTTTGTTGGTTTGTTGGTTTGCTGGTTTTTTGGCTTGTTGGTTTGTTCGTTTGTTGGCTTGTTGGTTTGTTGGCTTGTTGGTTTGTTGGTTTGTTGGTTTGTTGGTTTGTTGGTTTGTTGGTTTTTTGGTTTGTTGTCTTGTTGGTTTGTTGGTTTGTTGGTTTATTGGTTTGTTGGTTTGTTTGTTTGTTGGTTTTTTGGTTTGTTGGTTTGTTTGTTTGTTTGTTTGTTTGTTTGTTTGTTCGTTCGTTGGTTTATTGGTTTGTTGGTTTGTTGGTTTGTTTTCTTGTTTGTTTCTTCGTTTGTTGGATTGTTGGTTACTTGGTTTGTTTTTTTGTTTGTTTGTTTGTTTGTTTGTTGGTTTTTTGGTTCGTTGGTTTGTTGGTTTGTTGGTTTGTTGGTTTGTTGGTTTGCTGGTTTGTTGGTTTGTTGGTTTGTTGGTTTGTTCGGTTTTTGGTTTGTTGGTTTGTTGGTTTGTTGGTTTGTTGGTTTGTTGGTTTGTTGGTTTGTTGGTTTGTTGGTTTGTTGGTTTTTTCGTTTGTTTGTTTGTTGGTTTATTGGTTTATTGGTTTGTCGGTTTGTTCATTTGTTGGTTTGTTGGTTTCTTCGTTTGTTGGTATGTTGGTTTGTTGGTTTGTTCGTTTGTTGGTTTGTTGGTTTGTTGGTTTTTTGATTTGTTCATTTGTTGGTTTGTTGGTATGTTGGTTTGTTGGTTTGTTGGTTTGTTGGTTTATTTGTTTGTTGGTTTGTTGGTTTGTTGGTTTGTTGGTTTGTTGGTTTGTTGGTATGTTGGTTTGTTGGTTTGTTGGTTTGTTGGTTTGTTGGTTTGTTGGTTTGTTGGTTTGTTGGTTTGTTCGTTTGTTGGATTTTTGGTTTGTTTGTTTGTTGGTATGTTGGTTTGCTGGTTTGTTGGTTTGTTGGTTTGTTGGTTTGTTGGTTTGTTGGTTTGTTGGTTTGTTGGTTTGTTGATTTGTTCGTTTTTTGGTTTGTTGGTTTGTTGGTTTGTTCGTTTGTTGGCTTGTTGGTTTGTTGGCTTGCTGGCTTGTTGGTTTGTTGGTTTGTTGGTTTTTTGGTTTGTTGGTTTTTTGGTTTGTTGGTTTGTTGGTTTGTTGGTTTGTTGGTTTATTGATTTGTTCGTTTGTTGGTTTGTTGGCTTGTTGGTTTGTTGGTGTGTTGGTTTGTTGGTTTGTTGGTTTGTTGGTTTTTTGGTTTGTTGTCTTGTTGGTTTGTTGGTTTGTTGGTTTGTTGGTTTGTTGGTTTGTTGGTTTGTTGGTTTGTTGGTTTGTTGGTTTTTTGGTTTGTTGGTTTGTTTGTTTGTTTGTTTGTTTGTTTGTTTGTTTGTTCGTTCGTTGGTTTGTTGGTTTGTTCGTTTGTTGGTTTGTTTGCTTGTTGGTTTCTTCGTTTGTTGGTATGTTGGTTTGTTGGTTTGTTGGTTTGTTGGTTTGTTCGTTTGTTGGTTTGTTGGTTTGTTGGTTTTTTGATTTGTTCATTTGTTGGTTTGTTGGTATGTTGGTTTGTTGGTTTGTTGGTTTGTTGGTTTATTTGTTTGTTGGTTTGTTGGTTTGTTGGTTTGTTGGTTTGTTGGTATGTTGGTTTGTTGGTTTGTTGGTTTGTTGGTTTGTTGGTTTGTTGGTTTGTTGGTTTGTTGGTTTGTTGGTTTGTTGGTTTGTTGGTTTGTTTGTTTGTTGGTTTTTTGGTTTGTTCGTTTGTTGGTATGTTGGTTTGCTGGTTTGTTGGTTTGTTCGTTTGTTCGTTTTTTGGTTTTTTGGTTTGTTGGTTTGTTGGTTTGTTCGTTTGTTGGCTTGTTGGTTTGTTGGCTTGCTGGCTTGTTGGTTTGTTGGTTTGTTGGTTTGTTGGTTTTTACGTTTGTTGGTTTTTTGGGTTGTTGTCTTGTTGGTTTGTTGGTTTGTTGGTTTGTTGGTTTGTTGGTTTGTTGGTTTGTTGGTTTGTTGGTTTTTTGGTTTGTTGGTTTGTTTGTTTGTTTGTTTGTTTGTTTGTTTGTTTGTTCGTTCGTTGGTTTGTTGGTTTGTTGGTTTGTTGGTTTGTTTGCTTGTTTGTTTCTTGGTTTGTTGGTTTGTTGGATTGTTGGTTACTTGGTTTGTTTGTTTGTTTGTTTGTTGGTTTGTTGGTTTGTTGGTTTGTTGGTTTGTTGGTTTGTTGGTTTGTTGGTTTGCTGGTTTGTTGGTTTGTTGGTTTGTTGGTTTGTTCGTTTTTTGGTTTGTTGGTTTGTTGGTTTATTGGTTTGTTGGTTTGTTGGTTTGTTGGTTTGTTGGTTTGTTGGTTTGTTGGTTTTTTCGTTTGTTTGTTTGTTGGTTTATTGGTTTATTGGTTTGTCGGTTTGTTCATTTGTTGGTTTGTTGGTTTCTTCGTTTGTTGGTATGTTGGTTTGTTGGTTTGTTCGTTTGTTGGTTTGTTGGTTTGTTGGTTTTTTGATTTGTTCATTTGTTGGTTTGTTGGTATGTTGATTTGTTGGTTTGTTGGTTTGTTGGTTTGTTGGTTTATTTGTTTGTTGGTTTGTTGGTTTGTTGGTTTGTTGGTTTGTTGGTTTGTTGGTATGTTGGTTTGTTGGTTTGTTGGTTTGTTGGTTTGTTGGTTTGTTGGTTTGTTGGTTTGTTGGTTTGTTGGTTTGTTCGTTTGTTGGTTTTTTGGTTTGTTTCTTTGTTGGTATGTTGGTTTGCTGGTTTGTTGGTTTGTTGGTTTGTTGGTTTGTTGGTTTGTTGGTTTGTTGGTTTGTTGGTTTGTTGATTTGTTCGTTTTTTGGTTTGTTGGTTTGTTGGTTTGTTCGTTTGTTGGCTTGTTGGTTTGTTGGCTTGCTGGCTTGTTGGTTTGTTGGTTTGTTGGTTTGTTGGTTTTTTGGTTTGTTGGTTTTTTGGTTTGTTGGTTTGTTGGTTTGTTGGTTTGTTGGTTTATTGATTTGTTCGTTTGTTGGTTTGTTGGCTTGTTGGTTTGTTGGTTTGTTGGTTTGTTGGTTTGTTGGTTTGTTGGTTTTTTGGTTTGTTGTCTTGTTGGTTTGTTGGTTTGTTGGTTTGTTGGTTTGTTGGTTTGTTGGTTTGTTGGTTTGTTGGTTTGTTGGTTTGTTGGTTTTTTGGTTTGTTGGTTTGTTTGTTTGTTTGTTTGTTTGTTTGTTTGTTCGTTCGTTGGTTTGTTGGTTTGTTCGTTTGTTGGTTTGTTTGCTTGTTGGTTTCTTCGTTTGTTGGTATGTTGGTTTGTTGGTTTGTTGGTTTGTTCGTTTGTTGGTTTGTTGGTTTGTTGGTTTTTTGATTTGTTCATTTGTTGGTTTGTTGGTATGTTGGTTTGTTGGTTTGTTGGTTTGTTGGTTTATTTGTTTGTTGGTTTGTTGGTTTGTTGGTTTGTTGGTATGTTGGTTTGTTGGTTTGTTGGTTTGTTGGTTTGTTGGTTTGTTGGTTTGTTGGTTTGTTAGTTTGTTCGTTTGTTGGTTTTTTGGTTTGTTCGTTTGTTGGTATGTTGGTTTGCTGGTTTGTTGGTTTGTTCGTTTGTTCGTTTTTTGGTTTTTTGGTTTGTTGGTTTGTTGGTTTGTTCGTTTGTTGGCTTGTTGGTTTGTTGGCTTGCTGGCTTGTTGGTTTGTTGGTTTGTTGGTTTGTTGGTTTTTACGTTTGTTGGTTTTTTGGTTTGTTGTCTTGTTGGTTTGTTGGTTTGTTGGTTTGTTGGTTTGTTGGTTTGTTGGTTTGTTGGTTTGTTGGTTTTTTGGTTTGTTGGTTTGTTTGTTTGTTTGTTTGTTTGTTTGTTTGTTCGTTCGTTGGTTTGTTGGTTTGTTGGTTTGTTGGTTTGTTGGTTTGTTTGCTTGTTTGTTTCTTGGTTTGTTGGTTTGTTGGATTGTTGGTTACTTGGTTTGTTTGTTTGTTTGTTTGTTGGTTTTTTGGTTCGTTGGTTTGTTGGTTTGTTGGTTTGTTGGTTTGTTGGTTTGTTGGTTTGTTGGTTTGTTGGTTTGCTGGTTTGTTGGTTTGTTGGTTTGTTGGTTTGTTGGTTTGTTGATTTGTTCGTTTGTTTGTTTGTTGGTTTGTTGGTTTGTTTGTTTGTTGGTGTATTTGTTTGTTGGCTTCTTGGCTTATTGGTTTGTTGGTTTGTTGGTTTGTTTGTTTGTTTGTTTGTTGGTTTCTTGGTTTGTTGGATTGTTGGTTACTTGGTTTGTTTGTTTGTTGGTTTGTTATTTTGTTGGTTAGTTGGTTTGTTGGTTTGTTGGTTTGTTGGTTTGTTGGTTTGTTGGTTTGTTGGTATGTTGGTTTGTTGGTTTGTTGGTTTGTTGGTTTGTTGGTTTGTTGGTTTGTTGGTTTGTTGGTTTGTTCGTTTGTTGGTTTTTTGGTTTGTTCGTTTGTTGGTATGTTGGTTTGCTGGTTTGTTGGTTTGTTCGTTTGTTCGTTTTTTGGTTTGTTGGTTTGTTGGTTTGTTGGTTTGTTCGTTTGTTGGCTTGTTGGTTTGTTGGCTTGCTGGCTTGTTGGTTTGTTGGTTTGTTGGTTTGTTGGTTTTTACGTTTGTTGGTTTTTTGGTTTGTTGTCTTGTTGGTTTGTTGGTTTGTTGGTTTGTTGGTTTGTTGGTTTGTTGGTTTGTTGGTTTGTTGGTTTTTTGGTTTGTTGGATTGTTTGTTTGTTTGTTTGTTTGTTTATTTGTTCGTTCGTTGGTTTGTTGGTTTGTTGGTTTGTTGGTTTGTTGGTTTGTTTGCTTGTTTGTTTCTTGGTTTGTTGGTTTGTTGGATTATTGGTTACTTGGTTTGTTTGTTTGTTTGTTTGTTGGTTTTTTGGTTCGTTGGTTTGTTGGTTTGTTGGTTTGTTGGTTTGTTGGTTTGTTGGTTTGTTGGTTTGTTGGTTTGTTGGTTTGCTGGTTTGTTGGTTTGTTGGTTTGTTGGTTTGTTGGTTTGTTGATTTGTTCGTTTGTTTGTTTGTTGGTTTGTTGGTTTGTTTGTTTGTTGGTTTATTTGTTTGTTGGCTTCTTGGCTTGTTGGTTTGTTGGTTTGTTGGTTTGTTTGTTTGTTTGTTTGTTGGTTTCTTGGTTTGTTGGTTTGTTGGTTTGTTGGTTTGTTGGTTTGTTGATTTGTTCGTTTGTTTGTTTGTTGGTTTGTTGGTTTGTTTGTTTGTTGGTTTATTTGTTTGTTGGCTTCTTGGCTTGTTGGTTTGTTGGTTTGTTGGTTTGTTTGTTTGTTTGTTTGTTGGTTTCTTGGTTTGTTGGATTGTTGGTTACTTGGTTTGTTTGTTTGTTGGTTTGTTATTTTGTTGGTTAGTTGGTTTGTTCGTTTGTTAGTATGTTGGTTTGATCGTTTGTTAGTTTGTTGGTTTGTTGGTTTGTTGGTTTGTTGGTTTGTTGGTTTGTTGGTTTGTTGGTTTGTTGGTTTGTTGGTTTGTTGGTTTGTTGGTTTGTTGGCTTGTTGGTTTGTTGGTTTGTTGGTTTGTTGGTTACTTGGTTTGTTGGTTTGTTGGTTTCTTGGTTTGTTGGTTTGTTGGTTTGTTGGTTTGCTGGTTTATTTGTTTGTTGGTTTGTTGGTTTGTTGATTTGTTCGTTTGTTGGTTTGTTGGTTTGTTGGTTTGTTGGTTTGTTGGTTTGTTGGTTTATTGGGTTATTTGTTTGTTGTTTTGTTGGTTTGTTGGTTTGTTGGTTTATTTGTTTGTTGGTTTGTTGGTTTGTTGGTTTGTTGGTTTGTTGGTTTGTTGGTTTGTTGGTTTGTTGGTTTGTTGGATTGTTGGTTTGTTGGCTTGTTGGCTTGTTGGTTTGTTGGTATGTTGGTTTGTTGGTTTGTTGGTTTGTTGGTTTGTTGGTTTGTTGGTTTGTTGGTTTTTTGGTTTGTCGTATTGTTGGTTTGTTGGTTTGTTGGTTTGTTGGTTTTTTGGTTTGTTGGTTTGTTTGTTTGTTTGTTTGTTTTTTTGTTGGTTTGTTGGTTTGTTTGTTCATTGGTTTGTTGGTTTGTTGGTTTGTTGGTTTGTTGGCTTGTTGGTTTGTTCGTTTGTTGGCTTGTTGGTTTGTTGGCTTGTTGGTTTGTTGGTTTGTTGGTTTGTTGGTTTGTTGGTTTGTTGGTTTGTTGGTTTTTTGGTTTGTTGTCTTGTTCGTTTGTTGGTTTGTTGGTTTGTTGGTTTGTTGGTTTGTTGGTTTGTTTGTTTTTTGGTTTGTTGGTTTGTTTGTTTGTTTGTTTGTTTGTTTGTTCGTTCGTTGGTTTGTTGGTTTGTTGGTTTGTTGGTTTGTTTGCTTGTTTGTTTCTTGGTTTGTTGGTTTGTTGGATTGTTGGTTACTTGGTTTGTTTGTTTGTTTGTTTGTTGGTTTGTTGGTTTGTTGGTTTTTTGGTTTGTCATCTTGTTGGTTTGTTGGTTTGTTGGTTTGTTGGTTTGTTGGTTTTTTGGTTTGTTGGTTTGTTTGTTTGTTTGTTTGTTTGTTTGTTCGTTCGTTGGTTTGTTGGTTTGTTGGTTTGTTGGTTTGTTTGCTTGTTTGTTTCTTGGTTTGTTGGTTTGTTGGATTGTTGGTTACTTGGTTTGTTTGTTTGTTTGTTTGTTGGTTTGTTGGTTTGTTGGTTTTTTGGTTTGTCATCTTGTTGGTTTGTTGGTTTGTTGGTTTGTTGGTTTGTTGGTTTGTTGGCTTGTTGGTTTGTTTGTTTGTTGGCTTGTTGGTTTGTTGGCTTGTTGGTTTGTTGGTTTGTTGGTTTGTTGGTTTGTTGGTTTGTTGGTTTTTTGGTTTGTTGTCTTGTTGGTTTGTTGGTTTGTTGGTTTGTTGGTTTGTTGGTTTGTTGGTTTGTTTGTTTTTTGTTTTGTTGGTTTGTTTGTTTGTTTGTTTGTTTGTTTGTTCGTTCGTTGGTTTGTTGGTTTGTTGGTTTGTTGGTTTGTTTGCTTGTTTGTTTCTTGGTTTGTTGGTTTGTTGGATTGTTGGTTACTTGGTTTGTTTGTTGGTTTGTTGGTTTGTTGGTTTTTTGGTTTGTCGTCTTGTTGGTTTGTTGGTTTGTTGGTTTGTTGGTTTGTTGGTTTTTTGGTTTGTTGGTTTGTTTGTTTGTTTGTTTGTTTTTTTGTTGTTTTGTTGGTTTGTTTGTTCGTTGGTTTGTTGGTTTGTTGGTTTGTTGGTTTGTTGGCTTGTTGGTTTGTTCGTTTGTTGGCTTGTTGGTTTGTTGGCTTGTTGGTTTGTTGGTTTGTTGGTTTGTTGGTTTGTTGGTTTTGTTGGTTTGTTGGTTTTTTGGTTTGTTGTCTTGTTGGTTTGTTGGTTTGTTGGTTTGTTGGTTTGTTGATTTGTTCGTTTTTTGGTTTGTTGGTTTGTTGGTTTGTTCGTTTGTTGGCTTGTTGGTTTGTTGGCTTGCTGGCTTGTTGGTTTGTTGGTTTGTTGGTTTGTTGGTTTTTTGGTTTGTTTGTTTTTTGGTTTGTTGGTTTGTTGGTTTGTTGGTTTGTTGGTTTATTGATTTGTTCGTTTGTTGGTTTGTTGGTTTGTTGGTTTGTTGGTTTATTTGTTTGTTGGTTTGTTGGTTTGTTGGTTTGTTGGTTTGTTGGTTTGTTGGTTTGTTGGTTTATTTGTTTGTTGGTTTGTTGGTTTGTTGGTTTGTTGGTTTGTTGGTTTGTTGGTTTGTTGGTTTGTTGGTTTGTTGGTTTGTTGGTTTGTTGGTTTGTTGGTTTGTTGGCTTGTTGGTTTGTCGGCTTGTTGGTTTGTTGGTTTGTTGGTTTGTTGGTTTGTTGGTTTGTTGGTTTCTTGGTTTGTTGTTTTTTTGGTTTGTTGTCTTGTTGGTTTGTTGGTTTGTTGGTTTGTTGGTTTGCTGGTTTTTTGGTTTGTTGGTTTGTTTGTTTGTTTGTTTGTTGGTTTGCTGGTTTGTTGGTTCGTTGGTTTGTTGGTTTGTTGGTTTGTTGGTTTGTTGGCTTGTTGGTTTGTTGGTTTGTTCATTTGTTGGCTTGTTGGTTTGTTGGCTTGTTGGTTTGTTGGTTTGTTGGTTTGTTGGTTGTTGATTTGTTGGTTTGTTGGTTTGTTGGATTGTTGGTTTGTTTGTTTTTTGGTTTATTGGTTTGTTGGTTTGTTGGTTTTTGGTTTGTTGGTTTGTTGGTTTGTTGGTTTGTTGGTTTGTTGGTTTGTTGGTTTGTTGGTTTGTTGGTTTGTTGGCTTATTTGTTTGTTGGTTTGTTGGTTTGTTTGCTTGTTGGTTTGTTGGTTTGTTGGTTTGTTGGTTTGTTGGTTTGTTGGTTTAATGGTTTTTTCGTTTGTTGGTTTGTTGGTTTATTGGTTTGTTGGTTTGTTCGTTTGTTGGTTTGTTGGTTTGTTCGTTTGTTGGTATGTTGGTTTGTAGGTTTGTTGGTTTGTTTGTTTGTTGGTTTGTTGGTTTGTTGGTTTTTTCATTTGTTCATTTGTTGGTTTGTTGGTTTGTTGGTTTGTTGGTTTGTTGGTTTATTTGTTTGTTGGTTTGTTGGTTTGTTGGTTTGTTGGTTTGTTGGTATGTTGGTTTGTTGGTTTGTTGGTTTGTTGGTTTGTTGGTTTGTTGGTTTGTTGGTTTGTTGTTCGTTTGTTGGTTTGTTGGTTTGTTCGTTTGTTGGTATGTTGGTTTGTTGGTTTGTTGGTTTGTTCGCTTGTTGGTTTGTTGGTTTGTTGGTTTGTTGGTTTGTTGGTTTGTTGGTTTGTTGGTTTGTTGGTTTGTTGGTTTGTTGGTTTGTTGGTTTGTTGGTTTGTTGGTTTATTTGTTTGTTGGTTTGTTGGTTTGCTGGTTTGTTCGTTTGTTTGCTTGTTGGTTTGTTGGCTTGTTGGCTTGTTGGTTTGTTGGGTTGTTGGTTTGTTGGTTTGTTCGCTTGTTGGTTTGTTGGTTTGTTGGTTTGTTGGTTTGTTGGTTTGTTGGTTTGTTGGTTTGTTGATTTGTTCGTTTGTTGGCTTGTTGGCTTGTTGGTTTGTTGGGTTGTTGGTTTATTTGTTTGTTGTTTTGTTGGTTTGTTGGTTTGTTAGTTTATTTGTTTGTTTGTTTGTGGTCTTGTTGGTTTGTTGATTTGTTGGTTTATTGGTTTGTTGGTTTGTTGGTTTGTTGGTTCGATGGTTTGTTGGTTTGTTGGCTTGTTGGTTTGTTGGTTTGTTGGTTTGTTGGTTTGTTGGTTTGTGTGTTTGTTGGTTTGTTGGTTTGTTGGTTTGTTGGTTTGTTGGTTTTTTGGTTTGTTGTCTTGTTGGTTTGTTGGTTTGTTGGTTTGTTGGTTTGTTGATTTTTTGGTTTGTTGGTTTGTTTGTTTGTTTGTTTGTTGGTTTGTTGGTTTGTTGGTTCGTTGGTTTGTTGGTTTGTTGGTTTGTTGGTTTGTTGGTTTGTTGGTTTGTTGGCTTGTTGGTTTGTTGGTTTGTTCGTTTGTTCGTTTGTTGGCTTGTTGGTTTGTTGGCTTGTTGGTTTGTTGGTTTGTTGGTTTGTTGGTTGTTGGTTTGTTGGTTTGTTGGTTTGTTGGTTTGTTGGTTTGTTGGTTTGTTGGTTTGTTGGTTTGTTGGTTTGTTGGTTTGTTGGTTTGTTGGTTTGTTGGTTTGTTGGTTTGTTGGTTTGTTGGTATGTTGGTTTGTTGGTTTGTTTGTTTTTTGGTTTATTGGTTTGTTGGTTTGTTGGTTTGTTGGTTTGTTGGTTTGTTGGTTTGTTGGTTTGTTGGTTTGTTGGTTTGTTGGTTTGCTGGTTTGTTGGTTTGTTGGTTTGTTGGCTTATTTGTTTGTTGGATTGTTGGTTTGTTTACTTGTTGGTTTGTTTGCTTGTTGGTTTGTTGGTTTGTTGGTTTGTTGGTTTGTTGGTTTTTTCGTTTGTTGGTTTGTTGGTTTATTGGTTTGTTGGTTTGTTCGTTTGTTGGTTTGTTGGTTTGTTCGTTTGTTGGTATGTTGGTTTGTGGGTTTGTTGGTTTGTTCGTTTGTTGGTTTGTTGCTTTGTTGGTTTTTTGATTTGTTCATTTGTTGGTTTGTTGGTTTGTTGGTTTGTTGATTTGTTGGTTTATTTGTTTGTTGGTTTGTTGGTTTGTTGGTTTGTTGGTTTGTGGTATGTTGGTTTGTTGGTTTGTTGGTTTGTTGGTTTGTTGGTTTGTTCGTTTGTTGGTTTGTTGGTTTGTTCGTTTGTTCGTTTGTTGGTATGTTGGTTTGTTGGTTTGTTGGTTTGTTCGTTTGTTGGTTTGTTGGTTTGTTGGTTTGTTGGTTTGTTGGTTTGTTGATTTTTTTTTTTGTTGGTTTGTTGGTTTGTTGGTTTATTGGTTTATTGGTTTATTTGTTTGTTGGTTTTTTGGTTTGTTGGTTTGTTCGTTTGTTGGCTTGTTGGTTTGTTGGCTTGTTGGCTTGTTGGTTTGTTGGTTTGTTGATTTGTTCGTTTGTTGGTTTGTTGGTTTGTTGGTTTGTTGGTGTGTTGGTTTATTTGTTTGTTGGTTTGTTGGTTTGTTCGTTTGTTGGCTTGTTGGTTTGTTGGCTTGTTGAATTGTTGGTTTGTTGGTTTGTTGGTTTGTTGGTTTGTTGGTTTGTTGGTTTGTTGGTTTGTTGGTTTGTTGGTTTTTTGGTTTGTTGGTTTGTTGGTTTGTTGGTTTGTTGGTTTGTTGGTTTGTTGGTTTGTTAGTTTATTTGTTTGTTTGTTTGTGGTCTTGTTGGTTTGTTGGTTTGTTGGTTTGTTGGTTTGTTGGTTTGTTGGTTTGTTGGTTCGTTGGTTTGTTGGTTTGTTGGTTTGTTGGTTTGTTGGTTTGTTGGCTTGTTGGTTTGTTGGTTTGTTTGTTTGTTTGTTTGTTGGTTTGTTGGTTTGTTGGTTCGTTGGTTTGTTGGTTTGTTGGTTTGTTGGTTTGTTGGCTTGTTGGTTTGTTGGTTTGTTCGTTTGTTGGCTTGTTGGTTTGTTGGCTTGTTGGTTTGTTGGTTTGTTGGTTTGTTGGTTGTTTGTTTGTTGGTTTGTTGGTTTGTTGGTTTGTTGGTTTGTTAGTTTGTTGGTTTGTTGGTTTGTTGGTTTGTTGGTTTGTTGGTTTGTTGGTTTGTTGGTTTGTTGGTTTGTTGGTTTGTTGGTTTGTTTGTTTGTTGGTTTGTTCGTTTTTTGGTTTATTGGTTTGTTGGTTTGTTGGTTTGTTGGCTTATTTGTTTGTTGGTTTGTTTGCCTGTTGGTTTGTTGGTTTGTTGGTTTGTTGGTTTGTTGGTTTGTTGGTTTATTGGTTTGTTCGTTTGTTGGTTTTTTGGTTTGTTCGTTTGTTGGTATGTTGGTTTGCTGGTTTGCTGGTTTGTTCGTTTGTTGGTTTGTTGGTTTATTTGTTTGTTGGTTTGTTGGTTTGTTGGTTTGTTGGTTTGTTGGTTTGTTGGTTTATTTGTTTGTTGGTTTGTTGGTTTGTTGGTTTGTTGGTTTGTTGGTTTGTTGGTTTGTTGGTTTGTTGGTTTGTTGGTTTGTTGGTTTGTTGGTTTGTTGGTTTGTTGGTTTGTTGGCTTGTTGGTTTGTCGGCTTGTTGGTTTGTTGGTTTGTTGGTTTGTTGGTTTGTTGGTTTGTTGGTTTGTTGGTTTGTTGTTTTTTTGGTTTGTTGTCTTGTTGGTTTGTTGGTTTGTTGGTTTGTTGGTTTGCTGGTTTTTTGGTTTGTTGGTTTGTTTGTTTGTTTGTTTGTTGGTTTGCTGGTTTGTTGGTTCGTTGGTTTGTTGGTTTGTTGGTTTGTTGGTTTGTTGGCTTGTTGGTTTGTTGGTTTGTTCGTTTGTTGGCTTGTTGGTTTGTTGGCTTGTTGGTTTGTTGGTTTGTTGGTTTGTTGGTTGTTGATTTGTTGGTTTGTTGGTTTGTTGGATTGTTGGTTTGTTTGTTTTTTGGTTTATTGGTTTGTTGGTTTGTTGGTTTGTTGGTTTGTTGGTTTGTTGGTTTGTTGGTTTGTTGGTTTGTTGGTTTGTTGGTTTGTTGGTTTGTTGGTTTGTTCGCTTATTTGTTTGTTGGTTTGTTGGTTTGTTTGCTTGTTGGTTTGTTGGTTTGTTGGTTTGTTGGTTTGTTGGTTTGTTGGTTTGTTGGTTTAATGGTTTTTTCGTTTGTTGGTTTGTTGGTTTATTGGTTTGTTGGTTTGTTCGTTTGTTGGTTTGTTGGTTTGTTCGTTTGTTGGTATGTTGGTTTGTAGGTTTGTTGGTTTGTTTGTTTGTTGGTTTGTTGGTTTGTTGGTTTTTTCATTTGTTCATTTGTTGGTTTGTTGGTTTGTTGGTTTGTTGGTTTGTTGGTTTGTTGGTTTATTTGTTTGTTGGTTTGTTGGTTTGTTGGTTTGTTGGTTTGTTGGTATGTTGGTTTGTTGGTTTGTTGGTTTGTTGGTTTGTTGGTTTGTTGGTTTGTTGGTTTGTTGTTCGTTTGTTGGTTTGTTGGTTTGTTCGTTTGTTGGTATGTTGGTTTGTTGGTTTGTTGGTTTATTCGCTTGTTGGTTTGTTGGTTTGTTGGTTTGTTGGTTTGTTGGTTTGTTGGTTTGTTGGTTTGTTGGTTTGTTGGTTTGTTGGTTTATTTGTTTGTTGGTTTGTTGGTTTGCTGGTTTGTTCGTTTGTTTGCTTGTTGGTTTGTTGGCTTGTTGGCTTGTTGGTTTGTTGGGTTGTTGGTTTGTTGGTTTGTTCGCTTGTTGGTTTGTTGGTTTGTTGGTTTGTTGGTTTGTTGGTTTGTTGGTTTGTTGGTTTGTTGATTTGTTCGTTTGTTGGCTTGTTGGCTTGTTGGTTTGTTGGGTTGTTGGTTTATTTGTTTGTTGTTTTGTTGGTTTGTTGGTTTGTTAGTTTATTTGTTTGTTTGTTTGTGGTCTTGTTGGTTTGTTGATTTGTTGGTTTATTGGTTTGTTGGTTTGTTGGTTTGTTGGTTCGATGGTTTGTTGGTTTGTTGGCTTGTTGGTTTGTTGGTTTGTTGGTTTGTTGGTTTGTTGGTTTGTGTGTTTGTTGGTTTGTTGGTTTGTTGGTTTGTTGGTTTGTTGGTTTTTTGGTTTGTTGTCTTGTTGGTTTGTTGGTTTGTTGGTTTGTTGGTTTGTTGATTTTTTGGTTTGTTGGTTTGTTTGTTTGTTTGTTTGTTGGTTTGTTGGTTTGTTGGTTCGTTGGTTTGTTGGTTTGTTGGTTTGTTGGTTTGTTGGTTTGTTGGTTTGTTGGCTTGTTAGTTTGTTGGTTTGTTCGTTTGTTCGTTTGTTGGCTTGTTGGTTTGTTGGCTTGTTGGTTTGTTGGTTTGTTGGTTTGTTGGTTGTTGGTTTGTTGGTTTGTTGGTTTGTTGGTTTGTTGGTTTGTTGGTTTGTTGGTTTGTTGGTTTGTTGGTTTGTTGGTTTGTTGGTTTGTTGGTTTGTTGGTTTGTTGGTTTGTTGGTTTGTTGGTTTGTTGGTTTGTTGGTTTGTTGGTTTGTTTGTTTTTTGGTTTATTGGTTTGTTGGTTTGTTGGTTTGTTGGTTTGTTGGTTTGTTGGTTTGTTGGTTTGTTGGTTTGTTGGTTTGTTGGTTTGTTGGTTTGTTGGTTTGTTGGTTTGTTGGCTTATTTGTTTGTTGGTTTGTAGGTTTGTTTACTTGTTGGTTTGTTTGCTTGTTGGTTTGTTGGTTTGTTGGTTTGTTGGTTTGTTGGTTTTTTCGTTTGTTGGTTTGTTGGTTTATTGGTTTGTTGGTTTGTTCGTTTGTTGGTTTGTTGGTTTGTTCGTTTGTTGGTATGTTGGTTTGTGGGTTTGTTGGTTTGTTCGTTTGTTGGTTTGTTGCTTTGTTGGTTTTTTGATTTGTTCATTTGTTGGTTTGTTGGTTTGTTGGTTTGTTGATTTGTTGGTTTATTTGTTTGTTGGTTTGTTGGTTTGTTGGTTTGTTGGTTTGTGGTATGTTGGTTTGTTGGTTTGTTGGTTTGTTGGTTTGTTGGTTTGTTCGTTTGTTGGTTTGTTGGTTTGTTCGTTTGTTCGTTTGTTGGTATGTTGGTTTGTTGGTTTGTTGGTTTGTTCGTTTGTTGGTTTGTTGGTTTGTTGGTTTGTTGGTTTGTTGGTTTGTTGGTTTGTTGATTTTTTTGTTTGTTGGTTTGTTGGTTTGTTGGTTTATTGGTTTATTGGTTTATTTGTTTGTTGGTTTTTTGGTTTGTTGGTTTGTTCGTTTGTTGGCTTGTTGGTTTGTTGGCTTGTTGGCTTGTTGGTTTGTTGGTTCGTTGATTTGTTCGTTTGTTGGTTTGTTGGTTTGTTGGTTTGTTAATGTGTTGGTTTATTTGTTTGTTGGTTTGTTGGTTTGTTCGTTTGTTGGCTTGTTGGTTTGTTGGCTTGTTGAATTGTTGGTTTGTTGGTTTGTTGGTTTGTTGGTTTGTTGGTTTGTTGGTTTGTTGGTTTGTTGGTTTGTTGGTTTTTTGGTTTGTTGGTTTGTTGGTTTGTTGGTTTGTTGGTTTGTTGGTTTGTTGGTTTGTTGGTTTATTTGTTTGTTTGTTTGTGGTCTTGTTGGTTTGTTGGTTTGTTGGTTTGTTGGTTTGTTGGTTTGTTGGTTTGTTGGTTTGTTGGTTCGTTGGTTTGTTGGTTTGTTGGTTTGTTGGTTTGTTGGTTTGTTGGCTTGTTGGTTTGTTGGTTTGTTTGTTTGTTTGTTTGTTGGTTTGTTGGTTTGTTGGTTCGTTGGTTTGTTGGTTTGTTGGTTTGTTGGTTTGTTGGCTTGTTGGTTTGTTGGTTTGTTCGTTTGTTGGCTTGTTGGTTTGTTGGCTTGTTGGTTTGTTGGTTGTTTGTTTGTTGGTTTGTTGGTTTGTTGGTTTGTTGGTTTGTTAGTTTGTTGGTTTGTTGGTTTGTTGGTTTGTTGGTTTGTTGGTTTGTTGGTTTGTTGGTTTGTTGGTTTGTTGGTTTGTTTGTTTGTTGGTTTGTTCGTTTTTTGGTTTATTGGTTTGTTGGTTTGTTGGTTTGTTGGTTTGTTGGTTTGTTGGTTTGTTGGTTTGTTGGTTTGTTGGTTTGTTGGCCTATTTGTTTGTTGGTTTGTTGGTTTGTTTGCTTGTTGGTTTGTTGGTTTGTTGGTTTATTGGTTTGTTGGTTTGTTGGTTTGTTGGTTTTTTCGTTTGTTGGTTTATTGGTTTATTGGTTTGTTGGTTTGTTCGTTTGTTGGTTTGTTGGTTTGTTCGTTTGTTGGTATGTTGGTTTATTGGTTTGTTGGTTTTTTCGTTCGTTGGTTTGTTGGTTTGTTGGTTTTTTGATTTGTTCATTTGTTGGTTTGTTGGTTTGTTGGTTTGTTGATTTGTTGGTTTATTTGTTTGTTGGTTTGTTTGTTTGTTGGTTTGTTGGTTTGTTGGTATGTTGGTTTGTTGGTTTGTTGGTTTGTTGGTTTGTTGGTTTGTTGGTTTGTTGGTTTGTTGGTTTGTTCGTTTGTTGGTTTGTTGGTTTGTTCGTTTGTTGGTATGTTGGTTTGTTGGTTTGTCAGTTTGTTCGTTTGTTGGTTTGTTGGTTTGTTGGTTTATTGGTTTGTTGGTTTGTTGATTTGTACGTTTGTTGGTTTGTTGGTTTGTTGGTTTGTTGGTTTGTTGGTTTGTTGGTTTGTTGGTTTGTTGGTTTATTTGTTTGTTGGTTTGTTGGTTTGTTGGTTTGTTCGTTTGTTGGCTTGTTGGTTTGTTGGCTTGTTGGCTTGTTGGTTTGTTGGTTTGTTGGTTTGTTGGTTTGTTGGTTTGTTGGTTTTTTGGTTTGTTGGTTTGTTGGTTTGTTGGTTTTTTTGTTTGTTGATTTGTTCGTTTGTTAGTTTGTTGGTTTGTTGGTTTGTTGGTTTGTTGGTTTGTTGGTTTTTTGGTTTGTTGGTTTATTTGTTTGTTGGTTTGTTGGTTTGTTGGTTTATTTGTTTGTTGGTTTGTTGTCTTGTTGGTTTGTAGGTTTGTTGGTTTGCTGGTTTGTTGGTTTGTTGGTTTGTTGGTTTGTTGGTTTGTTGGTTTGTTGGTTTGTTGGTTTGTTGGTTTGTTGGCTTGTTGGTTTGTTGGCTTGTTGGTTTATTTGTTTGTTGTTTTGTTGGTTTGTTGGTTTGTTGGTTTATTTGTTTGTTTGTTTGTGGTCTTGTTGGTTTGTTGATTTGTTGGTTTATTGGTTTGTTGGTTTGTTGGTTTGTTGGTTCGATGGTTTGTTGGTTTGTTGGTTTGTTGGTTTGTTGGCTTGTTGGTTTGTTGGTTTGTTGGTTTGTTGGTTTGTTGGTTTGTTGGTTTGTTGGTTTGTTGGTTTGTTGGTTTGTTGGTTTGTTGGTTTTTTGGTTTGTTGTCTTGTTGGTTTGTTGGTTTGTTGGTTTGTTGGTTTGTTGATTTTTTGGTTTGTTGGTTTGTTTGTTTGTTTGTTGGTTGGTTTGTTGGTTTGTTGGTTCGTTGGTTTGTTGGTTTGTTGGTTTGTTGGTTTGTTGGCTTGTTGGTTTGTTGGTTTGTTCGTTTGTTGGCTTGTTGGTTTGTTGGCTTGTTGGTTTGTTGGTTTGTTGGTTTGTTGGTTGTTGGTTTGTTGGTTTGTTGGTTTGTTGGTTTGTTGGTTTGTTGGTTTGTTGGTTTGTTGGTTTGTTGGTTTGTTGGTTTGTTGGTTTGTTGGTTTGTTGGTTTGTTGGTTTGTTGGTTTGTTGGTTTGTTGGTTTGTTTGTTTTTTGGTTTATTGGTTTGTTGGTTTGTTGGTTTGTTGGTTTGTTGGTTTGTTGGTTTGTTGGTTTGTTGGTTTGTTGGTTTGTTGGTTTGTTGGTTTGTTGGTTTGTTGGTTTGTTGGTTTGTTGGCTTATTTGTTTGTTGGTTTGTTGGTTTGTTTACTTGTTGGTTTGTTTGCTTGTTGGTTTGTTGGTTTGTTGGTTTGTTGGTTTGTTGGTTTTTTCGTTTGTTGGTTTGTTGGTTTATTGGGTTGTTGGTTTGTTCGTTTGTTGGTTTGTTGGTTTGTTCGTTTGTTGGTATGTTGGTTTGTGGGTTTGTTGGTTTGTTCGTTTGTTGGTTTGTTGCTTTGTTGGTTTTTTGATTCGTTCATTTGTTGGTTTGTTGGTTTGTTGGTTTGTTGATTTGTTGGTTTATTTGTTTGTTGGTTTGTTGGTTTGTTGGTTTGTTGGTTTGTGGTATGTTGGTTTGTTGGTTTGTTGGTTTGTTGGTTTGTTGGTTTGTTCGTTTGTTGGTTTGTTGGTTTGTTCTTTTGTTCGTTTGTTGGTATGTTGGTTTGTTGGTTTGTTGGTTTGTTCGTTTGTTGGTTTGTTGGTTTGTTGGTTTGTTGGTTTGTTGGTTTGTTGATTTTTTTGTTTGTTGGTTTGTTGGTTTGTTGGTTTATTGGTTTATTGGTTTATTTGTTTGTTGGTTTTTTGGTTTGTTGGTTTGTTCGTTTGTTGGCTTGTTGGTTTGTTGGCTTGTTGGCTTGTTGGTTTGTTGGTTTGTTGATTTGTTCGTTTGTTGGTTTGTTGGTTTGTTGGTTTGTTGGTGTGTTGGTTTATTTGTTTGTTGGTTTGTTGGTTTGTTCGTTTGTTGGCTTGTTGGTTTGTTGGCTTGTTGAATTGTTGGTTTGTTGGTTTGTTGGTTTGTTGGTTTGTTGGTTTGTTGGTTTGTTGGTTTGTTGGTTTTTTGGTTTGTTGGTTTGTTGGTTTGTTGATTTGTTCGTTTGTTGGTTTGTTGGTTTGTTGGTTTGTTGGTTTGTTGGTTTGTTGGTTTATTTGTTTGTTTGTTTGTGGTCTTGTTGGTTTGTTGGTTTGTTGGTTTGTTGGTTTGTTGGTTTGTTGGTTTGTTGGTTTGTTGGTTTGTTGGTTTGTTGGTTTGTTGGTTTGTTGGTTTGTTGGTTTGTTGGTTTGTTGGCTTGTTGGTTTGTTGGCTTGTTGGTTTGTTGGTTTGTTGGTTTGTTGGTTTGTTGGTTTGTTGGTTTGCTGGTTTGTTGGTTTTTTGGTTTGTTGTCTTGTTGGTTTGTTAGTTTGTTGGTTTGTTGGTTTTTTGGTTTGTTGGTTTGTTTGTTAGTTTGTTTGTTGGTTTGTTGGTTTGTTGGTTCGTTAGTTTGTTGGTTTGTTGGTTTGTTGGTTTGTTGGCTTGTTGGTTTGTTGGTTTGTTCGTTTGTTGGCTTGTTGGTTTGTTGGCTTGTTGGTTTGTTGGTTTGTTGGTTTGTTGGTTGTTGGTTTGTTGGTTTGTTGGTTTGTTGGTTTGTTGGTTTGTTGGTTTGTTGGTTTGTTGGTTTGTTGGTTTGTTGGTTTGTTGGTTTGTTGGTTTGTTGGTTTGTTGGTTTGTTGGTTTGTTGGTTTGTTGGTTTGTTGGTTTGTTTGTTTGTTGGTTTGTTCGTTTTTTGGTTTATTGGTTTGTTGGTTTGTTGGTTTGTTGGTTTGTTGGTTTGTTGGTTTGTTGGTTTGTTGGTTTGTTGGTTTGTTGGTTTGTTGGCCTATTTGTTTGTTGGTTTGTTGGTTTGTTGGTTTGTTTGCTTGTTGGTTTGTTGGTTTGTTGGTTTGTTGGTTTGTTGGTTTGTTGGTTTGTTGGTTTTTTCGTTTGTTGGTTTGTTGGTTTATTGGTTTGTTGGTTTGTTCGTTTGTTGGTTTGTTGGTTTGTCCGTTTGTTGGTATGTTGGTTTATTGGTTTGTTGGTTTTTTCGTTTGTTGGTTTGTTGGTTTGTTGGTTTTTTGATTTGTTCATTTGTTGGTTTGTTGGTTTGTTGGTTTGTTGATTTGTTGGTTTATTTGTTTGTTGGTTTGTTTGTTTGTTGGTTTGTTGGTTTGTTGGTATGTTGGTTTGTTGGTTTGTTGGTTTGTTGGTTTGTTGGTTTGTTGGTTTGTTGGTTTGTTTGTTTGTTGGTTTGTTCGTTTTTTGGTTTATTGGTTTGTTGGTTTGTTGGTTTGTTGGTTTGTTGGTTTGTTGGTTTGTTGGTTTGTTGGTTTGTTGGTTTGTTGGCCTATTTGTTTGTTGGTTTGTTGGTTTGTTTGCTTGTTGGTTTGTTGGTTTGTTGGTTTGTTGGTTTGTTGGTTTGTTGGTTTGTTGGTTTTTTCGTTTGTTGGTTTGTTGGTTTATTGGTTTGTTGGTTTGTTCGTTTGTTGGTTTGTTGGTTTGTTCGTTTGTTGGTATGTTGGTTTATTGGTTTGTTGGTTTTTTCGTTTGTTGGTTTGTTGGTTTGTTGGTTTTTTGATTTGTTCATTTGTTGGTTTGTTGGTTTGTTGGTTTGTTGATTTGTTGGTTTATTTGTTTGTTGGTTTGTTTGTTTGTTGGTTTGTTGGATTGTTGGTATGTTGGTTTGTTGGTTTGTTGGTTTGTTGGTTTGTTGGTTTGTTGGTTTGTTGGTTTGTTGGTTTGTTCGTTTGTTGGTTTGTTGGTTTGTTCGTTTGTTGGTATGTTGGTTTGTTGGTTTGTCAGTTTGTTCGTTTGTTGGTTTGTTGGTTTGTTGGTTTATTGGTTTGTTGGTTTGTTGATTTGTACGTTTGTTGGTTTGTTGGTTTGTTGGTTTGTTGGTTTGTTGGTTTGTTGGTTTGTTGGTTTGTTCGTTTGTTGGCTTGTTGGTTTGTTGGCTTGTTGGCTTGTTGGTTTGTTGGTTTGTTGGTTTGTTGGTTTGTTGGTTTGTTGGTTTTTTGGTTTGTTGGTTTGTTGGTTTGTTGGTTTGTTGGTTTGTTGATTTGTTCGTTTGTTAGTTTGTTGGTTTGTTGGTTTGTTGGTTTGTTGGTTTGTTGGTTTTTTGGTTTGTTGGTTTATTTGTTTGTTGGTTTGTTGGTTTGTTGGTTTATTTGTTTGTTGGTTTGTTGTCTTGTTGGTTTGTAGGTTTGTTGGTTTGTTGGTTTGTTGGTTTGTTGGTTTGTTGGTTTGTTGGTTTGTTGGTTTGTTGGTTTGTTGGTTTGTTGGTTTGTTGGTTTGTTGGTTTGTTGGCTTGTTGGTTTGTTGGCTTGTTGGTTTATTTGTTTGTTGTTTTGTTGGTTTGTTGGTTTGTTGGTTTATTTGTTTGTTTGTTTGTGGTCTTGTTGGTTTGTTGATTTGTTGGTTTATTGGTTTGTTGGTTTGTTGGTTTGTTGATTCGATGGTTTGTTGGTTTGTTGGTTTGTTGGTTTGTTGGCTTGTTGGTTTGTTGGTTTGTTGGTTTGTTGGTTTGTTGGTTTGTTGGTTTGTTGGTTTGTTGGTTTGTTGGTTTGTTGGTTTGTTGGTTTTTTGGTTTGTTGTCTTGTTGGTTTGTTGGTTTTTTGGTTTGTTGGTTTGTTGATTTTTTGGTTTGTTGGTTTGTTTGTTTGTTTGTTGGTTGGTTTGTTGGTTTGTTGGTTCGTTGGTTTGTTGGTTTGTTGGTTTGTTGGTTTGTTGGCTTGTTGGTTTGTTGGTTTGTTCGTTTGTTGGCTTGTTGGTTTGTTGGCTTGTTGGTTTGTTGGTTTGTTGGTTTGTTGGTTGTTGGTTTGTTGGTTTGTTGGTTTGTTGGTTTGTTGGTTTGTTGGTTTGTTGGTTTGTTGGTTTGTTGGTTTGTTGGTTTGTTGGTTTGTTGGTTTGTTGGTTTGTTGGTTTGTTGGTTTGTTGGTTTGTTGGTTTGTTGGTTTGTTGGTTTGTTTGTTTTTTGGTTTATTGGTTTGTTGGTTTGTTGATTTGTTGGTTTGTTGGTTTGTTGGTTTGTTGGTTTGTTGGCTTATTTGTTTGTTGGTTTGTTGGTTTGTTTACTTGTTGGTTTGTTTGCTTGTTGGTTTGTTGGTTTGTTGGTTTGTTGGTTTGTTGGTTTTTTCGTTTGTTGGTTTGTTGGTTTATTGGTTTGTTGGTTTGTTCGTTTGTTGGTTTGTTGGTTTGTTCGTTTGTTGGTATGTTGGTTTGTGGGTTTGTTGGTTTGTTCGTTTGTTGGTTTGTTGCTTTGTTGGTTTTTTGATTCGTTCATTTGTTGGTTTGTTGGTTTGTTGGTTTGTTGATTTGTTGGTTTATTTGTTTGTTGGTTTGTTGGTTTGTTGGTTTGTTGGTTTGTGGTATGTTGGTTTGTTGGTTTGTTGGTTTGTTGGTTTGTTGGTTTGTTCGTTTGTTGGTTTGTTGGTTTGTTCGTTTGTTCGTTTGTTGGTATGTTGGTTTGTTGGTTTGTTGGTTTGTTCGTTTGTTGGTTTGTTGGTTTGTTGGTTTGTTGGTTTGTTGGTTTGTTGATTTTTTTGTTTGTTGGTTTGTTGGTTTGTTGGTTTATTGGTTTATTGGTTTATTTGTTTGTTGGTTTTTTGGTTTGTTGGTTTGTTCGTTTGTTGGCTTGTTGGTTTGTTGGCTTGTTGGCTTGTTGGTTTGTTGGTTTGTTGATTTGTTCGTTTGTTGGTTTGTTGGTTTGTTGGTTTGTTGGTGTGTTGGTTTATTTGTTTGTTGGTTTGTTGGTTTGTTCGTTTGTTGGCTTGTTGGTTTGTTGGCTTGTTGAATTGTTGGTTTGTTGGTTTGTTGGTTTGTTGGTTTGTTGGTTTGTTGGTTTGTTGGTTTGTTGGTTTGTTGGTTTTTTGGTTTGTTGGTTTGTTGGTTTGTTGATTTGTTCGTTTGTTGGTTTGTTGGTTTGTTGGTTTGTTGGTTTGTTGGTTTGTTGGTTTGTTGGTTTATTTGTTTGTTTGTTTGTGGTCTTGTTGGTTTGTTGGTTTGTTGGTTTGTTGGTTTGTTGGTTTGTTGGTTTGTTGGTTTGTTGGTTCGTTGGTTTGTTGGTTTGTTGGTTTGTTGGTTTGTTGGTTTGTTGGCTTGTTGGTTTGTTGGCTTGTTGGTTTGTTGGTTTGTTGGTTTGTTGGTTTGTTGGTTTGTTGGTTTGCTGGTTTGTTGGTTTTTTGGTTTGTTGTCTTGTTGGTTTGTTAGTTTGTTGGTTTGTTGGTTTTTTGGTTTGTTGGTTTGTTTGTTTGTTTGTTTGTTGGTTTGTTGGTTTGTTGGTTCGTTGGTTTGTTGGTTTGTTGGTTTGTTGGTTTGTTGGCTTGTTGGTTTGTTGGTTTGTTCGTTTGTTGGCTGGTTGGTTTGTTGGCTTGTTGGTTTGTTGGTTTGTTGGTTTGTTGGTTGTTGGTTTGTTGGTTTGTTGGTTTGTTGGTTTGTTGGTTTGTTGGTTTGTTGGTTTGTTGGTTTGTTGGTTTGTTGGTTTGTTGGTTTGTTGGTTTGTTGGTTTGTTGGTTTGTTGGTTTGTTGGTTTGTTGGTTTGTTGGTTTGTTTGTTTGTTGGTTTGTTCGTTTTTTGGTTTATTGGTTTGTTGGTTTGTTGGTTTGTTGGTTTGTTGGTTTGTTGGTTTGTTGGTTTGTTGGTTTGTTGGTTTGTTGGCCTATTTGTTTGTTGGTTTGTTGGTTTGTTTGCTTGTTGGTTTGTTGGTTTGTTGGTTTGTTGGTTTGTTGGTTTGTTGGTTTGTTGGTTTTTTCGTTTGTTGGTTTGTTGGTTTATTGGTTTGTTGGTTTGTTCGTTTGTTGGTTTGTTGGTTTGTCCGTTTGTTGGTATGTTGGTTTATTGGTTTGTTGGTTTTTTCGTTTGTTGGTTTGTTGGTTTGTTGGTTTTTTGATTTGTTCATTTGTTGGTTTGTTGGTTTGTTGGTTTGTTGATTTGTTGGTTTATTTGTTTGTTGGTTTGTTTGTTTGTTGGTTTGTTGGTTTGTTGGTATGTTGGTTTGTTGGTTTGTTGGTTTGTTGGTTTGTTGGTTTGGTGGTTTGTTGGTTTGTTCGTTTGTTGGTTTGTTGGTTTGTTCGTTTGTTGGTATGTTGGTTTGTTGGTTTGTCAGTTTGTTCGTTTGTTGGTTTGTTGGTTTGTTGGTTTATTGGTTTGTTGGTTTGTTGATTTGTACGTTTGTTGGTTTGTTGGTTTGTTGGTTTGTTGGTTTGTTGGTTTGTTGGTTTGTTGGTTTGTTGGTTTATTTGTTTATTGGTTTGTTGGTTTGTTGGTTTGTTCGTTTGTTGGCTTGTTGGTTTGTTGGCTTGTTGGCTTGTTGGTTTGTTGGTTTGTTGGTTTGTTGGTTTGTTGGTTTGTTGGTTTTTTGGTTTGTTGGTTTGTTGGTTTGTTGGTTTGTTGGTTTGTTGATTTGTTCGTTTGTTAGTTTGTTGGTTTGTTGGTTTGTTGGTTTGTTGGTTTGTTGGTTTGTTGGTTTTTTGGTTTGTTGGTTTATTTGTTTGTTGGTTTGTTGGTTTGTTGGTTTATTTGTTTGTTGGTTTGTTGTCTTGTTGGTTCGTTGGTTTGTTGGTTTGTTGGTTTGTTGGTTTGTTGGTTTGTTGGTTTGTTGGTTTGTTGGTTTGTTGGTTTGTTGGTTTGTTGGTTTGTTGGCTTGTTGGTTTGTTGGCTTGTTGGTTTGTTGGTTTGTTGGTTTGTTGGTTTGTTGGTTCGTTGGTTCGTTGGTTTGTTGGTTTGTTGGTTTTTTGATTTGTTGTCTTGTTGGTTTGTTGGTTTGTTGGTTTGTTGGTTTGTTGGTTTGTTGGTTTTTTGGTTTGTTGGTTTGTTTGTTTGTTTGTTTGTTGGTTTGTTGGTTTGTTGGTTCGTTGGTTTGTTGGTTTGTTGGTTTGTTGGTTTGTTGGCTTGTTGGTTTGTTGGTTTGTTGGTTTGTTGGTTTGTTGGTTGTTGGTTTGTTGGTTTGTTGGATTGTTGGTTCGTTGGTTTGTTGGTTTGTTGGTTTGTTGGCTTGTTGGTTCGTCGTTTGTTGGCTTGTTGGTTTGTTGGCTTGTTGGTTTGTTGCTTTGTTGGTTTGTTGGTTTGTTGTTTTGTTCGTTTGTTGGTTTGTTCGTTTGTTGGTTTGTTTGTTTGTTGGTTTGTTCGTTTGTTGGTTTGTTGGTTACTTGGTTTGTTGGTTAGTTGGTTTGTTGGTTTGTTGGTCTGTTGGTTTGTTGGTTTGTTGGTTTGTTGGTTTGTTGGTTTGTTGGTTTGTTGGTTTGTTGGTATGTTGGTTTGTTGGTTTGTTGGTTTGCTGGTTTGTTGGTTTGTTGATTTGTTGGTTTGTTGGTTTGTTGGTTTGTTTTTTTGTTGACTTGTTGTTTTGTTGGTTTGTTGGTTTGTTGGCTTGTTGGTTTGTTGGTTTGTTGGCTTGTAGATTTGTTGGTTTGTTGGTTTGCTTGTTTGTTGGTTTGTTCGTTCGATGGTTTGTTGGTTTGTTGGTTTGTTGGTTTGGTGGTTTGTTAGCTTGTTGGTTTCTTGGTTTCTTGATTTGTTGGATTGTTGGTTACTTGGTTTGTTGGTTTGTTGGTTGTTGGTTTGTTGGTTTGTTGGTTTGTGGGTTTGTTAGTTTGTTGGTTTGTTGGTTTGTTGGCTTGTTGGTTTGTTCGTTTTTTGGTTTGTTGGTTTGTGTTTGTTTGTTTGTTGGTTTGTTGGATTGTTGGTTCGTTGGTTTGTTGGTTTGTTGGTTTGTTGGCTTGTTGGTTTGTTCGTTTGTTGGCTTGTTGGTTTGTTGGCTTGTTGGTTTGTTGCTTTGTTGGTTTGTTGGTTTGTTGTTTTGTTCGTTTGTTGGTTTGTTCGTTTGTTGGTTTGTTTGTTTGTTGGTTTGTTCGTTTGTTGGTTTGTTGGTTACTTGGTTTGTTGGTTAGTTGGTTTGTTGGTTTGTTGGTCTGTTGGTTTGTTGGTTTGTTGGTTTGTTGGTTTGTTGGTTTGTTGGTTTGTTGGTTTGTTGGTATGTTGGTTTGTTGGTTTGTTGGTTTGCTGGTTTGTTGGTTTGTTGATTTGTTGGTTTGTTGGTTTGTTGGTTTGTTTTTTTGTTGACTTGTTGTTTTGTTGGTTTGTTGGTTTGTTGGCTTGTTGGTTTGTTGGTTTGTTCGTTTGTTGGCTTGTTGGTTTGTTGGCTTGTTGGTTTGTTGGTTTGTTGGTTTGTTGGTTGTTGGTTTGTTGGTTTGTTGGTTTGTTGGTTTGTTGGTTTGTTGGTTTGTTGGTTTGTTGGTTTGTTGGTTTGTTGGTTTGTTGGTTTGTTGGTTTGTTGGTTTGTTGGTTTGTTGGTTTGTTGGTTTGTTGGTTTGTTGGTTTGTTGGTTTGTTTGTTTGTTGGTTTGTTCGTTTTTTGGTTTATTGGTTTGTTGGTTTGTTGGTTTGTTGGTTTGTTGGTTTGTTGGTTTGTTGGTTTGTTGGTTTGTTGGTTTGTTGGTTTGTTGGCCTATTTGTTTGTTGGTTTGTTGGTTTGTTTGCTTGTTGGTTTGTTGGTTTGTTGGTTTGTTGGTTTGTTGGTTTGTTGGTTTGTTGGTTTTTTCGTTTGTTGGTTTGTTGGTTTATTGGTTTGTTGGTTTGTTCGTTTGTTGGTTTGTTGGTTTGTCCGTTTGTTGGTATGTTGGTTTATTGGTTTGTTGGTTTTTTCGTTTGTTGGTTTGTTGGTTTGTTGGTTTTTTGATTTGTTCAATTGTTGGTTTGTTGGTTTGTTGGTTTGTTGATTTGTTGGTTTATTTGTTTGTTGGTTTGTTTGTTTGTTGGTTTGTTGGTTTGTTGGTATGTTGGTTTGTTGGTTTGTTGGTTTGTTGGTTTGTTGGTTTGTTGGTTTGTTGGTTTGTTCGTTTGTTGGTTTGTTGGTTTGTTCGTTTGTTGGTATGTTGGTTTGTTGGTTTGTCAGTTTGTTCGTTTGTTGGTTTGTTGGTTTGTTGGTTTATTGGTTTGTTGGTTTGTTGATTTGTACGTTTGTTGGTTTGTTGGTTTGTTGGTTTGTTGGTTTGTTGGTTTGTTGGTTTGTTGGTTTGTTGGTTTATTTGTTTATTGGTTTGTTGGTTTGTTGGTTTGTTCGTTTGTTGGCTTGTTGGTTTGTTGGCTTGTTGGCTTGTTGGTTTGTTGGTTTGTTGGTTTGTTGGTTTGTTGGTTTGTTGGTTTTTTGGTTTGTTGGTTTGTTGGTTTGTTGGTTTGTTGGTTTGTTGATTTGTTCGTTTGTTAGTTTGTTGGTTTGTTGGTTTGTTGGTTTGTTGGTTTGTTGGTTTGTTGGTTTTTTGGTTTGTTGGTTTATTTGTTTGTTGGTTTGTTGGTTTGTTGGTTTATTTGTTTGTTGGTTTGTTGTCTTGTTGGTTTGTTGGTTTGTTGGTTTGTTGGTTTGTTGGTTTGTTGGTTTGTTGGTTTGTTGGTTTGTTGGTTTGTTGGTTTGTTGGTTTGTTGGTTTGTTGGTTTGTTGGCTTGTTGGTTTGTTGGCTTGTTGGTTTGTTGGTTTGTTGGTTTGTTGGTTTGTTGGTTCGTTGGTTCGTTGGTTTGTTGGTTTGTTGGTTTTTTGATTTGTTGTCTTGTTGGTTTGTTGGTTTGTTGGTTTGTTGGTTTGTTGGTTTGTTGGTTTTTTGGTTTGTTGGTTTGTTTGTTTGTTTGTTTGTTGGTTTGTTGGTTTGTTGGTTCGTTGGTTTGTTGGTTTGTTGGTTTGTTGGTTTGTTGGTTTGTTGGCTTGTTGGTTTGTTGGTTTGTTGGTTTGTTGGTTTGTTGGTTGTTGGTTTGTTGGTTTGTTGGTTTGTGGGTTTGTTAGTTTGTTGGTTTGTTGGTTTGTTGGCTTGTTGGTTTGTTCGTTTTTTGGTTTGTTGGTTTGTGTTTGTTTGTTTGTTGGTTTGTTGGATTGTTGGTTCGTTGGTTTGTTGGTTTGTTGGTTTGTTGGCTTGTTGGTTTGTTCGTTTGTTGGCTTGTTGGTTTGTTGGCTTGTTGGTTTGTTGCTTTGTTGGTTTGTTGGTTTGTTGGTTTGTCGGTTTGTTGGTTTTTTGGTTTGTTAATTTGTTGGTTTGTTGGTTTGCTGGTTTGTCGGTTTTTTGGTTTATCGGTTTGTTTGTTTGTTTGTTTGTTGGTTTGTCCGTTCGTTGGTTTGTTGGTTTGTTAGTTTGTTGGTTTGTTGGTTTGTTGGTTTGTTAGCTTGTTGGTTTCTTGGTTTCTTGGTTTGTTGGATTGTTGGTTACTTGGTTTGTTTGTTTGTTGGTTTGTTGGTTTGTTGGTTTGTTGGTTTGTTCGTTTGTTGGCTTGTTGGTTTGTTGGCTTATTGGTTTGTTGGTTTGTTGGTTTGTTGGTTTGTTTGTTTGTTGGTTTGTTGGTTTGTTGGTTTGTTGGTTTGTTGGTTTGTTGGTTTGTTGGTTTGTTGGTTTGTTGGTTTGTTGGTTTGTTGGTTTGTTGGTTTGTTGGTTTGTTGGTTTGTTGGTTTGTTGGTTTGTTGGTTTGTTTTTTGTTGGTTTGTTGGTTTGTTCGTTTTTTGGTTTGTTGGTTTGTTGGTTTGTTGGTTTGTTGGTTTGTTGGTTTGTTGGTTTGTTGGCTTATTTGTTTGTTAGTTTGTTTGCTTGTTGGTTTGTTGGTTTGTTGGTTTGTTGGTTTGTTTGTTTGTTGGTTTTTTCGTTTGTTGGTTTATTGGTTTGTTGATTTGTTCGTTTGTTGGTTTGTTGGTTTGTTGGTTTGTTGGTTTGTTGGTTTATTTGGTTGTTGGTTTGTTGGTTCGTTGGTTTGTTGGTTTGTTCGTTTGTTGGTTTGTTGGCTTGTTGGTTTGTTGGTTTGTTCGTTTGTTGGCTTGTTGGTTTGTTGGTTTGTTGGTTTGTTGGGTTGTTGGTTTGTTGGTTTGCTGGTTTGTTAGTTTTTTGGTTTGTTGTCTTGTTGGTTTGTTGGTTTGTTGGTTTGTTGGTTTGTTGGTTTGTTGGTTTGTTGGTTTGTTGGTTTTTTGGTTTTTTGGTTTGTTTGTTTGTTTGTTTGTTTGTTTGTTAGTTTGTTCGTTTGTTCGTTTGTTGGTTTGTTGGTTTGTTTGCTTGTTGGTTTCTTAGTTTGTTGGATTGTTGGTTACTTGGTTTGTTTGTTTGTTGGTTTGTTTGTTTGTTGGTTTGTTCGTTTGTTGGCTTGTTGGTTTGTTGGCTTGTTGGTTTGTTGCTTTGTTGGTTTGTTGGTTTGTTGGTTTGTCGGTTTGTTGTTTTTTTGGTTTGTTGATTTGTTGGTTTGTTGGTTTGTTGGTTTGTTGGTTTTTTGGTTTATCGGTTTGTTTGTTTGTTTGTTTGTTGGTTTGTTCGTTCGTTGGTTTGTTGGTTTGTTGGGTTGTTGGTTTGTTGGTTTGTTGGTTTGTTAGCTTGTTGGTTTCTTGGTTTCTTGGTTTGTTGGATTGTTGGTTACTTGGTTTGTTTGTTTGTTGGTTTGTTGGTTTGTTGGGTTGTTCGTTTGTTGGCTTGTTGGTTTGTTGGCTTGTTGGTTTGTTGGTTTGTTGGTTTGTTGGTTTGTTGGTTGGTTGGTTTGTTGGCTTGTTGGTTTGTTGGTTTGTTGGTTTGTTGGTTTGTTGGTTTGTTGGTTTGTTGGTTTGTTCGTTTTTTGGTTTGTTGGTTTGTTGGTTTGTTGGTTTGTTGGTTTGTTGGTTTGTTGGTTTGTTGGTTTGTTGGCTTATTTGTTTGTTGGTTTGATGGTTTGTTTGCTTGTTGGTTTGTTGGTTTGTTGGTTTGTTGGTTTGTTTGTTTGTTTGTTGGTTTTTTCGTTTGTTGGTTTATTAGTTTGTTGATTTGTTCGTTTGTTGGTTTGTTGGTTTGTTTGTTTGTTTGTTTGTTGGTTTGTTGGTTTGTTGGTTCGTTGGTTTGTTGGTTTGTTGGTTTGTTGCTTTGTTGGCTTGTTGGTTTGTTGGTTTGTTTGTTTGTTGGCTTGTTGGTTTGTTGGCTTGTTGGTTTGTTGGTTTGTTGGTTTGTTGGTTTGTTGGTTTGTTGGTTTGTTGGTTTGCTGGTTTGTTAGTTTTTTGGTTTGTTGTCTTGTTGGTTTGTTGGTTTCTTGGTTTGTTGGTTTGTTGGTTTGTTGGTTTTTTGGTTTGTTGGTTTGTTTGTTTGTTTGTTGGTTTGTTCGTTTGTTCGTTCGTTGGTTTGTTGGTTTGTTGGTTTGTTTGCTTGTTGGTTTCTTGGTTTGTTGGATTGTTGGTTACTTGGTTTGTTTGTTTGTTGGTTTGTTGGTTTGTTGGTTTGTTCGTTTGTTGGCTTGTTGATTTGTTGGCTTGTTGGTTTGTTGGTTTGTTGGTTTGTTGGTTTGTTGGTTTGTTGGTTTGTTTGTTTGTTGGTTTGTTCGTTTGTTGGCTTGTTGGTTTTTTGGCTTGTTGGCTTGTTGGTGTGTTGGTTTGTTTGTTTGTTGGTTTGTTGGTTTGTTGGTTTGTTGGTTTGTTGGTTTGTTGGTTTGTGGGTTTGTTGGTTTGTTGGTTTGTTGGGTAGTTGGTTTGTTGGTTTGTTGGTTGGTTCGTTTGTTGGTTAGTTGGTTTGTTGGTTTGTTGGTTTGTTGGTTTGTTCGTTCGTTGACTTGTTGGTTTGTTGGCTTGTTGGCTTGTTGGTTTGTTGATTTGTGGGTTTGTTGGTTTGTTTGTTTGTTGGTTTGTTGGTTTGTTGGTTTGTTGGTTTGTTGGTTTGTTGGTTTGTTGGTTTGTTGGTTTGTTGGTTTGTTGGTTTGTGGGTTTGTTGGTTTGTTGGTTTGTAGGTTTGTTGGTTTGTTGGTTTGTTGGTTAGTTGGTTTGTTGGTTTGTTGGTTTTTTACGTTTGTTGGTTTGTTGGTTTGTTGGTTTGTTGGTTTGTTCGTTTGTTGGTTTGTTGGTTTGTTCGTTTGTTAGTATGTTGGTTTGTTGGTTTGTTGGTTTCTTTCTTTTGTTGGTTTGTTGGTTTGTTGTTTTGTTCGTTTGTTGGTTTGTTCGTTTGTTGGTTTGTTTGTTTATTGGTTTGTTTGTTTGTTGGGTTGTTGGTTACTTGGTTTGTTGGTTTGTTGGTTTGTTGGTTTGTTGGTCTGTTGGCTTGTTGGTTTGTTGGTTTGTTTGTTTGTTGGTTTGTTGGTTTGTTGGTTTGTTGGTTTGTTGGTTTGTTGGTTTGTTCGTTTGTTGGTTTGTTTGTTTGTTGGTTTATTGGTTTGTTGGTTTGTTCGTTTGTTGGTTTGTTGGTTTGTTGGTTTGTTCGTTTGTTGGTTTGTTGGTTACTTGGTTTGTTGGTTTGTTGGTTTGTTGGTTTGTTGGTCGGTTGGTTTATTGGTCGGTTAGTTTGTTAGTCTGTTGGCTTGTTGGTTTGTTGGTTTGTTTGTTTTTTGGTTTGTTGGTTTGTTGGTTAGTTGGTTTGTTGGTTTGTTGGTTTGTTGGTTTGTTCGTTTGTTGGTTTGTTGGTTTGTTGGTTTGTTCGTTTGTTGGTTTATTGTTTTGTTCGTTTGTTGGTTTGTTGGTTTGTTGGTTTGTTCGTTTGTTGGTTTGTTGGTTTGTTGATTTGTTCGTTTGTTGGTTTGTTGGTTACTTGGTTTGTTGGTTTGTTGGTTTGTTGGTTTGTTGGTCGGTTGGTTTATTGGTCGGTTAGTTTGTTAGTCTGTTGGTTTGTTGGTTTGTTTGTTTGTTAATTTGTTGGTTTGTTGGTTAGTTGGTTTGTTGGTTTGTTGGTTTGTTGGTTTGTTCGTTTGTTGGTTTGTTGGTTTGTTGGTCTGTTGGCTTGTTGGTTTGTTGGTTTGTTTGTTTGTTGGTTTGTTGGTTTGTTGGTTTGTTGAATTGTTGGTTTGTTGGTTTGTTGGTTTGTTGGTTTGTTGGTTTGTTGGTTTGTTGGTTTGTTCGTTTGTTGGTTTGTTGGCTTGTTGGTTTGTTGGTTTGTTGGTTTGTTGGTTTGTTGGTTTGTTGGTTTGTTGGTTTGTTGGTTTGTTGGTTTGTTGGTTTGTTGGTTCGTTGGTTTGTTGGTTTGTTGGTTTGTTGGTTTGTTGGTTTGTTGGTTTGTTGGTTTGTTTTTTGTTGGTTTGTTGGTTTGTTCGTTTTTTGGTTTGTTGGTTTGTTGGTTTGTTGGTTTGTTTGTTTGTTGGTTTGTTGGCTTATTTGTTTGTTGGTTTGTTGGTTTGTTTGCTTGTTGGTTTGTTGGTTTGTTGGTTTGTTGGTTTGTTTGTTTGTTGGTTTTTTCGTTTGTTGGTTTATTGGTTTGTTGATTTGTTCGTTTGTTGGTTTGTTGGTTTGTTGGTTTGTTTGTTTATTTGTTTGTTGGTTTGTTGGTTTGTTGGTTCGTTGGTTTGTTGGTTTGTTGGTTTGTTGGTTTGTTGGCTTGTTGGTTTGTTGGTTTGTTCGTTTGTTGGCTTGTTGGTTTGTTGGTTTGTTGGTTTGTTGGTTTGTTGGTTTGTTGGTTTGCTGGTTTGTTAGTTTTTTGGTTTGTTGTCTTGTTGGTTTGTTGGTTTGTTGGTTTGTTGGTTTGTTGGTTTGTTGGTTTTTTGGTTTGTTGGTTTGTTTGTTTGTTTGTTTGTTGGTTTGTTCGTTTGTTCGTTCGTTGGTTTGTTGGTTTGTTGGTTTGTTTGCTTGTTGGTTTCTTGGTTTGTTGGATTGTTGGTTACTTGGTTTGTTTGTTTGTTGGTTTGTTGGTTTGTTGGATTGTTTGTTTTTTGCTTGTTGGTTTGTTGGCTTGTTTGTTTGTTGGTTTGTTCGTTTGTTGGCTTGTTGGTTTGTTGGTTTGTTGGTTTGTTGATTTGTTGGTTTGTTGGTTTGTTGGTTTGTCGGTTTGTTGTTTTTTTGGTTTGTTGATTTGTTGGTTTGTTGGTTGGTTGGTTTGTTGGTTTTTTGGTTTGTCGGTTTGTTTGTTTGGTTGTTTGTTGGTTTGTTCGTTCGTTGGTTTGTTGGTTTGTTGGTTTGTTGGTTTGTTAGTTTGTTAGCTTGTTGGTTTCTTGGTTTCTTGGTTTGTTGGATTGTTGGTTACTTGGTTTGTTTGTTTGTTGGTTTGTTGGTTTGTTGGGTTGTTCGTTTGTTGGCTTGTTGGTTTGTTGGCTTGTTGGTTTGTTGGTTTGTTGGTTTGTTGGTTTGTTGGTTTGTTGGTTTGTTGGTTTGTTGGTTTGTTGGTTGGTTGGTTTGTTGGCTTGTTGGTTTGTTGGTTTGTTGGTTTGTTGGTTTGTTGGTTTGTTGGTTTGTTGGTTTGTTGGTTTGTTGGTTTGTGGGTTTGTTGGTTTGTTGGTTTGGAGGTTTGTTGGTTTGTTGCTTTGTTGGTTAGTTGGTTTTGTTGGTTTGTTGGTTTTTTACGTTTGTTGGTTTGTTGGTTTGTTGGTTTGTTGGTTTGTTCGTTTGTTGGTTTGTTGGTATGTTCGTTTGTTAGTATGTTGGTTTGTTGGTTTGTTGGTTTGTTGGTTTGTTGGTTTGTTGGTTTGTTGGTTTGTTGGTTTGTGGGTTTGTTGGTTTGTTGGTTTGGAGGTTTGTTGGTTTGTTGCTTTGTTGGTTAGTTAGTTTTGTTGGTTTGTTGGTTTTTTACGTTTGTTGGTTTGTTGGTTTGTTGGTTTGTTGGTTTGTTCGTTTGTTGGTTTGTTGGTTTGTTCGTTTGTTAGTATGTTGGTTTGTTGGTTTGTTGGTTTCTTTCTTTTGTTGGTTTGTTGGTTTGTTGTTTTGTTCGTTTGTTGGTTTGTTCGTTTGTTGGTTTGTTTGTTTATTGGTTTGTTTGTTTGTTGGGTTGTTGGTTACTTGGTTTGTTGGTTTGTTGGTTTGTTGGTTTGTTGGTCTGTTGGCTTGTTGGTTTGTTGGTTTGTTTGTTTGTTGGTTTTTTGGTTTGTTGGTTTGTTGGTTTGTTGGTTTGTTGGTTTGTTGGTTTGTTCGTTTTTTGGTTTGTTTGTTTGTTGGTTTGTTGGTTTGTTCGTTTGTTGGTTTGTTGGTTTGTTCGTTTGTTGGTTTATTGTTTTGTTCGTTTGTTGGTTTGTTCGTTTGTTGGTTTGTTGGTTTGTTGGTTTGATTGTTTGTTGGTTTGTTGGTTTGTTGGTTTGTTCGTTTGTTGGTTTGTTGGTTACTTGGTTTGTTGGTTTGTTGGTTTGTTGGTCGGTTGGTTTATTGGTCGGTTAGTTTGTTGGTCTGTTGGCTTCTTGGTTTGTTGGTTTGTTTGTTTGTTGGTTTGTTGGTTAGTTGGTTTGTTGGTTTGTTGGTTTGTTGGTTTGTTCGTTTGTTGGTTTGTTGGTTTGTTGGTCTGTTGGCTTGTTGGTTTGTTGGTTTGTTTGTTTGTTGGTTTGTTGGTTTGTTGGTTTGTTGGTTTCTTGGTTTGTTGGTTTGTTGGTTTGTTCGTTTGTTGGTTTGTTGGTTACTTGGTTTGTTGGTTTGTTGGTTTGTTGGTTTGTTGGTTTGTTGGTTTGTTGGTTTGTTGGTTTGTTGGTTTGTTGGTTACTTGGTTTGTTTGTTTGTTGGTTTGTTGGTTTGTTGGTTTGTTCGTTTGTTGGCTTGTTGGTTTGTTGGCTTGTTGGTTTGTTGGTTTGTTGGTTTGTTGGTTTGTTGGTTTGTTGGTTTGTTGGTTTGTTGGTTTGTTGGTTTGTTGGTTTGTTGGTTTGTTAGTTTTTTGGTTTGTTGGTTTGTTGGTTTGTTGGTTTGTTGGTTTGTTTTTTGTTGGTTTGTTCGTTTTTTGGTTAGTTGGTTTGTTGGTTTGTTGGTTTGTTGGTTTTTTGATTTATTGGTTTGTTGGCTTATTTGTTTGTTGGTTTGTTGGTTTGTTTGCTTGTTGGTTTGTTGGTTTGTTGGTTTGTTGGTTTGTTTGTTTGTTGGTTTTTTCGTTTGTTGGTTTATTGGTTTATTGATTTGTTCGTTTGTTGGTTTGTTGGTTTGTTGGTTTGTTGGTTTGTTTGTTTATTGGTTTGTTGGTTTGTTGGTTTGTTGGTTCGTTGGTTTGTTGGTTTGTTGGTTTGTTGGTTTGTTGGTTTGTTGGTTTGTTGGTTTTTTGGTTTGTTGGTTTGTTTGTTTGTTTGTTTCTTGGTTTGTTCGTTTGTTCGTTCGTTGGTTTGTTGGTTTGTTGGTTTGTTTGCTTGTTGGTTTCTTGGTTTGTTGGATTGTTGGTTACTTGGTTTGTTTGTTTGTTGGTTTGTTGGTTTGTTGGTTTGTTTGTTTTTTTCTTGTTGGTTTGTAGGCTTGTTTGTTTGTTGGTTTGTTCGTTTGTTAGCTTGTTGGTTTGTTGGCTTGTTGGTTTGTTGCTTTGTTGGTTTGTTGGTTTGTTGGTTTGTCGGTTTGTTGTTTTTTGGGTTTGTTGATTTGTTGGTTTGTTGGTTTGTTGGTTTGTTGGTTTTTTGGTTTGTCGGTTTGTTTGTTTGTTTGTTTGTTGGTTTGTTCGTTCGTTGGTTTGTTGGTTTGTTATTTTGTTGGTTTGTTGGTTTGTTGGTTTGTTAGCTTGTTGGTTTCTTGGTTTCTTGGTTTGTTGGATTGTTGGTTACTTGGTTTGTTTGTTTGTTGGTTTGTTGGTTTGTTGGGTTGTTCGTTTGTTGGCTTGTTGGTTTGTTGGCTTGTTGGTTTGTTGGTTTGTTGGTTTGTTGGTTTGTTGGTTTGTTGGTTTGTTGGTTGGTTGGTTTGTTGGCTTGTTGGTTTGTTGGTTTATTGGTTTGTTGGTTTGTTGGTTTGTTGGTTTGTTGGTTTGTTGGTTTGTTCGTTTTTTGGTTTGTTGGTTTGTTGGTTTGTTGGTTTGTTGGTTTGTTGGTTTGTTGGTTTGTTGAATTATTTGTTTGTTGGTTTGATGGTTTGTTTGCTTGTTGGTTTGTTGGTTTGTTGGTTGGTTGGTTTGTTGGCTTGTTGGTTTGTTGGTTTATTGGTTTGTTGGTTTGTTGGTTTGTTGGTTTGTTGGTTTGTTGGTTTGTTCGTTTTTTGGTTTGTTGGTTTGTTGGTTTGTTGGTTTGTTGGTTTGTTGGTTTGTTGGTTTGTTGGTTTGTTGGTTTGTTGAATTATTTGTTTGTTGGTTTGATGGTTTGTTTGCTTGTTGGTTTGTTGGTTTGTTGGTTTGTTGGTTTGTTTGTTTGTTGGTTTTTTCGTTTGTTGGTTTATTGGTTTGTTGATTTGTTCGTTTGTTGGTTTGTTGGTTTGTTGGTTCGTTGGTTTGTTGGTTTGTTGGTTTGTTGGTTTGTTGGCTTGTTGGTTTGTTGGTTTGTTCGTTTGTTGGCTTGTTAGTTTGTTGGCTTGTTGGTTTGTTGCTTTGTTGTTTTGTTGGTTTGTTGGTTTGTTGGTTTGTTGGTTTGCTGGTTTGTTAGTTTTTTGGTTTGTTGTCTTGTTGGTTTGTTGGTTTGTTGGTTTGTTGGTTTGTTGGTTTGTTGGTTTGTCGGTTTTTTGGTTTGTTGGTTTGTTTGTTTGTTTGTTGGTTTGTTCGTTTGTTCGTTCGTTGGTTGGTTGGTTTGTTGGTTTGTTTGCTTGTTGGTTTCTTGGTTTGTTGGATTGTTGGTTACTTGGTTTGTTTGTTTGTTGGTTTGTTGGTTTGTTGGTTTGTTCGTTTGTTGGCTTGTTGGTTTGTTGGCTTGTTGGTTTCTTGGTTTGTTGGTTTGTTGGTTTGTTGGTTTGTTGGTTTGTTTGTTTGTTGGTTTGTTCGTTTGTTGGCTTGTTGGTTTGTTGGCTTGTTGGCTTGTTGGTGTGTTGGTTTGTTTGTTTGTTGGTTTGTTGGTTTGTTGGTTTGTTGGTTTGTTGGTTTGTGGATTTGTTGGTTTGTTGGTTTGTTGGGTAGTTGGTTTGTTGGTTTGTTGGTTGGTTCGTTCGTTGATTAGTTGGTTTGTTGGTTTGTTGGTTTGTTGGTTTGTTCGTTCGTTGACTTGTTGGTTTGTTGGCTTGTTGGCTTGTTGGTTTGTGGGTTTGTTGGTTTGTTTGTTTGTTGGTTTGTTGGTTTGTTGGTTTGTTGGTTTGTTGGTTTGTTGGTTTGTTGGTTTGTTGGTTTGTTGGTTTGTTGGTTTGTGGGTTCGTTGGTTTGTTCGTTTGCAGGTTTGTTGGTTTGTTGGTTTATTGGTTAGTTGGTTTGTTGGTTTGTTGGTTTTTTCGTTTGTTGATTTGTTGGTTTGTTGGTTTGTTCGTTTGTTAGTTTGTTGGTTTGTTCGTTTGTTAGTATGTTGGTTTGTTGGTTTGTTGGTTTCTTTCTTTTGTTGGTTTGTTGGTTTGTTGTTTTGTTCGTTTGTTGGTTTGTTCGTTTGTTGGTTTGTTTGTTTATTGGTTTGTTTGTTTGTTGGGTTGTTGGTTACTTGGTTTGTTGGTTTGTTGGTTTGTTGGTCTGTTGGCTTGTTGGTTTGTTGGTTTGTTTGTTTGTTGGTTTGTTGGTTTGTTGGTTTGTTGGTTTGTTGGTTTGTTGGTTTGTTGGTTTGTTTGTTTGTTGGTTTGTTTGTTGGTTTGTTGGTTTGTTCGTTTGTTGGTTTGTTGGTTTGTTCGTTTGTTGGTTTATTGTTTTGTTCGTTTGTTGGTTTGTTCGTTTGTTGGTTTGTTGGTTTGTTGGTTTGTTCGTTTGTTGGTTGGTTGGTTTGTTGGTTTTTTCGTTTGTTGGTTTGTTGATTACTTGGTTTGTTGGTTTGTTGGTTTGTTGGTTTGTTGGTCGGTTGGTTTATTGGTCGGTTAGTTTGTTGGTCTGTTGGTTTGTTGGTTTGTTGGTTTGTTGGTTTGTTGGTTTGTTGGTTTGTTGGTTTGTTGGTTTGTTGGTTTGTTGGTTTGTTGGTTTGTTGGTTTGTTGGTTTGTTGGTTTGTTGGTTTGTTGGTTTGTTGGTCGGTTGGTTTATTGGTCGGTTAGTTTGTTGGTCTGTTGGTTTGTTGGTTTGTTGGTTTGTTGGTTTGTTGGTTTGTTGGTTTGTTGGTTTGTTGGTTTGTTGGTTTGTTGGTTTGTTGGTTTGTTGGTTTGTTGGTTTGTTGGTTTGTTGGTTTGTTGGTTTGTTCGTTTGTTAGTATGTTGGTTTGTTGGTTTGTTGGTTTGTTCGTTTGTTGGTTTGTTGGTTTGTTGTTTTGTTCGTTTGTTGGGTTGTTCGTTTGTTGGTTTGTTCGTTTGTTGGTTTGTTGGTTACTTGGTTTATTGGTTTGTTGGTTTGTTGGTCTGTTGGTTTCTTGGTCTGTTGGTTTGTTGGTTTGTTGGTTTGTTGGTTTGTTGGTTTGTTGGTTTGTTGGTTTGTTCGTTTGTTGATTTGTTGGTTTGTTGGTTTGTTGGTTTGTTGGTTTGTTGGTTTGTTGGTTTGTTCGTTTGTTGGTTTGTTGGTCTGTTGGTTTGTTGGTTTGTTCGTTTGTTGGTTTGTTGGTTTGTTCGTTTGTTAGTATGTTGGTTTGTTGGTTTGTTGGTTTGTTCGTTTGTCGGTTTGTTGGTTTGTTGTTTTGTTCGTTTGTTGGTTTGTCCGTTTGTTGGTTTGTTCGTTTGTTGGTTTGTTGGTTGCTTGGTTTGTTCGTTTGTTGGTTTGTTGGTGTGTTGGTTTGTTGGTCTGTTGGTTTGTTGGTTTGTTGGTTTGTTGGTTTGTTCATTTGTTAGTATGTTGGTTTGTTGGTTTATTAGTTTGTTCGTTTGTTGGTTTGTTGGTTTGTTGTTTTGTTCGTTTGTTGGTTTGTTCGTTTGTTGGTTTGTTTGTTTGTTGGTTTGTTCGTTTGTTGGTTTGTTGCTTACTTTGTTACTTGGTTTGTTGGTTAGTTGGTTTGTTGGTTTGTTGGTTTGTTGGTCTGTTGGTTTGTTTGTTTGTTTGTTTGTTGGTTTGTTGGTTTGTTTGTTCGTTGGTTTGTTGGTTTGTTGGTTTGTTGGTTTGTTGGTTTGTTGGCTTGTTGGTTTGTTGGTTTGTTCGTTTGTTGGCTTGTTGGTTTGTTGGCTTGTTGGTTTGTTGGTTTGGTGGTTTGTTGGTTTTTGGTTTGTTGGTTTGTTGGTTTGTTGGTTTGTTGGTTTGTTGGTTTGTTGGTTTGTTGGTTTGTTGGTTTGTTCGTTTTTTGGTTTGTTGGTTTGTTTGTTTGTTTGTTTGTTGGTTTGTTGGATTGTTGGTTCGTTGGTTTGTTGGTTTGTTGGTTTGTTGGCTTGTTGGTTTGTTCGTTTGTTGGCTTGTTGGTTTGTTGGCTAGTTGGTTTGTTGCTTTGTTGGTTTGTTGGTTTGTTGGTTTGTCGGTTTGTTGGTTTTTTGGTTTGTTAATTTGTTGGTTTGTTGGTTTGCTGGTTTGTTGGTTTTTTGGTTTGTCGGTTTGTTTGTTTGTTTGTTTGTAGGTTTGTTCGCTCGTTGGTTTGTTGGTTTGTTGGTTTGTTGGTTTGTTTGTTTGTTAGCTTGTTGGTTTCTTGGTTTGTTGGTTTGTTGGATTGTTGGTTACTTGGTTTGTTTGTTTGTTGGTTTGTTGGTTTGTTCGTTTGTTGTCTTGTTGGTTTGTTGGCTTGTTGGTTTGTTGGTTTGTTGGTTTGTTGGTTTGTTGGTTTGTTGGTTTGTTGGTTTGTTGGTTTGTTGGTTTGTTGGTTTGTTGGTTTGTTGGTTTGTTGGTTTGTTGGTTTGTTTTTTGTTGGTTTGTTGGTTTGTTCGTTTTTTGGTTTGTTGGTTTGTTGGTTGGTTGTTTTGTTGGTTTGTTGGTTTGTTGGTTTGTTGGTTTGTTGGCTTATTTGTTTGTTGGTTTGTTGGTTTGTTTGCTTGTTGGTTTGTTGTTTTGTTGGTTTGTTTGTTTGTTGGTTTTTTTGTTTGTTGGTTTATTGGTTTGTTGATTTGTTGTCTTGTTGGTTTGTTGGTTTGTTGGTTTGTTGGTTTGTTGGTTTTTTGGTTTGTTGGTTGGTTTGTTTGTTTGTTTGTTGGTTTGTTGGTTTGTTGGTTCGTTGGTTTGTTGGTTTGTTGGTTTGTTGGTTTGTTGGCTTGTTGGTTTGTTGGTTTGTTCGTTTGTTGGCTTGTTGGTTTGTTAGCTTGTCGGTTTGTTGGTTTGTTGGTTTGTTGGTTGTTGGTTTGTTGGTTTGTTGGTTTGTTGGTTTGTTGGTTTGTTGGTTTGTTGGTTTGTTGGTTTGTTGGTTTGTTGGTTTGTTGGTTTTTTGGTTTGTTGGTTTGTTTGTTTGTTGGTTTGTTGGATTGTTGGTTCGTTGATTTGTTGGTTTGTTGGTTTGTTGGTTTGTTGGCTTGTTGGTTTGTTCGTTTGTTGGCTTGTTGGTTTGTTGGCTTGTTGGTTTGTTGCTTTGTTGGTTTGTTGGTTTGTTGGTTTGTCGGTTTGTTGGTTTGTTGGTTTGTTGGTTTGTTGGTTTGTTGGTTTGTTGGTTTGTTGGTTTGTTGGTTTGTTGGTTTGTTCGTTTGTTAGTATATTGGTTTGTTGGTTTGTTGGTTTGTTCGTTTGTTGGTTTGTTGGTTTGTTGTTTTGTTCGTTTGTTGGGTTGTTCGTTTGTTGGTTTGTTCGTTTGTTGGTTTGTTGGTTACTTGGTTTGTTGGTTTGTTGGTTTGTTGGTCTGTTGGTTTCTTGGTCTGTTGGTTTGTTGGTTTGTTGGTTTGTTGGTTTGTTGGTTTGTTGGTTTGTTGGTTTGTTCGTTTGTTGATTTGTTGGTTTGTTGGTTTGTTGGTTTGTTGGTTTGTTGGTTTGTTGGTTTGTTCGTTTGTTGGTTTGTTGGTCTGTTGGTTTGTTGGTTTGTTCGTTTGTTGGTTTGTTGGTTTGTTCGTTTGTTAGTATGTTGGTTTGTTGGTTTGTTGGTTTGTTCGTTTGTTGGTTTGTTGGTTTGTTGTTTTGTTCGTTTGTTGGTTTGTCCGTTTGTTGGTTTGTTCGTTTGTTGGTTTGTTGGTTGCTTGGTTTGTTCGTTTGTTGGTTTGTTGGTGTGTTGGTTTGTTGGTCTGTTGGTTTGTTGGTTTGTTGGTTTGTTGGTTTGTTCATTTGTTAGTATGTTGGTTTGTTGGTTTATTAGTTTGTTCGTTTGTTGGTTTGTTGGTTTGTTGTTTTGTTCGTTTGTTGGTTTGTTCGTTTGTTGGTTTGTTTGTTTGATGGTTTGTTCGTTTGTTGGTTTGTTGCTTACTTTGTTACTTGGTTTGTTGGTTAGTTGGTTTGTTGGTTTGTTGGTTTGTTGGTCTGTTGGTTTGTTTGTTTGTTTGTTTGTTGGTTTGTTGATTTGTTTGTTCGTTGGTTTGTTGGTTTGTTGGTTTGTTGGTTTGTTGGTTTGTTGGCTTGTTGGTTTGTTGGTTTGTTCGTTTGTTGGCTTGTTGGTTTGTTGGCTTGTTGGTTTGTTGGTTTGTTGGTTTGTTGGTTTTTGGTTTGTTGGTTTGTTGGTTTGTTGGTTTGTTGGTTTGTTGGTTTGTTGGTTTGTTGGTTTGTTGGTTTGTTCGTTTTTTGGTTTGTTGGTTTGTTTGTTTGTTTGTTTGTTGGTTTGTTGGATTGTTGGTTCGTTGGTTTGTTGGTTTGTTGGTTTGTTGGCTTGTTGGTTTGTTCGTTTGTTGGCTTGTTGGTTTGTTGGCTAGTTGGTTTGTTGCTTTGTTGGTTTGTTGGTTTGTTGGTTTGTCGGTTTGTTGGTTTTTTGGTTTGTTAATTTGTTGGTTTGTTGGTTTGCTGGTTTGTTGGTTTTTTGGTTTGTCGGTTTGTTTGTTTGTTTGTTTGTAGGTTTATTCGCTCGTTGGTTTGTTGGTTTGTTGGTTTGTTGGTTTGTTTGTTTGTTAGCTTGTTGGTTTCTTGGTTTGTTGGTTTGTTGGATTGTTGGTTACTTGGTTTGTTTGTTTGTTGGTTTGTTGGTTTGTTGGTTTGTTCGTTTGTTGTCTTGTTGGTTTGTTGGCTTGTTGGTTTGTTGGTTTGTTGGTTTGTTGGTTTGTTGGTTTGTTGGTTTGTTGGTTTGTTGGTTTGTTGGTTTGTTGGTTTGTTGGTTTGTTGGTTTGTTGGTTTGTTGGTTTGTTGGTTTGTTTTTTGTTGGTTTGTTGGTTTGTTCGTTTTTTGGTTTGTTGGTTTGTTGGTTGGTTGTTTTGTTGGTTTGTTGGTTTGTTGGTTTGTTGGTTTGTTGGCTTATTTGTTTGTTGGTTTGTTGGTTTGTTTGCTTGTTGGTTTGTTGTTTTGTTGGTTTGTTTGTTTGTTGGTTTTTTCGTTTGTTGGTTTATTGGTTTGTTGATTTGTTGTCTTGTTGGTTTGTTGGTTTGTTGGTTTGTTGGTTCGTTGGTTTTTTGGTTTGTTGGTTGGTTTGTTTGTTTGTTTGTTGGTTTGTTGGTTTGTTGGTTCGTTGGTTTGTTGGTTTGTTGGTTTGTTGGTTTGTTGGCTTGTTGGTTTGTTGGTTTGTTCGTTTGTTGGCTTGTTGGTTTGTTAGCTTGTCGGTTTGATGGTTTGTTGGTTTGTTGGTTGTTGGTTTGTTGGTTTGTTGGTTTGTTGGTTTGTTGGTTTGTTGGTTTGTTGGTTTGTTGGTTTGTTGGTTTGTTGGTTTGTTGGTTTTTTGGTTTGTTGGTTTGTTTGTTTGTTGGTTTGTTGGATTGTTGGTTCGTTGGTTTGTTGGTTTGTTGGTTTGTTGGTTTGTTGGCTTGTTGGTTTGTTCGTTTGTTGGCTTGTTGGTTTGTTGGCTTGTTGGTTTGTTGCTTTGTTGGTTTGTTGGTTTGTTGGTTTGTCGGTTTGTTGGTTTTTTGTTTTGTTAATTTGTTGGTTTGTTGGTTTGCTGGTTTGTTGGTTTTTTGGTTTGTCGGTTTGTTTGTTTGTTTGTTTGTTGGTTTGTTCGTTCGTTGGTTTGTTGGTTTGTTGGTTTGTTGGTTTGTTAGCTTGTTGGTTTCTTGGTTTCTTGGTTTGTTGGATTGTTGGTTACTTGGTTTGTTTCTTTGTTGGTTTGTTGGTTTGTTGGTTTGTTCGTTTGTTGGCTTGTTGGTTTGTTGGCTTGTTGGTTTGTTGGTTTGTTGGTTTGTTAGTTTGTTGGTTTGTTGGTTTGTTGGCTTGTTTGTTTGTTGGTTTGTTGGTTTGTTGGTTTGTTGGTTTGTTGGTTTGTTGTTTTGTTGGTTTGTTGGTTTGTTTTTTGTTGGTTTGTTGGCTTGTTCGTTTTTTGGTTTGTTGGTTTGTTGGTTTGTTGGTTTGTTGGTTTGTTGGTTTGTTGGTTTGTTGGCTTATTTGTTTGTTGGTTTGTTTGCTTGTTGGTTTGTTGGTTTGTTGGTTTGTTGGTTTGTTTGTTTGTTGGTTTTTTCGTTTGTTGGATTATTGGTTTGTTGATTTTTTCGTTTGTTGGTTTGTTGGTTTGTTTGTTTGTTTGTTTGTTGGTTTGTTGGTTTGTTGGTTCTTTGGTTTGTTGGTTTGTTGGCTTGTTGGTTTGTTGGTTTGTTCGTTTGTTGGCTTGTTGGTTTGTTGTCTTGTTGGTTTGTTGGTTTGTTGGTTTGTTGGTTTGTTGGTTTGCTGGTTTGTTAGTTTTTTGGTTTCTTGTCTTGTTGGTTTGTTTGTTTGTTGGTGTGTTGGTTTGTTGGTTTGTTGGTTTTTTGGTTTGTTGGTTTGTTGGTTTGTTTGTTTGTTTGTTTGTTTGTTGGTTTGTTCGTTTGTTCGTTCGTTGGTTTGTTGGTTTGTTGGTTTGTTTGCTTGTTGGTTTCTTGGTTTGTTGGATTGTTGGTTACTTGGTTTGTTTGTTTGTTGGTTCGTTGGTTTGTTGGTTCGTTGGTTTGTTGGTTTGTTGGCTTGTTGGTTTGTTGGTTTGTTCGTTTGTTGGCTTGTTGGTTTGTTGGCTTGTTGGTTTGTTGGTTTGTTGGTTTGTTGGTTTGTTGGTTTGTTTGTTTGCTGGTTTGTTAGTTTTTTTGGTTTCTTGTCTTGTTGGTTTGTTGGTTTGTTGGTGTGTTGGTTTGTTGGTTTGTTGGTTTTTTGGTTTGTTGGTTTGTTTGTTTGTTTGTTTGTTTGTTGGTTTGTTCGTTTGTTCGTTCGTTGGTTTGTTGGTTTGTTGGTTTGTTTGCTTGTTGGTTTCTTGGTTTGTTGGATTGTTGGTTACTTGGTTTGTTTGTTTGTTGGTTTGTTGGTTTGTTGGTTTGTTCGTTTTTTGCTTGTTGGTTTGTTGGCTTGTTTGTTTGTTGGTTTGTTAGTTTGTTTTCTTGTTGGTTTGTTGGCTTGTTGGTTTGTTGCTTTGTTGGTTTGTTGGTTTGTTGGTTTGTCGGTTTGTTGGTTTTTTGGTTTGTTGATTTGTTGGTTTGTTGGTTTGTTGGTTTGTTGGTTTTTTGGTTTGTCGGTTTGTTTGTTTGTTTGTTTGTTGGTTTGTTCGTTCGTTAGTTTGTTGGTTTGTTGGTTTTTTGGTTTGTTGGTTTGTTGGTTTGTTAGCTTGTTGGTTTCTTGGTTTCTTGGTTTGTTGGATTGTTGGTTACTTGGTTTGTTTGTTTGTTGGTTTGTTGGTTTGTTGGTTTGTTGGGTTGTTCATTTGTTGGCTTGTTGGTTTGTTGGTTTGTTGGTTTGTTGGTTTGTTTGTTTTTTGGTTTTTTGGTTTGTTGGTTTGTTGGTTTGTTGGTTTGTTGGTTTGTTGGTTTGTTGGTTTGTTGGTTTGTTGGCTTATTTGTTTGGTGGTTTGATGGTTTGTTTGCTTGTTGGTTTGTTGGTTTGTTGGTTTGTTGGTTTGTTTGTTTGTTGGTTTTTTCGTTTGTTGGTTTATTGGTTTGTTGATTTGTTCGTTTGTTGGTTTGTTGGTTTGTTTGTTTGTTTGTTTGTTGGTTTGTTGGTTTGTTGGTTCGTTGGTTTGTTGGTTTGTTGGTTTGTTGGTTTGTTGGCTAGTTGGTTTGTTGGTTTGCTTGTTTGTTGGCTTGTTGGTTTGTTGGCTTGTTGGTTTGTTGGTTTGTTGGTTTGTTGGTTTGTTGGTTTGTTGGTTTGTTGGTTTGCTGGTTTGTTAGTTTTTTGGTTTGTTGTCTTGTTGGTTTGTTGGTTTGTTGGTTTGTTGGTTTGTTGGTTTGTTGGTTTTTTGGTTTGTTGGTTTGCTTGTTTGTTTGTTTGTTGGTTTGTTCGGTTTGTTCGTTCGTTGGTTTGTTGGTTTGTTGGTTTGTTTGCTTGTTGGTTTCTTGGTTTGTTGGATTGTTGGTTACTTGGTTTGTTTGTTTGTTGGGTTGTTGGTTTGTTGGTTTGTTCGTTTGTTGGCTTGTTGGTTTGTTGGCTTGTTAATTTGTTGGTTTGTTGGTTTGTTGGTTTGTTGGTTTGTTGGTTTGTTTGTTTGTTGGTTTGTTCGTTTGTTGGCTTGTTGGTTTGTTGGCTTGTTGGCTTGTTGGTGTGTTGGTTTGTTTGTTTGTTGGTTTGTTGGTTTGTTGGTTTGTGGGTTTGTCGGTTTGGTGGTTTGTTGGGTAGTTGGTTTGTTGGTTTGTTGGTTGGTTCGTTTATTGGTTAGTTGGTTTGTTGGTTTGTTGGTTTGTTCGTTCATTGACTTGTTGGTTTGTTGGCTTGTTGGCTTGTTGGTTTGTGGGTTTTTTGGTTTGTTTGTTTGTTGGTTTGTTGGTTTGTTGGTTTGTTGGTTTGTTGGTTTGTTGGTTTGTTGGTTTGTTGGTTTGTGGGTTTGTTGGTTTGTTGGCTTGCAGGTTTATTGGTTTGTTGGTTTATTGGTTAGTTGGTTTGTTGGTTTGTTAGTTTTTTCGTTTGTTGGTTTGTTGGTTTGTTGGTTTGTTGGTTTGATCGTTTGTTGGTTTGTTGGTTTGTTCGTTTGTTAGTATGTTGGTTTGTTGGTTTGTTGGTTTCTTTCTTTTAATGGTTTGTTGGTTTGTTGTTTTGTTCGTTTGTTGGTTTGTTCGTTTGTTGGTTTGTTTGTTTATTGGTTTGTTTGTTTGTTGGGTTGTTGGTTACTTGGTTTGTTGGTTTGTTGGTTTGTTGGTTTGTTGGTCTGTTGGCTTGTTGGTTTGTTGGTTTGTTTGTTTGTTGGTTTGTTGGTTTGTTGGTTTGTTGGTTTGTTGGTTTGTTGGTTTGTTGGCTTGTTGGCTTGTTGGTTTGTTCGTTTGTTGGTTTGTTTGTTTGTTGGTTTGTTGGTTTGTTCGTGTGTTGGTTTGTTGGTTTGTTCGTTTGTTGGTTTATTGTTTTGTTCGTTTGTTGGTTTGTTCGTTTGTTGGTTTGTTGGTTTGTTGGTTTGTTCGTTTGTTGGTTTGTTGGTTTGTTGGTTTGTTCGTTTGTTCGTTTGTTGGTTTGTTGGTTACTTGGTTTGTTGGTTTGTTGGTTGGTTGGTTTGTTGGTCGGTTGGTTTATTGGTCGGTTAGTTTGTTGGTCTGTTGGTTTGTTGGTTTGTTGGTTTGTTGGTTTGTTGGTTTGTTGGTTTGTTGGTTTGTTGGTTTGTTGGTTTGTTGGTTTGTTGGTTTGTTGGTTTGTTGGTTTGTTGGTTTGTTGGTTTGTTGGTTTGTTGGTTTGTTGGTTTGTTCGTTTGTTGGTTTATTGGTTTGTTGGTTTGTTGGTTTGTTGGTTTGTTGGTTTGTTCGTTTGTTGGTTTGTTGGTTACTTGGTTTGTTGGTTTGTTGGTTTGTTGGTTTGTTGGTCTGTTGGTTTGTTGGTCTGTTGGGTTATTGGTTTGTTGGTTTGTTGGTTTGTTGGTTTGTTGGTTTGTTGGTTTGTTGGTTTGTTGGTTTGTTCGTTTGTTAGTATGTTGGTTTGTTGGTTTGTTGGTTTGTTGGTTTGTTCGTTTGTTGGTTTGTTGGTTTGTTGTTTTGTTCGTTTGTTGGTTTGTTCGTTTGTTGGTTTGTTCGTTTGTTGGTTTGTTGGTTACTTGGTTTGTTGGTTTGTTGGTTTGTTGGTCTGTTGGTTTCTTGGTCTGTTGGTTTGTTGGTTTATTGGTTTGTTGGTTTGTTGGTTTGTTGGTTTGTTGGTTTGTTCGTTTGTTGATTTGTTGGTTTGTTGGTTTGTTGGTTTGTTGGTTTGTTGGTTTGTTCGTTTGTTGGTGTGTTGGTTTGTTGGTTTGTTCGTTTGTTGGTTTGTTGGTTTGTTCGTTTGTTAGTATGTTGGTTTGTTGGTTTGTTGGTTTGTTCGTTTGTTGGTTTGTTGGTTTGTTGTTTTGTTCGTTTGTTGGTTTGTCCGTTTGTTGGTTTGTTTGTTTGTTCGTTTGTTGGTTGCTTGGTTTGTTCGTTTGTTGGTTTGTTGGTCTGTTGGTTTGTTGGTCTGTTGGTTTGTTGGTTTGTTGGTTTGTTGGTTTGTTCATTTGTTAGTATGTTGGTTTGTTGGTTTGTTGGTTTGTTCGTTTGTTGGTTTGTTGGTTTGTTGTTTTGTTCGTTTGTTGGTTTGTTCGTTTGTTGGTTTGTTTGTTTTTTGGTTTGTTCGTTTGTTGGTTTGTTGGTTACTTGGTTACTTGGTTTGTTGGTTAGTTGGTTTGTTGGTTTGTTGGTCTGATGGTTTGTTGGTTTGTTGGTTTGTTGGTTTGTTGGTTTGTTGGTTTGTTGGTTTGTTGGTTTGTTGTTTGTTGGTATGTGGGTTTGTTGGTTTGTTGGTTTGTTGGTTTTTTGTTGGTTTGTTGGTTTGTTGGTTTGTTGGTTTGTTGGTTTGTTGGTTTTTTCGTTTGTTGGTTTGTTGGTTTGTTGGTTTGTTGGTTTGTTGGTTTGTTCGTTTGTTGGTTTGTTGGTTTGTTCGTTTGTTAGTATGTTGGTTGGTTGGTTTGTTGGTTTCTTTCTTTTGTTGGTTTGTTGGTTTGTTGTTTTGTTCGTTTGTTGGTTTGTTCGTTTGTTGGTTTGTTTGTTTATTGGTTTGTTTGTTTGTTGGGTTGTTGGTTACTTGGTTTGTTGGTTTGTTGGTTTGTTGGTTTGTTGGTCTGTTGGCTTGTTGGTTTGTTGGTTTGTTTGTTTGTTGGTTTGTTGGTTTGTTGGTTTGTTGGTTTGTTGGTTTTTTGGTTTGTTCGTTTGTTGGTTTGTTTGTTTGTTGGTTTGTTGGTTTGTTCGTTTGTTGGTTTGTTGGGTTGTTCGTTTGTAGGTTTATTGTTTTGTTCGTTTGTTGGTTTGTTCGTTTGTTGGTTTGTTGGTTTGTTGGTTTGTTGGTTTGTTCGTTTGTTGGTTTGTTGGTTTGTTGGTTTGTTCGTTTGTTGGTTTGTTAGTTACTTGGTTTGTTGGTTTGTTGGTTTGTTGGTTTGTTGGTTTGTTGGTCGGTTGGTTTGTTGGTCTGTTGGTTTGTTGGTTTGTTGGTTTGTTGGTTTGTTGGTTTTTTGGTTTTTTGGTTTGTTGGTTTGTTGGTTTGTTGGTTTGTTGGTTTGTTCGTTTGTTGGTTTGTTGGTTTGTTGGTTTGTTGGTTTGTTCGTTTGTTGGTTTGTTGGTTACTTGGTTTGTTGGTTTGTTGGTTTGTTGGTTTGTTGGTTTGTTGGTCGGTTGGTTTGTTGGTCTGTTGGTTTGTTGGTTTGTTGGTTTGTTGGTTTGTTGGTTTGTTGGTTTGTTGGTTTGTTGGTTTGTTGGTTTGTTGGTTTTTTGTTTTGTTGGTTTGTTGGTTTGTTGGTTTGTTGGTTTGTTGGTTTGTTGGTTTGTTCGTTTGTTGGTTTGTTGGTTTGTTGGTTTGTTCGTTTGTTCGTTTGTTGGTTTGTTGGTTACTTGGTTTGTTGGTTTGTTGGTTGGTTGGTTTGTTGGTCGGTTGGTTTATTGGTCGGTTAGTTTGTTGGTCTGTTGGTTTGTTGGTTTGTTGGTTTGTTGGTTTGTTGGTTTGTTGGTTTGTTGGTTTGTTGGTTTGTTGGTTTGTTGGTTTGTTGGTTTGTTGGTTTGTTGGTTTGTTGGTTTGTTGGTTTGTTGGTTTGTTGGTTTGTTGGTTTGTTGGTTTGTTCGTTTGTTGGTTTATTGGTTTGTTGGTTTGTTGGTTTGTTGGTTTGTTGGTTTGTTCGTTTGTTGGTTTGTTGGTTACTTGGTTTGTTGGTTTGTTGGTTTGTTGGTTTGTTGGTCTGTTGGTTTGTTGGTCTGTTGGGTTATTGGTTTGTTGGTTTGTTGGTTTGTTGGTTTGTTGGTTTGTTGGTGTGTTGGTTTGTTGGTTTGTTCGTTTGTTAGTATGTTGGTTTGTTGGTTTGTTGGTTTGTTGGTTTGTTCGTTTGTTGGTTTGTTGGTTTGTTGTTTTGTTCGTTTGTTGGTTTGTTCGTTTGTTGGTTTGTTCGTTTGTTGGTTTGTTGGTTACTTGGTTTGTTGGTTTTTTGGTTTGTTGGTCTGTTGGTTTCTTGGTCTGTTGGTTTGTTGGTTTATTGGTTTGTTGGTTTGTTGGTTTGTTGGTTTGTTGGTTTGTTCGTTTGTTGATTTGTTGGTTTGTTGGTTTGTTGGTTTGTTGGTTTGTTGGTTTGTTGGTTTGTTCGTTTGTTGGTTTGTTGGTTTGTTGGTTTGTTCGTTTGTTGGTTTGTTGGTTTGTTCGTTTGTTAGTATGTTGGTTTGTTGGTTTGTTGGTTTGTTCGTTTGTTGGTTTGTTGGTTTGTTGTTTTGTTCGTTTGTTGGTTTGTCCGTTTGTTGGTTTGTTGTTTGTTGGTATGTGGGTTTGTTGGTTTGTTGGTTTGTTGGTTTTTTGTTGGTTTGTTGGTTTGTTGGTTTGTTGGTTTGTTGGTTTGTTGGTTTTTTCGTTTGTTGGTTTGTTGGTTTGTTGGTTTGTTGGTTTGTTGGTTTGTTCGTTTGTTGGTTTGTTGGTTTGTTCGTTTGTTAGTATGTTGGTTGGTTGGTTTGTTGGTTTCTTTCTTTTGTTGGTTTGTTGGTTTGTTGTTTTGTTCGTTTGTTGGTTTGTTCGTTTGTTGGTTTGTTTGTTTATTGGTTTGTTTGTTTGTTGGGTTGTTGGTTACTTGGTTTGTTGGTTTGTTGGTTTGTTGGTTTGTTGGTCTGTTGGCTTGTTGGTTTGTTGGTTTGTTTGTTTGTTGGTTGGTTGGTTTGTTGGTTTGTTGGTTTGTTGGTTTTTTGGTTTGTTCGTTTGTTGGTTTGTTTGTTTGTTGGTTTGTTGGTTTGTTCGTTTGTTGGTTTGTTGGGTTGTTCGTTTGTAGGTTTATTGTTTTGTTCGTTTGTTGGTTTGTTCGTTTGTTGGTTTGTTGGTTTGTTGGTTTGTTGGTTTGTTCGTTTGTTGGTTTGTTGGTTTGTTGGTTTGTTCGTTTGTTGGTTTGTTAGTTACTTGGTTTGTTGGTTTGTTGGTTTGTTGGTTTGTTGGTTTGTTGGTCGGTTGGTTTGTTGGTCTGTTGGTTTGTTGGTTTGTTGGTTTGTTGGTTTGTTGGTTTTTTGGTTTTTTGGTTTGTTGGTTTGTTGGTTTGTTGGTTTGTTGGTTTGTTCGTTTGTTGGTTTGTTGGTTTGTTGGTTTGTTGGTTTGTTCGTTTGTTGGTTTGTTGGTTACTTGGTTTGTTGGTTTGTTGGTTTGTTGGTTTGTTGGTTTGTTGGTCGGTTGGTTTGTTGGTCTGTTGGTTTGTTGGTTTGTTGGTTTGTTGGTTTGTTGGTTTGTTGGTTTGTTGGTTTGTTGGTTTGTTGGTTTGTTGGTTTGTTGGTTTTTTGTTTTGTTGGTTTGTTGGTTTGTTGGTTTGTTGGTTTGTTGGTTTGTTGGTTTGTTCGTTTGTTGGTTTGTTGGTTTGTTGGTTTGTTCGTTTGTTCGTTTGTTGGTTTGTTGGTTACTTGGTTTGTTGGTTTGTTGGTTGGTTGGTTTGTTGGTCGGTTGGTTTATTGGTCGGTTAGTTTGTTGGTCTGTTGGTTTGTTGGTTTGTTGGTTTGTTGGTTTGTTGGTTTGTTGGTTTGTTGGTTTGTTGGTTTGTTGGTTTGTTGGTTTGTTGGTTTGTTGGTTTGTTGGTTTGTTGGTTTGTTGGTTTGTTGGTTTGTTGGTTTGTTGGTTTGTTGGTTTGTTCGTTTGTTGGTTTATTGGTTTGTTGGTTTGTTGGTTTGTTGGTTTGTTGGTTTGTTCGTTTGTTGGTTTGTTGGTTACTTGGTTTGTTGGTTTGTTGGTTTGTTGGTTTGTTGGTCTGTTGGTTTGTTGGTCTGTTGGGTTATTGGTTTGTTGGTTTGTTGGTTTGTTGGTTTGTTGGTTTGTTGGTGTGTTGGTTTGTTGGTTTGTTCGTTTGTTAGTATGTTGGTTTGTTGGTTTGTTGGTTTGTTGGTTTGTTCGTTTGTTGGTTTGTTGGTTTGTTGTTTTGTTCGTTTGTTGGTTTGTTCGTTTGTTGGTTTGTTCGTTTGTTGGTTTGTTGGTTACTTGGTTTGTTGGTTTTTTGGTTTGTTGGTCTGTTGGTTTCTTGGTCTGTTGGTTTGTTGGTTTATTGGTTTGTTGGTTTGTTGGTTTGTTGGTTTGTTGGTTTGTTCGTTTGTTGATTTGTTGGTTTGTTGGTTTGTTGGTTTGTTGGTTTGTTGGTTTGTTGGTTTGTTCGTTTGTTGGTTTGTTGGTTTGTTGGTTTGTTCGTTTGTTGGTTTGTTGGTTTGTTCGTTTGTTAGTATGTTGGTTTGTTGGTTTGTTGGTTTGTTCGTTTGTTGGTTTGTTGGTTTGTTGTTTTGTTCGTTTGTTGGTTTGTCCGTTTGTTGGTTTGTTTGTTTGTTCGTTTGTTGGTTGCTTGGTTTGTTCGTTTGTTGGTTTGTTGGTCTGTTGGTTTGTTGGTCTGTTGGTTTGTTGGTTTGTTGGTTTGTTGGTTTGTTCATTTGTTAGTATGTTGGTTTGTTGGTTTGTTGGTTTGTTTGTTTGTTGGTTTGTTGGTTTGTTGTTTTGTTCGTTTGTTGGTTTGTTCGTTTGTTGGTTTGTTTGTTTTTTGGTTTGTTCGTTTGTTGGTTTGTTGGTTACTTGGTTACTTGGTTTGTTTGTTAGTTGGTTTGTTGGTTTGTTGGTCAGATGGTTTGTTGGTTTGTTGGTTTGTTGGTTTGTTGGTTTGTTGGTTTGTTGGTTTGTTGGTTTGTTGGTTTGTTGTTTGTTGGTATGTGGGTTTGTTGGTTTGTTGGTTTGTTGGTTTGTTGGTTTTTTGTTGGTTTGTTGGTTTGTTGGTTTGTTGGTTTGTTGGTTTGTTGGTTTGTTGGTTTTTTCGTTTGTTGGTTTGTTGGTTTGTTGGTTTGTTGGTTTGTTCGTTTGTTGGTTTGTTGGTTTGTTCGTTTGTTAGTATGTTGGTTGGTTGGTTTGTTGGTTTCTTTCTTTTGTTGGTTTGTTGTTTTGTTCGTTTGTTGGTTTGTTCGTTTGTTGGTTTGTTTGTTTATTGGTTTGTTTGTTTGTTGGGTTGTTGGTTACTTGGTTTGTTGGTTTGTTGGTTTGTTGGTTTGTTGGTCTGTTGGCTTGTTGGTTTGTTGCTTTGTTTGTTTGTTGGTTTGTTGGTTTGTTGGTTTGTTGGTTTGTTGGTTTTTTGGTTTGTTCGTTTGTTGGTTTGTTTGTTTGTTGGTTTGTTGGTTTGTTCGTTTGTTGGTTTGTTGGGTTGTTCGTTTGTAGGTTTATTGTTTTGTTCGTTTGTTGGTTTGTTCGTTTGTTGGTTTGTTGGTTTGTTGGTTTGTTGGTTTGTTGGTTTGTTGGTTTGTTCGTTTGTTGGTTTGTTGGTTTGTTGGTTTGTTCGTTTGTTGGTTTGTTGGTTTGTTGGTTTGTTGGTTTGTTGGTTTGTTGGTCGGTTGGTTTGTTGGTCTGTTGGTTTGTTGGTTTGTTGGTTTGTTGGTTTGTTGGTTTGTTGGTTTGTTGGTTTGTTGGTTTGTTGGTTTGTTGGTTTGTTGGTTTGTTGGTTTGTTGGTTTGTTGGTTTGTTGGTTTGTTGGTTTGTTGGTTTGTTCGTTTGTTGGTTTATTGGTTTATTGGTTTGTTGGTTTGTTGGTTTGTTGGTTTGTTGGTTTGTTAGTTTGTTCGTTTGTTGGTTTGTTGGTTACTTGGTTTGTTGGTTTGTTGGTTTGTTGGTTTGTTGGTTTTTTGGTCTGTTGTTTTGTTGGTCTGTTGGGTTGTTGGTTTGTTGGTTTGTTGGTTTGTTGGTTTGTTGGTTTGTTGGTTTGTTGGTTTGTTCGTTTGTTGGTATGTTGGTTTGTTGGTTTGTTGGTTTGTTCGTTTGTTGGTTTGTTGGTTTGTTGTTTTGTTCGTTTGTTGGTTTGTTCGTTTGTTGGTTTGTTCGTTTGTTGGTTTGTTGGTTACTTGGTTTGTTGGTTTGTTGGTCTGTTGGTTTCTTGGTCTGTTGGTTTGTTGGTTTGTTGGTTTGTTGGTTTGTTGGTTTGTTGGTTTGTTGGTTTGTTGGTTTGTTGGTTTGTTGATTTGTTCGTTTGTTGGTTTGTTGGTTTGTTGGTTTGTTGGTTTGTTGGTTTGTTCGTTTGTTGGTTTGTTCGTTTGTTGGTTTGTTGGTTTGTTTGTTTGTTGGTTTGTTTGTTTGTTGGTTTGTTGGTTTGTTCGTTTGTTAATATGTTGGTTTGTTGGTTTGTTCGTTTGTTGGTTTGTTGGTTTATTGTTTTGTTCGTTTGTTGGTTTGTCCGTTTGTTGGTTTGTTCGTTTGTTGGTTTGTTGGTTACTTGGTTTGTTCGTTTGTTGGTTTGTTGGTCTGTTGGTTTGTTGGCCTGTTGGTTTGTTGGTTTGTTGGTTTGTTGGTTTGTTAATTTATTAGTATGTTGGTTTGTTGGTTTGTTGGTTTGTTCGTTTGTTGGTTTGTTGTTTTGTTCGTTTGTTGGTTTGTTCGTTTGTTGGTTTGTTTGTTTGTTGGTTTGTTCGTTTGTTGGTTTGTTGGTTACTTGGTTTGTTGGTTAGTTGGTTTGTTGGTTTGTTGGTTTGTTGGTTTGTTGGTTTGTTGGTTTGTTGGTTTGTTGGTATGTTGGTTTGTTGGTTTGTTGGTTTGTTGGTTTGTTGGTTTGGTGGTTTGTTGGTTTGTTGGTTTGTTGGTTTGTTGGTTTGTTCTTTTGTTGACTTGTTGTTTTGTTGGTTTATTGGTTTGTTGGCTTGTTGGTTTGGTGGTTTGTTGGCTTGTAGGTTTGTTGGTTTGTTGGTTTGTTTGTTTGTTGGTTTGTTCGTTCGTTGGTTTGTTGGTTTGTTGGTTTGTTGGTTTGGTGGTTTGTTAGCTTGTTGGTTTCTTGATTTGTTGGATTGTTGGTTACTTGGTTTGTTTGTTTGTTGGTTAGTTGGTTTGTTGGTTTGTTCGTTTGTTGGCTTGTTGGTTTGTTGGCTTGTTGGTTTGTTGGTTTGTTGGTTTGTTGGTTTGTTGGTTTGTTGGTTTGTTGGTTTGTTGGTTTGTTGGTTTGTTGGTTTGTTGGTTTGTTGGTTTGTTGGTTTGTTGGTTTGTTGGTTTGTTGGTTTGTTGGTTTGGTGGTTTGTTGGTTTGTTGGTTTGTTGGTTTGTTAGTTTGTTGGGTTGTTGGTTTGTTGGTTTGTTGGTTTGTTTGTTTGTTTGTTTGTTTGTTGGTTTGTTGGTTCGTTGGTTTATTGGTTTGTTGGTTTGTTGGTTTGTTGGCTTGTTGGTTTGTTGGTTTGTTGGTTTGTTGGCTTGTTGGTTTGTTGGCTTGTTCGTTTGTTGGTTTGTTGGTTTGTTGGTTTGTTGGTTTGTTGGTTTGCTGGTTTGTTAGTTTTTTGGTTTGTTGTCTTGTTGGTTTGTTGGTTTGTTGGTTTGTTGGTTTGTTGGTTTTTTGGTTTGTTGGTTTCTTTGTTTGTTTGTTTGTTGGTTTGTTCGTTTTTTCGTTCGTTGGTTTGTTGGTTTTGTTGGTTTGTTTGCTTGTTGGTTTCTTGGTTTGTTGGATTGTTGGTTACTTGGATTGTTTGTTTGTTGGTTTGTTGGTTTGTTGGTTTGTTCGTTTGTTGGCTTGTTGGTTTGTTGGCTGGTTGGTTTGTTGGTTTGTTGGTTTGTTGGTTTGTTGCTTTGTTGGTTCCTTGGTTTGTTGGTTTGTTGGTTTGTTGGTTTGTTGGTTTGTTGGTTTGTTGGTTTGTTGGTTTGTTGGTTTGTTGGTTTTTTGGTTTGTTGGTTTTTTGGTTTGTTGGTTTCTTTGTTTGTTTGTTTGTTGGTTTGTTCGTTTTTTCGTTCGTTGGTTTGTTGGTTTGTTGGTTTGTTTGCTTGTTGGTTTCTTGGTTTGTTGGTTTGTTGGTTTGTTGGCTTGTTGGTTTGTTGGCTGGTTGGTTTGTTGGTTTGTTGGTTTGTTGCTTTGTTGGTTTGTTGGTTTGTTGGTTTGTTGTTTTGTTCGTTTGTTGGTTTGTTGGTTTATTGTTTTGTTCGTTTGTTGGTTTGTCCGTTTGTTGGTTTGTTCGTTTGTTGGTTTGTTGGTTACTTGGTTTGTTCGTTTGTTGGTTTGTTGGTCTGTTGGTTTGTTGGCCTGTTGGTTTGTTGGTTTGTTGGTTTGTTGGTTTGTTAATTTATTAGTATGTTGGTTTGTTGGTTTGTTGGTTTGTTCGTTTGTTGGTTTGTTGTTTTGTTCGTTTGTTGGTTTGTTCGTTTGTTGGTTTGTTTGTTTGTTGGTTTGTTCGTTTGTTGGTTTGTTGGTTACTTGGTTTGTTGGTTAGTTGGTTTGTTGGTTTGTTGGTTTGTTGGTTTGTTGGTTTGTTGGTTTGTTGGTTTGTTGGTTTGTTGGTATGTTGGTTTGTTGGTTTGTTGGTTTGTTGGTTTGTTGGTTTGGTGGTTTGTTGGTTTGTTGGTTTGTTGGTTTGTTGGTTTGTTCTTTTGTTGACTTGTTGTTTTGTTGGTTTATTGGTTTGTTGGCTTGTTGGTTTGGTGGTTTGTTGGCTTGTAGGTTTGTTGGTTTGTTGGTTTGTTTGTTTGTTGGTTTGTTCGTTCGTTGGTTTGTTGGTTTGTTGGTTTGTTGGTTTGGTGGTTTGTTAGCTTGTTGGTTTCTTGATTTGTTGGATTGTTGGTTACTTGGTTTGTTTGTTTGTTGGTTAGTTGGTTTGTTGGTTTGTTCGTTTGTTGGCTTGTTGGTTTGTTGGCTTGTTGGTTTGTTGGTTTGTTGGTTTGTTGGTTTGTTGGTTTGTTGGTTTGTTGGTTTGTTGGTTTGTTGGTTTGTTGGTTTGTTGGTTTGTTGGTTTGTTGGTTTGTTGGTTTGTTGGTTTGTTGGTTTGTTAGTTTGTTGGGTTGTTGGTTTGTTGGTTTGTTGGTTTGTTTGTTTGTTTGTTTGTTTGTTGGTTTGTTGGTTCGTTGGTTTATTGGTTTGTTGGTTTGTTGGTTTGTTGGCTTGTTGGTTTGTTGGTTTGTTGGTTTGTTGGCTTGTTGGTTTGTTGGCTTGTTCGTTTGTTGGTTTGTTGGTTTGTTGGTTTGTTGGTTTGTTGGTTTGCTGGTTTGTTAGTTTTTTGGTTTGTTGTCTTGTTGGTTTGTTGGTTTGTTGGTTTGTTGGTTTGTTGGTTTTTTGGTTTGTTGGTTTCTTTGTTTGTTTGTTTGTTGGTTTGTTCGTTTTTTCGTTCGTTGGTTTGTTGGTTTGTTGGTTTGTTTGCTTGTTGGTTTCTTGGTTTGTTGGATTGTTGGTTACTTGGATTGTTTGTTTGTTGGTTTGTTGGTTTGTTGGTTTGTTCGTTTGTTGGCTTGTTGGTTTGTTGGCTGGTTGGTTTGTTGGTTTGTTGGTTTGTTGGTTTGTTGCTTTGTTGGTTCCTTGGTTTGTTGGTTTGTTGGTTTGTTGGTTTGTTGGTTTGTTGGTTTGTTGGTTTGTTGGTTTGTTGGTTTGTTGGTTTTTTGGTTTGTTGGTTTTTTGGTTTGTTGGTTTCTTTGTTTGTTTGTTTGTTGGTTTGTTCGTTTTTTCGTTCGTTGGTTTGTTGGTTTGTTGGTTTGTTTGCTTGTTGGTTTCTTGGTTTGTTGGTTTGTTGGTTTGTTGGCTTGTTGGTTTGTTGGCTGGTTGGTTTGTTGGTTTGTTGGTTTGTTGGTTTGTTGGTTTGTTGGTTTGTTGGTTTGTTGTTTTGTTCGTTTGTTGGTTTGTTCGTTTGTTGGTTTGTTTGTTTGTTGGTTTGTTCGTTTGTTGGTTTGTTGGTTACTTGGTTTGTTGGTTAGTTGGTTTGTTGGTTTGTTGGTCTGTTGGTTTGTTGGTTTGTTGGTTTGTTGGTTTGTTGGTTTGTTGGTTTGTTGGTTTGTTGGTATGTTGGTTTGTTGGTTTGTTGGTTTGCTGGTTTGTTGGTTTGTTGATTTGTTGGTTTGTTGGTTTGTTGGTTTGTTTTTTTGTTGACTTGTTGTTTTGTTGGTTTGTTGGTTTGTTGGCTTGTTGGTTTGTTGGTTTGTTGGCTTGTAGATTTGTTGGTTTGTTGGTTTGCTTGTTTGTTGGTTTGTTCGTTCGATGGTTTGTTGGTTTGTTGGTTTGTTGGTTTGGTGGTTTGTTAGCTTGTTGGTTTCTTGGTTTCTTGATTTGTTGGATTGTTGGTTACTTGGTTTGTTTGTTTGTTGGTTAGTTGGTTTGTTGGTTTGTTCGTTTGTTGGCTTGTTGGTTTGTTAACTTGTTGGTTTGTTGATTTGTTGGTTTGTTGGTTTGTTGGTTTGTTGGTTTGTTGGTTTGTTGGTTTGTTGGTTTGTTGGTTTGTTGGTTTGTTGGTTTGTTGGTTTGTTGGTTTGTTGGTTTGTTGGTTTGTTGGTTTGTTGGTTTGTTGGTTTGTTGGTTTGTTAGTTTGTTGGGTTGTTGGTTTGTTGGTTTGTTGGTTTGTTGGTTTGTTGGTTTGTTGGTTTGTTCGTTTTTTGGTTTGTTGGTTTGTTGGTTTGTTGGTTTGTTGGTTTGTTGGTTTGTTGGTTTGTTGGTTTGTTGGTTTGTTGGTTTGTTGGTTTGTTGGTTTGTTGGTTTGTTGGTTTGTTGGCTTATTTGTTTGTTGGTTTGTTGGTTTGTTTGCTTGTTGGTTTGTTGATCTGTTGGTTTGTTGGTTTGTTTGTTTGTTGGTTTTTTCGTTTGTTGGTTTATTGGTTTGTTGGTTTGTTCGTTTGTTGGTTTGTTGGTTTGTTGGTTTGTTTGTTTGTTTGTTTGTTTGTTGGTTTGTTGGTTTGTTGGTTCGTTGGTTTATTGGTTTGTTGGTTTGTTGGTTTGTTGGCTTGTTGGTTTGTTGGTTTGTTGGTTTGTTGGCTTGTTGGTTTGTTGGCTTGTTGGTTTGTTGGTTTGTTGGTTTGTTGGTTTGTTCGTTTGTTGGTTTGTTGGTTTGTTGGTTTGTTTGTTTGTTTGTTTGTTTGTTGGTTTGTTGGTTTGTTGGTTCGTTGGTTTATTGATTTGTTGGTTTGTTGGTTTGTTGGCTTGTTGGTTTGTTGGTTTGTTGGTTTGTTGGCTTGTTGGTTTGTTGGCTTGTTGGTTTCTTGGTTTGTTGTATTGTTCGTTTGTTGGTGTGTTGGTTTGCTGGTTTGTTAGTTTTTTGGTTTGTTGTCTTGTTAGTTTGTTGGTTTGTTGGTTTGTTGGTTTGTTGGTTTTTTGGTTTGTTGGTTTCTTTGTTTGTTTGTTTGTTGGTTTGTTCGTTTTTTCGTTCGTTGGTTTGTTGGTTTGTTGGTTTGTTTGCTTGTTGGTTTCTTGGTTTGTTGGATTGTTGGTTACTTGGATTGTTTGTTTGTTGGTTTGTTGGTTTGTTGGTTTGTTCGTTTGTTGGCTTGTTGGTTTGTTGGCTGGTTGGTTTGTTGGTTTGTTGGTTTGTTGGTTTGTTGCTTTGTTGGTTCCTTGGTTTGTTGGTTTGTTGGTTTGTTGGTTTGTTGGTTTGTTGGTTTGTTGGTTTGTTGGTTTGTTGGTTTGTTGGTTTGTTGGTTTGTTGGTTTGTTGGTTTGTTGGTTTTTTGGTTTGTTGGTTTTTTGTTTTGTTGGTTTCTTTGTTTGTTTGTTTGTTGGTTTGTTCGTTTTTTCGTTCGTTGGTTTGTTGGTTTGTTGGTTTGTTTGCTTGTTGGTTTCTTGGTTTGTTGGATTGTTGGTTACTTGGTTTGTTTGTTTGTTTGTTTGTTGGTTTGTTGGTTTGTTCGTTTGTTGGCTTGTTGGTTTGTTGGCTGGTTTGTTTGTTGGTTTTTTCGTTTGTTGGTTTATTAGTTTGTTCGTTTGTTGGTTTGTTGGTTTGTTGGTTTGTTTGTTTGTTTGTTTGTTTGTTGGTTTGTTGGTTTGTTGGTTCGTTGGTTTATTGGTTTGTTGGTTTGTTGTCTTGTTGGTTTGTTGGTTTGTTGGATTGTTGGTTTGTTGGTTTGTTGGTTTTTTGGTTTGTTGGTTTCTTTGTTTGTTTGTTTGTTGGTTTGTTGGTTTGCTGGTTTGTTAGTTTTTTGGTTTGTTGTCTTGTTGGTTTGTTGGTTTGTTGGTTTGTTGGTTTGTTGGTTTGTTGGTTTTTTGGTTTGTTGGTTTCTTTGTTTGTTTGTTTGTTGGTTTGTTCGTTTTTTCGTTCGTTGGTTTGTTGGTTTGTTTGCTTGTTTTTTTCTTGGTTTGTTGGATTGTTGGTTACTTGGTTTGTTTGTTTGTTGGTTTGTTGTTTTGTTGGTTTGTTCGTTTGTTGGCTTGTTGGTTTGTTGGCTGGTTGGTTTGTTGGTTTGTTGGTTTGTTGGTTTGTTGGTTTGTTGCTTTGTTGGTTCCTTGGTTTGTTGGTTTGTTGGTTTGTTGGTTTGTTGGTTTGTTGGTTTGTTGGTTTGTTGGTTTGTTGGTTTGTTGGTTTGTTGGTTTTTTGGTTTGTTGGTTTCTTTGTTTGTTTGTTTGTTGGTTTGTTCGTTTTTTCGTTCGTTGGTTTGTTGGTTTGTTGGTTTGTTTGCTTGTTGGTTTCTTGGTTTGTTGGATTGTTGGTTACTTGGTTTGTTTGTTTGTTAGTTTGTTGGTTTGTTGGTTTGTTCGTTTGTTGGCTTGTTGGTTTGTTGGCTGGTTACTTTGTTGGTTTGTTGGTTTGTTGGTTTGTTGGTTTGTTGGTTTGTTGGTTTGTTTGTTTGCTGGTTTGTTGGTTTGTTGGTTTGTTCGTTTGTTAGTATGTTGGTTTGTTGGTTTGTTGGTTTGTTCGTTTGTTGGTTTGTTGGTTTGTTGTTTTGTTCGTTTGTTGGTTTGTTCGTTTGTTGGTTTGTTCGTTTATTGGTTTGTTGGTTACTTGGTTTGTTGGTTTGTTGGTCTGTTGGTTTTTTGTTCTGTTGGTTTGTTGGTTTGTTGGTTTGTTGGTTTGTTGGTTTGTTGGTTTGTTGGTTTGTTGGTTTGTTGGTTTGTTGGTTTGTTGGTTTGTTGGTTTGTTCGTTTGTTGGTTTGTTGGTTTGTTGGTTTGTTGGTTTGTTGGTTTGTTGGTTTGTTCGTTTGTTGGTTTGTTCGTTTGTTCGTTTGTTGGTTTGTTTGTTTGTTGGTTTGTTGGTTTTTTGGTTTGTTTGTTTGTTGGTTTGTTGGTTTGTTGGTTTGTTCGTTTGTTAGTATGTTGGTTTGTTGGTTAGTTGGTTTGTTCGTTTGTTGGTTTGTTGGTTTGTTGTTTTGTTCGTTTGTTGGTTTGTCCGTTTGTTGGTTTGTTCGTTTGTTGGTTTGTTGGTTACTTGGTTTGTTCGTTTGTTGGTTTGTTGGTCTGTTGGTTTGTTGGTCTGTTGGTTTGCTGGTTTGTTGGTTTGTTGGTTTGTTCATTTGTTAGTATATTGGTTTGTTGGTTTGTTGGTTTGTTCGTTTGTTGGTTTGTTGGTTTGTTGTTTTGTTCGTTTGTTGGTTTGTTCGTTTGTTGGTTTGTTTGTTTGTTGGTTTGTTCGTTTGTTGGTTTGTTGGTTACTTGGTTTGTTGGTTAGTTGGTTTGTTGGTTTGTTGGTCTGTTGGTTTGTTGGTTTGTTGATTTGTTGGTTTGTTGGTTTGTTGGTTTGTTGGTATGTTGGTTTGATGGTTTGTTGGTTTGTTGGTTTGTTGGTTTGTTGGTTTGTTGGTTTGTTGGTTTGTTGGTTGTTGGTTTGTTCTTTTGTTGACTTGTTGGTTTGTTGGTTTGTTGGCTTGTTGGTTTGTTGGTTTGTTGGCTTGTTGGTTTGTTCGTTTGTTGGCTTGTTGGTTTGTTGGCTTGTTGGTTTGTTGGTTTGTTGGTTTGTTGGTTTGTTGGTTTGTTGGTTTGTTGGTTTGTTGGTTTTTCGGTTTGTTGGTTTGTTGGTTTGTTGGTTTGTTGGTTTGTTGGTTTGTTGGTTTGTTGGTTTGTTGGTTTGTTGGTTTGTTAGTTTGTTGGGTTGTTGGTTTGTTGGTTTGTTGGTTTGTTGGTTTGTTTGTTTGTTGGTTTTTTCGTTTGTTGGTTTATTGGTTTGTTGGTTTGTTCGTTTGTTGGTTTGTTGGTTTGTTGGTTTGTTTGTTTGTTTGTTTGTTGGTTTGTTGGTTTGTTGGTTCGTTGGTTTATTGGTTTGTTGGTTTGTTGGTTTGTTGGCTTGTTGGCTTGTTGGTTTGTTGGTTTGTTGGTTTGTTGGCTTGTTGGTTTGTTGGCTTGTTGGTTTGTTGGTTTGTTGGTTTGTTGGTTTGTTGGTTTGCTGGTTTGTTAGTTTTTTGGTTTGTTGTCTTGTTGGTTTGTTGGTTTGTTGGTTTGTTGGTTTATTGGTTTGTTGGTTTCTTTGTTTGTTTGTTTGTTGGTTTGTTCGTTTTTTCGTTCGTTGGTTTGTTGGTTTGTTGGTTTGTTTGCTTGTTGGTTTCTTGGTTTGTTGGATTGTTGGTTACTTGGTTTGTTTGTTTGTTTGTTTGTTGGTTTGTTGGTTTGTTAGTTTGTTCGTTTGTTGGCTTGTTGGTTTTTTGGCTGGTTGGTTTGTTGGTTTGTTGGTTTGTTGGTTTGTTGGTTTGTTGGTTTGTTGGTTTGTTGGTTTGTTGGTTTGTTGGTTTGTTGGTTTGTTTGTTTGTTCGTTTTTTGGTTTGTTGGTTTGTTGGTTTGTTGGTTCGTTGGTTTGTTGGTTTGTTGGTTTGTTGGTTTGTTGGTTTGTTGGTTTGTTGGTTTGTTCGTTTGTTGGTTTGTTGGTTTGTTGGTTTGTTGGTTTGTTCGTTTGTTGGTTTGTTGGTTTGTTCGTTTGTTGGTATGTTGGTTTGTTGGTTTGTTGGTTTGTTTGTTTGTTGGCTTGTTGGTTTGTTGGCTTGTTGGCTTGTTGGTATGTTTGTTTATTAGTTTGTTTGTTTGTTGGTTTGTTGGTTACTTGGTTTGTTGGTTTATTGGTTTGTTGGTTTGTTGGTTTGTTCGTTTGTTGGTATGTTGGTTTGTTGGTTTGTTGGTTTGTTCGTTTGTTGGCTTGTTGGTTTGTTGGCTTGTTGGCTTGTTGGTATGTTTGTTTATTGGTTTGTTTGTTTGTTGGTTTGTTGGTTACTTGGTTTGTTGGTTTATTGGTTTGTTGGTCTGTTGGCTTGTTGGTTTGTTGGTTTGTTTGTTTGTTGATTTGTTGGTTTGTTGGTTTGTTGGTTTGTTGGTTTGTTGGTTTGTTCAGTTGTTGGTTTGTTGGTTTGTTGGTGTGTTCGTTTGTTGGTTTGTTGGTTACTTGGTTTTTTGGTTTGTTGGTTTGTTGGTCGGTTGGTTTGTTGGTCTGTTGGTTTGTTGGTTTGTTGGTTTGTTGGTTTGTTGGTTTGTTGGTTTGTTGGTTTGTTGGTTTGTTGGTTTGTTGGTTTGTTGGTTTGTTGGTTTGTTCGTTTGTTGGTTTGTTGGTTTGTTGGTTTGTTGGTCTGTTGGTCTGTTGGTTTGTTGGTTTGTTGGTTTCTTGGTTTGTTGGATTGTTGGTTACTTGGTTTGTTTGTTTGTTGGTTTGTTGGTTTGTTCGTTTTTTGGCTTGTTGGTTTGTTGGCTTGTTGGTTTGTTGGTTTGTTGGTTTGTTCGTTTGTTGGTTTGTTGGTTTGTTGGTGTGTTCGTTTGTTGGTTTCTTGGTTACTTGGTTTGTTGGTTTGTTGGTTTGTTGGTCGGTTGGTTTGTTGGTCTCTTGGTTTGTTAGTTTGTTGGTTTGTTGGTTTTTTGGTTTGGTGGTTTGTTGGTTTGTTGGTTTGTTGGTTTGTTGGTTTGTTGGTTTGTTGGTTTGTTCGTTTGTTGGTTTATTGGTTTGTTGGTTTGTTGGTTTGTTGGTTTGTTGGTTTGTTCGTTTGTTGGTTTGTTGGTTACATGGTTTGTTGGTTTGTTGGTTTGTTGGTTTGTTGGTCTGTTGGGTTGTTTGTCTGTTGGGTTGTTGGTTTGTTGGTTTGTTGGTTTGTTGATTTGTTGGTTTGTTGGTTTGTTGGTTTGTTGGTTTGTTGGTTTGTTGGTATGTTGGTTTGTTGGTTTGTTGGTTTGTTCGTTTGTTAGAATATTGGTTTGTTGGTTTGTTCGTTTGTTGGTTTGTTGGTTTGTTGTTTTGTTCGTTTGTTGGTTTGTTTGTTCGTTGGTTTGTTCGTTTGTTGGTTTGTTGGTTACTTGGTTTGTTGGTTTGTTGGTTTGTTGGTTTGTTGGTCTGTTGGTTTCTTGGTCTGTTGGTTTGTTGGTTTGTTGGTTTGTTGGTTTGTTGGTTTGCTGGTTTGTTGGTTTGTTGGTTTGTTGGTTTGTTGGTTTGTTGGTTTGTTGGTTTGTTGGTTTGTTGGTTTGTTCATTTGTTGATTTATTGATTTGTTGGTTTGTTGGTTTGTTGGTTTGTTTGTTTGTTGGTTTTTTGGTCTGTTGCTTTGTTGGTTTGTTCGTTTGTTGGTTTGTTGTTTTGTTCGTTTTTTAGTATGTTGGTTTCTTGGTTTGTTGGTTTGTTGGTTTGTTCGTTTGTTAGTTTGTTGGTTTGTTGTTTTGTTCGTTTGTTGGTTTGTCCGTTTGTTGGTTTGTTCGTTTGTTGGTTTGTTGGTTACTTGGTTTGTTCGTTTGTTGGTTTGTTGGTCTGTTGGTTTGTTGGTCTGTTGGTTTGTTGGTTTGTTGGTTTGTTGGTTTGTTCATTTGTTAGTATGTTGGTTTGTTGGTTTGTTGGTTTGTTCGTTTGTTGGTTTGTTGGTTTGTTGTTTTGTTCGTTTGTTGGTTTGTTCGTTTGTTGGTTTGTTTGTTTGTTGGTTTGTTTGTTTGTTGGTTTTTTGGTTACTTGGTTTGTTGGTTAGTTAGTTTGTTGGTTTGTTGGTCTGTTGGTTTGTTGGTTAGTTGGTTTGTTGGTTTGTTGGTTTGTTGGTTTGTTGGTTTGTTGGTTGTTGGTTTGTTGGTATGTTGGTTCGTTGGTTTGTTAGTTTGTTGGTTTGTTGGTTTGTTGGTTTGTTGGTTTGTTGGTTTGTTGGTTTGTTGGTTTGTTGGTTTGTTGGTTTGTTGGTTTGTTGGTTTGTTGGTTTGTTGGTTTGTTCTTTTGTTGACTTGTCGGTTTGTTGGTTTGTTGGTTTGTTCGTTTGTTCGTTTGTTGGTTTGTTGGTTTGTTGTTTTGTTCGTTTTTTGGTTTGTTCGTTTGTTGGTTTGTTTGTTGGTTGGTTTGTTCGTTTGTTGGTATGTTGGCTACTTGGTTTGTTGGTTTGTTGGTTTGTTGGTCTGTTGGTATGTTGGTTTGTTGGTTTTTTGGTTTGGCAGTTTGTTGGTTTGCTGGTTTGTTGGTTTCTTGGTTTGTTGGTTTGTTGGTTTGTTGGTTTGTGGGTTTGTTGGTTTGTTGGTTTGTTGGTTTGTTGGTTTGTTGGTTTGTTGGTTTGTTGGTTTGTTGGTTTGTTGGTTTGTTGGTTTTTTCGTTTGCTGGTTTGTTGGTTTGTTGGTTTGTTAGTTTGTTGGTTTGTTCGTTTGTTAGTATGTTGGTTTGTTGGTTTGTTCGTTTGTTGGTTTGTTGGGTTGTTGTTTTGTTCGTTTGTTGGTTTGTTGGTTTATTGGTTCGTTGGTTTGTTGGTTTGTTGGTTTGTTGGTTTGTTGACTTGTTGGTTTGTTCGTTTGTTTGTTTGTTGGTTTGTTGGTTTGTTGGTTTGTTGGTTAGTTGGTTTGTTGGCTTGTTGGTTTGTTCGTTTGTTTGTTTGTTGGTTTGTTGGTTTGTTCGTTTGTTGGTATGTTGGTTTGTTCGTTTGTTGGTATGTTGGTTTGTTGGTTTGTTGATTTGCTGGTTTGTTGGCTTGTTGATTTGTTGGTTTGTTGGTTTGTTGGTTTGTTTTTCTATTTGTTTGTTGGTTTGTTGGTTTGTTGGTTTGTTGGTTTATTGGTTCGTTGGTTTGTTGGTTTGTTGGTTTGTTCGTTTGTTGGCTTGTTGGTTTGTTGGCTGGTTGGTTTGTTGGTTTGTTGGTTTGTTGGTTTTTTGGTTTGTTGTCTTGTTGGTTTGCTGGTTTGTTGGTTTGTTGGTTTTTTGGTTTGTTGGTTTGTTTGTTTGTTTGTTTGTTGGTTTGTTGGTGTGTTGGTTTATTGGTTTGTTGGTTTGTTGGTTTGTTGGTTTGTTGGTTTGTTGGTTTGTTGGTTTGTTGGTTTGTTGGTTTGTTGGTTTCTTGGTTTGTTGGTTTCTTGGTTTGTTGGATTGTTGGTTACTTGGTTGGTTTGTTTGTTGGTTTGTTGGTTTTGTTCGTTTGTTGGCTTGTTGGTTTATTGGTTTGTTGGTTGTTCGTTTGTTGGTTTGTTGGGTTGTTCGTTTGTTAGTATGTTGCTTTATTGGTTTGTTGGTTTGTTCGTTTGTTGGTTTGTTGTTTTGTTCGTTTGTTGGTTTGTTCGTTTGCTGGTTTGTTGGTTACTTGGTTTGTTGTTTTGTTGGTTTGTTGGTCGGTTGGTTTGTTGGTCTATTGTTTTGTTGGTTTGTTGGTTTGTTGGTTTCTTGGTTTGTTAGTTTGTTGGTTTATTTGTTTGTTGGTTTGTTGGGTTGTTGGTTTGTTGGTTTGTTGGTTTGTTGGTTTATTGGTTCGTTGGTTTGTTGGTTTGTTGGTTTGTTGGTTTGTTGGTTTGTTGGTTTGTTGGTTTGTTGGTTTGTTGGTTTGTTGGTTTGTTGGTTTGTTGGTTTGTTGGTTTGTTGATTTGTTGGTTTGTTGGTTTGTTGGTTTATTTGTTTTTTGGTTTGTTGGTTTGTTGGTTTGTTGGTTTGTTCGTTTGTTGGCTTGTTGGTTTGTTGGCTTGTTGGCTTGTTGGTTTGTTGGTTTGTTGGCTTGTTGGTTTGATGGTTTGGTGGTTTGTTGGTTACTTGGTTTGTTGGTTTATTCGTTTGTTGGTTTGTTCGTTTGTTGGCTTGTTGGTTTGTTGGCTTGTTGGCTTGTTGGTTTATTGGTTTGTTGGTTTGTTGGTTTGTTCTTTTGTTGGCTTGTTGGTTTGTTCGTTTGTTGGTTTGTTGGTTTGTTGGTTTGTTCTTTTGTTGGTTTGTTGGGTTGTTGGTTTGTTGGTTTGTTCTTTTGTTGGCTTGTTGGTTTGTTAGTTTGTTCTTTTGTTGGCTTGTTGGTTTGTTCGTTTGTTGGTTTTTTGGTTTGTTGGCTTGTTGGCTTGTTGGTTTGTTGGTTTGTTGGCTTGTTGGTTTGTTGGTTTGTTGGTTTGTTGGTTTGTTGGTTTTTTGTTTTGTTGTTTTATTTGTTTGTTGGTTTGTTGGTTTGTTGGTTTGTTGGTTTGTTGGTTTGTTGGTTTATTTGTTTGTTGGTTTGTTGGTTTGTTGGTTTGTTGGTTTGTTGGTTTGTTGGTTTGTTGGGTTGTTGGTTTGTTGGTTTGTTGGTTTGTTCTTTTGTTGGCTTGTTGGTTTGTTCGTTTGTTGGTTTATTGGTTTGTTGGTTTGTTGGTTTTTGGTTTATTTGTTTGTTGGTTTGTTGCCTTGTTGGTTTGTTTGCTTGTTCGTTTGTTGGTTTGTTAGTTTGTTGGTTTGTTGGTTTGTTGGTTTGTTGGTTTGTTGGCTTGTTGGCTTGTTGGTTTGTTGGTTTGTTTGCTTGTTGGTTTGGTGGTTTGTTGGTTTGTTGGTTTATTTGTTTGTTGGTTTGTTGGTTTGTTGATTTGTTGGTTTGTTGGTTTGTTGGTTTGTTGGCTTGTTGGTTTGTTGGTTTGTTGGCTTGTTGGTTTGTTGATTTGTTGGTTTGTTGGTTTGTTGGTTTGTGTGCTTGTTTGCTTGTTGGTTTGTTGGTTTGTTGGTTTGTTGGTTTGTTGGTTTGTTGGTTTCTTGGTTTGTTGGTTTGTTTGTTTGTTGGCTTGTTGGCTTGTTGGTTTGTTGGTTTGTTGGCTTGTTGGCTTGTTGGCTTGTTGGTTTGTTGGTTTGTTGGTTTGTTGGTTTGTTGATTTGTTGGCTTGTTGGTTTGTTGGTTGGTTTATTTGTTGTTTTGTTGGTTTGTTGGTTTGTTGGTTTGTTGGTTTGTTTGTTTGTTGATTTGTTGGTTTGTCGTTTGTTCGTTTGTTGGTTTTTTGGTTTGTTGGCTTGTTGGCTTGTTGGTTTGTTGGCTTGTTGGTTTGTTGGTTTGTTGGTTTGTTGGTTTGTTGGTTTATTAGTTTATTGGTTTGTTGGTTTGTTGGTTTGTTGATTTGTTGGTTTGTTGGTTCATTTGTTTGTTGGTTTGTTGGTTTGTTGGTTTGTTGGTTTGTTCGTTTGTTGGCTTGTTGGTTTGTTGGTTTGTTGGTTTGTTGGTTTGTTGGTTTTTTGGTTTGTTGGTTTGTTGGTTTGTTGGTTTGTTGGTTTGTTGGTTTGTTGGCTGATTGGTTTGTTGGTTTGTTGGCTTGTTGGTTTTTTTGGTTTGTTGGCTTGTTGGCTTGTTGGTTTGTTGGTTTGTTGGCTTGTTGGTTTGTTGGTTTTTTGGCTTGTTGGTTTGTTGGTTTGTTTGTTTGTTGGCTTGTTGGTTTGTTGCTTTGTTGGTTTGTTGGTTTGTTGGTTTGTTTGTTTGTTCGTTTATTGGTTTGTTGTTTTGTTGGTTTGTTGGTTTGTTTGTTTGTTGATTTGTTGGTTTGTTCGTTTGTTGGTTTGTTGGTTTGTCGGCTTGTTGGCTTGTTGGTTTGTTGGTTTGTTGGCTTGTTGGTTTGTTGTTTTGTTTGTTTGTTGTTTTGTTGGTTTGTTGGTTTGTTGGTTTGTTGTTTTATTTGTTTGTTGGTTTGTTGGTGTGTTGGTTTGTTGGTTTGTTGGTTTGTTGGTGTATTTGTTTGTTGGTTTGTTGGTTTGTTCGTTTATTGGCTAGTTGGTTTGTTGGCTTGTTGGGCTTATTGGTTTTTTAGATTGTTGGCTTGTTGGTTTATTGGTTTTTTGGTTTGTTCGTTTGTTGGTTTGTTGGTTTGTTGGCTTGTTGGTGTGTTGGTTTATTGGTTTGTTGGTTTGTTGGTTTGTTGGTTTGTTGGTTTGTTGGTTTGTTGGTTTATTTGTTTGTTGGTTTGTTGGCTTGTTGGTTTGTTGGTTTGTTGGCTTGTTGGTTTGTTGGTTTGGTGGTTTGTTGGTTACTTGGTTTGTTGGTTTATTCGTTTGTTGGTTTGTTGGTTTGTTGGTTTGTTGGTTTGGTGGTTTGTTGGTTTGTTGGTTTGTTGGTTTGTTCGTTTGCTGGTTTGTTGGTTTGTTGGTTTGTTAGTTTGTTGGTTTGTTCGTTTGTTAGTATGTTGGTTTGTTGGTTTGTTCGTTTGTTGGTTTGTTGTGTTGTTGTTTTGTTCGTTTGTTGGTTTGTTGGTTTATTGGTTCGTTGGTTTGTTGGTTTGTTGGTTTGTTGGTTTGTTGGCTTGTTGGTTTGTTCGTTTGTTTGTTTGTTGGTTTGTTGGTTTGTTGGTTTGTTGGTTTGTTGGTTTGTTGGCTTGTTGGTTTGTTCGTTTGTTTGTTTGTTGGTTTGTTGGTTTGTTCGTTTGTTGGTATGTTGGTTTGTTCGTTTGTTGGTATGTTGGTTTGTTGGTTTGTTGATTTGCTGGTTTGTTGGCTTGTTGATTTGTTGGTTTGTTGGTTTGTTGGTTTGTTTTTCTATTTGTTTGTTGGTTTGTTGGTTTGTTGGTTTATTGGTTCGTTGGTTTGTTGGTTTGTTGGTTTGTTCGTTTGTTGGCTTGTTGGTTTGTTGGCTGGTTGGTTTGTTGGTTTGTTGGTTTGTTGGTTTTTTGGTTTGTTGTCTTGTTGGTTTGCTGGTTTGTTGGCTTGTTGGTTTTTTGGTTTGTTGGTTTGTTTGTTTGTTTGTTTGTTGGTTTGTTGGTGTGTTAGTTTGTTGGTTTGTTGGTTTGTTGGTTTGTTGGTTTGTTGGTTTGTTGGTTTGTTGGTTTGTTGGTTTGTTGGTTTGTTGGTTTCTTGGTTTGTTGGTTTCTTGGTTTGTTGGATTGTTGGTTACTTGGTTGGTTTGTTTGTTGGTTTGTTGGTTTTTTTCGTTTGTTGGCTTGTTGGTTTATTGGTTTGTTGGTTGTTCGTTTGTTGGTTTGTTGGGTTGTTCGTTTGTTAGTATGTTGCTTTGTTGGTTTGTTGGTTTGTTCGTTTGTTGGTTTGTTGGTTTGTTGTTTTGTTCGTTTGTTGGTTTGTTCGTTTGCTGGTTTGTTGGTTACTTGGTTTGTTGGTTTGTTGGTTTGTTGGTCGGTTGGTTTGTTGGTCTATTGGTTTGTTGGTTTGTTGGTTTGTTGGTTTGTTGGTTTGTTGGTTTCTTGGTTTGTTAGTTTGTTGGTTTATTTGTTTGTTGGTTTGTTGGTTTGTTGGTTTGTTGGTTTGTTGGTTTGTTGGTTTATTGGTTCGTTGGTTTGTTGGTTCGTTGGTTTGTTGGTTTGTTGGTTTGTTGGTTTGTTGGTTTGTTGGTTTGTTGGTTTGTTGGTTTGTTGGTTTGTTGGTTTGTTGGTTTGTTGATTTGTTGGTTTGTTGGTTTGTTGGTTTATTTATTTTTTGGTTTGTTGGTTTGTTGGTTTGTTGGTTTGTTCGTTTGTTGGCTTGTTGGTTTGTTGGTTTGTTGGTTTGTTGGTTTGTTGGTTTGTTGGTTTGTTGATTTGTTGGTTTGTTGGTTTGTTGGTTTATTTGTTTTTTGGTTTGTTGGTTTGTTGGTTTGTTGGTTGTTCGTTTGTTGGTTTGTTGGGTTGTTCGTTTGTTAGTATGTTGCTTTATTGGTTTGTTGGTTTGTTCGTTTGTTGGTTTGTTGGTTTGTTGTTTTGTTCGTTTGTTGGTTTGTTCGTTTGCTGGTTTGTTGGTTACTTGGTTTGTTGGTTTGTTGGTTTGTTGGTCGGTTGGTTTGTTGGTCTATTGGTTTGTTGGTTTGTTGGTTTGTTGGTTTGTTGGTTTGTTGGTTTCTTGGTTTGTTAGTTTGTTGGTTTATTTGTTTGTTGGTTTGTTGGTTTGTTGGTTTGTTGGTTTGTTGGTTTGTTGGTTTATTGGTTCGTTGGTTTGTTGGTTCGTTGGTTTGTTGGTTTGTTGGTTTGTTGGTTTGTTGGTTTGTTGGTTTGTTGGTTTGTTGGTTTGTTGGTTTGTTGGTTTGTTGGTTTGTTGGTTTGTTGGTTTGTTGGTTTATTGGTTCGTTGGTTTGTTGGTTTGTTGGTTTGTTTGTTTGTTGGTTTGTTGGTTTGTTGGTTTGTTGGTTTGTTGGTTTGTTGGTTTGTTGGTTTGTTGATTTGTTGGTTTGTTGGTTTGTTGGTTTATTTGTTTTTTGGTTTGTTGGTTTGTTGGTTTGTTGGTTTGTTCGTTTGTTGGCTTGTTGGTTTGTTGGCTTGTTGGCTTGTTGGTTTGTTGGTTTGTTGGCTTGTTGGTTTGATGGTTTGGTGGTTTGTTGGTTACTTGGTTTGTTGGTTTATTCGTTTGTTGGTTTGTTCGTTTGTTGGCTTGTTGGTTTGTTGGCTTGTTGGCTTGTTGGTTTATTGGTTTGTTGGTTTGTTGGTTTGTTCTTTTGTTGGCTTGTTGGTTTGTTCGTTTGTTGGTTTGTTGGTTTGTTGGTTTGTTCTTTTGTTGGTTTGTTGGGTTGTTGGTTTGTTGGTTTGTTCTTTTGTTGGCTTGTTGGTTTGTTGGTTTGTTCTTTTGTTGGCTTGTTGGTTTGTTCGTTTGTTGGTTTTTTGGTTTGTTGGCTTGTTGGCTTGTTGGTTTGTTGGTTTGTTGGCTTGTTGGCTTGTTGGTTTGTTGGTTTGTTGGTTTGTTGGTTTGTTGGTTTTTTGTTTTGTTGTTTTATTTGTTTGTTGGTTTGTTGGTTTGTTGGTTTGTTGGTTTGTTGGTTTGTTGATTTGTTGGTTTGTTGGTTTGTTGGTTTATTTATTTTTTGGTTTGTTGGTTTGTTGGTTTGTTGGTTTGTTCGTTTGTTGGCTTGTTGGTTTGTTGGTTTGTTGGTTTGTTGGTTTGTTGGTTTGTTGGTTTGTTGATTTGTTGGTTTGTTGGTTTGTTGGTTTATTTGTTTTTTGGTTTGTTGGTTTGTTGGTTTGTTGGTTGTTCGTTTGTTGGTTTGTTGGGTTGTTCGTTTGTTAGTATGTTGCTTTATTGGTTTGTTGGTTTGTTCGTTTGTTGGTTTGTTGGTTTGTTGTTTTGTTCGTTTGTTGGTTTGTTCGTTTGCTGGTTTGTTGGTTACTTGGTTTGTTGTTTTGTTGGTTTGTTGGTCGGTTGGTTTGTTGGTCTATTGTTTTGTTGGTTTGTTGGTTTGTTGGTTTGTTGGTTTGTTGGTTTCTTGGTTTGTTAGTTTGTTGGTTTATTTGTTTGTTGGTTTGTTGGTTTGTTGGTTTGTTGGTTTGTTGGTTTGTTGGTTTATTGGTTCGTTGGTTTGTTGGTTTGTTGGTTTGTTGGTTTGTTGGTTTGTTGGTTTGTTGGTTTGTTGGTTTGTTGGTTTGTTGGTTTGTTGGTTTGTTGGTTTGTTGATTTGTTGGTTTGTTGGTTTGTTGGTTTATTTGTTTTTTGGTTTGTTGGTTTGTTGGTTTGTTGGTTTGTTCGTTTGTTGGCTTGTTGGTTTGTTGGCTTGTTGGCTTGTTGGTTTGTTGGTTTGTTGGCTTGTTGGTTTGATGGTTTGGTGGTTTGTTGGTTACTTGGTTTGTTGGTTTATTCGTTTGTTGGTTTGTTCGTTTGTTGGCTTGTTGGTTTGTTGGCTTGTTGGCTTGTTGGTTTATTGGTTTGTTGGTTTGTTGGTTTGTTCTTTTGTTGGCTTGTTGGTTTGTTCGTTTGTTGGTTTGTTGGTTTGTTGGTTTGTTCTTTTGTTGGTTTGTTGGGTTGTTGGTTTGTTGGCTTGTTCTTTTGTTGGCTTGTTGGTTTGTTGGTTTGTTCTTTTGTTGGCTTGTTGGTTTGTTCGTTTGTTGGTTTTTTGGTTTGTTGGCTTGTTGGCTTGTTGGTTTGTTGGTTTGTTGGCTTGTTGGTTTGTTGGTTTGTTGGTTTGTTGGTTTGTTGGTTTTTTGTTTTGTTGTTTTATTTGTTTGTTGGTTTGTTGGTTTGTTGGTTTGTTGGTTTGTTGGTTTGTTGGTTTGTTGGGTTGTTGGTTTGTTGGTTTGTTGGTTTGTTGGTTTGTTCTTTTGTTGGCTTGTTGGTTTGTTCGTTTGTTGGTTTATTGGTTTATTGGTTTGTTGGTTTTTGGTTTATTTGTTTGTATGTTTGTTGCCTTGTTGGTTTGTTTGCTTGTTCGTTTGTTGGTTTGTTAGTTTGTTGGTTTGTTGGTTTGTTGGTTTGTTGGTTTGTTGGCTTGTTGGCTTGTTGGTTTGTTGGTTTGTTTGCTTGTTGGTTTGTTGGTTTGTTGGTTTGTTGGTTTATTTGTTTGTTGGTTTGTTGGTTTGTTGATTTGTTGGTTTGTTGGTTTGTTGGTTTGTTGGCTTGTTGGTTTGTTGGTTTGTTGGCTTGTTGGTTTGTTGATTTGTTGGTTTGTTGGTTTGTTGGTTTGTGTGCTTGTTTGCTTGTTGGTTTGTTGGTTTGTTGGTTTGTTGGTTTGTTGGTTTGTTGGTTTCTTGGTTTGTTGGTTTGTTTGTTTGTTGGCTTGTTGGCTTGTTGGTTTGTTGGTTTGTTGGCTTGTTGGCTTGTTGGCTTGTTGGTTTGTTGGTTTATTGGTTTGTTGGTTTGTTGATTTGTTGGCTTGTTGGTTTGTTGGTTGGTTTATTTGTTGTTTTGTTGGTTTGTTGGTTTGTTGGTTTGTTGGTTTGTTTGTTTGTTGATTTGTTGGTTTGTCGTTTGTTCGTTTGTTGGTTTTTTGGTTTGTTGGCTTGTTGGCTTGTTGGTTTGTTGGCTTGTTGGTTTGTTGGTTTGTTGGTTTGTTGGTTTGTTGGTTTATTAGTTTATTGGTTTGTTGGTTTGTTGGTTTGTTGATTTGTTGGTTTGTTGGTTCATTTGTTTGTTGGTTTGTTGGTTTGTTGGTTTGTTGGTTTGTTGGTTTGTTCGTTTGTTGTTTTGTTGGTTTGTTGGTTTGTTGGTTTGTTGGTTTGTTGGTTTGTTGGCTGATTGGTTTGTTGGTTTGTTGGCTTGTTGGTTTTTTTGGTTTGTTGGCTTGTTGGCTTGTTGGTTTGTTGGTTTGTTGGCTTGTTGGTTTGTTGGTTTTTTGGCTTGTTGGTTTGTTGGTTTGTTTGTTTGTTGGCTTGTTGGTTTGTTGCTTTATTGGTTTGTTGGTTTGTTGGTTTGTTTGTTTGTTCGTTTATTGGTTTGTTGTTTTGTTGGTTTGTTGGTTTGTTTGTTTGTTGATTTGTTGGTTTGTTCGTTTGTTGGTTTTTTGGTTTGTCGGCTTGTTGGCTTGTTGGTTTGTTGGTTTGTTGGCTTGTTGGTTTGTTGGTTTGTTGTTTTGTTGGTTTGTTGGTTTGTTGGTTTGTTGTTTTATTTGTTTGTTGGTTTGTTGGTGTGTTGGTTTGTTGGTTTGTTGGTTTGTTGGTGTATTTGTTTGTTGGTTTGTTGGTTTGTTGGTTTGTTCGTTTATTGGCTAGTTGGTTTGTTGGCTTGTTGGGCTTGTTGGTTTTTTAGATTGTTGGCTTGTTGGTTTATTGGTTTTTTGGTTTGTTCGTTTGTTGGTTTGTTGGTTTGTTGGCTTGTTGGTGTGTTGGTTTATTGGTTTGTTGGTTTGTTGGTTTGTTGGTTTGTTGGTTTGTTGGTTTGTTGGTTTATTTGTTTGTTGGTTTGTTGGCTTGTTGGTTTGTTGGTTTGGTGGTTTGTTGGTTACTTGGTTTGTTGGTTTATTCGTTTGTTGGTTTGTTGGTTTGTTGGTTTGTTGGTTTGGTGGTTTGTTGGTTTGTTGGTTTGTTGGTTTGTTCGTTTGCTGGTTTGTTGGTTTGTTGGTTTGTTAGTTTGTTGGTTTGTTCGTTTGTTAGTATGTTGGTTTGTTGGTTTGTTCGTTTGTTGGTTTGTTGGGTAGTTGTTTTGTTCGTTTGTTGGTTTGTTGGTTTATTGGTTCGTTGGTTTGTTGGTTTGTTGGTTTGTTGGTTTGTTGGCTTGTTGGTTTGTTCGTTTGTTTGTTTGTTGGTTTGTTGGTTTGTTGGTTTGTTGGTTTGTTGGTTTGTTGGCTTGTTGGTTTGTTCGTTTGTTTGTTTGTTGGTTTGTTGGTTTGTTCGTTTGTTGGTATGTTGGTTTGTTCGTTTGTTGGTATGTTGGTTTGTTGGTTTGTTGATTTGCTGGTTTGTTGGCTTGTTGATTTGTTGGTTTGTTGGTTTGTTGGTTTGTTTTTCTATTTGTTTGTTGGTTTGTTGGTTTGTTGGTTTGTTGGTTTATTGGTTCGTTGGTTTGTTGGTTTGTTGGTTTCTTCGCTTGTTGGCTTGTTGGTTTGTTGGCTGGTTGGTTTGTTGGTTTGTTGGTTTGTTGGTTTTTTGGTTTGTTGTCTTGTTGGTTTGCTGGTTTGTTGGTTTGTTGGTTTTTTGGTTTGTTGGTTTGTTTGTTTGTTTGTTTGTTGGTTTGTTGGTGTGTTGGTTTGTTGGTTTGTTGGGTTGTTGGTTTGTTGGTTTGTTGGTTTGTTGGTTTGTTGGTTTGTTGGTTTGTTGGTTTGTTGGTTTGTTGGTTTCTTGGTTTGTTGGTTTCTTGGTTTGTTGGATTGTTGGTTACTTGGTTGGTTTGTTTGTTGGTTTGTTGGTTTTTTTCGTTTGTTGGCTTGTTGGTTTATTGGTTTGTTGGTTCTTCGTTTGTTGGTTTGTTGGGTTGTTCGTTTGTTAGTATGTTGCTTTGTTGGTTTGTTGGTTTGTTCGTTTGTTGGTTTGTTGGTTTGTTGTTTTGTTCGTTTGTTGGTTTGTTCGTTTGCTGGTTTGTTGGTTACTTGGTTTGTTGGTTTGTTGGTTTGTTGGTCGGTTAGTTTGTTGGTCTATTGGTTTGTTGGTTTGTTGGTTTGTTGGTTTGTTGGTTTCTTGGTTTGTTAGTTTGTTGGTTTATTTGTTTGTTGGTTTGTTGGTTTGTTGGTTTGTTGGTTTGTTGGTTTGTTGGTTTATTGGTTCGTTGGTTTGTTGGTTCGTTGGTTTGTTGGTTTGTTGGTTTGTTGGTTTGTTGGTTTGTTGGTTTGTTGGTTTGTTGATTTGTTGGTTTGTTGGTTTGTTGGTTTATTTGTTTTTTGGTTTGTTGGTTTGTTGGTTTGTTGGTTTGTTCGTTTGTTGGCTTGTTGGTTTGTTGGTTTGTTGGCTTGTTGGTTTGATGGTTTGGTGGTTTGTTGGTTACTTGGTTTGTTGGTTTATTCGTTTGTTGGTTTGTTCGTTTGTTGGCTTCTTGGTTTGTTGGCTTGTTGGCTTGTTGGTTTATTGGTTTGTTGGTTTGTTGGTTTGTTCTTTTGTTGGCTTGTTGGTTTGTTCGTTTGTTGGTTTGTTGGTTTGTTGGTTTGTTCTTTTGTTGGTTTGTTGGGTTGTTGGTTTGTTGGTTTGTTCTTTTGTTGGCTTGTTGGTTTGTTGGTTTGTTATTTTGTTGGATTGTTGGTTTGTTCGTTTGTTGGTTTTTTGGTTTGTTGGCTTGTTGGCTTGTTGGTTTGTTGGTTTGTTGGCTTGTTGGTTTGTTGGTTTGTTGGTTTGTTGGTTTGTTGGTTTTTTGTTTTGTTGTTTTATTTGTTTGTTGGTTTGTTGGTTTGTTGGTTTGTTGGTTTGTTGGTTTGTTGGTTTATTTGTTTGTTGGTTTGTTGGTTTGTTGGTTTGTTGGTTTGTTGGCTTGTTGGGCTTGTTGGTTTTTTAGATTGTTGGCTTGTTGGTTTATTGGTTTTTTGGTTTGTTCGTTTGTTGGTTTGTTGGTTTGTTGGCTTGTTGGTGTGTTGGTTTATTGGTTTGTTGGTTTGTTGGTTTGTTGGTTTGTTGGTTTGTTGGTTTGTTGGTTTATTTGTTTGTTGGTTTGTTGGCTTGTTGGTTTGTTGGTTTGTTGGCTTGTTGGTTTGTTGGTTTGGTGGTTTGTTGGTTACTTGGTTTGTTGGTTTATTCGTTTGTTGGTTTGTTGGTTTGTTGGTTTGTTGGTTTGGTGGTTTGTTGGTTTGTTGGTTTGTTGGTTTGTTCGTTTGCTGGTTTGTTGGTTTGTTGGTTTGTTAGTTTGTTGGTTTGTTCGTTTGTTAGTATGTTGGTTTGTTGGTTTGTTCGTTTGTTGGTTTGTTGGGTTGTTGTTTTGTTCGTTTGTTGGTTTGTTGGTTTATTGGTTCGTTGGTTTGTTGGTTTGTTGGTTTGTTGGTTTGTTGGCTTGTTGGTTTGTTCGTTTGTTTGTTTGTTGGTTTGTTGGTTTGTTGGTTTGTTGGTTTGTTGGTTTGTTGGCTTGTTGGTTTGTTCGTTTGTTTGTTTGTTGGTTTGTTGGTTTGTTCGTTTGTTGGTATGTTGGTTTGTTCGTTTGTTGGTATGTTGGTTTGTTGGTTTGTTGATTTGCTGGTTTGTTGGCTTGTTGATTTGTTGGTTTGTTGGTTTGTTGGTTTGTTTTTCTATTTGTTTGTTGGTTTGTTGGTTTGTTGGTTTGTTGGTTTATTGGTTCGTTGGTTTGTTGGTTTGTTGGTTTCTTCGCTTGTTGGCTTGTTGGTTTGTTGGCTGGTTGGTTTGTTGGTTTGTTGGTTTGTTGGTTTTTTGGTTTGTTGTCTTGTTGGTTTGCTTGTTTGTTGGTTTGTTGGTTTTTTGGTTTGTTGGTTTGTTTGTTTGTTTGTTTGTTGGTTTGTTGGTGTGTTGGTTTGTTGGTTTGTTGGGTTGTTGGTTTGTTGGTTTGATGGTTTGTTGGTTTGTTGGTTTGTTGGTTTGTTGGTTTGTTGGTTTGTTGGTTTCTTGGTTTGTTGGTTTCTTGGTTTGTTGGATTGTTGGTTACTTGGTTGGTTTGTTTGTTGGTTTGTTGGTTTTTTTCGTTTGTTGGCTTGTTGGTTTATTGGTTTGTTGGTTCTTCGTTTGTTGGTTTGTTGGGTTGTTCGTTTGTTAGTATGTTGCTTTGTTGGTTTGTTGGTTTGTTCGTTTGTTGGTTTGTTGGTTTGTTGTTTTGTTCGTTTGTTGGTTTGTTCGTTTGCTGGTTTGTTGGTTACTTGGTTTGTTGGTTTGTTGGTTTGTTGGTCGGTTAGTTTGTTGGTCTATTGGTTTGTTGGTTTGTTGGTTTGTTGGTTTGTTGGTTTCTTGGTTTGTTAGTTTGTTGGTTTATTTGTTTGTTGGTTTGTTGGTTTGTTGGTTTGTTGGTTTGTTGGTTTGTTGGTTTATTGGTTCGTTGGTTTGTTGGTTCGTTGGTTTGTTGGTTTGTTGGTTTGTTGGTTTGTTGGTTTGTTGGTTTGTTGGTTTGTTGATTTGTTGGTTTGTTGGTTTGTTGGTTTATTTGTTTTTTGGTTTGTTGGTTTGTTGGTTTGTTGGTTTGTTCGTTTGTTGGCTTGTTGGTTTGTTGGTTTGTTGGCTTGTTGGTTTGATGGTTTGGTGGTTTGTTGGTTACTTGGTTTGTTGGTTTATTCGTTTGTTGGTTTGTTCGTTTGTTGGCTTCTTGGTTTGTTGGCTTGTTGGCTTGTTGGTTTATTGGTTTGTTGGTTTGTTGGTTTGTTCTTTTGTTGGCTTGTTGGTTTGTTCGTTTGTTGGTTTGTTGGTTTGTTGGTTTGTTCTTTTGTTGGTTTGTTGGGTTGTTGGTTTGTTGGTTTGTTCTTTTGTTGGCTTGTTGGTTTGTTGGTTTGTTATTTTGTTGGATTGTTGGTTTGTTCGTTTGTTGGTTTTTTGGTTTGTTGGCTTGTTGGCTTGTTGGTTTGTTGGTTTGTTGGCTTGTTGGTTTGTTGGTTTGTTGGTTTGTTGGTTTGTTGGTTTTTTGTTTTGTTGTTTTATTTGTTTGTTGGTTTGTTGGTTTGTTGGTTTGTTGGTTTGTTGGTTTGTTGGTTTATTTGTTTGTTGGTTTGTTGGTTTGTTGGTTTGTTGGTTTGTTGGTTTGTTGGTTTGTTGGGTTGTTGGTTTGTTGGTTTGTTGGTTTGTTCTTTTGTTGGCTTGTTGGTTTGTTCGTTTGTTGGTTTATTGGTTTGTTGGTTTGTTGGTTTTTGGTTTATTTGTTTGTTGGTTTGTTGCCTTGTTGGTTTGTTTGCTTGTTCGTTTGTTGGTTTGTTAGTTTGTTGGTTTGTTGGTTTGTTGGTTTGTTGGTTTGTTGGCTTGTTGGCTTGTTGGTTTGTTGGTTTGTTTGCTTGTTGGTTTGTTGGTTTGTTGGTTTGTTGGTTTATTTGTTTGTTGGTTTGTTGGTTTGTTGATTTGTTGGTTTGTTGGTTTGTTGGTTTGTTGGCTTGTTGGTTTGTTGGTTTGTTGGCTTGTTGGTTTGTTGATTTGTTGGTTTGTTGGTTTGTTGGTTTGTGTGCTTGTTTGCTTGTTGGTTTGTTGGTTTGTTGGTTTGTTGGTTTGTTGGTTTGTTGGTTTGTTGGTTTCTTGGTTTGTTGGTTTGTTTGTTTGTTGGCTTGTTGGCTTGTTGGTTTGTTGGTTTGTTGGCTTGTTGGCTTGTTGGCTTGTTGGTTTGTTGGTTTGTTGGTTTGTTGGTTTGTTGATTTGTTGGCTTGTTGGTTTGTTGGTTGGTTTATTTGTTGTTTTGTTGGTTTGTTGGTTTGTTGGTTTGTTGGTTTGTTTGTTGGTTGGTTTGTTGGTTTGTCGTTTGTTCGTTTGTTGGTTTTTTGGTTTGTTGGCTTGTTGGCTTGTTGGTTTGTTGGCTTGTTGGTTTGTTGGTTTGTTGGTTTGTTGGTTTGTTGGTTTATTAGTTTGTTGGTTTGTTGGTTTGTTGGTTTGTTGATTTGTTGGTTTGTTGGTTCATTTGTTTGTTGGTTTGTTGGTTTGTTGGTTTGTTGGTTTGTTGGTTTGTTCGTTTGTTGGTTTGTTGGTTTGTTGGTTTCTTGGTTTTTTGGTTTGTTGGTTTGTTGGTTTGTTGGTTTGTTGGTTTGTTGGTTTGTTGGTTTGTTGGTTTGTTGGCTGATTGGTTTGTTGGTTTGTTGGCTTGTTGGTTTTTTTGGTTTGTTGGCTTGTTGGCTTGTTGGTTTGTTGGTTTGCTGGCTTGTTGGTTTGTTGGTTTTTTGGCTTGTTGGTTTGTTGGTTTGTTTGTTTGTGGGCTTGTTGGTTTGTTGCTTTGTTGGTTTGTTGGTTTGTTGGTTTGTTGGTTTGTTGGTTTGTTGGTTTGTTTGTTTGTTGGTTTATTGGTTTGTTGTTTTGTTGGTTTGTTGGTTTGTTTGTTTGTTGATTTTTTGGTTTGTTCGTTTGTTGGTTTTTTGGTTTGTTGGCTTGTTGGCTTGTTGGTTTGTTGGTTTGTTGGCTTGTTGGTTTGTTGGTTTGTTGGTTTGTTGTTTTGTTGGTTTGTTGGTTTGTTGGTTTGTTGTTTTATTTGTTTGTTGGTTTGTTGGTGTGTTGGTTTGTTGGTTTGTTGGTTTGTTGGTGTATTTGTTTGTTGGTTTGTTGGTTTGTTGGTTTGTTCGTTTATTGGCTAGTTGGTTTGTTGGCTTGTTGGGCTTGTTGGTTTTTTAGATTGTTGGCTTGTTGGTTTATTGGTTTTTTGGTTTGTTCGTTTGTTGGTTTGTTGGTTTGTTGGCTTGTTGGTGTGTTGGTTTATTGGTTTGTTGGTTTGTTGGTTTGCTGGTTTGTTGGTTTGTTGGTTTATTTGTTTGTTGGTTTGTTGGTTTGTTGGTTTGTTGGTTTGTTGGTTTGTTGGTTTATTTGTTTGTTGGTTTATTGGTTTGTTGGTTTGTTCGTTTGTTGGTTTGCAGGTTTGTTGGCTTGTTGGCTTGTTGGTTTGTTGGTTTGTTGGCTTGTTGGTTTGTTGGTTTGGTGGTTTGTTGGTTACTTGGTTTGTTGGTTTATTCGTTTGTTGGTTTGTTGGTTTGTTGGTTTGTTGGTTTGTTGGTTTGTTGGTTTGTTGGTTTGTTGGTTTGTTGGTTTGTTGGTTTGTTGGTTTGTTCTTTTATTGGCTTGTTGGTTTGTTCGTTTGTTGGTTTGTTGGTTTATTGGTTTGTTGGTTTTTGGTTTATTTGTTTGTTGGTTTGTTTGCTTGTTGGTTTGTTGGCTTGTTCGTTTGTTGGTTTGTTGGTTTGTTGGTTTGTTGGTTTGTTGGTTTGTTGGTTTGTTGGTTTGTTGGTTTGTTGGTTTGTTGGTTTGTTGGCTTGTTGGCTTGTTGGTTTGTTGGCTTGTTGGTTTGTTGGTTTGTTGGTTTGTTGGTTTATTTGTTTGTTGGTTTGTTGGTTTGTTGGTTTGTTGACTTGCTGGTTTGTTGGTTTGTTGGCTTGTTGTTTTGTTGGTTTGTTGGTTTGTTGGTTTGTTGGCTTGTTGGTTTGTTGGTTTGTTGGTTTGTTGATTTGTTGGTTTGTTGGTTTGTTGGTTTGTTGGTTTGTTGGTTTGTTGGTTTGTTGTTTTATTGGTTTGTTGGTTTGCTTGTTTGTTGGTTTGTTGGCTTGTTGGTTTGTTGGTTTGCTGGTTTGTTGGTTTGTTGGTTTGTTGGTTTGTTGGTTTGTTGGTTTGTTGGGTTGTTGGTTTGTTTGTTTGTTGGTTTGATGGTTTGTTGGTTTGTTTGTTTGTTGTTTTTTGGTTTGTTGGTTATTTGGTTTGTTGGTTTGTTGGTTTGTTGGTTTGTTGGTTTGTTGGTTTGTTCGTTTGTTGGTTTTTTGGTTTGTTGGCTTGTTGGCTTGTTGGTTTGTTGGTTTGTTGGCTTGTTGGCTTATTGGTTTGTTGGTTTGTTGGTTTGTCGGTTTATTAGTTTGATGGTTTGTTGGTTTGTTGGTTTTTTAATTTGTTGGTTTGTTGGTTTGTTGGTTTATTTGTTTGTTGGTTTGTTGGTTTGTTGGATTGTTGGTTTGTTGGCTTGTTGGCTTGTTGGTTTGTTGGTTTGTTGGCTTGTTGGTTGTTAGTTTGTTGGTTTATTGGTTACTTGGTTTGTTGGTTTGTTCGTTTGTTGGTTTGTTGGTTTGTTGGTTTGTTGGTGTGTTGGTTTGTTGTTTTGTTGGTTTGTTGGTTTGTTGGTTTGTTGGTTTGTTGATTTGTTGGTTTGTTGGTTTGTTGGTTTGTTGGTTTGTTGGTTTTTGGTTTATTTTTTTGTTGGTTTGTTGGTTTGTTGGATCGTTGGTTTGTTGGTTTGTTGGTTTGTTGGTTTGTTTGTTTGTTGGTTTGTTGGTTTGTTGGTTTGTTCGTTTGTTGGTTTGTTGGTTTGTTGGTTTGTTGGTTTGTTGGTTTGTTGGTTTGTTGGTTTGTTGGTTTGTTCGTTTGTTGGTTTGTTCGTTTGCTGGTTTGTTGGTTACTTGGTTTGTTGGTTTGTTGGTTTGTTGGTTTGTTGGTCTGTTGGTTTGTTGGTTTGTTGGTCTGTTGGTTTGTTGGTTTGTTGGTTTGTTGGTTTGTTGGTTTGTTGGTTTGTTGGTTTGTTGGTTTGTTGGTTTGTTCGTTTGTTGGTTTGTTCGTTTGTTGGTTTGTTGGTTACTTGGTTTGTTGGTTTGTTGGTTTGTTGGTTTGTTGGTCTGTTGGTTTGTTGGTTTGTTGGTCTGTTGGTTTGTTGGTTTGTTGGTCTGTTGGTTTGTTGGTTTGTTGGTTTGTTGGTTTGTTTGTTTGTTGGTTTGTTGGTTTGTTGGTTTGTTGGTTTGTTGGTTTGTTGATTTGTTGGTTTGTTGGTTTGTTGGTTTGTTGGTTTGTTGGTTTGTTAGTTTGTTGGTTTGTTGGTTTATTGGTTCGTTGGTTTGTTGGTTTGTTGGTTTGTTGGTTTGTTGGCTTGTTGGTTTGTTCGTTTGTTGGCTTGTTGGTTTGTTGGCTGGTTGGTTTGTTGGTTTGTTGGTTTGTTGGTTTTTTGGTTTGTTGTCTTGTTGGTTTGCTGGTTTGTTGGTTTGTTGGTTTTTTGGTTTGTTGGTTTGTTTGTTTGTTTGTTTGTTTGTTTGTTGGTTTGTTGGTTTGTTGGTGTGTTGGTTTGTTGGTGTGTTGGTTTGTTGGTTTGTTGGTTTGTTGGTTTGTTGGTTTCTTGGTTTCTTGGTTTTTTGGATTGTTGGTTACTTGGTTTGTTTGTTTGTTGGTTTCTTGGTTTTTTCGTTTGTTGGCTTGTTGGTTTTTTGGTTTGTTGGTTGTTCGTTTGTTGGTTTGTTTGTTTGTTCGTTTGTTAGTATGTTGGTTTGTTGGTTTGTTGTTTTGTTCGTTTGTTGGTTTGTTGGTTTGTTGGTTTGTTCGTTTGTTGGTTTGTTGGTTACTTGGTTTTTTGGTTTGTTGGTTTGTTGGTTTGTTGGTCGGTTGGTTTGTTGGTCTGTTGGTTTGTTGATTTGTTGGTTTGTTGGTTTGTTGGTTTGTTGGTTTGTTGGTTTGTTGGTTTGTTGGTTTGTTGGTTTGTTGGTTTGTTGGTTTGTTGGTATGTTGGTTTGTTGGTTTATTTGTTTGTTGGTTTGTTGGTTTGTTGGTTTGTTGGTTTGTTGGTTTGTTGGTTTATTGGTTCGTTGGTTTGTTGGTTTGTTGGTTTGTTGGTTTGTTGGTTTGTTGGTTTGTTGGTTTGTTGGTTTGTTGGTTTGTTGGTTTATTTGTTTTTTGGTTTGTTGGTTTGTTGGTTTGTTGGTTTGTTCGTTTGTTGGCTTGTTGGTTTGTTGGCTTCTTGGTTTGTTCGTTTGTTAGTATGTTGGTTAATTGATTTGTTGGTTTATTTGTTTGTTGGTTTGTTGGTTTGTTGGTTTGTTGGCTTGTTGGTTTGTTCGTTTGTTGGTTTTTTCGTTTGTTGGCTTGTTGGCTTGTTGGTTTGTTGGTTTGTTGGCTTGTTGGTTTGTTGGTTTGTTTGTTTGTTGGTTTGTTGGTTTGTTGGTTTGTTGGTTTGTTGGTTTGTTGGCTTGTTGGTTTGTTGGTTTGTTGGTTTGTTGGTTTGTTGGTTTGTGTGTTTGTGTGTTTGTTTGCTTGTTGGTTTGTTGGTTTGTTGGTTTGTTGGTTTGTTGGTTTGTTGGTTTGTTGGTTTGTGTGTTTGTGTGTTTGTTTGCTTGTTGGTTTGTTGGTTTGTTGGTTTGTTGGTTTGTTGGTTTGTTGGTTTGTTTGTTTGTTGGCTTGTTGGCTTGTTGGTTTGTTGGTTTGTTGGTTTGTTGGCTTGTTGGCTTGTTGGTTTGTTGGTTTGTTGGTTTGTTGGTTTGTTCTTTTGTTGGCTTGTTGGTTTGTTGGCTTCTTGGTTTGTTCGTTTGTTAGTATGTTGGTTAATTGGTTTGTTGGTTTATTTGTTTGTTGGTTTATTGGTTTGTTGGTTTGTTGGTTCATTGGTTCCTTGGTTTGTTGGTTTGTTGGTTTGTTGGTTTGTTGGTTTATTTGTTTGTTGGTTTGTTGGTTTGTTGGTTTGTTGGTTCATTGGTTCCTTGGTTTGTTGGTTTGTTGGTTTGTTGGTTTGTTGGTTTGTTGGTTTGTTGGTTAATTGGTTTGTTGGTTTATTTGTTTGTTGGTTTGTTGGTTTGTTGGTTCATTGGTTCCTTGGTTTGTTGGTTTGTTAGTTTGTTGGTTTGTTGGTTTGTTGGTTTGTTGGTTTATTGGTTTGTTGGTTTGTTTGTTTGTTGGTTTGTTGGTTTGTTGGCTTGTTCGTTTGTTGGCTTGGTGGTTTGTTGGTTTGTTGGTTTGTTCGTTTGTTGGCTTGTTGGTTTGTTGGCTTGTTGGCTTGTTGGTTTGTTGGTTTGTTGGCTTGTTGGCTTGTTGGTTTGTTCGTTTGTTGGTTTGTTGGTTTGTTGGTTTGTTCTTTTGTAGGTTTGTTGGGTTGTTGGTTTGTTGGTTTGTTCTTTTGTTGGCTTGTTGGTTTGTTGGTTTGTTCTTTTGTTGGCTTGTTGGTTTGTTCGTTTGTTGGTTTTTTCGTTTGTTGGCTTGTTGGCTTGTTGGTTTGTTGGTTTGTTGGCTTGTTGGTTTGTTGGTTTGTTTGTTTGTTGGTTTGTTGGTTTGTTGGTTTGTTTGTTTGTTGTTTTTTGGTTTGTTGGTTAGTTGGTTTGTTGGTTTGTTGGTTTGTTGGCTTGTTGGTTTGATGGTTTGGTGGTTTGTTGGTTACTTGGTTTGTTGGTTTATTCGTTTGTTGGTTTGTTCGTTTGTTGGTTTGTTGGTTTGTTGGCTTGTTGGCTTGTTGGTTTGTTGGGTTGTTGGTTTGTTGGTTTGTTCTTTTGTTGGCTTGTTGGGTTATTGGTTTGTTGGTTTGTTCTTTTGTTGGCTTGTTGGTTTGTTGGTTTGTTCTTTTGTTGGCTTGTTGGTTTGTCCGTTTGTTGGTTTTTTGGTTTGTTGGCGTGTTGGCTTGTTGGTTTGTTGGTTTGTTGGCTTGTTGGTTTGTTGGTTTGTTGGTTTGTTGGTTTATTGTTTTGTTGGTTTGTTGGTTTGTTGGTTTGTTGGTTTGTTGGTTTGTTGGTTTATTGGTTTGTTCTTTTGTTGGCTTGTTGGTTTGTTTGTTTGTTGGTTTATTGGTTTGTTGGTTTGTTGGTTTTTGGTTTATTTGTTTGTTGGTTTGTTGCATTGTTGGTTTGTTTGCTTGTTCGTTTGTTGGTTTGTTAGTTTCTTGGTTTGTTGGTTTGTTGGTTTGTTGGTTTGTTGGTTTGTTGGTTTGTTGGGTTGTTGGCTTGTTGGTTTGTTGGTTTGTTTGCTTGTTGGTTTGTTGGTTTGTTGGTTTGTTGGTTTATTTGATTGTTGGTTTGTTGATTTGTTGGTTTGTTGGTTTGTTGGTTTGTTGGCTTGTTGGTTTGTTGGTTTGTTGGTTTGTTGGTTTGTGTGTTTGTTTGCTTGTTGGTTTGTTGGTTTGTTGTTTTGTTGGTTTGTTGGTTTGTTGGTTTGTTGGTTTGTTGGTTTGTTTGTTTGTTGGTTTGTCGGCTTGTTGGCTTGTTGGTTTGTTGGTTTGTTTGCTTGTTGGTTTGTTGGTTTGTTGGTATGTTCGTTTGTTGATTTCTGTGTTTGTTTGCTTGTTGGTTTGTTGGTTTGTTTGTTTGTTGGTTTGTTGGTTTGTTGGTTTGTTGGTTTGTTGGTTTGTTGGTTTGTTGGTTTATGTGTTTGTTTGCTTGTTGGTTTGTTGGTTTGTTGGTTTGTTGGTTTGTTGGTTTGTTCGTTTGTTGGTTTGTTGGTTTGTTGGTTTGTTGGTTTGTTTGTTTGTTGGTTTGTCGGCTTGTTGGTTTGTTGGTTTGTTGGTTTGTTTGCTTGTTGGTTTGTTGGTTTGTTGGTTTATTCGTTTGTTGGTTTGTTCGTTTGTTGGCTTGTTGGTTTGTTGGCTTGTTGGCTTGTTGGCTTGTTGGTTTGTTGGTTTGTTGGTTTTTGGTTTATTTGTTTTGTTGGTTTGTTGCATTGTTGGTTTGTTTGCTTGTTCGTTTGTTGGTTTGTTAGTTTGTTGGTTTGTTGGTTTGTTGGTTTATTTGTTTGTTGGTTTGTTGGTTTGTTGATTTGTTGGTTTGTTGGTTTGTTGGTTTGTTGGCTTGTTGGATTGTTGGTTTGTTGGTTTGTTGGTTTGTTGGTTTGTGTGTTTGTTTACTTGTTGGTTTGTTGGTTTGTTGGTTTGTTGGTTTGTTGGTTAGTTGGTTTGATGGTTTGATGGTTTGTTGGTTTGTTTGTTTGTTGGTTTGTTGGTTTGTTGGCTTGTTGGCTTTTTCGTTTGTTGGTTTGTTTGCTTGTTGGTTTGTTGGTTTGTTGGTTTGTTGGTTTATTTGTTTGTTGGTTTGTTGGTTTGTTGATTTGTTGGTTTGTTGTTTTGTTGGTTTGTTGGTTTGTTGGTTTATTTGTTTGTTGGTTTGTTCGTTTGTTGATTTGTTGGTTTGTTGGTTTGTTGGTTTGTTGGCTTGTTGGTTTGTTGGTTTGTTGGTTTGTGTGTTTGTGTGTTTGTTTGCTTGTTGGTTTGTTGGTTTGTTGGTTTGTTGGTTTGTTGGTTTGTTGGTTTGTGTGTTTGTGTGTTTGTTTGCTTGTTGGTTTGTTGGTTTGTTTGTTTGTTTGTTTGTTGGCTTGTTGGTTTGTTGGTTTGTTGGCTTGTTGGCTTGTTGGCTTGTTGGTTTGTTGGTTTGTTGGTTTATTGGTTTGTTGGTTTGTTGGTTTGTTGGTTGGTTTGTTTATTGGTTTGTTGGTTTGTTGGTTTGTTGGTTTGTTTGTATGTTGGTTTGTTGGTTTGTCGTTTATTCGTTTGTTGGTTTTTTGGTTTGTTGGCTTGTTGGCTTGTTGGTTTGTTGGCTTGTTGGTTTGTTGGTTTGTTGGTTTGTTGGTTTATTAGTTTGTTGGTTTGTTGGTTTGTTGATTTGTTGGTTTGTTGGTTTGATGGTTTGTTGGTTTGTTTGTTTGTTGGTTTGTTGGTTTGTTGGCTTGTTGGCCTGTTGGTTTGTTGGTTTGTTTGCTTGTTGGTTTGTTGGTTTGTTGGTTTATTGGTTTATTTGTTTGTTGGTTTGTTGGTTTGTTGATTTGTTGGTTTGTCGGTTTGTTGGTTTGTTGGTTTGTTGGTTTATTTGTTTGTTGGTTTGTTGGTTTGTTGATTTGTTGGTTTGTTGGTTTGTTGGTTTGTTGCCTTGTTGGTTTGTTGGTTTGTTGGTTTGTTGGTTTGTTGGTTTGTGTGTTTGTGTGTTTGTTTGCTTGTTGGTTTGTTGGTTTGTTGGTTTGTTGGTTTGTTGGTTTGTTGGTTTGTTGGTTTGTGTGTTTGTGTGTTTGTTTGCTTGTTGGTTTGTTGGTTTGTTGGTTTGTTGGTTTGTTTGTTTGTTGGCTTGTTGGCTTGTTGGTTTGTTGGTTTGTTGGTTTGTTGGCTTGTTGGCTTGTTGGTTTGTTGGTTTGTTGGTTTGTTGGTTTGTTCTTTTGTTGGCTTGTTGGTTTGTTCGTTTGTTGGTTTATTGGTTTGTTGGTTTGTTGGTTTTTGGTTTATTTGTTTGTTGGTTTGTTGCATTGTTGGTTTGTTTGCTTGTTCGTTTGTTGGTTTGTTAGTTTGTTGGTTTGTTGGTTTGTTGGTTTGTTGGTTTGTTGGTTTGTTGGCTTGTTGGCTTGTTGGTTTGTTGGTTTGTTTGCTTGTTGGTTTGTTGGTTTGTTGGTTTGTTGGTTTATTTGGTTGTTGGTTTGTTGGTTTGTTGATTTGTTGGTTTGTTGGTTTGTTGGTTTGTTGGCTTGTTGGATTGTTGGTTTGTTGGTTTGTTGGTTTGTTGGTTTGTGTGTTTGTTTGCTTGTTGGTTTGTTGGTTTGTTGGTTTGTTGGTTTGTTGGTTTGTTGGTTTTTTGGTTTGTTGGTTTGTTGGTTTGTTGGTTTGTTGGCTTGTTGGTTTGTTGGTTTGTTGGTTTGTTGGTTTGTTGGTTTGTGTGTTTGTTTGCTTGTTGGTTTGTTGGTTTGTTGGTTTGTTGGTTTGTTGGTTTGTTGGTTTGATGGTTTGTTGGTTTGTTGGTTTGTTGGTTTGTTGGTTTATTTGTTTGTTGGTTTGTTGGTTTGTTGATTTGTTGATTTGTTGGTTTGTTATTTTGTTGGTTTGTTGGTTTGTTGGTTTATTTGTTTGTTGGTTTGTTGGTTTGTTGATTTGTTGGTTTGTTGGTTTGTTGGTTTGTTGGCTTGTTGGTTTGTTGGTTTGTTGGTTTGTTGGTTTGTGTGTTTGTGTGTTTGTTTGCTTGTTGGTTTGTTGGTTGGTTGGTTTGTTGGTTTGTTGGTTTGTTGGTTTGTTGGTTTGTGTGTTTGTGTGTTTGTTTGCTTGTTGGTTTGTTGGTTTGTTGGTTTGTTTGTTTGTTTGTTTGTTGGCTTGTTGGCTTGTTGGTTTGTTGGTTTGTTGGCTTGTTGGCTTGTTGGCTTGTTGGTTTGTTGGTTTGTTGGTTTATTGGTTTGTTGGTTTGTTGGTTTATTGGTTGGTTTGTTTATTGGTTTGTTGGTTTGTTGGTTTGTTGGTTTGTTTGTATGTTGGTTTGTTGGTTTGTCGTTTATTCGTTTGTTGGTTTTTTGGTTTGTTGGCTTGTTGGCTTGTTGGTTTGTTGGCTTGTTGGTTTGTTGGTTTGTTGGTTTGTTGGTTTGTTGGTTTATTTGTTTGTTGGTTTGTTGGTTTGTTGATTTGTTGGTTTGTTGGTTTGTTGGTTTGTTGGCTTGTTGGATTGTTGGTTTGTTGGTTTGTTTGTTTGTTGGTTTGTGTGTTTGTTTGCTTGTTGGTTTGTTGGTTTGTTGGTTTGTTGGTTTGTTGGTTTGTTGGTTTGATGGTTTGTTGGTTTGTTTGTTTGTTGGTTTGTTGGTTTGTTGGCTGGTTGGCTTGTTGGTTTGTTGGTTTGTTTGCTTGTTGGTTTGTTGGTTTGTTGGTTTGTTGGTTTATTTGTTTGTTGGTTTGTTGGTTTGTTGATTTGTTGGTTTGTTGTTTTGTTGGTTTGTTTGTTTGTTGGTTTATTTGTTTGTTGGTTTGTTGGTTTGTTGATTTGTTGGTTTGTTGGTTTGTTGGCTTGTTGGTTTGTTGGTTTGTTGGTTTGTTGGTTTGTGTGTTTGTGTGTTTGTTTGCTTGTTGGTTTGTTGGTTTGTTGGTTTGTTGGTTTGTTGGTTTGTTGGTTTGTGTGTTTGTGTGTTTGTGTGTTTGTTTGCTTGTTGGTTTGTTGGTTTGTTGGTTTGTTTGCTTGTTTGTTTGTTGGCTTGTTGGCTTGTTGGTTTGTTGGTTTGTTGGCTTGTTGGCTTGTTGGCTTGTTGGTTTGTTGGTTTGTTGGTTTATTGGTTTGTTGGTTTGTTGGTTTGTTGGTTGGTTTGTTTATTGGTTTGTTGGTTTGTTGGTTTGTTGGCTTGTTGGTTTGTTGGCTTGTTGGTTTGTTGGTTTGTTGGTTTGTTGGTTTATTAGTTTGTTGGTTTGTTGGTTTGTTGATTTGTTGGTTTGTTGGTTTATTTGTTTGTCGGTTTGTTGGTTTGTTGGTTTGTTGGTTTGTTGGTTTGTTGGTTTGTTCGTTTGTTGGCTTGTTGGTTTGTTGGTTTGTTGGTTTGTTGGTTTTTTGGTTTGTTGGTTTGTTGGTTTGTTGGTTTGTTGGTTTGTTGGTTTGTTGGTTTGTTGGTTTGTTGGTTTGTTGGTTTGTTGGCTTGTTTGCTTGTTGGTTTGTTGGTTTGTTTGCTTGTTGGTTTGTTGGTTTGTTGGTTTGTTGGTTTATTTGTTTGTTGGTTTGTTGGTTTGTTGATTTGTTGGTTTGTTGGTTTGTTGGTTTGTTGGCTTGTTGGTTTGTTGGTTTGTTGGTTTGTTGGTTTGTTGGTTTGTGTGTTTGTTTGCTTGTTGGTTTGTTGGTTTGTTGGTTTGTTGGTTTGTTGGTTTGTTGGTTTGATGGTTTGTTGGTTTGTTTGTTTGTTGGTTTGTTGGTTTGTTGGCTTGTTGGCCTGTTGGTTTGTTGGTTTGTTTGCTTGTTGGTTTGTTGGTTTGTTGGTTTGTTGGTTTATTTGTTTGTTGGTTTGTTGGTTTGTTGATTTGTTGGTTTGTTGGTTTGTTGGTTTGTTGGTTTGTTGGTTTATTTGTTTGTTGGTTTGTTGGTTTGTTGATTTGTTGGTTTGTTGGTTTGTTGGTTTGTTGGCTTGTTGGTTTGTTGGTTTGTTGGTTTGTTGGTTTGTGTGTTTGTGTGTTTGTTTGCTTGTTGGTTTGTTGGTTTGTTGGTTTGTTGGTTTGTTGGTTTGTTGGTTTGTTGGTTTGTGTGTTTGTGTGTTTGTTTGCTTGTTGGTTTATTGGTTTGTTGGTTTGTTGGTTTGTTTGTTTGTTGGCTTGTTGGCTTGTTGGTTTGTTGGTTTGTTGGTTTGTTGGCTTGTTGGCTTGTTGGTTTGTTGGTTTGTTTGATTGTTGGTTTGTCGGCATGTTGGTTTGTTGGTTTGTTGGTTTGTTTGCTTGTTGGTTTGTTGGTTTGTTGGTTTATTCGTTTGTTGGTTTGTTCGTTTGTTGGCTTGTTGGTTTGTTGGCTTGTTGGCTTGTTGGTTTGTTGGTTTGTTAGTTTGTTGGTTTGTTCTTTTGTTGGCTTGTTGGTTTGTTCGTTTGTTGGTTTATTGGTTTGTTGGTTTGTTGGTTTTTGGTTTATTTGTTTGTTGGTTTGTTGCATTGTTGGTTTGTTTGCTTGTTCGTTTGTTGGTTTGTTAGTTTGTTGGTTTGTTGGTTTGTTGGTTTGTTGGTTTGTTGGTTTGTTGGTTTGTTGGCTTGTTGGCTTGTTGGTTTGTTGGTTTGTTTGCTTGTTGGTTTGTTGGTTTGTTGGTTTGTTGGTTTATTTGTTTGTTGGTTTGTTGGTTTGTTGATTTGTTGGTTTGTTGGTTTGTTGGTTTGTTGGCTTGTTGGATTGTTGGTTTGTTGGTTTGTTGGTTTGTTGGTTTGTGTGTTTGTTTGCTTGTTGGTTTGTTGGTTTGTTGGTTTGTTGGTTTGTTGGTTTGTTGGTTTGATGGTTTGTTGGTTTGTTTGTTTGTTGGTTTGTTGGTTTGTTGGCTTGTTGGCTTGTTGGTTTGTTGGTTTGTTTGCTTGTTGGTTTGTTGGTTTGTTGGTTTGTTGGTTTATTTGTTTGTTGGTTTGTTGGTTTGTTGATTTGTTGGTTTGTTGTTTTGTTGGTTTGTTGGTTTGTTGGTTTATTTGTTTGTTGGTTTGTTGGTTTGTTGATTTGTTGGTTTGTTGGTTTGTTGGTTTGTTGGCTTGTTGGTTTGTTGGTTTGTTGTTTTGTTGGTTTGTGTGTTTGTGTGTTTGTTTGCTTGTTGGTTTGTTGGTTTGTTGGTTTGTTGGTTTGTTGGTTTGTTGGTTTGTTGGTTTGTGTGTTTGTGTGTTTGTTTGCTTGTTGGTTTGTTGGTTTGTTGGTTTGTTTGTTTGTTTGTTTGTTGGCTTGTTGGCTTGTTGGTTTGTTGGTTTGTTGGCTTGTTGGCTTGTTGGCTTGTTGGTTTGTTGGTTTGTTGGTTTATTGGTTTGTTGGTTTGTTGGTTTGTTGGTTGGTTTGTTTATTGGTTTGTTGGTTTGTTGGTTTGTTGGTTTGTTTGTATGTTGGTTTGTTGGTTTGTCGTTTATTCGTTTGTTGGTTTTTTGGTTTGTTGGCTTGTTGGCTTGTTGGTTTGTTGGCTTGTTGGTTTGTTGGTTTGTTGGTTTGTTGGTTTATTAGTTTGTTGGTTTGTTGGTTTGTTGATTTGTTGGTTTGTTGGTTTATTTGTTTGTCGGTTTGTTGGTTTGTTGGTTTGTTGGTTTGTTGGTTTGTTCGTTTGTTGGCTTGTTGGTTTGTTGGTTTGTTGGTTTGTTGGTTTTTTGGTTTGTTGGTTTGTTGGTTTGTTGGTTTGTTGGTTTGTTGGTTTGTTGGTTTGTTGGTTTGTTGGTTTGTTGGTTTGTTGGTTTGTTGGCTTGTTGGCTTGTTGGTTTGTTGGTTTGTTTGCTTGTTGGTTTGTTGGTTTGTTGGTTTGTTGGTTTATTTGTTTGTTGGTTTGTTGGTTTGTTGGTTTGTGTGTTTGTTTGCTTGTTGGTTTGTTGGTTTGTTGGTTTGTTGGTTTGTTGGTTTGTTGGTTTGATGGTTTGTTGGTTTGTTTGTTTGTTGGTTTGTTGGTTTGTTGGCTTGTTGGCCTGTTGGTTTGTTGGTTTGTTTGCTTGTTGGTTTGTTGGTTTGTTGGTTTGTTGGTTTATTTGTTTGTTGGTTTGTTGGTTTGTTGATTTGTTGGTTTGTTGGTTTGTTGGTTTGTTGGTTTGTTGGTTTATTTGTTTGTTGGTTTGTTGGTTTGTTGATTTGTTGGTTTGTTGGTTTGTTGGTTTGTTGGCTTGTTGGTTTGTTGGTTTGTTGGTTTGTTGGTTTGTGTGTTTGTGTGTTTGTTTGCTTGTTGGTTTGTTGTTTTGTTGGTTTGTTGGTTTGTTGGTTTGTTGGTTTGTTGGTTTGTTGGTTTGTGTGTTTGTGTGTTTGTTTGCTTGTTGGTTTGTTGGTTTGTTGGTTTGTTGGTTTGTTTGTTTGTTGGCTTGTTGGCTTGTTGGTTTGTTGGTTTGTTGGTTTTTTGGCTTGTTGGCTTGTTGGTTTGTTGGTTTGTTGGTTTGTTGGTTTGTTCTTTTGTTGGCTTGTTGGTTTGTTCGTTTGTTGGTTTATTGGTTTGTTGGTTTGTTGGTTTTTGGTTTATTTGTTTGTTGGTTTGTTGCATTGTTGGTTTGTTTGCTTGTTCGTTTGTTGGTTTGTTAGTTTGTTGGTTTGATGGTTTGTTGGTTTGTTGGTTTGTTGGTTTGTTGGCTTGTTGGCTTGTTGGTTTGTTGGTTTGTTTGCTTGTTGGTTTGTTGGTTTGTTGGTTTGTTGGTTTATTTGTTTGTTGGTTTGTTGATTTGTTGGTTTGTTGGTTTGTTGGTTTGTTGGTTTGTTGGCTTGTTGATTTGTTGGTTTGTTGGTTTGTTGGTTTGTTGGTTTGTGTGTTTGTTTGCTTGTTGGTTTGTTGGTTTGTTGGTTTGTTGGTTTGTTGGTTTGTTGGTTTGATGGTTTGTTGGTTTGTTTGTTTGTTGGTTTGTTGGTTTGTTGGCTTGTTGGCATGTTGGTTTGTTGGTTTGTTTGCTTGTTGGTTTGTTGGTTTGTTGGTTTGTTGGTTTATTTGTTTGTTGGTTTGTTGGTTTGTTGATTTGTTGGTTTGTTGGTTTGTTGGTTTGTTGGGTTGTTGGTTTATTTGTTTGTTGGTTTGTTGGTTTGTTGATTTGTTGGTTTGTTGGTTTATTGGTTTGTTGGCTTGTTGGTTTGTTGGTTTGTTGGTTTGTTGGTTTGTGTGTTTGTGTGTTTGTTTGCTTGTTGGTTTGTTGGTTTGTTGGTTTGTTGGTTTGCTGGTTTGTTGGTTTGTTGGTTTGTGTGTTTGTGTGTTTGTTTGCTTGTTGGTTTGTTGGTTTGTTGGTTTGTTGGTTTGTTTGTTTGTTGGCTTGTTGGCTTGTTGGTTTGTTGGTTTGTTGGCTTGTTGGCTTGTTGGCTTGTTGGTTTGTTGGTTTGTTGGTTTATTGGTTTGTTGGTTTGTTGGTTTGTTGGTTGGTTTGTTTATTGGTTTGTTGGTTTGTTGGTTTGTTGGTTTGTTTGTATGTTGGTTTGTTGGTTTGTCGTTTGTTCGTTTGTTGGTTTTTTGGTTTGTTGGCTTGTTGGCTTGTTGGTTTGTTGGCTTGTTTGTTTGTTGGTTTGTTGGTTTGTTGGTTTATTAGTTTGTTGGTTTGTTGGTTTGTTGATTTGTTGGTTTGTTGGTTTATTTGTTTGTCGGTTTGTTGGTTTGTTGGTTTGTTGGTTTGTTGGTTTGTTGGTTTGTTCGTTTGTTGGCTTGTTGGTTTGTTGGTTTGTTGGTTGTTTGGTTTGTTGGTTTGTTGGTTTGTTGGTTTGTTGGTTTGTTGGTTTGTTGGTTTGTTGGTTTGTTGGTTTGTTGGTTTGTTGGTTTGTTGGCTTGTTGGCTTGTTGGTTTGTTGGTTTGTTTGCTTGTTGGTTTGTTGGTTTGTTGGTTTGTTGGTTTGTTTGTTTGTTGGTTTGTTGGTTTGTTGATTTGTTGGTTTGCTGGTTTGTTGGTTTGTTGGTTTGTTGGCTTGTTGGTTTGTTGGTTTGTTGGTTTGTTGGTTTGTTGGTTTGTGTGTTTGTTTGCTTGTTGGTTTGTTGGTTTGTTGGTTTGTTGGTTTGTTGGTTTGTTGGTTTGATGGTTTGTTGGTTTGTTTGTTTGTTGGTTTGTTGGTTTGTTGGCTTGTTGGCTTGTTGGCTTGTTGGTTTGTTGGTTTGTTTTCTTGTTGGTTTGTTGGTTTGTTGGTTTGTTGGTTTATTTGTTTGTTGGTTTGTTGGTTTGTTGATTTGTTGGTTTGTTGGTTTGTTGGTTTGTTGGTTTATTTGTTTGTTGGTTTGTTGGTTTGTTGATTTGTTGGTTTGTTGGTTTGTTGGTTTGTTGGCTTGTTGGTTTGTTGGTTTGTTGGTTTGTTGGTTTGTGTGTTTGTGTGTTTGTTTGCTTGTTGGTTTGTTGGTTTGTTGGTTTGTTGGTTTGTTGGTTTGTTGGTTTGTTGGTTTGTGTGTTTGTGTGTTTGTTTGCTTGTTGGTTTGTTGGTTTGTTGGTTTGTTGGTTTGTTTGTTTGTTGGCTTGTTGGCTTGTTGGTTTGTTGGTTTGTTGGCTTGTTGGCTTGTTGGTTTGTTGGTTTGTTGGTTTGTTGGTTTGTTGGTTTGTTGGTTGGTTTGTTTATTGGTTTGTTGGTTTGTTGGTTTGTTGGTTTGTTTGTATGTTGGTTTGTTGGTTTGTCGTTTGTTCGTTTGTTGGTTTTTTGGTTTGTTGGCTTGTTGGCTTGTTGGTTTGTTGGCTTGTTGGTTTGTTGGTTTGTTGGTTTGTTGGTTTGTTGGTTTATTAGTTTGTTGGTTTGTTGGTTTGTTGATTTGTTGGTTTGTTGGTTTATTTGTTTGTCGGTTTGTTGGTTTGTTGGTTTGTTTGTTTGTTGGTTTGTTGGTTTGTTGGCTTGTTGGCTTGTTGGTTTGTTGGTTTGTTTGCTTGTTGGTTTGTTGGTTTGTTGGTTTGTTGATTTATTTGTTTGTTGGTTTGTTGGTTTGTGGATTTGTTGGTTTGTTGGTTTGTTGGTTTGTTGGTTTGTTGGTTTATTTGTTTGTTGGTTTGTTGGCTTGTTGGCTTGTTGGCTTGTTGGTTTGTTGGTTTGTTGGTTTATTGGTTTGTTGGTTTGTTGGTTTGTTGGTTGGTTTGATTATTGGTTTGTTCGTTTGTTGGTTTGTTGGTTTGTTGGTTTGTGTGTTTGTTTGCTTGTTGGTTTGTGGGTTTGTTGGTTTGTTGGTTTGTTGGTTTGTTGGTTTGTTGGTTTGTTGGTTTGTTTGTTTGTTGGCTTGTTGGCTTGTTGGTTTGTTGGTTTGTTGGCTTGTTGGCTTGTTGGCTTGTTGGTTTGTTGGTTTGTTGGTTTGTTGGTTTATTGGTTTGTTGGTTTGTTGGTTTGTTGGTTGGTTTGTTTGTTGGTTTGTTGGTTTGTTGGTTTGTTTGTATGTTGGTTTGTTGGTTTGTCGTTTGTTCGTTTGTTGGTTTTTTGGTTTGTTGGCTTGTTGGCTTGTTGGTTTGTTGGCTTGGTGGTTTGTTGGTTTGTTGGTTTGTTGGTTTGTTGGTTTAATAGTTTGTTGGTTTGTTGGTTTGTTGATTTGTTGGTTTGTTGGTTTATTTGTTTGTCGGTTTGTTGGTTTGTTGGTTTGTTGGTTTGTTGGTTTGTTGGTTTGTTCGTTTGTTGGCTTGTTGGTTTGTTGGTTTGTTGGTTTGTTGGTTTTTTGGTTTGTTGGTTTGTTGGTTTGTTGGTTTGTTGGTTTGTTGGTTTGTTGGTTTGTTGTCTGGTTGGTTTGTTGGTTTGTTGGCTTGTTGGTTTTTTGTTTTGTTGGCTAGTTGGCTTGTTGGTTTGTTGGTTTGTTGGCTTGTTGGTTTGTTGGTTTGTTGGCTTGTTGGTTTGTGGGTTTACTGATTTGTTGGTTTGTTGGTTTGTTGGTTTGTTGGTTTGTTTGTTTGTTGGCTTGTTGGCTTGTTGGTTCGTTGGTTTGTTGGTTTGTTTGTTTGTTGGTTTGTTGGTTTGTTCGTTTGTTGGTTTTTTAGTTTTTTGGTTTGTTGGCTTGTTGGTTTGTTGGTTTGTTGGTTTGTTGGCTTGTTGGTTTGTTGGTTTGTTGGTTTGTTATTTTGTTGGTTTGTTGGTTTGTTGGTTTGTTGTTTTATTTGTTTGTTGGTTTGTTGGTTTGTTGGTTTGTTTGTTTGTTGGTTTGTTGGTGTATTTTTTTGTTGGTTTGTTGGTTTGTTGGTTTGTTCGTTTATTGGCTAGTTGGTTTGTTGGCTTGTTGGGCTTGTTGGTTTTTTAGATTGTCGGCTTGTTGGTTTATTGGTTTGTTAGTTTGTTCGTTTGTTGGTTTGTTGGTTTGTTGGTTTGTTGGCTTGTTGGTTTGTTGGTTTGTTGGTTTGTTGGTTTGTTGGTTTGTTGGTTTGTTGGTTTATTTGTTTGTTGGGTTGTTGGACTGTTGGTTTGTTGGTTTGTTGGTTTGTTGGTTTGTTGGTTTATTTGTTTGTTGGTTTATTGGTTTGTTGGTTTGTTCGTTTGTCGGCTTGTTGGTTTGTTGGCTTGTTGGCTTGTTGGTTTGTTGGTTTGTTGGCTTGTTGGTTTGTTGGTTTGGTGGTTTGTTGGTTGCTTGGTTTGTTGGTTTATTCGTTTGTTGGTTTGTTGGTTTGTTGGTTTGTTGGTTTGTTGATTTGTTGGTTTATTGGTTTGTTGGTTTGTTGTGTTGTTGGTTTGTTGGTTTGTTCTTTTGTTGGCTTGTTGGTTTGTTCGTTTGTTGGTTTGTTGGTTTGTTGGTTTGTTGGTTTTTGGTTTATTTGTCTGTTGGTATGTTTGCTTGTTGGTTTGTTGGCTTGTTCGTTTGTTGGTTTGTTAGTTTGGTGGTTTGTTGGTTTGTTGGTTTGTTGGTTTGTTGGTTTGTTAGCTTGTTGGCTTGTTGGTTTGTTGGTTTGTTTGTTTTTTGGCTTGCTGGCTTGTTGGTTTGTTGGTTTGTTGGCTTGTTGCTTTGTTGGTTTGTTGGTTTGTTGGTTTGTTGGCTTGCTGGTTTGTTAGTTTGTTGGTTTATTGGTTTATTGTTTTGTTGGTTTATTAATTTGTTGGTTTATTTGTTTGTTGGTTTGTTGGTTTGCTGGTTTGTTCGTTTGTTGGTTTTTTTGGTTTGTTGGTTTGTTGGTTTGTTGTTTTGTTGGTTTGTTGGCTTGTTGATTTGTTGGTTTGTTGGTTTGTTGATTTGTTGGTTTGTTGGTTTGTTGGTTTGTTGGTTTGTTGGCTTGTTCGTTTGTTGGCTTGTTGGTTTGTTGGCTTGTTGGCTTGTTGGTTTCTTGGTTTGTTGGCTTGTTGGTTTGTTGGTTTATTGGTTTGGTGGTTTGTTGGTTTGGTGGTTTGTTGGTTTGTTGGTTTGTTGGTTTGTTTGTTTGTTGGTTTGTTGGTTTGTTTGTTTGTTGGTTTGTTCGTTTATTGGTTTTTTGGTTTGTTGGCTTGTTGGTTTCTTCGTTTGTTGGCTTGCTGGTTTGTTGAATTGTTAGTTTGTTGGTTTGTTGGTTTGATGGTTTGTTGGTTTGTTGGTTTTTTGGTTTTTTGGTTTGTAGGTTTGTTGGTTTGTTGGTTTATTGGCTGGTTGGTTTGTTGGTTTGTTGGTTTGTGGCTTGTTGGTTTTTTGGTTTGTTGGCTTGTTGGCTTATTGGCTTGTTGGTTTGTTGGCTTGTTGGTTTGTTGGTTTGTTGCTTTATTGGTTACTTGGTTTGTTGGTTTGTTCGTTTGTTGGTTTGTTGGTTTGTTGGTTTGTTGGTTTGTTGGTTTGTTGGTTTGTTTGTTTGTTGGTTTGTTGGTTTGTTGGTTTGTTGGTTTGTTGGTTTGTTAGTTTGTTGGTTTGTTGGTTTGTTGGTTTGTTGGTTTTTGGTTTATTTTTTTTTTGGTTTGTTGGCTTGTTGGTTTGTTGGCTTGTTGGTTTGTTGGTTTGTTGCTTTATTGGTTACTTGGTTTGTTGGTTTGTTCGTTTGTTGGTTTGTTGGTTTGTTTGTTTGTTGGTTTGTTGGTTTGTTGGTTTGTTGGCTTGTTGTTTTGTTGGTTTGTTGGCTTGTTGGTTTGTTGGTTTGTTGGTTTGATGGTTTGTTGGTTTGTTGGTTTATTTGTTTATTGGTTTGTTGGCTTGTTGGTTTGTTCGTTTGTTGGTTTGTTGGTTTGTTGGTTTGTTGTTTTGTTGGTTTGTTGGTTTGTTGGTTTGTTCGTTTGTTGGCTTGTTGGTTTGTTGGTTTGTTGGTTTGTTGGTTTGTTGGCTGGTTGGTTTGTTGGTTTGTTGGTTTGTTGGCTTGTTGGTTTTTTGTTTTGTTGGCTTGTTGGCTTGTTGGTTTGTTGGTTTGTTGGCTTGTTGGTTTGTTGGTTTGTTGGCTTGTTGGTTTGCGGGTTTGTTGATTTGTTGGTTTGTTGGTTTGTTGGTTTGTTGGTTTGTTGATTTGTTTGTTTGTTGGCTTGTTGGCTTGTTGGTTCGTTGGTTTGTTGGCTTGTTGGTTTGTTGCTTTGTTGGTTTGTTGGTTTGTTGGTTTGTTGGTTTCTTGGTTTGTTGGTTTGTTTGTTTGTTGGTTTATTGGTTTGTTGTTTCGTTGGTTTGTTGGTTTGTTTGTTTGTTGGTTTGTTGGTTTGTTGGTTTGTTCGTTTGTTGGTTTTTTGGTTTTTCGGTTTGTTGGCTTGTTGGTTTGTTGGTTTGTTGGTTTGTTGGCTTGTTGGCTTGTTGGTTTGTTGGTTTGTTTGTTTTTTGGCTTGCTGGCTTGTTTGTTTGTTGGTTTGTTGGCTTGTTGCTTTGTTGGTTTGTTGGTTTGTTGGTTTGTTGGCTTGCTGGTTTGTTAGTTTGTTGGTTTATTGGTTTATTGTTTTGTTGGTTTATTGGTTTGTTGGTTTATTTGTTTGTTGGTTTGTTGGTTTGCTGGTTTGTTCGTTTGTTGGTTTTTTTGGTTTGTTGGTTTGTTGGTTTGTTGTTTTGTTGGTTTGTTGGCTTGTTGATTTGTTGGTTTGTTGGTTTGTTGATTTGTTGGTTTGTTGGTTTGTTGGTTTGTTGGTTTGTTGGCTTGTTCGTTTGTTGGCTTGTTGGTTTGTTGGCTTGTTGGCTTGTTGGTTTCTTGGTTTGTTGGCTTGTTGGTTTGTTGGTTTGTTGGTTTGTTTGTTTGTTGGTTTGGTGGTTTGTTGGTTTGTTGGTTTGTTGGTTTGTTGGTTTGTTTGTTTGTTGGTTTGTTGGTTTGTTCGTTTGTTGGTTTTTTGGTTTGTTGGCTTGTTGGTTTCTTCGTTTGTTGGCTTGTTGGTTTGTTGAATTGTTAGTTTGTTGGTTTGTTGGTTTGATGGTTTGTTGGTTTGTTGGTTTTTTGGTTTTTTGGTTTGTAGGTTTGTTGGTTTGTTGGTTTATTGGCTGGTTGGTTTGTTGGTTTGTTGGTTTGTGGCTTGTTGGTTTTTTGGTTTGTTGGCTTGTTGGCTTATTGGCTTGTTGGTTTGTTGGCTTGTTGGTTTGTTGGTTTGTTGCTTTATTGGTTACTTGGTTTGTTGGTTTGTTCGTTTGTTGGTTTGTTGGTTTGTTGGTTTGTTGGTTTGTTGGTTTGTTGGTTTGTTGGTTTGTTGGTTTGTTGGTTTGTTTGTTTGTTGGTTTGTTGGTTTGTTGGTTTGTTGGTTTGTTGGTTTGTTGGTTTGTTGGTTTGTTGGTTTGTTGGTTTGTTGGTTTTTAGTTTATTTTTTTTTTTGGTTTGTTGGCTTGTTGGTTTGTTGGCTTGTTGGTTTGTTGGTTTGTTGCTTTATTGGTTACTTTGTTTGTTGGTTTGTTCGTTTGTTGGTTTGTTGGTTTGTTTGTTTGAGGGTTTTTTGGTTTGTTGGTTTGTTGGCTTGTTGTTTTGTTGGTTTGTTGGCTTGTTGGTTTGTTGGTTTGTTGGTTTGATGGTTTGTTGGTTTGTTGGTTTATTTGTTTATTGGTTTGTTGGCTTGTTGGTTTGTTCGTTTGTTGGTTTGTTGGTTTGTTGGTTTGTTGTTTTGTTGGTTTGTTGGTTTGTTCGTTTGTTGGCTTGTTGGTTTGTTGGTTTGTTGGTTTGTTGGTTTTTTGGTTTGTTGGTTTGTAGGTTTGTTGGTTTGTTGGTTTGTTGGTTTGTTCGTTTGTTGGTTTTTTGGTTTTTCGGTTTGTTGGCTTGTTGGTTTGTTGGTTTGTTTGTTTGTTGGTTTGTTGGTTTGTTCGTTTGTTGGTTTTTTGGTTTTTCGGTTTGTTGGCTTGTTGGTTTGTTGGTTTGTTGGTTTGTTGGCTTGTTGGCTTGTTGGTTTGTTGGTTTGTTTGTTTTTTGGCTTGCTGGCTTGTTGGTTTGTTGGTTTGTTGGCTTGTTGCTTTGTTGGTTTGTTGGTTTGTTGGTTTGTTGGCTTGCTGGTTTGTTAGTTTGTTGGTTTATTGGTTTATTGTTTTGTTGGTTTATTGGTTTGTTGGTTTATTTGTTTGTTGGTTTGTTGGTTGGCTGGTTTGTTCGTTTGTTGGTTTTTTTGGTTTGTTGGTTTGTTTGTTTGTTGTTTTGTTGGTTTGTTGGCTTGTTGATTTGTTGGTTTGTTGATTTGTTGGTTTGTTGGTTTGTTGGTTTGTTGGTTTGTTGGCTTGTTCGTTTATTGGCTTGTTGGTTTGTTGGCTTGTTGGCTTGTTGGTTTCTTGGTTTGTTGGCTTGTTGGTTTGTTGGTTTGTTGGTTTGTTGGTTTGTTGGTTTGTTGGTTTGGTGGTTTGTTGGTTTGTTGGTTTGTTGGTTTGTTGGTTTGTTTGTTTGTTGGTTTGTTGGTTTGTTCGTTTGTTGGTTTTTTGGTTTGTTGGCTTGTTGGTTTCTGCGTTTGTTGGCTTGTTGGTTTGTTGAATTGTTAGTTTGTTGGTTTGTTGGTTTGATGGTTTGTTGGTTTGTTGGTTTTTTGGTTTTTTGGTTTGTAGGTTTGTTGGTTTGTTGGTTTATTGGCTGGTTGGTTTGTTGGTTTGTTGGTTTGTGGCTTGTTGGTTTTTTGGTTTGTTGGCTTGTTGGCTTATTGGCTCGTTGGTTTGTTGGCTTGTTGGTTTGTTGGTTTGTTGCTTTATTGGTTACTTGGTTTGTTGGTTTGTTCGTTTGTTGGTTTGTTGGTTTGTTGGTTTGTTGGTTTGTTGGTTTGTTGGTTTGTTTGTTTGTTGGTTTGTTGGTTTGTTGGTTTGTTGGTTTGTTGGTTTGTTGGTTTGTTGGTTTGTTGGTTTGTTGGTTTGTTGGTTTGCTGGTTTTTAGTTTATTTTTTTTTTGGTTTGTTGGCTTGTTGGTTTGTTGGCTTGTTGGTTTGTTGGTTTGTTGCTTTATTGGTTACTTTGTTTGTTGGTTTGTTCGTTTGTTGGTTTGTTGGTTTGTTTGTTTGTTGGTTTGTTGGTTTGTTGGTTTGTTGCCTTGTTGTTTTGTTGGTTTGTTGGCTTGTTGGTTTGTTGGTTTGTTGGTTTGATGGTTTGTTGGTTTGTTGGTTTATTTGTTTATTGGTTTGTTGGCTTGTTGGTTTGTTCGTTTGTTGGTTTGTTGGTTTGTTGGTTTGTTGTTTTGTTGGTTTGTTGGTTTGTTGGTTTGTTCGTTTGTTGGCTTGTTGGTTTGTTGGTTTGTTGGTTTGTTGGTTTTTTGGTTTGTTGGTTTGTAGGTTTGTTGGTTTGTTGGTTTGTTGGTTTGTTGGTTTGTTGGCTGGTTGGTTTGTTGGTTTGTTGGTTTGTTGGCTTGTTGGTTTTTTGTTTTGTTGGCTTGTTGGCTTGTTGGTTTGTTGGTTTGTTGGCTTGTTGGTTTGTTGGTTTGTTGGCTTGTTGGTTTGTGGGTTTGTTGATTTGTTGGTTTGTTGGTTTGTTGGTTTGTTGGTTTGTTGGTTTGTTTGTTTGTTGGCTTGTTGGCTTGTTGGTTCGTTGGTTTGTTGGCTTATTGGTTTGTTGCTTTGTTGGTTTGTTGGTTTGTTGGTTTGTTGGTTTGTTGGTTTGTTGGTTTGTTTGTTTGTTGGTTTATTGGTTTGTTGTTTCGTTGGTTTGTTGGTTTGTTGGTTTGTTTGTTTGTTGGTTTGTTGGTTTGTTCGTTTGTTGGTTTTTTGATTTTTCGGTTTGTTGGCTTGTTGGTTTGTTGGTTTGTTGGTTTGTTGGCTTGTTGGTTTGTTGGTTTGTTGGTTTGTTATTTTGTTGGTTTGTTGGTTTGTTGGTTTGTTGTTTTATTTGTTTGTTGGTTTGTTGGTTTGTTGGTTTGTTTGTTTGTTGGTTTGTTGGTGTATTTTTTTGTTGGTTTGTTGGTTTGTTGGTTTGTTCGTTTATTGGCTAGTTGGTTTGTTGGCTTGTTGGGCTTGTTGGTTTTTTAGATTGTCGGCTTGTTGGTTTATTGGTTTGTTAGTTTGTTCGTTTGTTGGTTTGTTGGTTTGTTGGTTTGTTGGCTTGTTGGTTTGTTGGTTTGTTGGTTTGTTGGTTTGTTGGTTTGTTGGTTTGTTAGTTTATTTGTTTGTTGGGTTGTTGGTTTGTTGGTTTGTTGGTTTGTTGGTTTGTTGGTTTGTTGGTTAATTTATTTGTTGGTTTCTTGGTTTGTTGGTTTGTTCGTTTGTTGGCTTGTTGGTTTGTTGGCTTGTTGGCTTGTTGGTTTGTTGGTTTGTTGGCTTGTTGGTTTGTTGGTTTGGTGGTTTGTTGGTTGCTTGGTTTGTTGGTTTATTCGTTTGTTGGTTTGTTGGTTTGTTGGTTTGTTGGTTTGTTGATTTGTTGGTTTATTGGTTTGTTGGTTTGTTGGTTTGTTGGTTTGTTGGTTTGTTCTTTTGTTGGCTTGTTGGTTTGTTCGTTTGTTGGTTTGTTGGTCTGTTGGTTTGTTCGTTTTTGGTTTATTTGTCTGTTGGTATGTTTGCTTGTTGGTTTGTTGGCTTGTTCGTTTGTTGGTTTGATGGTTTGTTGGTTTGTTGGTTTGTTGGTTTGTTGGTTTGTTGGTTTGTTAGCTTGTTGTCTTGTTGGTTTGTTGGTTTGTTTGTTTTTTGGCTTGCTGGCTTGTTGGTTTGTTGGTTTGTTGGCTTGTTGCTTTGTTGGTTTGTTGGTTTGTTGGCTTGCTGGTTTGTTAATTTGTTGGTTTATTGTTTTGTTGGTTTATTGGTTTGTTGGTTTGTTTGTTTGTTGGTTTGTTGGTTTGCTGGTTTGTTCGTTTGTTGGTTTTTTTGGTTTGTTGGTTTGTTGGTTTGTTGTTTTGTTGGTTTGTTGGCTTGTTGATTTGTTGGTTTGTTGGTTTGTTGATTTGTTGGTTTGTTGGTTTGTTGGTTTGTTGGTTTCTTGGCTTGTTCGTTTGTTGGCTTGTTGGTTTGTTGGCTTGTTGGCTTGTTGGTTTCTTGGTTTGTTGGCTTGTTGGTTTGTTGGTTTGTTGGTTTGTTGGTTTGGTGGTTTGTTGGTTTGTTGGTTTGTTGGTTTGTTTGTTTGTTGGTTTGTTGGTTTGTTTGTTTGTTGGTTTGTTCGTTTGTTGGTTTTTTGGTTTGTTGGCTTGTTGGTTTCTTGGTTTGTTGGCTTGTTGGTTTGTTGAATTGTTAGTTTGTTCGTTTGTTGGTTTGTTGGTTTGTTGGTTTGTTGGTTTGTTGGTTTGTTGGTTTTTTTTTTTTGGTTTGTAGGTTTGTTGGTTTGTTGGTTTATTGGCTGGTTGGTTTGTTGGTTTGTTGGTTTGTTGGTTTGTGGCTTGTTGGTTTTTTGGTTTGTTGGCTTGTTGGCTTATTGGTTTGTTGGTTTGTTGGTTTGTTGGCTTGTTGGTTTGTTGGTTTGTTGCTTTATTGGTTACTTGGTTTGTTGGTTTGTTCGTTTGTTGGTTTGTTGGTTTGTTGGTTTGTTGGTTTGTTGGTTTGTTGGTTTGTTGGTTTGTTGGTTTGTTGGTTTGTTTGTTTGTTGGTTTGTTGGTTTGTTGGTTTGTTGGTTTGTTGGTTTGTTGGTTTGTTGGTTTGTTGGTTTTGGTTTATTTTTTTTTTGGTTTGTTGGCTTGTTGGTTTGGTGGATTGTTGGTTTGTTGGTTTGTTTGTTTGTTGGTTTGTTGGTTTGTTGGTTTGTTCGTTTGTTGGTTTGTTGGTTTGTTGGTTTGTTGTTTTGTTGGTTTGTTGGTTTGTTGGTTTGTTGGCTTGTTGTTTTGTTGGTTTGTTGGCTTGTTGGTTTGTTGGTTTGTTGGTTTGATGGTTTGTTGGTTTGTTGGTTTATTTGTTTATTGGTTTGTTGGCTTGTTGGTTTGTTGGTTTGTTGGTTTATTGGTTGGTTGGCTTGTTGGTTTGTTGGTTTGTTGGCTTGTTGGTTTGTTGGTTTGTTGGTTTGTTCGTTTGTCGGTTTGTTGGTTTGTTGGTTTGTTGGCTTGTTGGTTTGTTGGTTTGTTGGTTTGTTAGTTTGTTGGTTTGTTGGTTTGTTGGTTTGTTGGTTTGTTGGTTTGTTGGTTTGTTGGTTTGTTGGTTTCTTGGTTTGTTTGTTTTTTTGGCTTGTTGGCTTGTTGGTTTGTTGGTTTGTTGGCTTGTTGCTTTGTTGGTTTGTTGGTTTGTTGGTTTGTTGGTTTGTTAATTTGTTGGTTTGTTTGTTTGTTGGTTTGTTGGTTTGTTGGTTTATTGGTTTGTTGGTTTGTTTGTTTGTTGGTTTGTTGGTTTGCCGGTTTGTTCGTTTGTTGGTTTTTTGGTTTGTTGGCTTGTTGGCTTGTTGGTTTGTTGGTTTTTTGGCTTGTTGGTTTGTTGGTTTGTTGGTTTGTTGGTTTGTTGTTTTGTTGGCTTGTTGGCTTGTTGGTTTGTTGGTTTGTTAGCTTGTTGGTTTGTTGGTTTGTTGGTTTATTGGTTACTTGGTTTGTTGGTTTGTTCGCTTGTTGACTTTGTTGGTTTGTTGGTTTGTTGGTTTGTTGGTTTGTTGGTTTGTTGGTTTGTTGGTTTGTTGGTTTGTTGGTTTGTTGGTTTGTTGGTTTGTTGGCTTATTGGTTTGTTGGTTTATTGGTTTTTGGTTTATTTTTTTGTTGGTTTGTTGGCTTGTTGGTTTGTTGGATTGTTGGTTTGTTGGTTTGTTGGTTTGTTTGTTTGTTGGTTTGTTGGTGTGTTGGTTTGCTCGTTTGTTGGTTTGTTGGTATGTTGGTCTGTTGGTTTGTTGGTTTGTTGGTTTGTTTGTTTTTTGGTTTGTTGGCTTGTTGGCTTGTTGGTTTGTTGGTTTGCTGGCTTGTTGGTTTGTTGGTTTGTTGGTTTGTTATTTTGTTGGTTTGTTGGTTTGTTGGTTTGTTATTTTATTTGTTTGTTGGTTTGTTGGTTTGTTGGTTTGTTTGTTTGTTGGTTTGTTGGTGTATTTTTTTGTTGGTTTGTTGGTTTGTTCGTTTATTGGCTAGTTGGTTTGTTGGCTTGTTGGGCTTGTTGGTTTTTTAGATTATCGGCTTGTTGGTTTATTGGTTTGTTAGTTTGTTCGTTTGTTGGTTTGTTGGTTTGTTGGTTTGTTGGCTTGTTGGTTTGTTGGTTTGTTGGTTTGTTGGTTTGTTGGTTTGTTGGTTTGTTGGTTTGTTGGTTTATTTGTTTGTTGGGTTAATGGTTTGTTGGTTTGTTGGTTTGTTGGTTTGTTGGTTTGTTGGTTTATTTGTTTGTTGGTTTATTGGTTTGTTGGTTTGTTCGTTTGTTGGCTTGTTGGTTTGTTGGCTTGTTGGCTTGTTGGTTTGTTGGTTTGTTGGCTTGTTGGTTTGTTGGTTTGGTGGTTTGTTGGTTGCTTGGTTTGTTGGTTTATTCGTTTGTTGGTTTGTTGGTTTGTTGGTTTGTTGGTTTGTTGGTTTGTTGGTTTATTGGTTTGTTGGTTTATTGGTTTGTTGGTTTGTTGGTTTGTTCTTTTGTTGGCTTGTTGGTTTGTTCGTTTGTTGATTTGTTGGTTTGTTGGTTTGTTGGTTTTTGGTTTATTTGTCTGTTGGTTTGTTTGCTTGTTGGTTTGTTGGCTTGTTCGTTTGTTGGTTTGTTGGTTTGTTGGTTTGTTGGTTTGTTGGTTTGTTGGTTTGTTGGTTTGTTGGTTTGTTTGTTTGTTGGTTTGTTAGTTTGTTGGCTTGTTGGTTTGTTGGTTTGTTTATTTTTTGGCTTGCTGGCTTGTTGGTTTGTTGGTTTGTTGGCTTGTTGCTTTGTTGGTTTGTTGGTTTGTTGGTTTTTTGGTTTGTTGGCTTGCTGGTTTGTTAGTTTGTTGGTTTGTTGGTTTATTGTTTTGTTGGTTTATTGGTTTGTTGGTTTGTTTGTTTGTTGGTTTGTTGGTTTGCTGGTTTGTTCGTTTGTTGGTTTTTTGGTTTGTTGGCTTGTTGGTTTGTTGGTTTGTTGGCTTGTTGACTTGTTGGTTTGTTGGTTTGTTGATTTGTTGGTTTAATGGTTTGTTGGTTTGTTGGTTTGTTGGCTTGTTCGTTTGTTGGCTTGTTGGTTTGTTGGCTTGTTGGCTTGTTGGTTTCTTGGTTTGTTGGCTTGTTGGTTTGTTGGCTTGTTGGGTTGTTGGTTTGTTGGTTTGTTGGTTTGGTGGTTTATTGGTTTGTTGGTTTGTTGATTTGTTTGTTTGTTGGTTTGTTGGTTTGTTTGTTGGTTGGTTTGTTCCTTTGTTGGTTTTTTGGTTTGTTGGCTTGTTGGTTTTTTGGTTTGTTGGCTTGTTGTTTTGTTGAATTGTTGGTTTGTTGGTTTGTTGGTTTGTTGGTTTGTTGGTTTGTTGGTTTTTTGGCTTTTTGGTTTGTAGGTTTGTTGGTTTGTTGGTTTATTGGCTGGTTGGTTTGTTGGTTTGTTGGTTTGTTGGCTTGTTGGTTTTTTGGTTTGTTGGCTTGTTGGCTTATTGGCTTGTTGGTTTGTTGGTTTGTTGGCTTGTTGGTTTGTTGGTTTGTTGCTTTATTGGTTACTTGGTTTGTTGGTTTGTTCGTTTGTTGGTTTGTTGGTTTGTTGGTTTGTTGGTTTGTTGGTTTGTTGGTTTGTTGGTTTGTTGGTTTGTTTGTTTGTTGGTTTGTTGGTTTGTTGGTTTGTTGGTTTGTTGGTTTGTTGGTTTGTTGGTTTGTTGGTTTCTTGGTTTGTTGGTTTTGGTTTATTTTTTTTTTGGTTTGTTGGCTTGTGGGTTTGGTGGATTGTTGGTTTGTTGGTTTGTTTGTTTGTTGGTTTGTTGGTTTGTTGGTTTGTTCGTTTGTTGGTTTGTTGGTTTGTTCGTTTGTTGTTTTGTTGGTTTGTTGGTTTGTTGGTTTGTTGGCTTGTTGGTTTGTTGGTTTGTTGGCTTGTTGGTTTGTTGGTTTGTTGGTTTGATGGTTTGTTGGTTTGTTGGTTTATTTGTTTATTGGTTTGTTGCCTTGTTGGTTTGTTGGTTTGTTGGTTTATTGGTTGGTTGGCTTGTTGGTTTGTTGGTTTGTTGGCTTGTTGGTTTGTTGGTTTGTTGGTTTGTTCGTTTGTTGGTTTGTTGGTTTGTTGGCTTGTTGGTTTGTTGGTTTGTTGGTTTGTTGGTTTGGTGGTTTGTTGGTTTGTTGGTTTGTTGGTTTGTTGGTTTGTTTGTTTGTTTGTTTTTTGGCTTGTTGGCTTGTTGGCTTGTTGGTTTGTTGGTTTGTTGGTTTGTTGGCTTGTTGCTTTGTTGGTTTGTTGGTTTGTTGGTTTGTTGGTTTGTTAGTTTGTTGGTTTGTTTGTTTGTTGGTTTGTTGGTTTATTGGTTTGTTGGTTTGTTTGTTTGTTGGTTTGTTGGTTTGCCGGTTTGTTGGTTTGTTGGTTTGTTGTTTTGTTGGCTTGTTGGCTTGTTCGTTTGTTGGCTTGTTGGTTTGTTGGCTTGTTGGCTTGTTGGTTTCTTGGTTTGTTGGCTTGTTGGTTTGTTGGTTTGTTGGTTTGTTGGTTTGGTGGTTTGTTGGTTTGTTGGTTTGTTGGTTTGTTTGTTTGTTGGTTTGTTGGTTTGTTTGTTTGTTGGTTTGTTCGTTTGTTGGTTTTTTGGTTTGTTGGCTTGTTGGTTTCTTGGTTTGTTGGCTTGTTGGTTTGTTGAATTGTTAGTTTGTTCGTTTGTTGGTTTGTTGGTTTGTTGGTTTGTTGGTTTGTTGGTTTGTTGGTTTTTTTTTTTTGGTTTGTAGGTTTGTTGGTTTGTTGGTTTATTGGCTGGTTGGTTTGTTGGTTTGTTGGTTTGTTGGTTTGTGGCTTGTTGGTTTTTTGGTTTGTTGGCTTGTTGGCTTATTGGTTTGTTGGTTTGTTGGTTTGTTGGCTTGTTGGTTTGTTGGTTTGTTGCTTTATTGGTTACTTGGTTTGTTGGTTTGTTCGTTTGTTGGTTTGTTGGTTTGTTGGTTTGTTGGTTTGTTGGTTTGTTGGTTTGTTGGTTTGTTGGTTTGTTGGTTTGTTTGTTTGTTGGTTTGTTGGTTTGTTGGTTTGTTGGTTTGTTGGTTTGTTGGTTTGTTGGTTTGTTGGTTTTGGTTTATTTTTTTTTTGGTTTGTTGGCTTGTTGGTTTGGTGGATTGTTGGTTTGTTGGTTTGTTTGTTTGTTGGTTTGTTGGTTTGTTGGTTTGTTCGTTTGTTGGTTTGTTGGTTTGTTGGTTTGTTGTTTTGTTGGTTTGTTGGTTTGTTGGTTTGTTGGCTTGTTGTTTTGTTGGTTTGTTGGCTTGTTGGTTTGTTGGTTTGTTGGTTTGATGGTTTGTTGGTTTGTTGGTTTATTTGTTTATTGGTTTGTTGGCTTGTTGGTTTGTTGGTTTGTTGGTTTATTGGTTGGTTGGCTTGTTGGTTTGTTGGTTTGTTGGCTTGTTGGTTTGTTGGTTTGTTGGTTTGTTCGTTTGTCGGTTTGTTGGTTTGTTGGTTTGTTGGCTTGTTGGTTTGTTGGTTTGTTGGTTTGTTAGTTTGTTGGTTTGTTGGTTTGTTGGTTTGTTGGTTTGTTGGTTTGTTGGTTTGTTGGTTTGTTGGTTTCTTGGTTTGTTTGTTTTTTTGGCTTGTTGGCTTGTTGGTTTGTTGGTTTGTTGGCTTGTTGCTTTGTTGGTTTGTTGGTTTGTTGGTTTGTTGGTTTGTTAATTTGTTGGTTTGTTTGTTTGTTGGTTTGTTGGTTTGTTGGTTTATTGGTTTGTTGGTTTGTTTGTTTGTTGGTTTGTTGGTTTGCCGGTTTGTTCGTTTGTTGGTTTTTTGGTTTGTTGGCTTGTTGGCTTGTTGGTTTGTTGGTTTTTTGGCTTGTTGGTTTGTTGGTTTGTTGGTTTGTTGGTTTGTTGTTTTGTTGGCTTGTTGGCTTGTTGGTTTGTTGGTTTGTTAGCTTGTTGGTTTGTTGGTTTGTTGGTTTATTGGTTACTTGGTTTGTTGGTTTGTTCGCTTGTTGACTTTGTTGGTTTGTTGGTTTGTTGGTTTGTTGGTTTGTTGGTTTGTTGGTTTGTTGGTTTGTTGGTTTGTTGGTTTGTTGGTTTGTTGGTTTGTTGGTTTGTTGGCTTATTGGTTTGTTGGTTTATTGGTTTTTGGTTTATTTTTTTGTTGGTTTGTTGGCTTGTTGGTTTGTTGGATTGTTGGTTTGTTGGTTTGTTGGTTTGTTTGTTTGTTGGTTTGTTGGTGTGTTGGTTTGCTCGTTTGTTGGTTTGTTGGTATGTTGGTCTGTTGGTTTGTTGGTTTGTTGGTTTGTTTGTTTTTTGGTTTGTTGGCTTGTTGGCTTGTTGGTTTGTTGGTTTGCTGGCTTGTTGGTTTGTTGGTTTGTTGGTTTGTTATTTTGTTGGTTTGTTGGTTTGTTGGTTTGTTATTTTATTTGTTTGTTGGTTTGTTGGTTTGTTGGTTTGTTTGTTTGTTGGTTTGTTGGTGTATTTTTTTGTTGGTTTGTTGGTTTGTTCGTTTATTGGCTAGTTGGTTTGTTGGCTTGTTGGGCTTGTTGGTTTTTTAGATTATCGGCTTGTTGGTTTATTGGTTTGTTAGTTTGTTCGTTTGTTGGTTTGTTGGTTTGTTGGTTTGTTGGCTTGTTGGTTTGTTGGTTTGTTGGTTTGTTGGTTTGTTGGTTTGTTGGTTTGTTGGTTTGTTGGTTTATTTGTTTGTTGGGTTAATGGTTTGTTGGTTTGTTGGTTTGTTGGTTTGTTGGTTTGTTGGTTTATTTGTTTGTTGGTTTATTGGTTTGTTGGTTTGTTCGTTTGTTGGCTTGTTGGTTTGTTGGCTTGTTGGCTTGTTGGTTTGTTGGTTTGTTGGCTTGTTGGTTTGTTGGTTTGGTGGTTTGTTGGTTGCTTGGTTTGTTGGTTTATTCGTTTGTTGGTTTGTTGGTTTGTTGGTTTGTTGGTTTGTTGGTTTGTTGGTTTATTGGTTTGTTGGTTTATTGGTTTGTTGGTTTGTTGGTTTGTTCTTTTGTTGGCTTGTTGGTTTGTTCGTTTGTTGATTTGTTGGTTTGTTGGTTTGTTGGTTTTTGGTTTATTTGTCTGTTGGTTTGTTTGCTTGTTGGTTTGTTGGCTTGTTCGTTTGTTGGTTTGTTGGTTTGTTGGTTTGTTGGTTTGTTGGTTTGTTGGTTTGTTGGTTTGTTGGTTTGTTTGTTTGTTGGTTTGTTAGTTTGTTGGCTTGTTGGTTTGTTGGTTTGTTTATTTTTTGGCTTGCTGGCTTGTTGGTTTGTTGGTTTGTTGGCTTGTTGCTTTGTTGGTTTGTTGGTTTGTTGGTTTTTTGGTTTGTTGGCTTGCTGGTTTGTTAGTTTGTTGGTTTGTTGGTTTATTGTTTTGTTGGTTTATTGGTTTGTTGGTTTGTTTGTTTGTTGGTTTGTTGGTTTGCTGGTTTGTTCGTTTGTTGGTTTTTTGGTTTGTTGGCTTGTTGGTTTGTTGGTTTGTTGGCTTGTTGACTTGTTGGTTTGTTGGTTTGTTGATTTGTTGGTTTAATGGTTTGTTGGTTTGTTGGTTTGTTGGCTTGTTCGTTTGTTGGCTTGTTGGTTTGTTGGCTTGTTGGCTTGTTGGTTTCTTGGTTTGTTGGCTTGTTGGTTTGTTGGCTTGTTGGGTTGTTGGTTTGTTGGTTTGTTGGTTTGGTGGTTTATTGGTTTGTTGGTTTGTTGATTTGTTTGTTTGTTGGTTTGTTGGTTTGTTTGTTGGTTGGTTTGTTCCTTTGTTGGTTTTTTGGTTTGTTGGCTTGTTGGTTTTTTGGTTTGTTGGCTTGTTGTTTTGTTGAATTGTTGGTTTGTTGGTTTGTTGGTTTGTTGGTTTGTTGGTTTGTTGGTTTTTTGGCTTTTTGGTTTGTAGGTTTGTTGGTTTGTTGGTTTATTGGCTGGTTGGTTTGTTGGTTTGTTGGTTTGTTGGCTTGTTGGTTTTTTGGTTTGTTGGCTTGTTGGCTTATTGGCTTGTTGGTTTGTTGGTTTGTTGGCTTGTTGGTTTGTTGGTTTGTTGCTTTATTGGTTACTTGGTTTGTTGGTTTGTTCGTTTGTTGGTTTGTTGGTTTGTTGGTTTGTTGGTTTGTTGGTTTGTTGGTTTGTTGGTTTGTTGGTTTGTTTGTTTGTTGGTTTGTTGGTTTGTTGGTTTGTTGGTTTGTTGGTTTGTTGGTTTGTTGGTTTGTTGGTTTCTTGGTTTGTTGGTTTTGGTTTATTTTTTTTTTGGTTTGTTGGCTTGTGGGTTTGGTGGATTGTTGGTTTGTTGGTTTGTTTGTTTGTTGGTTTGTTGGTTTGTTGGTTTGTTCGTTTGTTGGTTTGTTGGTTTGTTCGTTTGTTGTTTTGTTGGTTTGTTGGTTTGTTGGTTTGTTGGCTTGTTGGTTTGTTGGTTTGTTGGCTTGTTGGTTTGTTGGTTTGTTGGTTTGATGGTTTGTTGGTTTGTTGGTTTATTTGTTTATTGGTTTGTTGCCTTGTTGGTTTGTTGGTTTGTTGGTTTATTGGTTGGTTGGCTTGTTGGTTTGTTGGTTTGTTGGCTTGTTGGTTTGTTGGTTTGTTGGTTTGTTCGTTTGTTGGTTTGTTGGTTTGTTGGCTTGTTGGTTTGTTGGTTTGTTGGTTTGTTGGTTTGTTGGTTTGTTGGTTTGTTGGTTTGTTGGTTTGTTGGTTTGTTTGTTTGTTGGTTTGTTGGTTTGTTGGTTTGTTGGTTTGTTGGTTTGTTGGTTTGTTGGTTTGTTGGTTTTGGTTTATTTTTTTTTTGGTTTGTTGGCTTGTTGGTTTGGTGGATTGTTGGTTTGTTGGTTTGTTTGTTTGTTGGTTTGTTGGTTTGTTGGTTTGTTCGTTTGTTGGTTTGTTGGTTTGTTGGTTTGTTGTTTTGTTGGTTTGTTGGTTTGTTGGTTTGTTGGCTTGTTGTTTTGTTGGTTTGTTGGCTTGTTGGTTTGTTGGTTTGTTGGTTTGATGGTTTGTTGGTTTGTTGGTTTATTTGTTTATTGGTTTGTTGGCTTGTTGGTTTGTTGGTTTGTTGGTTTATTGGTTGGTTGGCTTGTTGGTTTGTTGGTTTGTTGGCTTGTTGGTTTGTTGGTTTGTTGGTTTGTTCGTTTGTCGGTTTGTTGGTTTGTTGGTTTGTTGGCTTGTTGGTTTGTTGGTTTGTTGGTTTGTTAGTTTGTTGGTTTGTTGGTTTGTTGGTTTGTTGGTTTGTTGGTTTGTTGGTTTGTTGGTTTGTTGGTTTCTTGGTTTGTTTGTTTTTTTGGCTTGTTGGCTTGTTGGTTTGTTGGTTTGTTGGCTTGTTGCTTTGTTGGTTTGTTGGTTTGTTGGTTTGTTGGTTTGTTAATTTGTTGGTTTGTTTGTTTGTTGGTTTGTTGGTTTGTTGGTTTATTGGTTTGTTGGTTTGTTTGTTTGTTGGTTTGTTGGTTTGCCGGTTTGTTCGTTTGTTGGTTTTTTGGTTTGTTGGCTTGTTGGCTTGTTGGTTTGTTGGTTTTTTGGCTTGTTGGTTTGTTGGTTTGTTGGTTTGTTGGTTTGTTGTTTTGTTGGCTTGTTGGCTTGTTGGTTTGTTGGTTTGTTAGCTTGTTGGTTTGTTGGTTTGTTGGTTTATTGGTTACTTGGTTTGTTGGTTTGTTCGCTTGTTGACTTTGTTGGTTTGTTGGTTTGTTGGTTTGTTGGTTTGTTGGTTTGTTGGTTTGTTGGTTTGTTGGTTTGTTGGTTTGTTGGTTTGTTGGTTTGTTGGTTTGTTGGCTTATTGGTTTGTTGGTTTATTGGTTTTTGGTTTATTTTTTTGTTGGTTTGTTGGCTTGTTGGTTTGTTGGATTGTTGGTTTGTTGGTTTGTTGGTTTGTTTGTTTGTTGGTTTGTTGGTGTGTTGGTTTGCTCGTTTGTTGGTTTGTTGGTATGTTGGTCTGTTGGTTTGTTGGTTTGTTGGTTTGTTTGTTTTTTGGTTTGTTGGCTTGTTGGCTTGTTGGTTTGTTGGTTTGCTGGCTTGTTGGTTTGTTGGTTTGTTGGTTTGTTATTTTGTTGGTTTGTTGGTTTGTTGGTTTGTTATTTTATTTGTTTGTTGGTTTGTTGGTTTGTTGGTTTGTTTGTTTGTTGGTTTGTTGGTGTATTTTTTTGTTGGTTTGTTGGTTTGTTCGTTTATTGGCTAGTTGGTTTGTTGGCTTGTTGGGCTTGTTGGTTTTTTAGATTATCGGCTTGTTGGTTTATTGGTTTGTTAGTTTGTTCGTTTGTTGGTTTGTTGGTTTGTTGGTTTGTTGGCTTGTTGGTTTGTTGGTTTGTTGGTTTGTTGGTTTGTTGGTTTGTTGGTTTGTTGGTTTGTTGGTTTATTTGTTTGTTGGGTTAATGGTTTGTTGGTTTGTTGGTTTGTTGGTTTGTTGGTTTGTTGGTTTATTTGTTTGTTGGTTTATTGGTTTGTTGGTTTGTTCGTTTGTTGGCTTGTTGGTTTGTTGGCTTGTTGGCTTGTTGGTTTGTTGGTTTGTTGGCTTGTTGGTTTGTTGGTTTGGTGGTTTGTTGGTTGCTTGGTTTGTTGGTTTATTCGTTTGTTGGTTTGTTGGTTTGTTGGTTTGTTGGTTTGTTGGTTTGTTGGTTTATTGGTTTGTTGGTTTATTGGTTTGTTGGTTTGTTGGTTTGTTCTTTTGTTGGCTTGTTGGTTTGTTCGTTTGTTGATTTGTTGGTTTGTTGGTTTGTTGGTTTTTGGTTTATTTGTCTGTTGGTTTGTTTGCTTGTTGGTTTGTTGGCTTGTTCGTTTGTTGGTTTGTTGGTTTGTTGGTTTGTTGGTTTGTTGGTTTGTTGGTTTGTTGGTTTGTTGGTTTGTTTGTTTGTTGGTTTGTTAGTTTGTTGGCTTGTTGGTTTGTTGGTTTGTTTATTTTTTGGCTTGCTGGCTTGTTGGTTTGTTGGTTTGTTGGCTTGTTGCTTTGTTGGTTTGTTGGTTTGTTGGTTTTTTGGTTTGTTGGCTTGCTGGTTTGTTAGTTTGTTGGTTTGTTGGTTTATTGTTTTGTTGGTTTATTGGTTTGTTGGTTTGTTTGTTTGTTGGTTTGTTGGTTTGCTGGTTTGTTCGTTTGTTGGTTTTTTGGTTTGTTGGCTTGTTGGTTTGTTGGTTTGTTGGCTTGTTGACTTGTTGGTTTGTTGGTTTGTTGATTTGTTGGTTTAATGGTTTGTTGGTTTGTTGGTTTGTTGGCTTGTTCGTTTGTTGGCTTGTTGGTTTGTTGGCTTGTTGGCTTGTTGGTTTCTTGGTTTGTTGGCTTGTTGGTTTGTTGGCTTGTTGGGTTGTTGGTTTGTTGGTTTGTTGGTTTGGTGGTTTATTGGTTTGTTGGTTTGTTGATTTGTTTGTTTGTTGGTTTGTTGGTTTGTTTGTTGGTTGGTTTGTTCCTTTGTTGGTTTTTTGGTTTGTTGGCTTGTTGGTTTTTTGGTTTGTTGGCTTGTTGTTTTGTTGAATTGTTGGTTTGTTGGTTTGTTGGTTTGTTGGTTTGTTGGTTTGTTGGTTTTTTGGCTTTTTGGTTTGTAGGTTTGTTGGTTTGTTGGTTTATTGGCTGGTTGGTTTGTTGGTTTGTTGGTTTGTTGGCTTGTTGGTTTTTTGGTTTGTTGGCTTGTTGGCTTATTGGCTTGTTGGTTTGTTGGTTTGTTGGCTTGTTGGTTTGTTGGTTTGTTGCTTTATTGGTTACTTGGTTTGTTGGTTTGTTCGTTTGTTGGTTTGTTGGTTTGTTGGTTTGTTGGTTTGTTGGTTTGTTGGTTTGTTGGTTTGTTGGTTTGTTTGTTTGTTGGTTTGTTGGTTTGTTGGTTTGTTGGTTTGTTGGTTTGTTGGTTTGTTGGTTTGTTGGTTTCTTGGTTTGTTGGTTTTGGTTTATTTTTTTTTTGGTTTGTTGGCTTGTGGGTTTGGTGGATTGTTGGTTTGTTGGTTTGTTTGTTTGTTGGTTTGTTGGTTTGTTGGTTTGTTCGTTTGTTGGTTTGTTGGTTTGTTCGTTTGTTGTTTTGTTGGTTTGTTGGTTTGTTGGTTTGTTGGCTTGTTGGTTTGTTGGTTTGTTGGCTTGTTGGTTTGTTGGTTTGTTGGTTTGATGGTTTGTTGGTTTGTTGGTTTATTTGTTTATTGGTTTGTTGCCTTGTTGGTTTGTTGGTTTGTTGGTTTATTGGTTGGTTGGCTTGTTGGTTTGTTGGTTTGTTGGCTTGTTGGTTTGTTGGTTTGTTGGTTTGTTCGTTTGTTGGTTTGTTGGTTTGTTGGCTTGTTGGTTTGTTGGTTTGTTGGTTTGTTGGTTTGGTGGTTTGTTGGTTTGTTGGTTTGTTGGTTTGTTGGTTTGTTTGTTTGTTTGTTTTTTGGCTTGTTGGCTTGTTGGCTTGTTGGTTTGTTGGTTTGTTGGTTTGTTGGCTTGTTGCTTTGTTGGTTTGTTGGTTTGTTGGTTTGTTGGTTTGTTAGTTTGTTGGTTTGTTTGTTTGTTGGTTTGTTGGTTTATTGGTTTGTTGGTTTGTTTGTTTGTTGGTTTGTTGGTTTGCCGGTTTGTTGGTTTGTTGGTTTGTTGTTTTGTTGGCTTGTTGGCTTGTTGGTTTGTTGGTTTGTTGGCTTGTTGGTTTGTTGGTTTGTTGGTTTATTGGTTACTTGGTTTGTTAGTTTGTTCGCTTGTTGGTTTGTTGGTTTGTTGGTTTGTTGGTTTTTTGGTTTGTTGGTTTGTTGGTTTGTTGGTTTGTTGGTTTATTGGTTTGTTGGTTTGTTGGTTTTTGGTTTATTTTTTTGTTGGTTTGTTGGCTTGTTGGTTTGTTGGATTGTTGGTTTGTTGGTTTGTTGGTTTGTTTGTTTGTTGGTTTTTTGGTTTGTTGGTTTGTTCGTTTGTTGGTTTGTTGGTATGTTGGTTTGTTGTTTTGTTGGTTTGTTGGTTTGTTGGTTTGTTGGTTTGTTGGCTTGTTGGTTTGTTGGTTTGTTGGCTTGTTGGTTTGTTGGTTTATTGGTTTGTTGGTTTGTTGGTTTGTTGGTTTGTTGGTTTGTTGGTTTACTTGTTTATTGGTTTGTTGGTTTGTTGGTTTGTTGGTTTATTGGTTGGTTGGCTTGTTGGTTTGTTGGTTTGTTGGCTTGTTGGTTTGTTGGTTTGTTGGTTTGTTGGTTTGTGCGTTTGTTGGTTTGTTGGTTTGTTGGTTTGTTGGCTTCTTGGTTTGTTGGTTTGTTGGTTTGTTGGTTTGTAGGTTTGTTGGTTTGTTGGTTTATTGGTTTGTTTGTTTTTTGGCTTGTTGACTTGTTGGTTTGTTGGTTTGTTGGCTTGTTGCTTTGTTGGTTTGTTGGTTTGTTGGTTTGTTGGTTTGTTGGTTTGTTGGTTTGTTGGCTTGTTGGCTTGTTGGTTTGTTGGTTTGTTGGCTTGTTGGTTTGTTGGTTTGTTGTTTTTTGGTTTGTTGGTTTGTTGGTTTATTTGTTTGTTGGTTTGTTGGTTTGTTGGTTTTTTGGTTTGTTGGTTTGTTGGTGTGTTGGTTTGTTGGTTTGTTGTTTTGTTGGCTTGTTCGTTTGTTGGCTTGTTGGTTTGTTGGCTTGTTGGCTTGTTGGTTTGTTGGTTTGTTGGCTTGTTGGTTTGTTGGTTTGTTGGTTTGTTGGTTTGTTGATTTGTTGATTTGTTGGTTTGTTGGTTTGTTGGTTAATTGGTTTGTTGGTTTGTTTGTTTGTTGGTTTGTTTGTTTGTTTGTGTGTTGGTTTGTTCGTTTGTTGGTTTGTTGGTTTGCCGGTTTGTTCGTTTGTTGGTTTTTTGGTTTGCTGGCTTGTTGGCTTGTTGGTTTGTTGGTTTGTTGGCTTGTTGGTTTGTTGGTTTGTTGGTTTGTTGGTTTGTTGTTTTGTTGGCTTTTTGGCTTGTTGGTTTGTTGGGGTGTTGGCTTGTTGGTTTGTTGTTTTGTTGGTTTATTGGTTACTTGGTTTGTTGGTTTGTTCGTTTGGTGGTTTGTTGGTTTGTTGGTTTGTTGGTTTGTTTGTTTGTTGGATTGTTGGTTTGTTGGTTTGTTGGTTTGTTTGTTTGTTGGTTTTTTGGTTTGTTGGTTTGTTCGTTTGTTGGTTTGTTGGTATGTTGGTTTGTTGTTTTGTTGGTTTGTTGGTTTGTTGGTTTGTTGGTTTGTTGGCTTGTTGGTTTGTTGGTTTGTTGGCTTGTTGGTTTGTTGGTTTATTGGTTTGTTGGTTTGTTGGTTTGTTGGTTTGTTGGTTTGTTGGTTTACTTGTTTATTGGTTTGTTGGTTTGTTGGTTTGTTGGTTTATTGGTTGGTTGGCTTGTTGGTTTGTTGGTTTGTTGGCTTGTTGGTTTGTTGGTTTGTTGGTTTGTTGGTTTGTGCGTTTGTTGGTTTGTTGGTTTGTTGGTTTGTTGGCTTCTTGGTTTGTTGGTTTGTTGGTTTGTTGGTTTGTAGGTTTGTTGGTTTGTTGGTTTATTGGTTTGTTTGTTTTTTGGCTTGTTGACTTGTTGGTTTGTTGGTTTGTTGGCTTGTTGCTTTGTTGGTTTGTTGGTTTGTTGGTTTGTTGGTTTGTTGGTTTGTTGGTTTGTTGGCTTGTTGGCTTGTTGGTTTGTTGGTTTGTTGGCTTGTTGGTTTGTTGGTTTGTTGTTTTTTGGTTTGTTGGTTTGTTGGTTTATTTGTTTGTTGGTTTGTTGGTTTGTTGGTTTTTTGGTTTGTTGGTTTGTTGGTGTGTTGGTTTGTTGGTTTGTTGTTTTGTTGGCTTGTTCGTTTGTTGGCTTGTTGGTTTGTTGGCTTGTTGGCTTGTTGGTTTGTTGGTTTGTTGGCTTGTTGGTTTGTTGGTTTGTTGGTTTGTTGGTTTGTTGATTTGTTGATTTGTTGGTTTGTTGGTTTGTTGGTTAATTGGTTTGTTGGTTTGTTTGTTTGTTGGTTTGTTTGTTTGTTTGTGTGTTGGTTTGTTCGTTTGTTGGTTTGTTGGTTTGCCGGTTTGTTCGTTTGTTGGTTTTTTGGTTTGCTGGCTTGTTGGCTTGTTGGTTTGTTGGTTTGTTGGCTTGTTGGTTTGTTGGTTTGTTGGTTTGTTGGTTTGTTGTTTTGTTGGCTTTTTGGCTTGTTGGTTTGTTGGGGTGTTGGCTTGTTGGTTTGTTGTTTTGTTGGTTTATTGGTTACTTGGTTTGTTGGTTTGTTCGTTTGGTGGTTTGTTGGTTTGTTGGTTTGTTGGTTTGTTTGTTTGTTGGTTTTTGGTTTATTTTTTTGGTGATTTGTTGGCTTGTTGGTTTGTTGGATTGTTGGTTTGTTGGTTTGTTTGTTTGTTGGTTTGTTGATTTGTTGGTTTGTTCGTTTGTTCGTTTGTTGGTTTGTTGGTTTGTTGGTTTGCTGTTTTGTTGGTTTGTTGGTTTGTTGGTTTGTTGGCTTGTTGGTTTGTTGGTTTGTTGTCTTGTTGGTTTGTTGGTTTGTTGGTTTGTTGGTTTGTTGGTTTGTTGGTTTGTTGGTTTGTTGGTTTGTTGGTTTATTTGTTTATTGGTTTGTTGGTTTGTTGGTTTGTTGGTTTATTGGTTGGTTGGCTTGGTTGTTTGTTGGTTTGTTGGCTTGTTGGTTTGTTGGTTTGTTGGTTTGTTGGTTTGTTGGTTTGTTCGTTTGTTCGTTTGTTGGTTTGTTGGTTTGTTGGTTTGTTGGCTTGTTGATTTGTTGGTTTGTTGGTTTGTTGGTTTGTTGGTTTGTTGGTTTGTTGGTTTATTGGTTTGTTTGTTTTTTGGCTTGTTGGTTTGTTGGTTTGTTGGCTTGTTGCTTTGTTGGTTTGTTGGTTTGTTGGTTTGTTGGTTTGTTAGTTTGTTGGTTTGTTTATTTGTTGGTTTGTTGGTTTATTGGTTTGCTGGTTTGTTTGTTTGTTGGTTTGTTGGTTTGCTGGTTTGTTCGTTTGTTGGTTTTTTGGTTTGTTGGTTTGTTGGCTTGTTGCTTTGTTGGTTTGTTGGCTTGTTGGTTTGTTGGTTTGTTGGTTTGTTGTTTTTTGGTTTGTTGGTTTGTTGGTTTATTTGTTTGTTGGTTTGTTGGTTTGTTGGTTTGTTGGTTTGTTGGTTTGTTGGTGTGTTGGTTTGTTGGTTTGTTGTTTTGTTGGCTTGTTCGTTTGTTGACTTGTTGGTTTGTTGGCTTGTTGGTTTGTTGTTTTGTTGGTTTATTGGTTACTTGGTTTGTTGGTTTGTTCGTTTGGTGGTTTGTTGGTTTGTTGGTTTGTTGGTTTGTTTGTTTGTTGGTTTTTGGTTTATTTTTTTGGTGATTTGTTGGCTTGTTGGTTTGTTGGATTGTTGGTTTGTTGGTTTGTTTGTTTGTTGGTTTGTTGATTTGTTGGTTTGTTCGTTTGTTCGTTTGTTGGTTTGTTGGTTTGTTGGTTTGCTGTTTTGTTGGTTTGTTGGTTTGTTGGTTTGTTGGCTTGTTGGTTTGTTGGTTTGTTGTCTTGTTGGTTTGTTGGTTTGTTGGTTTGTTGGTTTGTTGGTTTGTTGGTTTATTGGTTTGTTGGTTTGTTGGTTTATTTGTTTATTGGTTTGTTGGTTTGTTGGTTTGTTGGTTTATTGGTTGGTTGGCTTGGTTGTTTGTTGGTTTGTTGGCTTGTTGGTTTGTTGGTTTGTTGGTTTGTTGGTTTGTTGGTTTGTTCGTTTGTTCGTTTGTTGGTTTGTTGGTTTGTTGGTTTGTTGGCTTGTTGATTTGTTGGTTTGTTGGTTTGTTGGTTTGTTGGTTTGTTGGTTTGTTGGTTTATTGGTTTGTTTGTTTTTTGGCTTGTTGGTTTGTTGGTTTGTTGGCTTGTTGCTTTGTTGGTTGGTTGGTTTGTTGGTTTGTTGGTTTGTTAGTTTGTTGGTTTGTTTATTTGTTGGTTTGTTGGTTTATTGGTTTGCTGGTTTGTTTGTTTGTTGGTTTGTTGGTTTGCTGGTTTGTTCGTTTGTTGGTTTTTTGGTTTGTTGGTTTGTTGGCTTGTTGCTTTGTTGGTTTGTTGGCTTGTTGGTTTGTTGGTTTGTTGGTTTGTTGTTTTTTGGTTTGTTGGTTTGTTGGTTTATTTGTTTGTTGGTTTGTTGGTTTGTTGGTTTGTTGGTTTGTTGGTTTGTTGGTGTGTTGGTTTGTTGGTTTGTTGTTTTGTTGGCTTGTTCGTTTGTTGACTTGTTGGTTTGTTGGCTTGTTGGCTTGTTGGTTTGTTAGTTTGTTGGCTTGTTCGTTTGTTGGCTTGTTGGTTTGTTGGCTTGTTGGCTTGTTGGTTTGTTGGTTTGTTGGCTTGTTGGTTTGTTGGTTTGTTGGTTTGTTGGTTTGTTGATTTGTTGATTTGTTGGTTTGTTGGTTTGTTGGTTAATTGGTTTGTTGGTTTGTTTGTTTGTTGGTTTGTTTGTTTGTTTGTGTGTTGGTTTGTTCGTTTGTTGGTTTTTTGGTTTGTTGTCTTGTTGGTTTGTTGAATTGTTGGTTTGTTGGTTTGTTGGTTTGTTTGTTTGTTGGTTTGTTGGTTTATTGGTTTGTTGGTTCGTTTGTTTGTTGGTTTGTTGGTTTGCCGGTTTGTTCGTTTGTTGGTTTTTTGGTTTGCTGGCTTGTTGGCTTGTTGGTTTGTTGGTTTGTTGGCTTGTTGGTTTGTTGGTTTGTTGGTTTGTTGGTTTGTTGTTTTGTTGGCTTTTTGGCTTGTTGGTTTGTTGGGGTGTTGGCTTGTTGGTTTGTTGTTTTGTTGGTTTATTGGTTACTTGGTTTGTTGGTTTGTTCGTTTGGTGGTTTGTTGGTTTGTTGGTTTGTTGGTTTGTTGGTTTGTTGGTTTTTGGTTTATTTTTTTGGTGATTTGTTGGCTTGTTGGTTTGTTGGATTGTTGGTTTGTTGGTTTGTTTGTTTGTTGGTTTGTTGATTTGTTGGTTTGTTCGTTTGTTCGTTTGTTGGTTTGTTGGTTTGTTGGTTTGCTGTTTTGTTGGTTTGTTGGTTTGTTGGCTTGTTGGTTTGTTGGTTTGTTGTCTTGTTGGTTTGTTGGTTTGTTGGTTTGTTGGTTTGTTGGTTTGTTGGTTTGTTGGTTTGTTGGTTTGTTGGTTTATTTGTTTATTGGTTTGTTGGTTTGTTGGTTTGTTGGTTTATTGGTTGGTTGGCTTGGTTGTTTGTTGGTTTGTTGGCTTGTTGGTTTGTTGGTTTGTTGGTTTGTTGGTTTGTTCGTTTGTTCGTTTGTTGGTTTGTTGGTTTGTTGGTTTGTTGGCTTGTTGATTTGTTGGTTTGTTGGTTTGTTGGTTTGTTGGTTAGTTGGTTTGTTGGTTTATTGGTTTGTTTGTTTTTTGGCTTGTTGGTTTGTTGGTTTGTTGGCTTGTTGCTTTGTTGGTTTGTTTGTTTGTTGGTTTGTTGGTTTGTTAGTTTGTTGGTTTGTTTATTTGTTGGTTTGTTGGTTTGCTGGTTTGTTCAATTGTTGGTTTTTTGGTTTGTTGGTTTGTTGGCTTGTTGCTTTGTTGGTTTGTTGGCTTGTTGGTTTGTTGGTTTGTTGGTTTGTTGTTTTTTGGTTTGTTGGTTTGTTGGTTTATTTGTTTGTTGGTTTGTTGGTTTGTTGGTTTGTTGGTTTGTTGGTTTGTTGGTGTGTTGGTTTGTTGGTTTGTTGTTTTGTTGGCTTGTTCGTTTGTTGACTTGTTGGTTTGTTGGCTTGTTGGCTTGTTGGTTTGTTAGTTTGTTGGCTTGTTGGTTTGTTGGTTTGTTGGTTTGTTGGTTTGTTGATTTGTTGGTTTGTTGGTTTGTTGGTTAATTGGTTTGTTGGTTAGTTTTTTTGTTGGTTTGTTGGTTTGTTTGTTTGTTGGTTTGTTCGTTTGTTGGTTTTTTGGTTTGTTGGCTTGTTGGTTTGTTGGTTTGTTGGATTGTTGGTCGGCTGGTTTATTGGTTTGTTGTTTTGTTGGTTTGTTGGTTTGTTGGTTTGTTTGTTTGTTGGTTTGTTGGTTTGTTGGTTTGTTCGTTTGTTCGTTTGTTGGTTTGTTGGTTTGTTGGTTTGTTGGTTTGTTCGTTTGTTCGTTTGTTGGTTTGTTGGTTTGTTGGTTTGTTGGCTTGTTGATTTGTTGGTTTGTTGGTTTGTCGGTTTGTTGGTTTGTTGGTTTGTTGGTTTGTTTGTTTGTTGGTTTGTTTGTTTTTTGGCTTGTTGGCTTGTTGGTTTGTTGGTTTGTTGGCTTGTTGCTTTGTTGGTTTGTTGGTTTGTTGGTTTGTTGGTTTGTTAGTTTGTTGGTTTGTTTATTTGTTGGTTTGTTGGTTTATTGGTTTGCTGGTTTGTTTGTTTGTTGGTTTGTTGGTTTGCTGGTTTGTTCGTTTGTTGGTTTTTTGGTTTGTTGGTTTGTTGGCTTGTTGCTTTGTTGGTTTGTTGGCTTGTTGGTTTGTTGGTTTGTTGGTTTGTTGTTTTTTGGTTTGTTGGTTTGTTGGTTTATTTGTTTGTTGGTTTGTTGGTTTGTTGGTTTGTTGGTTTGTTGGTTTGTTGGTGTGTTGGTTTGTTGGTTTGTTGTTTTGTTGGCTTGTTCGTTTGTTGACTTGTTGGTTTGTTGGCTTGTTGGCTTGTTGGTTTGTTAGTTTGTTGGCTTGTTGGTTTGTTGGTTTGTTGGTTTGTTGGTTTGTTGATTTGTTGGTTTGTTGGTTTGTTGGTTAATTGGTTTGTTGGTTAGTTTTTTTGTTGGTTTGTTGGTTTGTTTGTTTGTTGGTTTGTTCGTTTGTTGGTTTTTTGGTTTGTTGGCTTGTTGGTTTGTTGGTTTGTCGGATTGTTGGTCGGCTGGTTTGTTGGTTTGTTGTTTTGTTGGTTTGTTGGTTTGTTGGTTTGTTTGTTTGTTGGTTTGTTGGTTTGTTGGTTTGTTGGTTTGTTGGTTCGTTGGCTTGTTCGTTTATTGGCTTGTTGGTTTGTTGGCTTGTAGGCTTGTTGGTTTGTTGGTTTGTTGGCCTGTTGGTTCGTTTTGTTTGTTGGTTTGTTGGTTTGTTGGTTTGTTGGTTTGTTGGTTTGTTGGTTTGTTGGTTTGTTGGTTTGTTGGTTTGTTGGTTTGTTGGTTGGTTGGTTTGTTGGTTTGTTTGTTTGTTTGTTTGTTGGTTTGTTGGTTTGTTTGATTGTTGTTTTGTTCGTTTGTTGGCTTGTTGGTTTGTTGAATTGTTGGTTTGTTGGTTTGTTGGTTTGTTTGTTTGTTGGTTTGTTGTTTTGTTGGTTTTGTTGGTTTTTTGGTTTTTCTGTTTGTAGGTTTGTTGGTTTGCTGGTTTGTTGGCTGGTTGGTTTGTTGGTTTGTTGGTTTGTTGGCTTGTTGGTTTTTTGGTTTGTTGGCTTGTTGGTTTGTTGGTTTGTTGGCTTGTTGGTTTGTTAGTTTGTGGCTTTATTGGTTACTTGGTTTGTTGGTTTGTTCGTTTGTTGGTTTGTTGGTTTGTTGGTTTGTTGGTTTGTTGGTTTGTTGGTTTGTTGGTTTGTTGGTTTGTTGGTTTGTTGGTTTGTTGGTTTGTTGGTTTTTGGTTTATTTTTTTGATGATTTGTTGGCTTGTTGGTTTGGCGGACTGTTGGTTTGTTGGTTTGTTTGTTTGTTGGTTTGTTGGTTTGTTGGTTTGTTCGTTTGTTGGTTTGTTGGTTTGTTGGTTTGTTGTTTTGTTGGTTTGTTGGTTTGTTGGTTTGTTGGCTTGTTGGTTTGTTGGTTTGTTGGCTTGTTGGTTTGTTGGTTTGTTGGTTTGTTGGTTTGTTGGTTTGTTGGTTTGTTGGTTTGTTGGTTTGTTGGTTTGTTGGTTTATTTGTTTATTGGTTTGTTGGTTTGTTGGTTTGTTGGTTTGTTGGTTTGTTGGTTTATTGGTTGGTTGGCTTGTTGGTTTTTTCGTTTGTTGGCTTGTTGGTTTGTTGGTTTGTTGGTTTGTTCGTTTGTTGGTTTGTTGGTTTGTTGGTTTGTTGGTTTGTTGGCTTGTTGGTTTGTTGGTTTGTTGGTTTGTTGGTTTGTTGGTTTGATGGATTGTTGGTTTCTTGGTTTGTTGGTTTGTTGGTTTGTTGGTTTGTTTGATTTTTGGTTGTTGGTTTGTTGGTTTGTTGGTTTGTTCGTTTGTTGGTTTGTTGGTTTGTTGGTTTGTTGGTTTGTTGGTTTGTTGGTTTGTTACTTTGTTGGTTTGTTTGTTTGTTCGTTTGTTAGTTTATTGGTTTGTTGGTTTGTTTGTTTGTTGGTTTGTTGGTTTGCCGGTTTGTTCGTTTGTTGGGTTTTTGGTTTGTTGGCTTGTTGGCTTGTTGTTTTGTTGGTTTGTTGGCTTGTTGGTTTGTTGGTTTGTTGGTTTGTTGGTTTGTTGGTTTGTTGGTTTGTTGTTTTGTTGGCTTGTTGGCTTGTTGGTTTGTTAGTTTGTTGGCTTGTTGGTTTGTTGGTTTGTTGGTTTATTGGTTACTTGGTTTGTTGGTTTGTTCGTTTCTTGGTTTGTTGGTTTGTTGGTTTGTTGGTTTGTTGGGTTGTTGGTTTGTTGGTTTGTTGGTTTGTTGGTTTGTTGGTTTGTTGGTTTTTGGTTTATTTTTTTGTTGGTTTGTTGGATTGTTGGTTTGTTTGTTTGTTGGTTTGTTGGTTTGTTGGTTTGTTGGTTTGTTGGTTTGTTCGTTTGTTGGTTTGTTGGTTTGTTCGTTTGTTGTTTTGTTGGTTTGTTTCTTTCTTGGCTTGTTGATTTGTTGGTTTGTTGCCTTGTTGGTTTGTTGGTTTGTTGGTTTGTTGGTTTGTTGGTTTGTTGGTTTGTTGGTTTATTTGTTTATTGGTTTGTTGGTTTGTTGGTTTGTTGGTTTATTGGTTGGTTGGCTTGTTGGTTTGTTGGTTTGTTGGCTTGTTGGTTTGTTGGTTTGTTGGTTTGTTGGTTTGTTGGTTTGTTGGTTTGTTGGTTTGTTGGTTTGTTGGTTTGTTGGTTTGTTGGTTTGTTGGTTTATTTGTTTGTTGGTTTGTTGGTTTTTTGGTTTGTTGGCTAGTTGGCTTATTGGTTTGTTGGTTTATTGGCTTGTTGGTTTGTTGGTTTGTTGGTTTGATGTTTTGTTGGTCTGTTGGTTTGTTGGTTTATTTGTTTGTTGGTTTGTTGGTTTGTTGGTTTGTTGGTTTGTTGGTTTGTTGGTTTGTTGGTTTGGTGGTTTGTTGGTTTGTTGGTTTGTTTGTTTGTTTGTTTGTTGGTTTGTTGAATTGTTGGTTTGTTGGTTTGTTGGTTTGTTGGGTTGTTGGTTTGTTGTTTTGTTGTAGTTTTTTGGTTTTTTGGTATGTAGGTTTGTTGGTTTGTTGGTTTGTTTGTTTGTTGGTTTGTTGGTTTGCTGGTTTGTTCGTTTGTTGGTTTTTTGGTTTGTTGGCTTGTTGGTTTGTTGGTTTGTTGGCTTGTTGGTCGGTTGGTTTGTGGGTTTGTTGTTTTGTTGGTTTGTTGGTTTGTTGGTTTATTTATTTGTTGGTTTGTTGGTTTGTTGGTTTGTTGGTTTGTTGGTTTGTTGGTTCGTTGGCTTGTTTGTTTGTTGGCTTGTTGGTTTGCTGGTTTGTTGGCTTGTTGGTTTGTTGGTTTGTTGGCCTGTTGGTTTGTTGATTTGTTGGTTTGTTGGTTTGTTGGTTTGTTGATTTGTTGGTTTGTTGGTTTGTTGGTTAATTGGTTTGTTGGTTAGTTTTTTTGTTGGTTTGTTGGTTTGTTTGTTTGTTGGTTTGTTCGTTTGTTGGTTTTTTGGTTTGTTGGCTTGTTGGTTTGTTGGTTTGTCGGATTGTTGGTCGGCTGGTTTGTTGGTTTGTTGTTTTGTTGGTTTGTTGGTTTGTTGGTTTGTTGGTTTGTTGTTTTTTGGTTTGTTGGTTTGTTGGTTTATTTGTTTGTTGGTTTGTTGGTTTGTTGGTTTGTTGGTTTGTTGGTTTGTTGGTGTGTTGGTTTGTTGGTTTGTTGTTTTGTTGGCTTGTTCGTTTGTTGACTTGTTGGTTTGTTGGCTTGTTGGCTTGTTGGTTTGTTAGTTTGTTGGCTTGTTGGTTTGTTGGTTTGTTGGTTTGTTGGTTTGTTGATTTGTTGGTTTGTTGGTTTGTTGGTTAATTGGTTTGTTGGTTAGTTTTTTTGTTGGTTTGTTGGTTTGTTTGTTTGTTGGTTTGTTCGTTTGTTGGTTTTTTGGTTTGTTGGCTTGTTGGTTTGTTGGTTTGTCGGATTGTTGGTCGGCTGGTTTGTTGGTTTGTTGTTTTGTTGGTTTGTTGGTTTGTTGGTTTGTTTGTTTGTTGGTTTGTTGGTTTGTTGGTTTGTTGGTTTGTTGGTTCGTTGGCTTGTTCGTTTATTGGCTTGTTGGTTTGTTGGCTTGTAGGCTTGTTGGTTTGTTGGTTTGTTGGCCTGTTGGTTTGTTTTGTTTGTTGGTTTGTTGGTTTGTTGGTTTGTTGGTTTGTTGGTTTGTTGGTTTGTTGGTTTGTTGGTTTGTTGGTTTGTTGGTTTGTTGGTTTGTTGGTTGGTTGGTTTGTTGGTTTGTTTGTTTGTTTGTTTGTTGGTTTGTTGGTTTGTTTGATTGTTGTTTTGTTCGTTTGTTGGCTTGTTGGTTTGTTGAATTGTTGGTTTGTTGGTTTGTTGGTTTGTTTGTTTGTTGGTTTGTTGTTTTGTTGGTTTTGTTGGTTTTTTGGTTTTTCGGTTTGTAGGTTTGTTGGTTTGCTGGTTTGTTGGCTGGTTGGTTTGTTGGTTTGTTGGTTTGTTGGCTTGTTGGTTTTTTGGTTTGTTGGCTTGTTGGTTTGTTGGTTTGTTGGCTTGTTGGTTTGTTAGTTTGTGGCTTTATTGGTTACTTGGTTTGTTGGTTTATTCGTTTGTTGGTTTGTTGGTTTGTTGGTTTGTTGGTTTGTTGGTTTGTTGGTTTGTTGGTTTGTTGGTTTGTTGGTTTGTTGGTTTGTTGGTTTGTTGGTTTTTGGTTTATTTTTTTGATGATTTGTTGGCTTGTTGGTTTGGCGGACTGTTGGTTTGTTGGTTTGTTTGTTTGTTGGTTTGTTGGTTTGTTGGTTTGTTCGTTTGTTGGTTTGTTGGTTTGTTGGTTTGTTGTTTTGTTGGTTTGTTGGTTTGTTGGTTTGTTGGCTTGTTGGTTTGTTGGTTTGTTGGCTTGTTGGTTTGTTGGTTTGTTGGTTTGTTGGTTTGTTGGTTTGTTGGTTTGTTGGTTTGTTGGTTTGTTGGTTTGTTGGTTTATTTGTTTATTGGTTTGTTGGTTTGTTGGTTTGTTGGTTTGTTGGTTTGTTGGTTTATTGGTTGGTTGGCTTGTTGGTTTTTTCGTTTGTTGGCTTGTTGGTTTGTTGGTTTGTTGGTTTGTTCGTTTGTTGGTTTGTTGGTTTGTTGGTTTGTTGGTTTGTTGGCTTGTTGGTTTGTTGGTTTGTTGGTTTGTTGGTTTGTTGGTTTGATGGATTGTTGGTTTCTTGGTTTGTTGGTTTGTTGGTTTGTTGGTTTGTTTGATTTTTGGTTGTTGGTTTGTTGGTTTGTTGGTTTGTTCGTTTGTTGGTTTGTTGGTTTGTTGGTTTGTTGGTTTGTTGGTTTGTTGGTTTGTTACTTTGTTGGTTTGTTTGTTTGTTCGTTTGTTAGTTTATTGGTTTGTTGGTTTGTTTGTTTGTTGGTTTGTTGGTTTGCCGGTTTGTTCGTTTGTTGGGTTTTTGGTTTGTTGGCTTGTTGGCTTGTTGTTTTGTTGGTTTGTTGGCTTGTTGGTTTGTTGGTTTGTTGGTTTGTTGGTTTGTTGGTTTGTTGGTTTGTTGTTTTGTTGGCTTGTTGGCTTGTTGGTTTGTTAGTTTGTTGGCTTGTTGGTTTGTTGGTTTGTTGGTTTATTGGTTACTTGGTTTGTTGGTTTGTTCGTTTCTTGGTTTGTTGGTTTGTTGGTTTGTTGGTTTGTTGGGTTGTTGGTTTGTTGGTTTGTTGGTTTGTTGGTTTGTTGGTTTGTTGGTTTTTGGTTTATTTTTTGTTGGTTTGTTGGATTGTTGGTTTGTTTGTTTGTTGGTTTGTTGGTTTGTTGGTTTGTTGGTTTGTTGGTTTGTTCGTTTGTTGGTTTGTTGGTTTGTTCGTTTGTTGTTTTGTTGGTTTGTTTCTTTCTTGGCTTGTTGATTTGTTGGTTTGTTGGCTTGTTGGTTTGTTGGTTTGTTGGTTTGTTGGTTTGTTGGTTTGTTGGTTTGTTGGTTTATTTGTTTATTGGTTTGTTGGTTTGTTGGTTTGTTGGTTTATTGGTTGGTTGGCTTGTTGGTTTGTTGGTTTGTTGGCTTGTTGGTTTGTTGGTTTGTTGGTTTGTTGGTTTGTTGGTTTGTTGGTTTGTTGGTTTGTTGGTTTGTTGGTTTGTTGGTTTGTTGGTTTATTTGTTTGTTGGTTTGTTGGTTTTTTGGTTTGTTGGCTAGTTGGCTTATTGGTTTGTTGGTTTATTGGCTTGTTGGTTTGTTGGTTTGTTGGTTTGATGTTTTGTTGGTCTGTTGGTTTGTTGGTTTATTTGTTTGTTGGTTTGTTGGTTTGTTGGTTTGTTGGTTTGTTGGTTTGTTGGTTTGTTGGTTTGGTGGTTTGTTGGTTTGTTGGTTTGTTTGTTTGTTTGTTTGTTGGTTTGTTGAATTGTTGGTTTGTTGGTTTGTTGGTTTGTTGGGTTGTTGGTTTGTTGTTTTGTTGTAGTTTTTTGGTATGTAGGTTTGTTGGTTTGTTGGTTTGTTTGTTTGTTGGTTTGTTGGTTTGCTGGTTTGTTCGTTTGTTGGTTTTTTGGTTTGTTGGCTTGTTGGTTTGTTGGTTTGTTGGCTTGTTGGTCGGTTGGTTTGTGGGTTTGTTGTTTTGTTGGTTTGTTGGTTTGTTGGTTTATTTATTTGTTGGTTTGTTGGTTTGTTGGTTTGTTGGTTTGTTGGTTCGTTGGCTTGTTTGTTTGTTGGCTTGTTGGTTTGCTGGTTTGTTGGCTTGTTGGTTTGTTGGTTTGTTGGCCTGTTGGTTTGTTGATTTGTTGGTTTGTTGGTTTGTTGGTTTGTTGGTTTGTTGGTTTGTTGGTTTGTTGGTTTGTTGGTTTGTTGGTTTGTTTGTTTGTTTGTTTGTTGGTTGGTTTGTTGGTTTGTTTGTTTGTTGGTTTGTTCGTTTGTTGGCTTGTTGGTTTATTGAATTGTTGGTTTGTTGGTTTGTTGGTTTGTTGGTTTTTTGGTTTTTTGGTTTGTAGGTTTGTTGGTTTGTTGGTTTGTTGGCTGGTTGGTTTCTTGGTTTGTTGGTTTGTTGGCTTGTTGGTTTTTTGGTTTGTTGGCTTGTTGGTTTGTTGGTTTATTGGCTTGTTGGTTTGTTGGTTTGTTGCTTTATTGGTTACATGGTTTGTTGGTTTGTTCGTTTGTTGGTTTGTTGGTTTGTTGGTTTGTTGGTTTGTTGGTTTGTTGGTTTGTTGGTTTGTTGGTTTGTTGATTTGTTGGTTTGTTGGTTTGTTGGTTTGTTGGTTTTTGGTTTATTTTTTTGTTGGTTTGTTGGTTTGTTTGTTTGTTGGTTTGTTGTTTTGTTGGTTTGTTGGTTTGTTGTCTTGTTGGTTTGTTGGTTTGTTGGCTTGTTGGTTTGTTGGTTTGTTGGTTTGATGTTTTGTTGGTCTGTTGGTTTGTTGGTTTATTTGTTTGTTGGTTTGTTGGTTTGTTGGTTTGTTGGTTTGTTGGTTTGTTGGTTTTTTGGTTTGTTGGTTTGTTTGTTTGTTAGTTTGTTGAATTGTTGGTTTGTTGGTTTGTTGGTTTGTTGGGTTGTTGGTTTGTTGTTTTGTTGTAGTTTTTTGGTTTTTTGGTATGTAGGTTTGTTGGTTTGTTGGTTTGTTTGTTTGTTGGTTTGTTGGTTTGCTGGTTTGTTCGTTTGTTGGTTTTTTGGTTTGTTGGCTTGTTGGTTTGTAGGTTTGTTGGCTTGTTGGGCGGTTGGTTTGTTGTTTTGTTGGTTTGTTGGTTTGTTGGTTTATTTATTTGTTGGTTTGTTGGTTTGTTGGTTTATTGGTTTGTTGGTTTGTTGGTTTGTTGGTTCGTTGGCTTGTTTGTTTGTTGGCTTGTTGGTTTGCTGGTTTGTTGGCTTGTTGGTTTGTTGGTTTGTTGGCCTGTTGGTTTGTTGGTTTGTTGGTTTGTTGGTTTGTTGGTTTGTTGGTTTGTTGGTTTGTTGGTTTGTTGGTTTGTTGGTTTGTTTGTTTGTTTGTTTGTTGGTTTGTTGGTTTGTTTGTTTGTTGGTTTGTTCGTTTGTTGGCTTGTTGGTTTGTTGAATTGTTGGTTTGTTGGTTTGTTGGTTTGTTGGTTTTTTGGTTTTTTGGTTTGTAGGTTTGTTGGTTTGTTGGTTTGTTGGCTGGTTGGTTTCTTGGTTTGTTGGTTTGTTGGCTTGTTGGTTTTTTGGTTTGTTGGCTTGTTGGTTTGTTGGTTTATTGGCTTGTTGGTTTGTTGGTTTGTTGCTTTATTGGTTACATGGTTTGTTGGTTTGTTCGTTTGTTGGTTTGTTGGTTTGTTGGTTTGTTGGTTCGTTGGCTTGTTTGTTTGTTGGCTTGTTGGTTTGCTGGTTTGTTGGCTTGTTGGTTTGTTGGTTTGTTGGCCTGTTGGTTTGTTGATTTGTTGGTTTGTTGGTTTGTTGGTTTGTTGGTTTGTTGGTTTGTTGGTTTGTTGGTTTGTTGGTTTGTTGGTTTGTTTGTTTGTTTGTTTGTTTGTTGGTTTGTTGGTTTGTTTGTTTGTTGGTTTGTTCGTTTGTTGGCTTGTTGGTTTATTGAATTGTTGGTTTGTTGGTTTGTTGGTTTTTTGGTTTTTTGGTTTGTAGGTTTGTTGGTTTGTTGGTTTGTTGGCTGGTTGGTTTCTTGGTTTGTTGGTTTGTTGGCTTGTTGGTTTTTTGGTTTGTTGGCTTGTTGGTTTGTTGGTTTATTGGCTTGTTGGTTTGTTGGTTTGTTGCTTTATTGGTTACATGGTTTGTTGGTTTGTTCGTTTGTTGGTTTGTTGGTTTGTTGGTTTGTTGGTTTGTTGGTTTGTTGGTTTGTTGGTTTGTTGGTTTGTTGATTTGTTGGTTTGTTGGTTTGTTGGTTTGTTGGTTTTTGGTTTATTTTTTTGTTGGTTTGTTGGTTTGTTTGTTTGTTGGTTTGTTGTTTTGTTGGTTTGTTGGTTTGTTGTCTTGTTGGTTTGTTGGTTTGTTGGCTTGTTGGTTTGTTGGTTTGTTGGTTTGATGTTTTGTTGGTCTGTTGGTTTGTTGGTTTATTTGTTTGTTGGTTTGTTGGTTTGTTGGTTTGTTGGTTTGTTGGTTTGTTGGTTTGTTGGTTTTTTGGTTTGTTGGTTTGTTTGTTTGTTAGTTTGTTGAATTGTTGGTTTGCTGGTTTGTTGGTTTGTTGGGTTGTTGGTTTGTTGTTTTGTTGTAGTTTTTTGGTTTTTTGGTATGTAGGTTTGTTGGTTTGTTGGTTTGTTTGTTTGTTGGTTTGTTGGTTTGCTGGTTTGTTCGTTTGTTGGTTTTTTGGTTTGTTGGCTTGTTGGTTTGTAGGTTTGTTGGCTTGTTGGGCGGTTGGTTTGTTGTTTTGTTGGTTTGTTGGTTTGTTGGTTTATTTATTTGTTGGTTTGTTGGTTTGTTGGTTTATTGGTTTGTTGGTTTGTTGGTTTGTTGGTTCGTTGGCTTGTTTGTTTGTTGGCTTGTTGGTTTGCTGGTTTGTTGGCTTGTTGGTTTGTTGGTTTGTTGGCCTGTTGGTTTGTTGGTTTGTTGGTTTGTTGGTTTGTTGGTTTGTTGGTTTGTTGGTTTGTTGCTTTGTTGGTTTGTTGGTTTGTTGGTTTGTTGGTTTGTTTGTTTGTTTGTTTGTTGGTTTGTTGGTTTGTTTGTTTGTTGGTTTGTTCGTTTGTTGGCTTGTTGGTTTGTTGAATTGTTGGTTTGTTGGTTTGTTGGTTTGTTGGTTTTTTGGTTTTTTGGTTTGTAGGTTTGTTGGTTTGTTGGTTTGTTGGCTGGTTGGTTTCTTGGTTTGTTGGTTTGTTGGCTTGTTGGTTTTTTGGTTTGTTGGCTTGTTGGTTTGTTGGTTTATTGGCTTGTTGGTTTGTTGGTTTGTTGCTTTATTGGTTACATGGTTTGTTGGTTTGTTCGTTTGTTGGTTTGTTGGTTTGTTGGTTTGTTGGTTTGTTGGTTTGTTGGTTTGTTGGTTTGTTGGTTTGTTGGTTTGTTGATTTGTTGGTTTGTTGGTTTGTTGGTTTGTTGGTTTTTGGTTTATTTTTTTGTTGGTTTGTTGGCTTGTTGGTTTTTTGGATTGTTGGTTTGTTGGTTTGTTTGTTTGTTGGTTTGTTGGTTTGTTGGTTTGTTCGTTTGTTGGTTTGTTGGTTTGTTGGTTTGTTGTTTTGTTGGTTTGTTGGTTTGTTGGTTTGTTGGCTTGTTGGTTTTTTGGTTTGTTGGCTTGTTGGTTTGTTGGTTTGTTGGTTTGTTGGTTTGTTGGTTTTTTGGTTTATTTGTTTATTGGTTTGTTGGTTTGTTGGTTTGTTGCTTTGTTGGTTTGTTGGTTTGTTGGTTTGTTGGTTTGTTGGTTTGTTAGTTTGTTGGTTTGTTTGTTTGTTGGTTTGTTGGTTTGTTGGTTTATTGGTTTGTTGGTTTGTTTGTTTGTTGGTTTGTTGGTTTGCCGGTTTGTTCGTTTGTTGGTTTTTTGGTTTGTTGGCTTGTTGGCTTGTTGTTTTCTTGGTTTGTTGGTTTGTTGGCTTGCTGGTTTGTTGGATTGTTGGTTTGTTGTTTTGTTGGCTTGTTGGCTTGTTGGTTTTTTAGTTTATTGGCTTGTTGGTTTGTTGGTTTATTGGTTTATTGGTTACTTGGTTTGTTGGTTTATTCGTTTGTTGGTTTTTTGGTATGTAGGTTTGTTGGTTTGTTGGTTTGTTTGTTTGTTGGTTTGTTGGTTTGTTGGTTTTTGGTTTATTTTTTTGTTGGTTTGTTGGCTTGTTGGTTTGGTGGATTGTTGGTTTGTTGGTTTGTTTGTTTGTTGGTTTGTTGGTTTGTTGGTTTGTTGGTTTGTTCTTTTGTTGGTTTGTTGTTTTGTTGGTTTGTTCTTTTGTTGGTTTGTTGGTTTGTTGGTTTGTTGGTTTGTTGGCTTGTTGGTTTGTTGGTTTGTTGGCTTGTTGGTTTGTTGGTTTGTTGGTTTGTTGGTTTGTTGGTTTGTTGGTTTGTTGGTTTATTTGTTTATTGGTTTGTTGGTTTGTTGGTTTGTTGGTTTGTTGGTTTGTTGGTTTGTTGGTTTATTGGTTGGTTGGCTTGTTGGTTTGTTGGTAAGTTGGCTTGTTGGTTTGTTGGTTTGTTGGTTTGTTCGTTTGTTGGTTTGTTGGTTTGTTGGTTTGTTGGCTTGTTGGTTTGTTGGTTTGTTGGTTTGTTAGTTTGTTGGTTTCTTGGTTTGTTGGTTTGTTGGTTTGTTGGTTTGTTTGTTTGTTTGTTTTTTGGTTGTTGGTTTGTTGGTTTGTTGGTTTGTTCGTTTGTTGGTTTGTTGGTTTGTTGGTTTGTTGGTTTGTTGGTTTGTTGGTTTGTTGGTTTGTTAGTTTGTTGGTTTGTTTGTTTGTTCATTTGTTAGTTTATTGGTTTGTTGGTTTGTTTGTTTGTTGGTTTGTTGGTTTGCCGGTTTGTTCGTTTGTTGGTTTTTTGGTTTGTTGGCTTGTTGGCTTGTTGTTTTGTTGGTTTGTTGGCTTGTTGGTTTGTTGGTTTGTTGGTTTGTTGGTTTGTTGGTTTGTTGGTTTGTTGTTTTGTTGGCTTGTTGGCTTGTTGGTTTGTTAGTTTGTTGGCTTGTTGGTTTGTTGGTTTGTTGGTTTATTGGTTACTTGGTTTGTTGGTTTGTTCGTTTGTTGGTTTGTTGGTTTGTTGGTTTGTTGGTTTGTTGGGTTGTTGGTTTGTTGGTTTGTTGGTTTGTTGGTTTGTTGGTTTGTTGGTTTGTTGGTTTTTGGTTTATTTTTTTGTTGGTTTGTTGGATTGTTGGTTTGTTTGTTTGTTGGTTTGTTGGTTTGTTGGTTTGTTGGTTTGTTCGTTTGTTGGTTTGTTGGTTTGTTCGTTTGTTGTTTTGTTGGTTTGTTGGTTTCTTGGCTTGTTGATTTGTTGGTTTGTTGGCTTGTTGGGTTGTTGGTTTGTTGGTTTGTTGGTTTGTTAGTTTGTTGGTTTGTTGGTTTTTGGTTTATTTTTTTGTTGGTTTGTTGGATTGTTGGTTTGTTTGTTTGTTGGTTTGTTGGTTTGTTGGTTTGTTGGTTTGTTGGTTTGTTGGTTTGTTGGTTTATTTGTTTATTGGTTTGTTGGTTTATTGGTTGGTTGGCTTGTTGGTTTGTTGGTTTGTTGGCTTGTTGGTTTGTTGGTTTGTTGGTTTGTTGGTTTGTTGGTTTGTTGGTTTGTTGGTTTGTTGGTTTATTTGTTTGTTAGTTTGTTGGTTTTTTGGTTTGTTGGCTAGTTGGCTTGTTCGTTTGTTGGTTTGTTGGCTTGTTAGTTTGTTGGTTTGTTGGTTTGATGTTTTGTTGGTCTGTTGGTTTGTTGGTTTATTTGTTTGTTGGTTTGTTGGTTTGTTGGTTTGTTGGTTTGTTGGTTTGTTGGTTTGTTTGTTTGTTGGTTTGTTGAATTGTTGGTTTGTTGGTTTGTTGGTTTGTTGGTTTGTTGGTTTGTTGTTTTATTGTAGTTTTTTGGTTTTTTGGTATTTAGGTTTTTTGGTTTGTTGGTTTGTTTGTTTGTTGGTTTGTTGGTTTGCTGGTTTGTTCGTTTGTTGGTTTTTTGGTTTGTTGGCTTGTTGGTTTGTTGGTTTGTTGGCTTGTTGGTCGGTTGGTTTGTTGGTTTGTTGTTTTAATGGTTTGTTGGTTTGTTGGTTTATTTATTTGTTGGTTTGTTGGTTTGTTGGTTTGTTGGTTTGTTGGTTTGTTGGTTCGTTGGCTTTTTGTTTGTTGGCTTGTTGGTTTGCGGGTTTGTTGGCTTGTTGGTTTGTTGGTTTGTTGGTTTGTTGGCCTGTTGGTTTGTTGGTTTGTTAGTTTGTTGGTTTGTTGGTTTGTTGGTTTGTTGGTTTGTTGGTTTGTTGGTTTGTTGGTTTGTTGGTTTGTTGGTTTGTTTATTTGTTTGTTTGTTGGTTTGTTGGTTTGTTTGTTTGTTGGTTTGTTCGTTTGTTGGCTTGTTGGTTTGTTGGTTTGTTGGTTTGTTGGTTTGTTGGTTTTTTGGTTTTTTGGTTTGTAGGTTTGTTGGTTTGTTGCTTTGTTGGCTGGTTGGTTTCTTGGTTTGTTGGTTTGTTGGCTTGTTGGTTTTTTGGTTTGTTGGCTTGTTGGTTTGTTGGTTTGTTGGCTTGTTGGTTTGTTGGTTTGTTGCTTTATTGGTTACATGGTTTGTTGGTTTGTTCGTTTGTTGGTTTGTTGGTTTGTTGGTTTGTTGGTTTGTTGGTTTATTGGTTTGTTGGTTTGTTAATTTGTTGGTTTGTTGGTTTGTTGGTTTGTTGGTTTTTGGTTTATTTTTTTGTTGGTTTGTTGGCTTGTTGGTTTGTTGGATTGTTGGTTTGTTGGTTTGTTTGTTTGTTGGTTTGTTGGTTTGTTGGTTTGTTGGTTTGTTCGTTTGTTGGTTTGTTGGTTTGTTGGTTTGTTGTTTTGTTGGTTTGTTGGTTTGTTGGTTTGTTGGCTTGTTGGTTTGTGGTTTGTTGGCTTGTTGGTTTGTTGGTTTGTTGGTTTGTTGGTTTATTGGTTTTTTGGTTTATTTGTTTATTGGTATGTTGGTTTGTTGGTTTGTTGCTTTATGGTTTGTTGGTTTGTTGGTTTGTTGGTTTGTTGGTTTGTTGGTTTGTTGGTTTGTTAGTTTGTTGGTTTGTTTGTTTGTTGGTTTGTTGGTTTATTGGTTAATTGGTTTGTTGGTTTGTTGGTTTGTTTGTTTGTTGGTTTGTTGGTTTGCCGGTTTGTTCGTTTGTTGGTTTTTTGCTTTGTTGGCTTGTTGGCTTGTTGTTTTGTTGGTTTGTTGGCTTGTTGGTTTGTCGGTTTGTTGGTTTATTGGTTTGTTGGTTTGTTAATTTGTTGGTTTGTTGGTTTGTTGGTTTGTTGGTTTTTGGTTTATTTTTTTGTTGGTTTGTTGGCTTGTTGGTTTGTTGGATTGTTGGTTTGTTGGTTTGTTTGTTTGTTGGTTTGTTGGCTTGTTTGTTTTTTAGTTTGTTGGCTTGTTGGTTTGTCTGTTTGTTGGTTTATTGGTTACTTGGTTTGTTGGTTTATTCGTTTGTTGGTTTTTTGGTATGTAGGTTTGTTGGTTTGTTGGTTTGTTTGTTTGTTGGTTTGTTGGTTTGCTGGTTTGTTCGTTTGTTAATTTTCTGGTTTGTTGGCTTGTTGGTTTGTTGGTTTGTTGGCTTGTTGGTCGGTTGGTTTGTGGGTTTGTTGTTTTGTTGGTTTGTTGGTTTGTTGGTTTATTTATTTGTTGGTTTGTTGGTTTGTTGGTTTGTTTGTTTGTTGGTTTGTTGGTTTGTTGGTTCGTTGGCTTGTTCGTTTGTTGGCTTGTTGGTTTGTTGGTTTGTTGGCTTGTTGGTTTGTTGTTTTGTTGGCCTGTTGGTTTGTTGGTTTGTTGGTTTGTTGGTTTGTTGGTTTGTTGGTTTGTCGGTTTGTTGGTTTGTTGGTTTGTTAGTTTGTTGGTTTGTTGGTTTGTTGGTTTGTTTGTTTGTTTGTTTGTTGGTTTGTTGGTTTGTTTGTTTGTTGGTTTGTTCGTTTGTTGGTTTGTTGGTTTGTTGAATTGTTGGATTGTTGGTTTGTTGGTTTGTTGGTTTGTTGGTTTTTTGGTTTTTTGGTTTGTAGGTTTGTTGGTTTGTTGGTTTGTTGGCTGGTTGGTTTGTTGGTTTGATGGTTTGTTGGCTTGTTGGTTTTTTGGTTTGTTGGCTTGTTGGTTTGTTGGTTTGTTGGCTTGTTGGTTTGTTGGTTTGTTGCTTTATTGGTTACTTGGTTTGTTGGTTTGTTCGTTTGTTGGTTTGTTGGTTTGTTGGTTTGTTGGTTTGTTGGTTTGTTGGTTTGTTGGTTTGTTGGTTTGTTGGTTTGTTGGTTTGTTGTATTGTTGGTTTGTTGGTTTGTTGGTTTGTTGGTTTGTTGGTTTGTTGGTTTTTGGTTTATTTTTTTGTTGGTTTGTTGGCTTGTTGGTTTTTTGGATTGTTGGTTTGTTGGTTTGTTTGTTTGTTGGTTTGTTGGTTTGTTGGTTTGTTCGTTTGTTGGTTTGTTGGTTTGTTGGTTTGTTGTTTTGTTGGTTTGTTGGTTTGTTGGTTTGTTGGCTTGTTGGTTTTTTGGTTTGTTGGCTTGTTGGTTTGTTGGTTTGTTGGTTTGTTGGTTTGTTGGTTTTTTGGTTTATTTGTTTATTGGTTTGTTGGTTTGTTGGTTTGTTGCTTTGTTGGTTTGTTGGTTTGTTGGTTTGTTGGTTTGTTGGTTTGTTAGTTTGTTGGTTTGTTTGTTTGTTGGTTTGTTGGTTTGTTGGTTTATTGGTTTGTTGGTTTGTTTGTTTGTTGGTTTGTTGGTTTGCCGGTTTGTTCGTTTGTTGGTTTTTTGGTTTGTTGGCTTGTTGGCTTGTTGTTTTCTTGGTTTGTTGGTTTGTTGGCTTGCTGGTTTGTTGGATTGTTGGTTTGTTGTTTTGTTGGCTTGTTGGCTTGTTGGTTTTTTAGTTTATTGGCTTGTTGGTTTGTTGGTTTATTGGTTTATTGGTTACTTGGTTTGTTGGTTTATTCGTTTGTTGGTTTTTTGGTATGTAGGTTTGTTGGTTTGTTGGTTTGTTTGTTTGTTGGTTTGTTGGTTTGTTGGTTTTTGGTTTATTTTTTTGTTGGTTTGTTGGCTTGTTGGTTTGGTGGATTGTTGGTTTGTTGGTTTGTTTGTTTGTTGGTTTGTTGGTTTGTTGGTTTGTTGGTTTGTTCTTTTGTTGGTTTGTTGTTTTGTTGGTTTGTTCTTTTGTTGGTTTGTTGGTTTGTTGGTTTGTTGGTTTGTTGGCTTGTTGGTTTGTTGGTTTGTTGGCTTGTTGGTTTGTTGGTTTGTTGGTTTGTTGGTTTGTTGGTTTGTTGGTTTGTTGGTTTATTTGTTTATTGGTTTGTTGGTTTGTTGGTTTGTTGGTTTGTTGGTTTGTTGGTTTGTTGGTTTATTGGTTGGTTGGCTTGTTGGTTTGTTGGTAAGTTGGCTTGTTGGTTTGTTGGTTTGTTGGTTTGTTCGTTTGTTGGTTTGTTGGTTTGTTGGTTTGTTGGCTTGTTGGTTTGTTGGTTTGTTGGTTTGTTAGTTTGTTGGTTTCTTGGTTTGTTGGTTTGTTGGTTTGTTGGTTTGTTTGTTTGTTTGTTTTTTGGTTGTTGGTTTGTTGGTTTGTTGGTTTGTTCGTTTGTTGGTTTGTTGGTTTGTTGGTTTGTTGGTTTGTTGGTTTGTTGGTTTGTTGGTTTGTTAGTTTGTTGGTTTGTTTGTTTGTTCATTTGTTAGTTTATTGGTTTGTTGGTTTGTTTGTTTGTTGGTTTGTTGGTTTGCCGGTTTGTTCGTTTGTTGGTTTTTTGGTTTGTTGGCTTGTTGGCTTGTTGTTTTGTTGGTTTGTTGGCTTGTTGGTTTGTTGGTTTGTTGGTTTGTTGGTTTGTTGGTTTGTTGGTTTGTTGTTTTGTTGGCTTGTTGGCTTGTTGGTTTGTTAGTTTGTTGGCTTGTTGGTTTGTTGGTTTGTTGGTTTATTGGTTACTTGGTTTGTTGGTTTGTTCGTTTGTTGGTTTGTTGGTTTGTTGGTTTGTTGGTTTGTTGGGTTGTTGGTTTGTTGGTTTGTTGGTTTGTTGGTTTGTTGGTTTGTTGGTTTTTGGTTTATTTTTTTGTTGGTTTGTTGGATTGTTGGTTTGTTTGTTTGTTGGTTTGTTGGTTTGTTGGTTTGTTGGTTTGTTCGTTTGTTGGTTTGTTGGTTTGTTCGTTTGTTGTTTTGTTGGTTTGTTGGTTTCTTGGCTTGTTGATTTGTTGGTTTGTTGGCTTGTTGGGTTGTTGGTTTGTTGGTTTGTTGGTTTGTTAGTTTGTTGGTTTGTTGGTTTTTGGTTTATTTTTTTGTTGGTTTGTTGGATTGTTGGTTTGTTTGTTTGTTGGTTTGTTGGTTTGTTGGTTTGTTGGTTTGTTGGTTTGTTGGTTTGTTGGTTTATTTGTTTATTGGTTTGTTGGTTTATTGGTTGGTTGGCTTGTTGGTTTGTTGGTTTGTTGGCTTGTTGGTTTGTTGGTTTGTTGGTTTGTTGGTTTGTTGGTTTGTTGGTTTGTTGGTTTGTTGGTTTATTTGTTTGTTAGTTTGTTGGTTTTTTGGTTTGTTGGCTAGTTGGCTTGTTCGTTTGTTGGTTTGTTGGCTTGTTAGTTTGTTGGTTTGTTGGTTTGATGTTTTGTTGGTCTGTTGGTTTGTTGGTTTATTTGTTTGTTGGTTTGTTGGTTTGTTGGTTTGTTGGTTTGTTGGTTTGTTGGTTTGTTTGTTTGTTGGTTTGTTGAATTGTTGGTTTGTTGGTTTGTTGGTTTGTTGGTTTGTTGGTTTGTTGTTTTATTGTAGTTTTTTGGTTTTTTGGTATTTAGGTTTTTTGGTTTGTTGGTTTGTTTGTTTGTTGGTTTGTTGGTTTGCTGGTTTGTTCGTTTGTTGGTTTTTTGGTTTGTTGGCTTGTTGGTTTGTTGGTTTGTTGGCTTGTTGGTCGGTTGGTTTGTTGGTTTGTTGTTTTAATGGTTTGTTGGTTTGTTGGTTTATTTATTTGTTGGTTTGTTGGTTTGTTGGTTTGTTGGTTTGTTGGTTTGTTGGTTCGTTGGCTTTTTGTTTGTTGGCTTGTTGGTTTGCGGGTTTGTTGGCTTGTTGGTTTGTTGGTTTGTTGGTTTGTTGGCCTGTTGGTTTGTTGGTTTGTTAGTTTGTTGGTTTGTTGGTTTGTTGGTTTGTTGGTTTGTTGGTTTGTTGGTTTGTTGGTTTGTTGGTTTGTTGGTTTGTTTATTTGTTTGTTTGTTGGTTTGTTGGTTTGTTTGTTTGTTGGTTTGTTCGTTTGTTGGCTTGTTGGTTTGTTGGTTTGTTGGTTTGTTGGTTTGTTGGTTTTTTGGTTTTTTGGTTTGTAGGTTTGTTGGTTTGTTGCTTTGTTGGCTGGTTGGTTTCTTGGTTTGTTGGTTTGTTGGCTTGTTGGTTTTTTGGTTTGTTGGCTTGTTGGTTTGTTGGTTTGTTGGCTTGTTGGTTTGTTGGTTTGTTGCTTTATTGGTTACATGGTTTGTTGGTTTGTTCGTTTGTTGGTTTGTTGGTTTGTTGGTTTGTTGGTTTGTTGGTTTATTGGTTTGTTGGTTTGTTAATTTGTTGGTTTGTTGGTTTGTTGGTTTGTTGGTTTTTGGTTTATTTTTTTGTTGGTTTGTTGGCTTGTTGGTTTGTTGGATTGTTGGTTTGTTGGTTTGTTTGTTTGTTGGTTTGTTGGTTTGTTGGTTTGTTGGTTTGTTCGTTTGTTGGTTTGTTGGTTTGTTGGTTTGTTGTTTTGTTGGTTTGTTGGTTTGTTGGTTTGTTGGCTTGTTGGTTTGTGGTTTGTTGGCTTGTTGGTTTGTTGGTTTGTTGGTTTGTTGGTTTATTGGTTTTTTGGTTTATTTGTTTATTGGTATGTTGGTTTGTTGGTTTGTTGCTTTATGGTTTGTTGGTTTGTTGGTTTGTTGGTTTGTTGGTTTGTTGGTTTGTTGGTTTGTTAGTTTGTTGGTTTGTTTGTTTGTTGGTTTGTTGGTTTATTGGTTAATTGGTTTGTTGGTTTGTTGGTTTGTTTGTTTGTTGGTTTGTTGGTTTGCCGGTTTGTTCGTTTGTTGGTTTTTTGCTTTGTTGGCTTGTTGGCTTGTTGTTTTGTTGGTTTGTTGGCTTGTTGGTTTGTCGGTTTGTTGGTTTATTGGTTTGTTGGTTTGTTAATTTGTTGGTTTGTTGGTTTGTTGGTTTGTTGGTTTTTGGTTTATTTTTTTGTTGGTTTGTTGGCTTGTTGGTTTGTTGGATTGTTGGTTTGTTGGTTTGTTTGTTTGTTGGTTTGTTGGCTTGTTTGTTTTTTAGTTTGTTGGCTTGTTGGTTTGTCTGTTTGTTGGTTTATTGGTTACTTGGTTTGTTGGTTTATTCGTTTGTTGGTTTTTTGGTATGTAGGTTTGTTGGTTTGTTGGTTTGTTTGTTTGTTGGTTTGTTGGTTTGCTGGTTTGTTCGTTTGTTAATTTTCTGGTTTGTTGGCTTGTTGGTTTGTTGGTTTGTTGGCTTGTTGGTCGGTTGGTTTGTGGGTTTGTTGTTTTGTTGGTTTGTTGGTTTGTTGGTTTATTTATTTGTTGGTTTGTTGGTTTGTTGGTTTGTTTGTTTGTTGGTTTGTTGGTTTGTTGGTTCGTTGGCTTGTTCGTTTGTTGGCTTGTTGGTTTGTTGGTTTGTTGGCTTGTTGGTTTGTTGTTTTGTTGGCCTGTTGGTTTGTTGGTTTGTTGGTTTGTTGGTTTGTTGGTTTGTTGGTTTGTCGGTTTGTTGGTTTGTTGGTTTGTTGGTTTGTTGGTTTGTTGGTTTGTTGGTTTGTTTGTTTGTTTGTTTGTTGGTTTGTTGGTTTGTTTGTTTGTTGGTTTGTTCGTTTGTTGGTTTGTTGGTTTGTTGAATTGTTGGATTGTTGGTTTGTTGGTTTGTTGGTTTGTTGGTTTTTTGGTTTTTTGGTTTGTAGGTTTGTTGGTTTGTTGGTTTGTTGGCTGGTTGGTTTGTTGGTTTGATGGTTTGTTGGCTTGTTGGTTTTTTGGTTTGTTGGCTTGTTGGTTTGTTGGTTTGTTGGCTTGTTGGTTTGTTGGTTTGTTGCTTTATTGGTTACTTGGTTTGTTGGTTTGTTCGTTTGTTGGTTTGTTGGTTTGTTGGTTTGTTGGTTTGTTGGTTTGTTGGTTTGTTGGTTTGTTGGTTTGTTGGTTTGTTGGTTTGTTGTATTGTTGGTTTGTTGGTTTGTTGGTTTGTTGGTTTGTTGGTTTTTGGTTTATTTTTTTGTTGGTTTGGTGGATTGTTGGTTTGTTGGTTTGTTTGTTTGTTGGTTTGTTGGTTTGTTGGTTTGTTCGTTTCTTGGTTTGTTGGTTTGTTGGTTTGTTGTTTTGTTGGTTTGGTGGTTTGTTGGTTTGTTGGCTTGTTGGTTTGTTGGTTTGTTGGCTTATTGGTTTGTTGGTTTGTTGGTTTGTTGGTTTGTTGGTTTTTTGGTTTATTTGTTTATTGGTTTGTTAGTTTGTTGGTTTGTTGGTTTGTTGGTTTATTGGTTAGTTGGCTTGTTGGTTTGATGGTTTGTTGGCTTGTTGGTTTGTTGGTTTGTTGGTTTATTCGTTTGTTGGTTTGTTGGTTTGTTGGTTTGTTGGCTTGTTGGTTTGTTGGTTTGTTGGTTTGTTGGTTTGTTGCTTTGTTGGTTTGTTGGTTTGTTGGTTTGTTGGTTTGTTGGTTTGTTTGTTTTTTGGTTGTTGGTTTGTTGGTTTGTTGGTTTGTTGGTTTGTTGGTTTGTTGGTTTGTTAGTTTGTTGGTTTGTTGGTTTGTTGGTTTATTGGTTTGTTGGTTTGTTTGTTTGTTGGTTTGTTGGTTTGCCGGTTTGTTCGTTTGTTGGTTTTTTGGTTTGTTGGCTTGTTGGCTTGTTGTTTTGTTGGTTTGTTGGCGTGTTGGTTTGTTGGTTTGTTGTTTTGTTGGCTTGTTGGCTTGTTGGTTTTTTAGTTTGTTGGCTTGTTGGTTTGTTGGTTTGTTGGTTTATTGGTTACTTGGTTTGTTGGTTTGTTCGTTTGTTGGTTTGTTGGTTTGTTGGTTTGTTGGTTTGTTGGTTTGTTGGGTTGTTGGTTTGTTGGTTTGTTGGTTTGTTGGTTTGTTGGTTTGTTGGTTTGTTGGTTTGTTGGTTTTTGGTTTATTTTTTTGTTGGTTTGTTGGATTGTTGGTTTGTTTGTTTGTTGGTTTGTTGGTTTGTTGGTTTGTTCGTTTGTTGGTTTGTTGGTTTGTTTGTTTGTTGTTTTGTTGGTTTGTTGGTTTGTTGGTTTCTTGGCTTGTTGGTTTGTTGGTTTGTTGGCTTGTTGGTTTGTTGGTTTGTTGGTTTGTTGGTTTATTGGTTTATTTGTTTATTGGTTTGTTGGTTTGTTGGTTTGTTGGTTTATTGGTTGGTTGGCTTGTTGGTTTGTTGGTTTGTTGGCTTGTTGGTTTGTTGGTTTGTTGGTTTGTAGGTTTGTTGGTTTGTTGGTTTGTTGGTTTGTTTGTTTTTTGGCTTGTTGGCTTGTTGGTTTGTTGGTTTGTTGGCTTGTTGGTTTGTTGGTTTGTTGGTTTGTTGGTTTGTTGGTTTGTTAGTTTGTTGGTTTGTTTGTTTGTTGGTTTGTTGGTTTATTGGTTTGTTGGTTTGTTTGTTTGTTGGTTTGTTGGTTTGCTGGTTTGTTCGTTTGTTGGTTTTTTGGTTTGTTGGCTTGTTGGCTTGTTGGTTTGCTGGTTTGTTGGCTTGTTGTTTTGTTGGTTTGTTGTTTTGTTGGTTTGTTGGTTTGTTGGTTTATTTGTTTGTTGGTTTGTTGGTTTGTTGGTTTGTTGGTTTGTTGGTTTATTGGTTTGTTGGTGTGTTGGTTTGTTAGTTTGTTGGTTTGTTGGCTTGTTCGTTTGTTGGCTTGTTGGTTTGTTGGCTTGTTGGCTTGTTGATTTGTTGGTTTGTTGGCTTGTTGGTTTGTTGGTTTGTTGGTTTGTTGGTTTGTTGGTTTGTTGGTTTGTTGGTGTGTTGGTTTGTTAGTTTGTTGGTTTGTTGGCTTGTTCGTTTGTTGGCTTGTTGGTTTGTTGGCTTGTTGGCATGTTGATTTGTTGGCTTGTTGGTTTGTTGGTTTGTTGGTTTGCTGGTTTGTTGGCTTGTTGGTTTGTTGGTTTGTTGTTTTGTTGGTTTGTTGGTTTGTTGGTTTATTTGTTTGTTGGTTTGTTGGTTTGCTGGTTTGTTGGCTTGTTGGTTTGTTGGTTTGTTGTTTTGTTGGTTTGTTGGTTTGTTGGTTTATTTGTTTGTTGGTTTGTTGGTTTGTTGGTTTGTTGGTTTGTTGGTGTGTTGGTTTGTTAGTTTGTTGGTTTGTTGGCTTGTTCGTTTGTTGGCTTGTTGGTTTGTTGGCTTGTTGGCTTGTTGATTTGTTGGTTTGTTGGCTTGTTAGTTTGTTGGTTTGTTGGTTTGTTGGTTTGTTTGTTTGTAGGTTTGTTGGTTTGTTGGTTTGTTGGTTTGTTTGTTTTTTGGCTTGTTGGCTTGTTGGTTTGTTGGTTTGTTGGCTTGTTGGTTTGTTGGTTTGTTGGTTTGTTGGTTTGTTGGTTTATTGGTTTGTTGGTTTGTTTGTTTGTTGGTTTGTTGGTTTGCTGGTTTGTTCGTTTGTTGGTTTTTTGGTTTGTTGGCTTGTTGGCTTGTTGGTTTGCTGGTTTGTTGGCTTGTTGGTTTGTTGGTTTGTTGTTTTGTTGGTTTGTTGGTTTGTTGGTTTATTTGTTTGTTGGTTTGTTGGTTTGTTGGTTTGTTGGTTTGTTGGTGTGTTGGTTTGTTAGTTTGTTGGTTTGTTGGCTTGTTCGTTTGTTGGCTTGTTGGTTTGTTGGTTTGTTGGTTTGTTGGTTTGTTGGTTTGTTGGTTTGTTGGTTTATTTGTTTGTTGGTTTGTTGGTTTGTTGGTTTGTTGGTTTGTTTGTTTGTTGGTTTGATCGTTTGTTGGTTTTTTGGTTTGTTGGCTTGTTGGTTTGTTAAATTGTTCGTTTGTTGGTTTGTTGGTTTATTGGTTTGTTGGTTTGTTTGTTTGTTGGTTTGTTGGTTTGTTGGCTTGTTCGTTTGTTGGCTTGTTGGTTTGTTGGCTTGTTGGCTTGTTTGTTTGTTGGTTTGTTGGCTTGTTGGTTTGTTGGTTTGTTGGTTTGTTGGTTTGTTGGTTTGTTGGTTTGTTGGTTTGTTGGTTTGTTGGTTTGTTGGTTTATTTTTTTGTTTGTTTGTTGGTTTGTTTATTTGTTGGCTTGTTCGTTTGTTGGTTTTTTGGTTTGTTGGCTTGTTGGTTTGTTGAATTGTTGGTTTATTGGTTTGTTGGTTTGTTGGTTTGTTGGTTTTCTGGTTTTTTGGTATGTTGGTTTGTTGGTTTGTTGGCTGGTTGGTTTGTTGGTTTGTTGGTTTGTTGGCTTGTTGGTTTTTTGGTTTTTTGGTTCGTTGGCTTGTTGATTTGTTGGTTTGCATGCTTGTTGGTTTGTTGGTTTGTTGGTTTATTGGTTACTTGGTTACTTGGTTTGTTGGTTTGTTGGTTTGTTGGTTTGTTGGTTTGTTGGTTTGTTGATTTGTTGGTTTGTTGGTTTGTTGGTTTGTTGGTTTGTTGGTTTGTTGGTTTGTTGGTTTGTTGGTTTGTTGGTTTGTTGGTTTGTTGGTTTGTTGGTTTGTTGGTTTGTTGGTTTGTTGGTTTGTTGGTTTGTTGGTTTGTTGGTTTGTTTGTTTGTTGGTTTGTTGGTTTGTTGGTTTGTTCGTTTGTTGGTTTGTTGGTATGTTGGTTTGTTGTTTTGTTGGTTTGTTGGTTTGTTGGTTTGTTGGACTGTTGGTTTGTTGGTTTGTTGCCTTGTTGGTTTGTTGGCTTGTTGGTTTGTTGGTTTGTTGGTTTGTTCGTTTATTGGTTTGTTGGTTTGTTGGTTTGTTGGCTTGTTGGTTTGTTGGTTTGTTGGTTTGTTGGTTTGTTGGTTTGTTGGTTTGTTCGTTTGTTGGTTTGTTGGTATGCTGGTTTGTTGTTTTGTTGGTTTGTTGGTTTGTTGGTTTGTTGGTTTGTTGGTTTATTGGTTGGTTGGCTTGTTGGTTTGTTGGTTTGTTGGCTTGTTGGTTTGTTGGTTTGTTGGTTTATTCGTTTGTTGGTTTGTTGGTTTGTTGGTTTGTTGGCTTGTTGGTTTGTTGGTTTGTTGGTTTGTTGGTTTGTTGGTTTATTGGTTGGTTGGCTTGTTGGTTTGTTGGTTTGTTGGCTTGTTGGTTTGTTGGTTTGTTGGTTTATTCGTTTGTTGGTTTGTTGGTTTGTTGGTTTGTTGGCTTGTTGGGTTGTTGGTTTGTTGGTTTGTGGTTTGTTGGTTTGTTGGTTTGTTGGTTTGTTGGTTTGTTGGTTTGTTGGTTTGTTGGTTTGTTGGTTTGTTGGTTTGTTGGTTTGTTGGGTTTGTTGGTTTGTTGGGTTTGTTGTTTTTTGGTTGTTGGCTTGTTGGTTTGTTGGTTTGTTGGCTTGTTGCTTTGTTGGTTTTGGTTGGTTTGTTGGTTTGTTGGTTTGTTGGTTTGTTAGTTTGTTGGTTTGTTTGTTTGTTGGGTTTGTTGGTTTATTGGTTTGTTGGTTTGCTTGTTTGTTGGTTGTTGGTTTGCTGGTTTGTTCGTTTGTTGGTTTTTTGGTTTGTTGGCTTGTTGGCTTGTTGGCTTGTTGTTTTGTTAGTTTGTTGGCGTGTTGCTTTGTTGGTTTGTTGGTTTATTGTTTTGTTGGCTTGTTGGATTGTTGGTTTTTTAGTTTGTTGGCTTGTTGGTTTGTTGGTTTGTTGGTTTATTGGTTACTTGGTTTGTTGGTTTGTTCGTTTGTTGGTTTGTTGTTTTGTTGGTTTGTTGTTTTGTTGGTTTGTTGGGTTGTTGGTTTGTTGGTTTGTTGGTTTGTTGGGTTTGTTGGTTTGTTTGTTTTTGGTTTATTTTTTTGTGGTTTGTTGGATTGTTGGTTTGTTTGTTTGTTGGTTTGTTGGTTTGTTCGTTTGTTGGTTTGTTGGTTTGTTCGTTTGTTGTTTTGTTGGTTTGTTGGTTTGTTGGTTTCTGGGCTTGTTGGTTTGTTGGTTTGTTGGCTTGTTGGTTTGTTGGTTTGTTGGTTTGTTGGTTTGTTGTTTTTGGTTTATTTTTTTGTTGGTTTGTTGGCTTGTTGGTTTGTTGGATTGTTGGTTTGTTGATTTGTTTGTTTGTTGGTTTGTTAGTTTGTTGGTTTGTTCGTTTGTTGGTTTGTTGGTATGTTGGTTTGTTGTTTTTGTTGGTTTGTTGGTTTTTGGTTTTGTTGGATTGTTGGTTTGTTGGTTTGTTGCCTTGTTGGTTTGTGGCTTGTTGGTTTGTTGGTTTGTGGGTTTGTTCGTTTATTGGTTTGTTGGCTTGTTGGTTTGTTGGTTTGTTGGTTTGTTGGTTTGTTGGTTTGTTGGTTTGTTTGTTTGTTGGTTTGTTGGTTTGTTGGTTTGTTCGTGTGTTGGTTTGTTGGTATGCTGGTTTGTTGTTTTGTTGGTTTGTTGGTTTGTTGGTTTGTTGGTTTGTTGGTTTATTGGTTGGTTGGCTTGTTGGTTTGTTGGATTGTTGGCTTGTGGGTTTGTTGGTTTGTTGGTTTATTCGTTTGTTGGTTTGTTGGTTTGTTGGTTTGTTGGCTTGTTGGTTTGTTGGTTTGTTGGTTTGTTGGTTTGTTGGTTTGTTGATTTATTGGTTGGTTGGCTTGTTGGTTTGTTGGTTTGTTGGCTTGTTGGTTTGTTAGTTTGTTGGTTTATTCGTTTGTTGGTTTGTTGGTTTGTTGGTTTGTTGGCTTGTTGGTTTGTTGGTTTGTTGGTTTGTTGGTTTGTTGGTTTGTTGGTTTATTGGTTTGTTGGTTTGTTGGTTTGTTGGTTTGTTGGTTTGTTTGTTTTTTGGTTGTTGGCTTGTTGGTTTGTTGGTTTGTTGGCTTGTTGCTTTGTTGGTTTGTTGGTTTGTTGGTTTGTTGGCTTGTTGGTTTGTTGTTTTGTTGGTTTGTTGGTTTGTTGGTTTGTTGGATTGTTGGTTTGTTGGTTTGTTGCCTTGCTGGTTTGTTGGCTTGTTGGTTTGTTGGTTTGTTGGTTTGTTCGTTTATTGGTTTGTTGGTTTGTTGGTTTGTTGGCTTGTTGGTTTGTTGGTTTGTTGGTTTGTTGGTTTGTTTGTTTGTTGGTTTGTTGGTTTGTTGGTTTGTTGGCTTGTTGGTTTGTTGGATTGTTGGTTTGTTGATTTGTTTGTTTGTTGGTTTGTTGGTTTGTTGGTTTGTTCGTTTGTTGGTTTGTTGGTATGTTGGTTTGTTGTTTTGTTGGTTTGTTGGTTTGTTGGATTGTTGGATTGTTGGTTTGTTGGTTTGTTGCCTTGTTGGTTTGTTGGCTTGTTGGTTTGTTGGTTTGTTGGTTTGTTCGTTTATTGGTTTGTTGGTTTGTTGGCTTGTTGGTTTGTTGGTTTGTTGGTTTGTTGGTTTGTTTGTTTGTTGGTTTGTTGGTTTGTTGGTTTGTTCGTTTGTTGGTTTGTTGGTATCCTGGTTTGTTGTTTTGTTGGTTTGTTGGTTTGTTGGTTTGTTGGTTTATTGGTTGGTTGGCTTGTTGGTTTGTTGGTTTGTTGGCTTGTTGGTTTGTTGGTTTGTTGGTTTATTCGTTTGTTGGTTTGTTGGTTTGTTGGTTTGTTGGCTTGTTGGTTTGTTGGTTTGTTGGTTTGTTGGTTTGTTGGTTTGTTGGTTTGTTGGTTTGTTGGTTTATTGGTTGGTTGGCTTGTTGGTTTGTTGATTTGTTGGCTTGTTGGTTTGTTGGTTTGTTGGTTTGTTCATTTGTTGGTTTGTTGGTTTGTTGGTTTGTTGGCTTGTTGGTTTGTTGGTTTGTTGGTTTGTTGGTTTGTTGGTTTTGTTGGGTTTGTTGGTTTGTTGGTTTGTTTGTTCTTTGGTTGTTGGCTTGTTGGTTTGTTGGTTTGTTGGCTTGTTGCTTTGTTGGTTTTTTGGTTTGTTGGTTTGTTGGTTTGTTGGTTTGTTCGTTGTTGGTTTTTTGGTTTGTTGGCTTGTTGGCTTGTTGTTTTGTTGGTTTGTTGGCGTGTTGCTTTGTTGGTTTGTTGGTTTGTTGTTTTGTTGGCTTGTTGGCTTGTTGGTTTTTTAGTTTGTTGGCTTGTTGATTTGTTGGTTTGTTGGTTTATTGGTTACTTGGTTTGTTGGTTTGTTCGTTTGTTGGTTTGTTGGTTTGTTGGTTTGTTGGTTTGTTGGTTTGTTGGTTTGTTGGGTTGTTGGTTTGTTGGTTTGTTGGTTTGTTGGTTTGTTGGTTTGTTTGTTTTTGGTTTATTTTTTTGTTGGTTTTGTTGGGTTGTTGGTTTGTTTGTTTGTTGGTTTGTTGGTTTTGTGGTTTGTTCGTTTGTTGGTTTGTTGGTTTGTTCGTTTGTTGGTTTGTTGGTTTGTTGTTTTGTTGGTTTCTTGGCTTGTTGGTTTGTTGGTTTGTTGGCTTGTTTGGTTTGTTGGTTTGTTGGTTTGTTGGTTTGTTGGTTTGTTGGTTTATTTGTTTATTGGTTTGTTGGTTTGTTGGTTTCTTGGTTTATTGGTTGGTTGGCTTGTGGTTTGTTGGTTTGTTGGCTTGTTGGTTTGTTGGTTTGTTGGTTTGTAGGTTTGTTGGTTTGTTGATTTGTTGGTTTGTTTGTTTTTTGGCTTGTTGGCTTGTTGGTTTGTTGGTTTGTTGGCTTGTTGCTTTGTTGGTTTGTTGGTTTGTTGGTTTGTTGGTTTGCTGGTTTGTTCGTTTGTTGGTTTTTTTGGTTTGTTGGCTTGTTGGCTTGTTGGTTTGTTGCTTTGTTGGCTTGTTGGTTTGTTGGTTTGTTGTTTTGTTGGTTTGTTGGTTTGTTGGTTTATTTGTTTGTTGGTTTGTTGGTTTGTTGGTTTGTTGGTTTGTTGGTGTGTTGGTTTGTTGGTTTGTTCGTTTGTTGGTTTGTTGGTATGTTGGTTTGTTGTTTTGTTGGTTTGTTGGTTTGTTGGTTTGTTGGTTTGTTGGTTTGTTGGATTGTTGGTTTGTTGGTTTGTTGCCTTGTTGGTTTGTTGGCTTGTTGGTTTGTTGGTTTGTTGGTTTGTTCGTTTATTGGTTTGTTGGTTTGTTGGTTTGTTGGCTTGTTGGTTTGTTGGTTTGTTGGTTTGTTGGTTTGTTTGTTTGTTGGTTTGTTGGTTTGTTGGTTTGTTCGTTTGTTGGTTTGTTGGTATTGCTGGTTTGTTGTTTTGTTGGTTTGTTGGTTTGTTGGTTTGTTGGTTTATTGGTTGGTTGGCTTGTTGGTTTGTTGGTTTGTTGGCTTGTTGGTTTGTTGGTTTGTTGGTTTATTCGTTTGTTGGTTTGTTGGTTTGTTGGTTTGTTGGCTTGTTGGTTTGTTGGTTTGTTGGTTTGTTGGTTTGTTGGTTTGTTGATTTATTGGTGGTTGGCTTGTTGGTTTGTTGGTTTGTTGGCTTGTTGGTTTGTTGGTTTGTTGGTTTATTCGTTTGTTGGTTTGTTGGTTTGTTGGTTTGTTGGTTTGTTGGCTTGTTGGTTTGTTGGTTTGTTGGTTTGTTGGTTTATTGTTTTGTTGGTTTGTTGGTTTGTTGGTTTGTTGGTTTGTTGGTTTATTGGTTGGTTGGCTTGTTGGTTTGTTGGCTTGTTGGTTTGTTGGTTTGTTGGTTTGTTGGTTTGTTTGTTTGTTGGTTTGTTGGTTTGTTGGTTTGTTGGCTTGTTGGTTTGTTGGATTGTTGGTTTGTTGATTTGTTTGTTTGTTGGTTTGTTGGTTTGTTCGTTTGTTGTTTGTTGGTATGTTGGTTTGTTGTTTTGTTGGTTTGTTGGTTTGTTGGTTTGTTGGATTGTTGGTTTGTTGGTTTGTTGCCTTGTTGGTTTGTTGGCTTGTTGGTTTGTTGGTTTGTTGGTTTGTTCGTTTATTGGTTTGTTGGTTTGTTGGCTTGTTGGTTTGTTAGTTTGTTGGTTTGTTGGTTTGTTTGTTGGTTTGTTGTTTGTTGGTTTGTTCGTTTGTTGGTTTGTTGGTATGCTGGTTTGTTTTTTTGTTGGTTTGTTGGTTTGTTGGTTTGTTGGTTTGTTGGTTTATTGGTTGGTTGGCTTGTTGGTTTGTTGGTTTGTTGGCTTGTTGGTTTGTTGGTTTGTTTGTTTTATTCGTTTGTTGGTTTGTTGGTTTGTTGGTTTGTTGGCTTGTTGGTTTGTTGGTTTGTTGGTTTGTTGGTTTGTTGGTTTGTTGGTTTGTTGGTTTATTGGTTGGTTGGCTTATTGGTTTGTTGGTTTGTTGGCTTGTTGGTTTGTTGGTTTGTTGGTTTGTTCGTTTGTTGGTTTGTTGGTTTGTTGGTTTGTTGGCTTGTTGGTTTGTTGGTTTGTTGGTTTGTTGGTTTGTTGGTTTGTTGGTTTGTTGGTTTGTTGGTTTGTTGGTTTGTTGGTTTGTTGATTTGTTTGTTTTTTGGTTGTTGGCTTGTTGGTTTGTTGGTTTGTTGGCTTGTTGCTTTGTTGGTTTGTTGGTTTGTTGGTTTGTTGGTTTGTTGGTTTGTTAGTTTGTTGGTTTGTTTGTTTTTTGGTTTGTTGGTTTATTGGTTTGTTGGTTTCCTTGTTTTGTTGGTTTGTTGGTTTGCCGGTTTGTTCGTTTGTTGGTTTTTTTGGTTTGTTGGCTTGTTGGCTTGTTGTTTTGTTGGTTTGTTGGCGTGTTGCTTTGTTGGTTTGTTGGTTTGTTGTTTTGTTGGCTTGTTGGCTTGTTGGTTTTTTAGTTTGTTGGCTTTTTGGTTTGTTGGTTTGTTGGTTTATTGGTTACTTGGTTTGTTGGTTTGTTCGTTTGTTGGGGTGTTGGTTTGTTGGTTTGTTGGTTTGTTGGTTTGTTGGTTTGTTGGGTTGTTGGTTTGTTGGTTTGTTGGTTTGTTGGTTTGTTGGTTTGTTTGTTTTTGGTTTATTTTTTTGTTGGTTTGTTGGATTGTTGGTTTGTTTGTTTGTTGGTTTGTTGGTTTGTTGGTTTGTTCGTTTGTTGGTTTGTTGGTTTGTTCGTTTGTTGTTTTGTTGGTTTGTTGGTTTGTTGGTTTCTTGGCTTGTTGGTTTGTTGGTTTGTTGGCTTGTTGGTTTGTTGGTTTGGTTGGTTTGTTGGTTTGTTGGTTTATTTGTTTATTGGTTTGTTGGTTTGTTGGTTTCTTGGTTTATTGGTTGGTTGGCTTGTTGGTTTGTTGGTTTGTTGGCTTGTTGGTTTGTTGGTTTGTTGGTTTGTAAGTTTGTTGGTTTGTTGATTTGTTGGTTTGTTTGTTTTTTGGCTTGTTGGCTTGTTGGTTTGTTGGTTTGTTGGCTTGTTGCTTTGTTGGTTTGTTGGGTTTGTTGGTTTGTTGGTTTGTTAGTTTGTTGGTTTGTTTGTTTGTTGGTTTGTTGGTTTATTGTTTTGTTGGTTTGTTTGTTTGTTGGTTTGTTGGTTTGCTGGTTTGTTCGTTTGTTGGTTTTTTTGGTTTGTTGGTTTGTTGGTTTGTAGGTTTGTTGGTTTGTTGATTTGTTGGTTTGTTTGTTTTTTGGCTTGTTGGTTTGTTGGTTTATTTGTTTGTTGGTTTGTTGGTTTGTTGGTTTGTTGGTTTGTTGGTGTGTTGGTTTGTTGGTTTGTTCGTTTGTTGGTTTGTTGGTATGTTGGTTTGTTGTTTTGTTGGTTTGTTGGTTTGTTGGTTTGTTGGATTGTTGGTTTGTTGGTTTGTTGCCTTGTTGGTTTGTTGGCTTGTTGGTTTGTTGGTTTGTTGGTTTGTTCGTTTATTGGTTTGTTGGTTTGTTGGTTTGTTGGCTTGTTGGTTTGTTGGTTTGTTGGTTTGTTGGTTTGTTTGTTTGTTGGTTTGTTGGTTTGTTAGTTTGTTCATTTGTTGGTTTGGTGGTATGCTGGTTTGTTGTTTTGTTGGTTTGTTGGTTTGTTGGTTTGTTGGTTTGTTGGTTTATTGGTTGGTTGGCTTGTTGGTTTGTTGGTTTGTTGGCTTGTTGGTTTGTTGGTTTGTTGGTTTATTCGTTTGTTGGTTTGTTGGTTTGTTGGTTTGTTGGCTTGTTGGTTTGTTGGTTTGTTGGTTTGTTGGTTTGTTGGTTTGTTGGTTTATTGGTTGGTTGGCTTGTTGGTTTGTTGGTTTGTTGGCTTGTTGGTTTGTTCGTTTGTTGGTTTGTTGGTATGCTTGTTTGTTGTTTTGTTGGTTTGTTGGTTTGTTGGTTTGTTGGTTTGTTGGTTTATTGGTTGGTTGGCTTGTTGGTTTGTTGGTTTGTTAGCTTGTTGGTTTGTTGGTTCGTTGGTTTATTCGTTTGTTGGTTTGTTGGTTTGTTGGTTTGTTGGCTTGTTGGTTTGTTGGTTTGTTGGTTTGTTGGTTTGTTGGTTTGTTGGTTTGTTGGTTTATTGGTTGGTTGGCTTGTTGGTTTGTTGGTTTGTTGGCTTGTTGGTTTGTTGGGTTTGTTGGTTTGTTCGTTTGTTGGTTTGTTGGTTTGTTGGTTTGTTGGCTTGTTGGTTTGTTGGTTTGTTGGTTTGTTGGTTTGTTGGTTTGTTGGTTTGTTGGTTTGTTGGTTTGTTGGTTTGTTGGTTTGTTGGTTTGTTTGTTTTTTGGTTGTTGGCTTGTTGGTTTGTTGGTTTGTTGGCTTGTTGCTTTGTTGGTTTGTTGGTTTGTTGGTTTGTTGGTTTGTTGGTTTGTTAGTTTGTTGGTTTGTTTGTTTTTTGGTTTGTTGGTTTATTGGTTTGTTGGTTTCCTTGTTTGTTGGTTTGTTGGTTTGCCGGTTTGTTCGTTTGTTGGTTTTTTGGTTTGTTGGCTTGTTGGCTTGTTGTTTTGTTGGTTTGTTGGCGTGTTGCTTTGTTGGTTTGTTGGTTTGTTGTTTTGTTGGCTTGTTGGTTTGTTGGTTTTTTAGTTTGTTGGCTTTTTGGTTTATTGGTTTGTTGGTTTATTGGTTACTTGGTTTGTTGGTTTGTTCGTTTGTTGGTTTGTTGGTTTGTTGGTTTGTTGGTTTGTTGGTTTGTTGGTTTGTTGGGTTGTTGGTTTGTTGGTTTGTTGGTTTGTTGGTTTGTTGGTTTGTTTGTTTTTGGTTTATTTTTTTGTTGGTTTGTTGGATTGTTGGTTTGTTTGTTTGTTGGTTTGTTGGTTTGTTGGTTTGTTCGTTTGTTGGTTTGTTGGTTTGTTCGTTTGTTGTTTTGTTGGTTTGTTGGTTTGTTGGTTTCTTGGCTTGTTGGTTTGTTGGCTTGTTGGTTTGTTGGTTTGTTGGTTTGTTGGTTTGTTGGTTTATTTGTTTATTGGTTTGTTGGTTTGTTGGTTTCTTGGTTTATTGGTTGGTTGGCTTGTTGGTTTGTTGGTTTGTTGGCTTGTTGGTTTGTTGGTTTGTTGGTTTGTAGGTTTGTTGGTTTGTTGATTTGTTGGTTTGTTTGTTTTTTGGCTTGTTGGCTTGTTGGTTTGTTGGTTTGTTGGCTTGTTGCTTTGTTGGTTTGTTGGTTTGTTGGTTTGTTGGTTTGTTAGTTTGTTGGTTTGTTTGTTTGTTGGTTTGTTGGTTTATTGTTTTGTTGGTTTGTTTGTTTGTTGGTTTGTTGGTTTGCTGGTTTGTTCGTTTGTTGGTTTTTTGGTTTGTTGGCTTGTTGGCTTGTTGGTTTGTTGGTTTGTTGGCTTGTTGGTTTGTTGGTTTGTTGTTTTGTTGGTTTGTTGGTTTGTTGGTTTATTTGTTTGTTGGTTTGTTGGTTTGTTGGTTTGTTGGTTTGTTGGTGTGTTGGTTTGTTGGTTTGTTCGTTTGTTGGTTTGTTGGTATGTTGGTTTGTTGTTTTGTTGGTTTGTTGGTTTGTTGGTTTGTTGGATTGTTGGTTTGTTGGTTTGTTGCCTTGTTGGTTTGTTGGCTTGTTGGTTTGTTGGTTTGTGGTTTGTTCGTTTATTGGTTTGTTGGTTTGTTGGTTTGTTGGCTTGTTGGTTTGTTGGTTTGTTGGTTTGTTGGTTTGTTTGTTTGTTGGTTTGTTGGTTTGTTGGCTTGTTGGTTTGTTGGTTTGTTGGTTTATTCGTTTGTTGGTTTGTTGGTTTGTTGGTTTGTTGGCTTGTTGGTTTGTTGGTTTGTTGGTTTGTTGGTTTGTTGGTTTGTTGGTTTATTGGTTGGTTGGCTTGTTCGTTTGTTGGTTTGTTGGTTTATTGGTTGGTTGGCTTGTTGGTTTGTTGGTTTGTTGGCTTGTTGGTTTGTTGGTTTGTTGGTTTATTCGTTTGTTGGTTTGTTGGTTTGTTGGTTTGTTGGCTTGTTGGTTTGTTGGTTTGTTGGTTTGTTGGTTTGTTGGTTTGTTGGTTTATTGGTTGGTTGGCTTGTTGGTTTGTTGGTTTGTTGGCTTGGTGGTTTTTTGGTTTGTTGGTTTATTCGTTTGTTGGTTTGTTGGTTTGTTGGTTTGTTGGTTTGTTGGCTTGTTGGTTTGTTGGTTTGTTGGTTTGTTGGTTTGTTGGTTTGTTGGTTTGTTGGTTTGTTGGTTTGTTGGTTTGTTGGTTTGTTTGTTTTTTGGTTGTTGGCTTGTTGGTTTGTTGGTTTGTTGGCTTGTTGCTTTGTTGGTTTGTTGGTTTGTTGGTTTGTTGGTTTGTTGGTTTGTTAGTTTGTTGGTTTGTTTGTTTGTTGGTTTGTTGGTTTATTGGTTTGTTGGTTTGCTTGTTTGTTGGTTTGTTGGTTTGCCGGTTTGTTCGTTTGTTGGTTTTTTGGTTTGTTGGCTTGTTGGCTTGTTGTTTTGTTGGTTTGTTGGCGTGTTGCTTTGTTGGTTTGTTGGTTTGTTGTTTTGTTGGCTTGTTGGCTTGTTAGTTTTTTAGTTTGCTGGCTTGTTGGTTTGTTGGTTTGTTGGTTTATTGGTTACTTGGTTTGTTGGTTTGTTCGTTTGTTGGTTTGTTGGTTTGTTGGTTTGTTGTTTTGTTGGTTTGTTGGGTTGTTGGTTTGTTGGTTTGTTGGTTTGTTGGTTTGTTGGTTTGTTGGTTTCTTTGGTTTTTGGTTTATTTTTTTGTTGGTTTGTTGGATTGTTGGTTTGTTTGTTTGTTGGTTTGTTGGTTTGTTCGTTTGTTGGTTTGTTGGTTTGTTCGTTTGTTGTTTTGTTGGTTTGTTGGTTTGATGGTTTCTTGGCTTGTTGGTTTGTTGGTTTGTTGGCTTGTTGGTTTGTTGGTTTGTTGGTTTGTTGGTTTGTTGGTTTTTGGTTTATTTTTTTGTTGGTTTGTTGGCTTGTTGGTTTGTTGGATTGTTGGTTTGTTGATTTGTGTGTTTGTTGGTTTGTTGGTTTGTTGGTTTGTTCGTTTGTTGGTTTGTTGGTATGTTGGTTTGTTGTTTTGTTGGTTTGTTGATTTGTTGGTTTGTTGGATTGTTGGTTTGTTGGTTTGTTGCCTTGTTGGTTTGTTGGCTTGTTGGTTTGTTGGTTTGTTGGTTTGTTCGTTTATTGGTTTGTTGGTTTGTTGGTTTGTTGGCTTGTTGGTTTGTTGGTTTGTTGGTTTGTTGGTTTGTTGGTTTGTTTGTTTGTTGGTTTGTTGGTTTGTTGGTTTGTTCGTTTGTTGGTTTGTTGGTATGCTGGTTTGTTGTTTTGTTGGTTTGTTGGTTTGTTGGTTTGTTGGTTTGTTGGTTTATTGGTTGGCTGGCTTGTTGGTTTGTTGGTTTGTTGGTTTGTTGGTTTCTTCGTTTGTTGGTTTGTTGGTTTTTTTGGTTTGTTGGCTTGTTGGTTTGTTGGTTTGTTGGTTTGTTGGTTTGTTGGTTTGTTGATTTATTGGTTGGTTGGCTTGTTGGTTTGTTGGTTTGTTGGCTTGTTGGTTTGTTGGTTTGTTGGCTTTTTCGTTTGTTGGTTTGTTGGTTTGTTGGTTTGTTGGCTTGTTGGTTTGTTGGTTTGTTGGTTTGTTGGTTTGTTGGTTTGTTGGTTTGTTGGTTTGTTGGTTTGTTGGTTTGTTGGTTTGTTTGTTTTTTGGTTGTTGGCTTGTTGGTTTGTTGGTTTGTTGGCTTGTTGCTTTGTTGGTTTGTTGGTTTGTTGGTTTGTTGTTTTGTTGGTTTGTTGGTTTGTTGGTTTGTTGGATTGTTGGTTTGTTGGTTTGTTGCCTTGTTGGTTTGTTGGCTTGTTGTTTTGTTGGTTTGTTGGTTTGTTCGTTTATTGGTTTGTTGGTTTGTTGGTTTGTTGGCTTGTTGGTTTGTTGGTTTGTTGGTTTGTTGGTTTGTTTGTTTGTTGGTTTGTTGGTTTGTTGGTTTGTTGGCTTGTTGGTTTGTTGGATTGTTGGTTTGTTGATTTGTTTGTTTGTTGGTTTGTTGGTTTGTTGGTTTGTTCGTTTGTTGGTTTGTTGGTATGTTGGTTTGTTGTTTTGTTGGTTTGTTGGTTTGTTGGTTTGTTGGATTGTTGGTTTGTTGGTTTGTTGCCTTGTTGGTTTGTTGGCTTGTTGGTTTGTTGGTTTGTTGGTTTGTTCGTTTATTGGTTTGTTGGTTTGTTGGCTGGTTGGTTTGTTGGTTTGTTGGTTTGTTGGTTTGTTTGTTTGTTGGTTTGTTGGTTTGTTGGTTTGTTCGTTTGTTGGTTTGTTGGTATGCTGGTTTGTTGTTTTGTTGGTTTGTTGGTTTGTTGGTTTGTTGGTTTATTGGTTGGTTGGCTTGTTGGTTTGTTGGTTTGTTGGCTTGTTGGTTTGTTGGTTTGTTGGTTTATTCGTTTGTTGGTTTGTTGGTTTGTTGGTTTGTTGGCTTGTTGGTTTGTTGGTTTGTTGGTTTGTTGGTTTGTTGGTTTGTTGGTTTATTGGTTGGTTGGCTTGTTGGTTTGTTGGTTTGTTGGCTTGTTGGTTTGTTGGTTTGTTGGTTTGTTCGTTTGTTGGTTTGTTGGTTTGTTGGTTTGTTGGCTTGTTGGTTTGTTGGTTTGTTGGTTTGTTGGTTTGTTGGTTTGTTGGTTTGTTAGTTTGTTGGTTTGTTGGTTTGTTGGTTTGTTTGTTTTTTGGTTGTTGGCTTGTTGGTTTGTTGGTTTGTTGGCTTGTTGCTTTGTTGGTTTGTTGGTTTGTTGGTTTGTTGGTTTGTTGGTTTGTTAGTTTGTTGGTTTGTTTGTTTGTTGGTTTGTTGGTTTATTGGTTTGTTGGTTTGCTTGTTTGTTGGTTTGTTGGTTTGCCGGTTTGTTCGTTTGTTGGTTTTTTGGTTTGTTGGCTTGTTGGTTTGTTGTTTTGTTGGTTTGTTGGCGTGTTGCTTTGTTGGTTTGTTGGTTTGTTGTTTTGTTGGTTTGTTGGCTTGTTGGTTTTTTAGTTTGTTGGCTTGTTGGTTTGTTGGTTTGTTGGTTTATTGGTTACTTGGTTTGTTGGTTTGTTCGTTTGTTGGTTTGTTGGTTTGTTGGTTTGTTGGTTTGTTGGTTTGTTGGGTTCTTGGTTTGTTGGTTTGTTGGTTTGTTGGTTTGTTGGTTTGTTTGTTTTTGGTTTATTTTTTTGTTGGTTTGTTGGATTATTGGTTTGTTTGTTTGTTGGTTTGTTGGTTTGTTGGTTTGTTCGTTTGTTGGTTTGTTGGTTTGTTCGTTTGATGTTTTGTTGGTTTGTTGGTTTGTTGGTTTCTTGGCTTGTTGGTTTGTTGGTTTGTTGGCTTGTTGGTTTGTTGGTTTGTTGGTTTGTTGGTTTGTTGGTTTATTTGTTTATTGGTTTGTTGGTTTGTTGGTTTCTTGGTTTATTGGTTTGTTGGTTTGTTGGTTTGTTGGTTTGTTGGCTTGTTGGTTTGTTGGTTTGTTGGTTTGTAGGTTTGTTGGTTTGTTGATTTGTTGGTTTGTTTGTTTTTTGGCTTGTTGGCTTGTTGGTTTGTTGGCTTGTTGGTTTGTTTGTTTTTTGGCTTGTTGTCTTGTTGGTTTGTTGGCTTGTTGCTTTGTTGGTTTGTTGGTTTGTTGGTGTGTTGGTTTGTTAGTTTGTTGGTTTGTTTGTTTGTTGGTTTGTTGGTTTATTGGTTTGTTGGATTGTTTGTTTGTTGGTTTGTTGGTTTGCTGGTTTGTTCGTTTGTTGGTTTTTTGGTTTGTTGGCTTGTTGGCTTGTTGGTTTGTTGGTTTGTTGGCTTGTTGGTTTTTTGGTTTGTTGTTTTGTTGGTTTGTTGGTTTGTTGGTTTATTTGTTTGTTGGTTTGTTGGTTTGTTGGTTTGTTGGTGTGTTGGTTTGTTGGTTTGTTGGTTTGTTGGTTTGTTCGTTTGTTGGCTTGTTGGATTGTTGGCTTGTTGGCTTGTTGGTTTGTTGGTTTGTTGGCTTGTTGGTTTGTTGGTTTGTTGGTTTGTTGGTTTGTTGGTTTGTTGGTTAATTGGTTCGTTGGTTTGTTTGTTGGTTGGTTTGTTGGTTTGTTTGTTTGTTGGTTTGTTCGTTTGTTGGTTTTTTGGTTTGTTGGCTTGTTGGTTTGTTGAATTGTTGGTTTGTTGGTTTGTTGGTTTATTGGTTTGTTGGTTTGTTTGTTTGTTTGTTTGTTGGTTTGTTGGCTTGTTCGTTTGTTGGCTTGTTGGTTTGTTGGCTTGTTGGCTTGTTTTTTTGTTGGTTTGTTGGCTTGTTGGTTTGTTGGTTTGTTGGTTTGTTGGTTTGTTGGTTTGTTGGTTTGTTGGTTTGTTGGTTTGTTGGTTTGTTGGTTTGTTGGTTTGTTGGTTTGTTGGTTTGTTGGTTTGTTGGTTTGTTGGTTTGTTTTTTTGTTTGTTTGTTGGTTTGTTTGTTTGTTGGCTTGTTCGTTTGTTGGTTTTTTGGTTTGTTGGCTTGTTGGTTTGTTGAATTGTTGGTTTGTTGATTTGGTGTTTTGGTGGTTTGTTGGTTTGTTGGTTTTTTGGTTTTTTTGGTATGTAGGTTTGTTGGTTTGCTGGTTTGTTGGCTGGTTGGTTTGTTGGTTTGTTGGTTTGTTGGCTTGTTGGTTTTTTGTTTTGTTGGCTTCTTGGCTTGTTGATTTGTTGAATTGTATGCTTGTTGGTTTGTTGGTTTGTTGGTTTATTGGTTACTTGGTTTGTTGGTTTGTTGGTTTGTTGGTTTGTTGGTTTGTTGGTTTGTTGGTTTGTTGGTTTATTGGTTTGTTGGTTTGTTGGTTTGTTGGTTTGTTGGTTTGTTGGTTTGTTGGTTGTTGGTTTGTTGGTTTGTTGGTTTGTTGGTTTGTTGGTTTGTTCGTATGTTGGTTTGTTGGTTTGTTGGTTTGTTGGTTTGTTGGTTTGTTGGTTTGTTGGTTTGTTGGTTTGTTGGTTTGTTGGTTTTTGGTTTATATTTTTGTTGGTTTGTTGGCTTGTTGGTTTGTTGGATTGTTGGTTTGTTGATTTGTTTGTTTGTTGGTTTGTCGGTTTGTTTGTTTGTTGGATTGTTGGTTTGTTGGTTTGTTGCCTTGTTGGTTTGTTGGTTTGTTGGCTTTTTGGTTTGTTGGTTTGTTGGCTTGTTCGTTTGTTGGTTTGTTGGTTTGTTGGTTTGTTGGCTTGTTGGTTTGTTGGTTTGTTGGTTTGTTGGTTTGTTGGTTTGTTGGTTTGTTGGTTTGTTGGTTTGTTGGTTTGTTGGTTTGTTGGTTTGTTGGTTTGTTTGTTTTTTGGCTTGTTGGCTTGTTGGTTTGTTGATTTGTTGGCTTGTTGCTTTGTTGGTTTGTTGGTTTGTTGGTTTGTTGGTTTGTTGGTTTGTTGGTTTGTTAGTTTGTTGGTTTGTTTGTTTGTTGGTTTGTTGGTTTATTGGTTTGTTGGTTTTTTGGTTTGTTGGCTTGTTGGCTTGTTGGTTTGTTGTTTTGTTGGCTTGTTGGTTTGTTGGTTTGTTGGTTTGTTATTTTGTTGGCTTGTTGGCTTGTTGGTTTGTTGGTTTGTTGGCTTGTTGGTTTGTTGGTTTGTTGGCTTGTTGGTTTGTTGGTTTGTTGGTTTGTTGGTTTGTTGGTTTGTTGGTTTGTTGGTTTGTTGGTTTGTTGGTTAATTGGTTCGTTGGTTTGTTTGTTGGTTGGTTTGTTGGTTTGTTTGTTTGTTGGTTTGTTCGTTTGTTGGTTTTTTGGTTTGTTGGCTTGTTGGTTTGTTGAATTGTTGGTTTGTTGGTTTGTTGGTTTATTGGTTTGTTGGTTTGTTTGTTTGTTGGTTTGTTGGTTTGTTGGCTTGTTCGTTTGTTGGCTTGTTGGTTTGTTGGCTTGTTGGCTTGTTTTTTTGTTGGTTTGTTGGCTTGTTGGTTTGTTGGTTTGTTGGTTTGTTGGTTTGTTGGTTTGTTGGTTTGTTGGTTTGTTGGTTTGTTGGTTTGTTGGTTTGTTGGTTTGTTGGTTTGTTGGTTTGTTGGTTTGTTTTTTTGTTTGTTTGTTGGTTTGTTTGTTTGTTGGCTTGTTCGTTTGTTGGTTTTTTGGTTTGTTGGCTTGTTGGTTTGTTGAATTGTTGGTTTATTGATTTGGTGGTTTGGTGGTTTGTTGGTTTGTTGGTTTTTTGGTTTTTTGGTATGTAGGTTTGTTGGTTTGCTGGTTTGTTGGCTGGTTGGTTTGTTGGTTTGTTGGTTTGTTGGCTTGTTGGTTTTTTGGTTTGTTGGCTTCTTGGCTTGTTGATTTGTTGAATTGTATGCTTGTTGGTTTGTTGGTTTGTTGGTTTATTGGTTACTTGGTTTGTTGGTTTGTTGGTTTGTTGGTTTGTTGGTTTGTTGGTTTGTTGGTTTGTTGGTTTGTTGGTTTATTGGTTTGTTGGTTTGTTGGTTTGTTGGTTGGTTGGTTTGTTGGTTTGTTGGTTTGTTGGTTTGTTGGTTTGTTGGTTTGTTGGTTTGTTGGTTTGTTGGTTTGTTGGTTTGTTGGTTTGTTGGTTTGTTGGTTTGTTGGTTTGTTGGTTTGTTGGTTTGTTGGTTTGTTGGTTTGTTGGTTTGTTGCTTTGTTGGTTTTTGGTTTATATTTTTGTTGGTTTGTTGGCTTGTTGGTTTGTTGGATTGTTGGTTTGTTGATTTGTTTGTTTGTTGGTTTGTCGGTTTGTTTGTTTGTTGGATTGTTGGTTTGTTGGTTTGTTGCCTTGTTGGTTTGTTGGTTTGTTGGCTTGTTGGTTTGTTGGTTTGTTGGCTTGTTCGTTTGTTGGTTTGTTGGTTTGTTGGTTTGTTGGCTTGTTGGTTTGTTGGTTTGTTGGTTTGTTGGTTTGTTGGTTTGTTGGTTTGTTGGTTTGTTGGTTTGTTGGTTTGTTGGTTTGTTGGTTTGTTTGTTTTTTGGCTTGTTGGCTTGTTGGTTTGTTGATTTGTTGGCTTGTTGCTTTGTTGGTTTGTTGGTTTGTTGGTTTGTTGGTTTGTTGGTTTGTTAGTTTGTTGGTTTGTTTGTTTGTTGGTTTGTTGGTTTATTGGTTTGTTGGTTTTTTGGTTTGTTGGCTTGTTGGCTTGTTGGTTTGTTGTTTTGTTGGCTTGTTGGTTTGTTGGTTTGTTGGTTTGTTATTTTGTTGGCTTGTTGGCTTGTTGGTTTGTTGGTTTGTTGGCTTGTCGGTTTGTTGGTTTGTTGGTTTATTGGTTACTTGGTTTGTTGGTTTGTTCGTTTGTTGGTTTGTTGGTTTGTTGGTTTGTTGGTTTGTTGGTTTGTTGGTTTGTTGGTTTGTTGGTATGTTGGTTTGTTGGTTTTTGGTTTATTTTTTTGTTGGTTTGTTGAATTGTTGGTTTGTTGGTTTGTTTGTTTGTTGGTTAGTTGGTTTGTTGGTTTGTTCGTCTGTTGGTTTGTTGGTTTGTTGTTTTGTTGGTTTGTTGGTTTGTTGGTTTGTTGGCTTGTTGGTTTGTTGGTTTGTTGGTTTGTTGGTTTGTTGGTTTGTTGGTTTGTTGGTTTGTTGGTTTGTTGGTTTGTTGGTTTGTTGGTTTTTAGTTTATATTTTTGTTGGTTTGTTGGCTTGTTGGTTTGTTGGATTGTTGGTTTGTTGATTTGTTTGTTTGTTGGTTTGTTGGTTTGTTTGTTTGTTGGATTGTTGGTTTGTTGGTTTGTTGCCTTGTTGGTTTGTTGGTTTGTTGGCTTGTTGGTTTGTTGGTTTGTTGGCTTGTTCGTTTGTTGGTTTGTTGGTTTGTTGGTTTGTTGGCTTGTTGGTTTGTTGGTTTGTTGGTTTGTTGGTTTGTTGGTTTGTTGGTTTGTTGGTTTGTTGGTTTGTTGGTTTGTTGGTTTGTTAGTTTGTTGGTTTGTTTGTTTGTTGGTATGTTGGTTTGTTGGTTTTTGGTTTATTTTTTTGTTGGCTTGTTGGCTTGTTGGTTTGTTGAATTGTTGGTTTGTTGGTTTGTTTGTTTGTTGGTTAGTTGGTTTGTTGGTTTGTTCGTTTGTTGGTTTGTTGGTTTGTTGGTTTGTTGTTTTGTTGGTTTGTTGGTTTGTTGGTTTGTTGGCTTGTTGGTTTGTTGGTTTGTTGGTTTGTTGGTTTGTTAGTTTGTTGGTTTGTTTGTTTGTTGGTTTGTTGGTTTATTGCTTTGTTGGTTTGTTGGTTTTTTGGTTTGTTGGCTTGTTGGCTTGTTGGTTTGTTGGTTTGTTGGTTTGTTATTTTGTTGGCTTGTTGGCTTGTTGGTTTGTTGGTTTGTTGGCTTGTTGGTTTGTTGGTTTGTTGGTTTATTGGTTACTTGGTTTGTTGGTTTGTTCGTTTGTTGGTTTGTTGGTTTGTTGGTTTGTTGGTTTGTTGGTTTGTTGGTTTGTTGGTATGTTGGTTTGTTGGTTTTTGGTTTATTTTTTTGTTGGCTTGTTGGCTTGTTGGTTTGTTGAATTGTTGGTTTGTTGGTTTGTTTGTTTGTTGGTTAGTTGGTTTGTTGGTTTGTTCGTTTGTTGGTTTGTTGGTTTGTTGGTTTGTTGTTTTGTTGGTTTGTTGGTTTGTTGGTTTGTTGGCTTGTTGGTTTGTTGGTTTGTTGGTTTGTTGGCTTGTTGGCTTGTTGGTTTGTTGGTTTGTTGGTTTGTTGGTTTGTTGGTTTGTTGGTTTGTTGGTTTATTGGTTTATTTGTTTATTGGTTTGTTGGTTTGTTGGTTTGTTGGTTTATTGGCTGGTTGGCTTTTTGGTTTGTTGGTTTGTTGGCTTGTTGGTTTGTTGGTTTGTCGGTTTGTTCGTTTGTTGGTTTGTTCGTTTGTTGGATTGTTGGTTTGTTGGTTTGTTGGTTTGTTGGTTTGTTGGATTGTTGGTTTGTTGGTTTGTTGGTTTGTTGGTTTGTTGGTTTGTTGGTTTATTTGTTTATTGGTTTGTTGGTTTGTTGGTTTGTTGGTTTATTGGCTGGTTGGCTTTTTGGTTTGTTGGTTTGTTGGCTTGTTGGTTTGTTGGTTTGTTGGTTTGTTCGTTTGTTGGTTTGTTCGTTTGTTGGTTTGTTGGTTTGTTGGTTTGTTGGGTTTTTGGTTAGTTGGTTTGTTGGTTTGTTGGCTTGTTGGTTTGTTGGTTTGTTGGCTTGTTGGTTTGTTGGTTTGTTGGTTTGTTGGTTCGTTGGTTTGTTGGTTTATTGGTTTGTTGGTTTGTTGGTTTGTTGGTTTTTTGGTTTTTTGGTATGTAGGTTTGTTGGTTTGTTGGTTTGTTGGCTGGTTGGTTTGTTGGTTTGTTGGTTTGTTGGCTTGTTGGTTTTTTGTTTTGTTGGCTTGCTGGCTTGTTGATTTGTTGGTTTATATGATTGTTGGTTTATTGGTTACTTGGTTTGTTGGTTTGTTGGTTTGTTGGTTTGTTGGTTTGTTGGTTTGTTGGTTTGTTGGTTTGTTGGTTTGTTGGTTTGTTGGTTTGTTTGTTTGTTGGTTTGTTGGTTTGTTGGTTTGTTGGTTTGTTGGTTTGTTGATTTGTTGGTTTGTTGGTTTGTTGGTTTGTTGGTTTGTTGGTTTGTTGGTTTGTTGGTTTGTTGGTTTGTTGGTTTGTTGGTTTGTTGGTTTGTTGGTTTGTTGGTTTGTTGGTTTGTTGGTTTGTTGGTTTGTTGGTTTGTTGGTTTGTTGGTTTGTTGGTTTGTTGGTTTGTTGATTTGTTGGTTTGTTGGTTTTTGGTTTATTTTTTTGTTGGTTTGTTGGCTTGTTGGTTTGTTGGATTGTTGGTTTGTTGATTTGGTTGATTGTTGGTTTGTTGGTTTGTTGGGTTTTTGGTTAGTTGGTTTGTTGGTTTGTTGGCTTGTTGGTTTGTTGGTTTGTTGGTTTGTTGGTTTGTTGGTTTGTTGGTTTGTTAGTTTGTTGGTTTGTTTGTTTGTTGCTTTGTTGGTTTATTGGTTTGTTGGTTTGTTTGTTTGTTGGTTTGTTGGTTTGCTGGTTTGTTCTTTTGTAGATTTTTTGGTTTGTTGGCTTGTTTTCTTGCTGGTTTGTTGGTTTGTTGGCTTGTTGGTTTGTTGGTTTGTTGGTTTGTTGTTTTGTTGGTTTGTTGGTTTGTTGGTTTATTTGTTTGTTGGTTTGTGTGTTTGTTGGTTTGTTGCTTTGTTGGTTTGTTGGTTTTTTGGTTTGTTGTCTTGTTCGTTTGTTGGCTTGTTGGTTTGTTGGCTTGTTGGTTTGTTGGTTTGCTGGTTTGTTGGTTTGTTGGTTTATTGGTTTGTTGGTTTGTTGGTTTGTTGGTTTGTTGGTTTGTTGGTTTGTTGGTTTGTTCGTCTGTTCGTTTGTTGGTTTGTTGATTTGTTGGTTTATTTGTTTGTTGGTTTGTTCGTTTGTTCGTTTGTTGGTTTGTTGATTTGTTGGTTCATTTGTTTGTTGGTTTGTTCGTTTGTTGGTTTGTTGATTTGTTGGTTTGTTTGTCTGTTCGTTTGTTGGTTTGTTGGTTTGTTGGTTTGTTAGTTTGTTGGTTTGTTGGCTTTTTGGTTTGTTGGTTTGTTGGTTTGTTGGTTTGTTGGTTTGTTGGTTTCTTGGTTTCTTGGTTTTTTGGTTTGTTGGTTTGTTGGTTTTTTGGTTTTGCTGACTTGTTGTTTTGTTGGTTTTTTGGTTTGTTGGTTTGTTTGTTTGTTGGTTTGTTGGTTTGTCGGTTTGTTGGTCTGTTGGTTTGTTGGTTTGTTGGTTTGTTGGTTTTATATTTTGTTGGTTTGTTCGTTTGTTGGTTTGTTGGTTTGCTGGTTTGTTAGTTTGTTGGTTTATTTGTTTGTTGGGTTGTTGGTTTGTTGGTTTTTTGGTTTGTTGGTTTGTTGGGTTGTTGGTTTGTTGGTTTTTTGGTTTGTTGGTTTGTTGGTTACTTGGTTTGTTGGTTTGTTGGTTTGTTGGTTTGTTGGTTTGTTGGTTTATTTGTTTGTTGGGTTGTTGGTTTGTTGGTTTTTTGGTTTGTTGGTTTGTTGGTTACTTGGTTTGTTGGTTTGCTGGTTTGTTGGTTTAATGGTTTGTTCGTTTGTTGGCTTGTTGGTTTGTTGGCTTGTTGGTTTGTTGGTTTGTTGGTTTGTCGGTTTGTTGGTTTGTTGGCTTGTTGGTTTGTTTGTTTGTTGGTCTGTTGGTTTGTTCGTTTGTTGGTTTGTTTGTATGTTCGTTTGGTGGTTTGTTGGTTACTTGATTTGTTGGTTTGTTTGTTTGTTTGTTTGTTCATTTGTTGGCTTGTTGGTTTGTTGGCTTGTTGGTTTGTGGTTTGTTGGTTTGTTGGTTTGTTGGTTTGTTGGTTTCTTGGGTTGTTGGTTTGTTGGTTTGTTGGTTGGTTGGTTTGTTGGTTTGTTTGTTTGTTGGTTTGTTTGTTTGTTGGTTTGTTGGTTTGTTGGTTTGTTGGTTTGTTGGTTTGTTGGTTTGTTGGTTTGTTGGTTTGTTGGTTTGTTGGTTTGTTGGTTTGTTGGTATGTTGGTTTGTTGGTTTTTGGTTTGTTGGTTTGTTGGCTTGTTGGCTGGTTGGTTTGTTGAATTGTTGGTTTGTTGGTTTGTTTGTTTGTTGGTTAGTTGGTTTGTTGGTTTGTTCGTTTGTTGGTTTGTTGGTTTGTTGGTTTGTTGTTTTGTTGGTTTGTTGGTTTGTTGGTTTGTTGGCTTGTTGGTTTGTTGGTTTGTTGGCTTGTTTGTTTGTTGGTTTGTTGGTTTGTTGGTTTGTTGGTTTGTTGGTTTGTTGGTTTGTTGGTTTGTTGGTTTATTTGTTTATTGGTTTGTTGGTTTGTTGGTTTGTTGGTTTATTGGCTGGTTGGCTTTTTGGTTTGTTGGTTTGTTGGCTTGTTGGTTTGTTGGTTTGTTGGTTTGTTCGTTTGTTGGTTTGTTCGTTTGTTGGTTTGTTGGTTTGTTGGTTTGTTGGTTTGTTGGTTTGTTGGTTTGTTGGTATGTTGGTTTGTTGGTTTTTGGTTTATTTTTTTGTTGGCTTGTTGGCTTGTTGGTTTGTTGAATTGTTGGTTTGTTGGTTTGTTTGTTTGTTGGTTAGTTGGTTTGTTGGTTTGTTCGTTTGCTGGTTTGTTGGTTTGTTGGTTTGTTGTTTTGTTGGTTTGTTGGTTTGTTGGTTTGTTGGCTTGTTGGTTTGTTGGTTTGTTGGTTTGTTGGCTTGTTGGCTTGTTGGTTTGTTGGTTTGTTGGTTTGTTGGTTTGTTGGTTTGTTGGTTTGTTGGTTTATTGGTTTATTTGTTTATTGGTTTGTTGGTTTGTTGGTTTGTTGGTTTATTGGCTGGTTGGCTTTTTGGTTTGTTGGTTTGTTGGCTTGTTGGTTTGTTGGTTTGTCGGTTTGTTCGTTTGTTGGTTTGTTCGTTTGTTGGATTGTTGGTTTGTTGGTTTGTTGGTTTGTTGGTTTGTTGGATTGTTGGTTTGTTGGTTTGTTGGTTTGTTGGTTTGTTGGTTTGTTGGTTTATTTGTTTATTGGTTTGTTGGTTTGTTGGTTTGTTGGTTTATTGGCTGGTTGGCTTTTTGGTTTGTTGGTTTGTTGGCTTGTTGGTTTGTTGGTTTGTTGGTTTGTTCGTTTGTTGGTTTGTTCGTTTGTTGGTTTGTTGGTTTGTTGGTTTGTTGGGTTTTTGGTTAGTTGGTTTGTTGGTTTGTTGGCTTGTTGGTTTGTTGGTTTGTTGGCTTGTTGGTTTGTTGGTTTGTTGGTTTGTTGGTTCGTTGGTTTGTTGGTTTATTGGTTTGTTGGTTTGTTGGTTTGTTGGTTTTTTGGTTTTTTGGTATGTAGGTTTGTTGGTTTGTTGGTTTGTTGGCTGGTTGGTTTGTTGGTTTGTTGGTTTGTTGGCTTGTTGGTTTTTTGTTTTGTTGGCTTGCTGGCTTGTTGATTTGTTGGTTTATATGATTGTTGGTTTATTGGTTACTTGGTTTGTTGGTTTGTTGGTTTGTTGGTTTGTTGGTTTGTTGGTTTGTTGGTTTGTTGGTTTGTTGGTTTGTTGGTTTGTTGGTTTGTTTGTTTGTTGGTTTGTTGGTTTGTTGGTTTGTTGGTTTGTTGGTTTGTTGATTTGTTGGTTTGTTGGTTTGTTGGTTTGTTGGTTTGTTGGTTTGTTGGTTTGTTGGTTTGTTGGTTTGTTGGTTTGTTGGTTTGTTGGTTTGTTGGTTTGTTGGTTTGTTGGTTTGTTGGTTTGTTGGTTTGTTGGTTTGTTGGTTTGTTGGTTTGTTGGTTTGTTGGTTTGTTGATTTGTTGGTTTGTTGGTTTTTGGTTTATTTTTTTGTTGGTTTGTTGGCTTGTTGGTTTGTTGGATTGTTGGTTTGTTGATTTGGTTGATTGTTGGTTTGTTGGTTTGTTGGGTTTTTGGTTAGTTGGTTTGTTGGTTTGTTGGCTTGTTGGTTTGTTGGTTTGTTGGTTTGTTGGTTTGTTGGTTTGTTGGTTTGTTAGTTTGTTGGTTTGTTTGTTTGTTGCTTTGTTGGTTTATTGGTTTGTTGGTTTGTTTGTTTGTTGGTTTGTTGGTTTGCTGGTTTGTTCTTTTGTAGATTTTTTGGTTTGTTGGCTTGTTTTCTTGCTGGTTTGTTGGTTTGTTGGCTTGTTGGTTTGTTGGTTTGTTGGTTTGTTGTTTTGTTGGTTTGTTGGTTTGTTGGTTTATTTGTTTGTTGGTTTGTGTGTTTGTTGGTTTGTTGCTTTGTTGGTTTGTTGGTTTTTTGGTTTGTTGTCTTGTTCGTTTGTTGGCTTGTTGGTTTGTTGGCTTGTTGGTTTGTTGGTTTGCTGGTTTGTTGGTTTGTTGGTTTATTGGTTTGTTGGTTTGTTGGTTTGTTGGTTTGTTGGTTTGTTGGTTTGTTGGTTTGTTCGTCTGTTCGTTTGTTGGTTTGTTGATTTGTTGGTTTATTTGTTTGTTGGTTTGTTCGTTTGTTCGTTTGTTGGTTTGTTGATTTGTTGGTTCATTTGTTTGTTGGTTTGTTCGTTTGTTGGTTTGTTGATTTGTTGGTTTGTTTGTCTGTTCGTTTGTTGGTTTGTTGGTTTGTTGGTTTGTTAGTTTGTTGGTTTGTTGGCTTTTTGGTTTGTTGGTTTGTTGGTTTGTTGGTTTGTTGGTTTGTTGGTTTCTTGGTTTCTTGGTTTTTTGGTTTGTTGGTTTGTTGGTTTTTTGGTTTTGCTGACTTGTTGTTTTGTTGGTTTTTTGGTTTGTTGGTTTGTTTGTTTGTTGGTTTGTTGGTTTGTCGGTTTGTTGGTCTGTTGGTTTGTTGGTTTGTTGGTTTGTTGGTTTTATATTTTGTTGGTTTGTTCGTTTGTTGGTTTGTTGGTTTGCTGGTTTGTTAGTTTGTTGGTTTATTTGTTTGTTGGGTTGTTGGTTTGTTGGTTTTTTGGTTTGTTGGTTTGGTGGGTTGTTGGTTTGTTGGTTTTTTGGTTTGTTGGTTTGTTGGTTACTTGGTTTGTTGGTTTGTTGGTTTGTTGGTTTGTTGGTTTGTTGGTTTATTTGTTTGTTGGGTTGTTGGTTTGTTGGTTTTTTGGTTTGTTGGTTTGTTGGTTACTTGGTTTGTTGGTTTGCTGGTTTGTTGGTTTAATGGTTTGTTCGTTTGTTGGCTTGTTGGTTTGTTGGCTTGTTGGTTTGTTGGTTTGTTGGTTTGTCGGTTTGTTGGTTTGTTGGCTTGTTGGTTTGTTTGTTTGTTGGTCTGTTGGTTTGTTCGTTTGTTGGTTTGTTTGTATGTTCGTTTGGTGGTTTGTTGGTTACTTGATTTGTTGGTTTGTTTGTTTGTTTGTTTGTTCATTTGTTGGCTTGTTGGTTTGTTGGCTTGTTGGTTTGTGGTTTGTTGGTTTGTTGGTTTGTTGGTTTGTTGGTTTCTTGGGTTGTTGGTTTGTTGGTTTGTTGGTTGGTTGGTTTGTTGGTTTGTTTGTTTGTTGGTTTGTTTGTTTGTTGGTTTGTTGGTTTGTTGGTTTGTTGGTTTGTTGGTTTGTTGGTTTGTTGGTTTGTTGGTTTGTTGGTTTGTTGGTTTGTTGGTTTGTTGGTATGTTGGTTTGTTGGTTTTTGGTTTGTTGGTTTGTTGGCTTGTTGGCTGGTTGGTTTGTTGAATTGTTGGTTTGTTGGTTTGTTTGTTTGTTGGTTAGTTGGTTTGTTGGTTTGTTCGTTTGTTGGTTTGTTGGTTTGTTGGTTTGTTGTTTTGTTGGTTTGTTGGTTTGTTGGTTTGTTGGCTTGTTGGTTTGTTGGTTTGTTGGCTTGTTTGTTTGTTGGTTTGTTGGTTTGTTGGTTTGTTGGTTTGTTGGTTTGTTGGTTTGTTGGTTTGTTGGTTTATTTGTTTATTGGTTTGTTGGTTTGTTGGTTTGTTGGTTTATTGGCTGGTTGGCTTTTTGGTTTGTTGGTTTGTTGGCTTGTTGGTTTGTTGGTTTGTTGGTTTGTTCGTTTGTTGGTTTGTTCGTTTGTTGGTTTGTTGATTTGTTGGTTTATTTGTTTGTTGGTTTGTTCGTTTGTTGGTTTGTTGATTTGTTGGTTCATTTGTTTGTTGGTTTGTTCGTTTGTTGGTTTGTTGATTTGTTGGTTTGTTCGTCTGTTCGTTTGTTGGTTTGTTGGTTTGCTGGTTTGTTGGTTTGTTGGTTTGTTGGTTTGTTGGCTTTTTGGTTTGTTGGTTTGTTGGTTTGTTGGTTTGTTGGTTTCTTGGTTTCTTGGTTTTTTGGTTTGTTGGTTTGTTGGTTTTTTGGTTTTGTTGGCTTGTTAGTTTGTTGGTTTTTTGGTTTGTCGGGTTTTTTGGTTTGTTGGTTTGTTTGTTTGTTGGTTTGTTGGTTTGTCGGTTTGTTGGTCTGTTGGTTTGTTGGTTTGTTGGTTTGTTGGTTTGATATTTTGTTGGCTTGTTGGTTTGTTGGTTTGTTGGTTTGTTGGTTTATTGGTTTGTTGGTTTGTTGGTTTATTGGTTTATTGGTTTGTTGGTTTGTTGGCTTCTTGGTTTGTTGGTTTGTTGGCTTGTTGGTTTGTTGGTTTGTTGGTTTGTTGGTTTGTTGGTTTGTTGGTTTGTTGGTTTATTTGTTTATTGGTTTGTTGGTTTGTTGGTTTGTTGGTTTATTGGCTGGTTGGCTTTTTGGTTTGTTGGTTTGTTGGCTTGTTGGTTTGTTGGTTTGTTGGTTTGTTCGTTTGTTGGTTTGTTCGTTTGTTTGTTTGTTGATTTGTTGGTTTATTTGTTTGTTGGTTTGTTCGTTTGTTGGTTTGTTGATTTGTTGGTTCATTTGTTTGTTGGTTTGTTCGTTTGTTGGTTTGTTGATTTGTTGGTTTGTTCGTCTGTTCGTTTGTTGGTTTGTTGGTTTGTTGGTTTGTTATTTTGTTGGTTTGTTGGTTTGTTGGCTTTTTGGTTTGTTGGTTTGTTGGTTTGTTGGTTTGTTGGTTTCTTGGTTTCTTGGTTTTTTAGTTTGTTGGTTTGTTGGTTTTTTGGTTTTGTTTTCTTGTTGGTTTGTTGGTTTTTTGGTTTGTTGGTTTTTTGGTTTGTTGGTTTGTTTGTTTGTTGGTTTGTTGGTTTGTTGGCTTGTTGGTTTGTTGGTTTGTTGGTTTGTTGGTTTGTTGGTTTGTTGGTTTGTTGGCTTGTTGGTTTGTTGGTTTGTTGGTTTGTTGGTTTATTGGTTTGTTGGTTTGTTGGTTTATTGGTTTGTTGGTTTGTTGGTTTGTTGGTTTGTTGGTTTGTTGGTTTGTTGGTTTGTTGGTTTGTTGGTTTGTTGGTTTGTTTGTTTGTTGGTTTCTTGATTTGTTGGTTTGTTGGTATGTTGGTTTGTTGGTTTGGTGGCTTGTTGATTTGTTTGTTTCTTGGCTTGTTGGTTTCTTGGCTTGTTGGTTTGTTGGCTTGTTGGTTTGTTGGTTTGTTGGTTTGTTGGTTTTTTGGTTTGTTGGTTTGTTGGTTTGTTGGTTTTTTGGTTTGTTGGTTTTTTGGTTGGTTGCTTTATTGGTTTTTTGGTTTGTTGGTTTGTTGGTTACTTGGTTTGTTGGTTTGTTGGTTTGTTGGTTTGTTGGTTTATTTGTTTGTTGGGTTGTTGGTTTGTTGGTTTTTTGGTTTGTTGGTTTGTTGGTTTGTTGGTTACTTGGTTTATTGGTTTATTGGTTTGTTGGTTTGTTGGTTTGTTGGTTTGTTCGTTTGTTGGCTTGTTGGTTTGTTGGTTTGTTGGTTTGTCGGTTTGTTGGTTTGTTGGTTTGTTGGTTTGTTTGTTTGTTGGTTTGTTGGTTTGTTCGTTTGTTGGTTTGTTTGTATGTTCGTTTGGTGGTTTGTTGGTTACTTGATTTGTTGGTTTGTTTGTTTGTTCATTTGTTGGCTTGTTGGTTTGTTGGCTTGTTGGTTTGTGGTTTGTTGGTTTGTTGGTTTGTTTGTTTGTTGGTTTCTTCGTTTGTTGGTTTGTTGGTTTGTTGGTTTGTTCGTTTGTTCGTCTGTTCGTTTGTTGGTTTGTTGATTTGTTGGTTTATTTGTTTGTTGGTTTGTTCGTTTGTTGGTTTGTTGATTTGTTGGTTCATTTGTTTGTTGGTTTGTTCGTTTGTTGGTTTGTTGATTTGTTGGTTTGTTCGTCTGTACGTTTGTTGGTTTGTGTGTTTGTTGGTTTGTTGGTTTGTTGGTTTGTTGGTTTGTTGGCTTTTTGGTTTGTTGGTTTGTTGGTTTGTTGGTTTGTTGGTTTGTTGGTTTCTTGGTTTCTTGGTTTTTTGGTTTGTTGGTTTGTTGGTTTTTTGGTTTTGTTGGCTTGTTGGTTTGTTGGTTTTTTGGTTTGTTGGTTTTTTGGTTTGTTGGTTTGTTTGTTTGTTGGTTGGTTGGTTTGTCGGTTTGTTGGTCTGTTGGTTTGTTGGTTTGTTGGTTTGTTGGTTTGATATTTTGTTGGCTTGTTGGTTTGTTGGTTTGTTGGCTTGTTGGTTTGTTGGTTTGTTGGTTTGTTGGTTTGTTGGTTTGTTGGTTTGTTGGCTTGTTGGTTTGTTGGTTTGTTGGTTTGTTGGTTTATTGGTTTGTTGGTTTGTTGGTTTGTTGGTTTATTGGTTTGTTGGTTTGTTGGTTTGTTGGTTTGTTGGTTTGTTGGTTTGTTGGTTTGTTGGTTTGTTGGTTTGTTGGTTTGTTGGTTTGTTGGTTTGTTTGTTTGTTGGTTTCTTGATTTGTTGGTTTGTTGGTATGTTGGTTTGTTGGTTTGTTGGTTTGTTGGTTTGTTGGCTTGTTGGTTTGTTTGTTTCTTGGCTTGTTGGTTTGTTGGCTTGTTGGTTTGTTGGTTTGTTGGTTTGTTGGTTTTTTGGTTTGTTGGTTTGTTGGTTTGTTGGTTTTTTGGTTTGTTGGTTTTTTGGTTGGTTGCTTTGTTGGTTTTTTGGTTTGTTGGTTTGTTGGTTACTTGGTTTGTTGGTTTGTTGGTTTGTTGGTTTGTTGGTTTATTTGTTTGTTGGGTTGTTGGTTTGTTGGTTTTTTGGTTTGTTGGTTTGTTGGTTACTTGATTTGTTAGTTTGTTGGTTTGTTGGTTTGTTGGTTTGTTCGTTTGTTGGCTTGTTGGTTTGTTGGTTTGTTGGTTTGTCGGTTTGTTTGTTTGTTGGTTTGTTGGTTTGTTGGTTTGTTTGTTTGTTGATTTGTTGGTTTGTTCGTTTGTTGGTTTGTTTGTATGTTCGTTTGGTGGTTTGTTGGTTACTTGATTTGTTGGTTTGTTTGTTTGTTCATATGTTGGCTTGTTGGTTTGTTGGCTTGTTGGTTTGTGGTTTGTTGGTTTGTTGGTTTGTTGGTTTGTTGGTTTCTTGGTTTGTTGGTTTGTTGGTTTGTTGGTTTGTTCGTTTTTTCGTCTGTTCGTTTGTTGGTTTGTTGATTCGTTGGTTTATTTGTTTGTTGGTTTGTTCGTTTGTTGGTTTGTTGATTTGTTGGTTCATTTGTTTGTTGGTTTGTTCGTTTGTTGGTTTGTTGATTTGTTGGTTTGTTCGTCTGTACGTTTGTTGGGTTGTTGGTTTGTTGGTTTGTTGGTTTGTTGGTTTGTTGGTTTGTTGGTTTGTTGGTTTGTTGGTTTGTTGGTTTGTTGGCTTTTTGGTTTGTTGGTTTGTTGGTTTGTTGGTTTGTTGGTTTATTGGTTTGTTGGTTTCTTGGTTTTTTTAATTTGTTGGTTTGTTGGTTTTTTGGTTTTGTTGGCTTGTTGGTTTGTTGGTTTTTTGGTTTTTTGGTTTGTTGGTTTTTTGGTTTGTTGGTTTGTTTGTTTGTTGGTTTGTTGGTTTGTCGGTTTGTTGGTCTGTTGGTTTGTTGTTTTGTTGGTTTGTTGGTTTGTTGGTTTATTGGTTACTTGGTTTGTTGGTTTGTTCGTTTGTTGGTTTGTTGGTTTGTTGGTATGTTGGTTTGTTGGTTTTTGGTTTATTTTTTTGTTGGCTTGTTGGCTTGTTGGTTTGTTGGTTTGTCGTTTTGTTGGTTTGTTGGTTTGTTGGTTTGTTGGCTTGTTGGTTTGTTGGTTTGTTGGCTTGTTGGTTTGTTGTTTTGTTGGTTACTTTGTTTGTTGGTTTGTTGTTTTGTTGGCTTGTTGGTTTGTTGGTTTGTTGGTTTGTTGGTTTGTTGGTTTATTGGTTGGTTGGTTTGTTGGTTTGTTAATTTATTGGTTTGTTGGTTTGTTGGTTTGTTGGTTTGTTGGTTTGTTGGTTTGTTGGTTTGTTGGTTTGTTGGTTTGTTGGTTTGTTGGTTTATTTGTTTGTTGGTTTGTTGGTTTGTTGGTTTGTTGGTTTGTTGGTTTGTTTGTTTGTTGGTTTGTTGATTTGTTGGTTTGTTGGTATGTTGGTTTGTTGGTTTGTTGGTTTGTTGGCTTGTTGGTTTGTTTGTTTCTTGGCTTGTTGGTTTCTTGGCTTGTTGGTTTGTTGGTTTGTTGGTTTGTTGGTTTTTTGGTTTGTTGGTTTGTTGGTTTGTTGGTTTTTTGGTTTGTTGGTTTGTTGGTTGGTTGCTTTGTTGGTTTTTTGGTTTGTTGGTTTGTTGGTTACTTGGTTTGTTGGTTTGTTGGTTTGCTGGTTTGTTGGTTTGTTGGTTTATTTGTTGGTTGGGTTGTTGGTTTGTTGGTTTTTTGGTTTGTTGGTTTGTTGGTTACTTGGTTTGTTGGTTTGTTGGTTTGTTGGTTTGTTGGTTTGTTCGTTTGTTGGCTTGTTGGTTTGTTGGCTTGTTGGTTTGTTGGTTTGTTGGTTTGTCGGTTTGTTGGTTTGTTGGCTTGTTGGTTTGTTTGTTTGTTGGTTTGTTGGTTTGTTCGTTTGTTGGTTTGTTTGTATGTTCGTTTGGTGGTTTGTTGGTTAGTTGATTTGTTGGTTTGTTGGTTTGTTTGTTTGTTCATTTGTTGGCTTGTTGGTTTGTTGGCTTGTTGGTTTGTGGTTTGTTGGTTTGTTGGTTTGTTGGTTTGTTGGTTTGTTGGTTTGTTGGTTTGTTGGTTTGTTCGTTTGTTCGTCTGTTCGTTTGTTGGTTTGTTGATTTGTTGGTTTATTTGTGTGTTGGTTTGTTGGTTTGTTCGTTTGTTGGTTTGTTGATTTGTTGGTTCATATGTTTGTTGGTTTGTTCGTTTGTTGGTTTGTTGATTTGTTGGTTTGTTCGTCTGTTCGTTTGTTGCTTTGTTGGTTTGTTGGTTTGTTGGTTTGTTGGTTTGTTGGTTTGTTGGCTTTTTGGTTTGTTGGTTTGTTGGTTTGTTGGTTTGTTGGTTTCTTGGTTTTTTGGTTTGTTGGTTTGTTGGTTTTTTGGTTTTGTTGGCTTGTTGGTTTGTTGGTTTTTTGGTTTGTTGGTTTTTTGGTTTGTTGGTTTGTTTGTTTGTTGGTTTCTTGGTTTCTTGGTTTTTTGGTTTGTTGGTTTGTTGGCTTTTTGGTTTTGTTGGCTTGTTGGTTTGTTGGTTTTTTGGTTTGTTGGTTTTTTGGTTTGTTGGTTTGTTTGTTTGTTGGTTTGTTGATTTGTTGGTTTATTAGTATGTTGGTTTGTTAGTTTGTTGGTTTGTTGGCTTGTTGGTTTGTTTGTTTCTTGGCTTGTTGGTTTGTTGTTTTGTTGGTTTGTTGGTTTGTTGGTTTGTTGGTTTTTTGGTTTGTTGGCTTGTTGGTTTGTTGGTTTTTTGGTTTGTTGGTGTGTTGCTTTGTTGGTTTTTTGGTTTGTTGGTTTGTTGGTTACTTGGTTTGTTGGTTTGTTGGTTTGTTGGTTTGTTGGTTTGTTTGTTTATTTGTTTGTTGGGTTGTTGGTTTGTTGGTTTTTTGGTTTGTTGGTTTGTTGGTTACTTGGTTTGTTGGTTTGTTGGTTTGTTGGTTTGTTGGTTTGTTGGTTTGTTCGTTTGTTCGTTTGTTGGCTTGTTGGTTTATTTGTTTGTTGGTTTGTTGGTTTGTTGGTTTGTTGGTTTGTTGGTTTGTTGGTTTGTTGGTTTGTTGTCTTGTTCGTTTGTTGGCTTGTTGGTTTGTTGGCTTGTTTAATGTTGGTTTGTTGGTTTGTTGGCTTGTTGGTTTGTTGGTTTGTTGGTTTGTTGGTTTCTTGGTTTCTTGGTTTGTTGGTTTGTTGGTTTGTTGGTTTATTTGTTTGTTGGTTTGTTGGTTTGTTGGTTTGTTGGTTTGTGTCTGTTCGTTTGTTGGTTTGTTGATTTGTTGGTTTATTTGTTTGTTGGTTTGTTGGTTTGTTCGTTTGTTGGTTTGTTGATTTGTTGGTTCATTTGTTTGTTGGTTTGTTCGTTTGTCGGTTTGTTGATTTGTTGGTTTGTTCGTCTGTTCGTTTGTTGGTTTGTTGGTTTGTTCGTTTGTTGGTTTGTTTGTATGTTCGTTTGGTGGTTTGTTGGTTACTTGATTTGTTGGTTTGTTGGTTTGTTTGTTTGTTCATTTGTTGGCTTGTTGGTTTGTGGTTTGTTGGTTTGTTGGTTTGTTGGTTTGTTGGTTTGTTGGTTTGTTGGTTTGTTGGTTTGTTGGTTTGTTGGTTTGTTCGTTTGTTCGTGTGTTCGTTTGTTGGTTTGTTGATTTGTTGGTTTATTTGTTTGTTGGTTTGTTGGTTTGTTCGTTTGTTGGTTTGTTGATTTGTTGGTTCATTTGTTTGTTGGTTTGTTCGTTTGTTTGTTAGTTGATTTGTTGGTTTGTTCGTCTGTTCGTTTGTTGGTTTGTTGGTTTGTTGGTTTGTTGGTTTGTTGGTTTGTTGGTTTCTTGGTTTTGGTTTTTTGGTTTGTTGGTTTGTTGGTTTTTTGGTTTTGTTGGCTTGTTGGTTTGTTGGTTTTTTGGTTTGTTGGTTTTTTGGTTTGTTGGTTTGTTTGTTTGTTGGTTTGTTGGTTTGTTGGTTTGTTGGTTTGTTGGTTTCTTGGTTTCTTGGTTTTTTGGTTTGTTGGTTTGTTGGTTTTTTGGTTTTGTTGGCTTGTTGGTTTGTTGGTTTTTTGGTTTGTTGGTTTTTTGGTTTGTTGGTTTGCTTGTTTGTTGGTTTGTTGATTTGTTGGTTTGTTGGTATGTTGGTTTGTTGGTTTGTTGGTTTGTTGGCTTGTTGGTTTGTTTGTTTCTTGACTTGTTGGTTTGTTGGCTTGTTGGTATGTTGGTTTGTTGGTTTGTTGGTTTTTTGGTTTGTTGGTTTGTTGGTTTGTTGGTTTTTTGGTTTGTTGGTTTGTTGGTTGGTTTCTTTGTTGGTTTTTTGGTTTGTTGGTTTGTTGGTTACTTGGTTTGTTGGTTTGTTGGTTTGTTGGTTTGTTGGTTTGTTGGTTTATTTGTTTGTTGGGTTGTTGGTTTGTTGGTTTTTTGGTTTGTTGGTTTGTTGGTTACTTGGTTTGTTGGTTTGTTGGTTTGTTGGTTTGTTGCTTTGTTCGTTTGTTGGTTTGTTGGTTTGTTGGTTTGTTGTCTTGTTCGTTTGTTGGCTTGTTGGTTTGTTGGCTTGTTTAATGTTGGTTTGTTGGTTTGTTGGCTTGTTGGTTTGTTGGTTTGTTGGTTTGTTGGTTTGTTGGTTTGTTGGTTTGTTGGTTTGTTGGTTGGTTGGTTTGTTGGTTTGTTGGTTTGTTGGTTTGTTGGTTTGTTGGTTTATTTGTTTGTTGGTTTGTTGGTTTGTTGGTTTGTTGGTTTGTTGGTTTGTTCGTCTGTTCGTTTGTTGGTTTGTTGATTTGTTGGTTTATTTGTTTGTTGGTTTGTTGGTTTGTTCGTTTGTTGGTTTGTTGATTTGTTGGTTCATTTGTTTGTTGGTTTGTTCGTTTGTTGGTTTGTTGATTTGTTGGTTTGTTCGTCTGTTCGTTTGTTGGTTTGTTGGTTTGTTGGTTTGTTGGTTTGTTGGTTTGTTGGTTTGTTGGTTTGTTGGTTTGTTGGTTTGTTGGTTTGTTGGCTTTTTGGTTTGTTGGTTTGTTGGTTTGTTGGTTTGTTGGTTTCTTGGTTTCTTGGTTTCTTGGTTTTTTGGTTTGTTGGTTTGTTGGTTTGTTGGTTTGTTGGTTTGTTGGTTTGTTGGTTTGTTGGTTTGTTGGTTTGTTTGTTTGTTGGTTTTTGGTTTATTTTTTTGTTGGTTTGTTGGCTTGTTGGTTTGTTGGATTGTTGGTTTGTTGATTTGTTTGTTTGTTGGTTTGTTGGTTTGTTGGTTTGTTCGTTTGTTGGTTTGTTGTTTTGTTGGTTTGTTGGTTTGTTGGTTTGTTGGATTGTTGGTTTGTTGGTTTGTTGCCTTGTTGGTTTGTTGGTTTGTTGGCTTGTTGGTTTGTTGGTTTGTTGGTTTGTTCGTTTGTTGGTTTGTTGGTTTGTTGGTTTGTTGGCTTGTTGGTTTGTTGGTTTGTTGGTTTGTTGGTTTGGTGGTTTGTTGGTTTGTTGGTTTGTTGGTTTGTTGGTTTGTTGGTTTGTTGGTTTGTTTGTTTTTTGGCTTGTTGGCTTGTTGGTTTGTTGATTTGTTGGCTTGTTGCTTTGTTGGTTTGTTGGTTTGTTGGTTTGTTGGTTTGTTGGTTTGTTGGTTTGTTGGTTTGTTGGTTTGTTGGTTTGTTGGTTTGTTAGTTTGTTGGTTTGTTTGTCTGTTGATTTGTTGGTTTATTGGTTTGTTGGTTTGTTGGTTTGCTGGTTTGTTCGTTTGTTGGTTTTTTGGTTTGTTGGCTTGTCGGCTTGTTGGTTTGTTGGTTTGTTATTTTATTTGTTTGTTGGTTTGTTGGTTTGTTATTTTGTTGGCTTGTTGGCTTGTTGGTTTGTTGGTTTGTTGGCTTGTTGGTTTGTTGGTTTGTTGGTTTATTGGTTACTTGGTTTGTTGGTTTGTTCGTTTGTTGGTTTGTTGGTTTGTTGGTTTGTTGGTTTGCTGGTTTGTTGGTTTGTTGGTTTGTTGGTATGTTGGTTTGTTGGTTTTTGGTTTATTTTTTTGTTGGCTTGTTGGCTTGTTGGTTTGTTGAATTGTTGGTTTGTTGGTTTGTTTGTTTGTTGGTTAGTTGGTTTGTTGGTTTGTTCGTTTGTTGGTTTGTTGGTTTGTTGGTTTGTTGTTTTGTTGGTTTGTTGGTTTGTTGGTTTGTTGGCTTGTTGGTTTGTTGGTTTGTTGGCTTGTTGGTTTGTTGGTTTGTTGGTTTGTTGGTTACTTGGTTTGTTGGTTTGTTGGTTTGTTGGCTTGTTGGTTTGTTGGTTTGTTGGATTGTTGGTTTATTGGTTTGTTGGTTTGTTGGTTTATTGGTTTGTTGGTTTGTTGGTTTGTTGGTTTGTTGGTTTGTTGGTTTGTTGGTTTGTTGGTTTGTTGGTTTGCTGGTTTGTTGGTTTATTTGTTTGTTGGTTTGTTGGTTTGTTGGTTTGTTGGTTTGTTGGTTTGTTGGTTTGTTGGTTTGTTTGTTTGTTGGATTGTTGATTTGTTGGTTTGTTGGTATGTTGGTTTGTTGGTTTGTTGGTTTATTGGCTTGTTGGTTTGTTTGTTTCTTGGCTTGTTGGTTTGTTGGCTTGTTGGTTTGTTGGTTTGTTGGTTTGTTGGTTTGTTGGTTTTTTGGTTTGTTGGTTTGATGGTTTGTTGGTTTTTTGGTTTGTTGGTTTGTTGGTTGGTTTCTTTGTTGGTTTTTTGGTTTGTTGGTTTGTTGGTTACTTGGTTTGTTGGTTTGTTGGTTTGTTGGTTTGTTGGTTTGTTGGTTTGTTGGTTTATTTGTTGGTTAGGTTGTTGGTTTGTTGGTTTTTTGGTTTGTTGGTTTGTTGGTTACTTGGTTTGTTGGTTTGTTGGTTTGTTGGTTTGTTGGTTTGTTCGTTTGTTGGCTTGTTGGTTTGTTGGCTTGTTGGTTTGTTGGTTAGTTGGTTTGTCGGTTTGTTGGTTTGTTGGCTTGTTGGTTTGTTTGTTTGTTGGTTTGTTGGTTTGTTCGTTTGTTGGTTTGTTTGTATGTTCGTTTGGTGGTTTGTTGGTTACTTGATTTGTTGGTTTGTTGGTTTGTTTGTTTGTTCATTTGTTGGCTTGTTCGTTTGTTGGCTTGTTGGTTTGTGGTTTTTTGGTTTGTTGGTTTGTTGGTTTGTTGGTTTCTTGGTTTGTTGGTTTGTTGGTTTGTTGGTTTGTTGGTTTGTTGGTTTCTTGGTTTGTTGGTATGTTGCTTTGTTGGTTTTTGTTTTATTTTTTTGTTGGCTTGTTGGCTTGTTGGTTTGTTGAATTGTTGGTTTGTTGGTTTGTTTGTTTGTTGGTTAGTTGGTTTGTTGGTTTGTTCGTTTGTTGGTTTGTTGGTTTGTTGATTTGTTGTTTTGTTGGTTTGTTGGTTTGTTGGTTTGTTGGCTTGTTGGTTTATTTGTTGGTTAGGTTGTTGGTTTGTTGGTTTTTTGGTTTGTTGGTTTGTTGGTTACTTGGTTTGTTGGTTTGTTGGTTTGTTGGTTTGTTGGTTTGTTCGTTTGTTGGCTTGTTGGTTTGTTGGCTTGTTGGTTTGTTGGTTTGTTGGTTTGTCGGTTTGTTGGTTTGTTGGCTTGTTGGTTTGTTTGTTTGTTGGTTTGTTTATTTGTTCGTTTGTTGGTTTGTTTGTATGTTCGTTTGGTGGTTTGTTGGTTACTTGATTTGTTGGTTTGTTGGTTTGTTTGTTTGTTCATTTGTTGGCTTGTTGGTTTGTTGGCTTGTTGGTTTGTGGTTTGTTGGTTTGTTGGTTTGTTGGTTTGTTGGTTTCTTGGTTTGTTGGTTTGTTGGTTTGTTGGCTTGTTGGTTTGTTGGTTTGTTGGTTTGTTGGTTTGTTGGTTTGTTGGTTTGTTGGTTTGTTGGTTTGTTGGTTTGTTGGTTTGTTGGTTTGTTTGTTTTTTGGCTTGTTGGCTTGTTGGTTTGTTGATTTGTTGGCTTGTTGCTTTGTTGGTTTGTTGGTTTGTTGGTTTGTTGGTTTGTTGGTTTGTTGGTTTGTTAGTTTGTTGGTTTGTTTGTCTGTTGGTTTGTTGGTTTATTGGTTTGTTGGTTTGTTGGTTTGCTGGTTTGTTCGTTTGTTGGTTTTTTGGTTTGTTGGCTTGTCGGCTTGTTGGTTTGTTGTTTTGTTGGCTTGTTGGTTTGTTGGTTTGTTGGTTTGTTATTTTGTTGGCTTGTTGGCTTGTTGGTTTGTTGGTTTGTTGGTTTGTTGGCTTGTTGGTTTGTTGGTTTGTTGGTTTATTGGTTACTTGGTTTGTTGGTTTGTTGGTTTGTTGGTTTGTTGGTTTGTTGGTTTGTTGGTTTGTTGGTTTGTTGGTTTGTTGGTTTGTTGGTATGTTGGTTTGTTGGTTTTTGGTTTATTTTTTTGTTGGCTTGTTGGTTTGTTGGTTTGTTGAATTGTTGGTTTTTGGTTTGTTTGTTTGTTGGTAAGTTGGTTTGTTGGTTTGTTCGTTTGTTGGTTTGTTGGTTTGTTGGTTTGTTGTTTTGTTGGTTTGTTGGTTTGTTGGTTTGTTGGCTTGTTGGTTTGTTGGTTTGTTGGCTTGTTGGTTTGTTGGTTTGTTGGTTTGTTGGTTACTTGGTTTGTTGGTTTGTTGGCTTGTTGGTTTGTTGGTTTGTTGGTTTGTTGGTTTATTGGTTTGTTGGCTTGTTGGTTTATTGGTTTGTTGGTTTGTTGGTTTGTTGGTTTGTTGGTTTGTTGGTTTGTTGGTTTGTTGGTTTGTTGGTTTGTTGGTTTGTTGGTTTATTTGTTTGTTGGTTTGTTGGTTTGTTGGTTTGTTGGTTTGTTGGTTTGTTGGTTTGTTGGTTTGTTTGTTTGTTGGATTGTTGATTTGTTGGTTTGTTGGTATGTTGGTTTGTTGGTTTGTTGGTTTGTTGGCTTGTTGGTTTGTTTGTTTCTTGGCTTGTTGGTTTGTTGGCTTGTTGGTTTGTTGGTTTGTTGGTTTGTTGGTTTGTTGGTTTTTTGGTTTGTTGGTTTGATGGTTTCTTGGTTTTTTGGTTTGTTGGTTTGTTGGTTGGTTTCTTTGTTGGTTTTTTGGTTTGTTGGTTTGTTGGTTACTTGGTTTGTTGGTTTGTTGGTTTGTTGGTTTGTTGGTTTTTTGGTTTGTTGGTTTGTTGGTTTGTTGGTTTGTTGGTTTGTTATTTTGTTAGTTTGTTCGTTTGTTGGCTTGTTGGTTTGTTGGCTTGTTGGTTTGTTGGTTTGTTGGTTTGTCGGTTTGTTGGTTTGTCGGTTTGTTGGTTTGTTGGCTTGTTGGTTTGTTTGTTTGTTGGTTTGTTGGGTTGTTCGTTTGTTGGTTTGTTTGTATGTTCGTTTGGTGGTTTGTTGGTTACTTGATTTGTTGGTTTGTTTGTTTGTTCATTTGTTGGCTTGTTGGTTTGATGGCTTGTTGGTTTGTGGTTTGTTGGTTTGTTGGTTTGTTGGTTTGTTGGTTTGTTGGTTTGTTGGTTTGTTGGTTTGTTGGTTTGTTGGTTTGTTGGTTTGTTGGTATGTTGGTTTGTTGGTTTTTGGTTTATTTTTTGTTGGCTTGCTGGCTTGTTGGTTTGTTGAATTGTTGGTTTGTTGGTTTGTTTGTTTGTTGGTTAGTTGGTTTGTTGGTTTAATCGTTTGTTGGTTTGTTGGTTTGTTGGTTTGTTGTTTTGTTGGTTTGTTGGTTTGTTGGTTTGTTGGCTTGTTGGTTTGTTGGTTTGTTGGCTTATTGGTTTGTTGGTTTGTTGGTTTGTTGGTTACTTGGTTTGTTGGTTTGTTGGTTTGTTGGCTTGTTGGTTTGTTGGTTTGTTGGTTTGTTGGTTTGTTGGTTTACTGGTTTGTTGGTTTGTTGGTTTATTGGTTTGTTGGTTTGTTGGTTTGTTGGTTTGTTGGTTTGTTGGTTTGTTGGTTTGTTTGTTTGTTGGATTGTTGATTTGTTGGTTTGTTGGTATGTTGGTTTGTTGGTTTGTTGGTTTGTTGGCTTGTTGGTTTGTTTGTTTCTTGGCTTGTTGGTTTGTTGGCTTGTTGCTTTGTTGGTTTGTTGGTTTGTTGGTTTGTTGGTTTGTTTGTTTCTTGGCTTGTTGGTTTGTTGGCTTGTTGCTTTGTTGGTTTGTTGGTTTGTTGGTTTGTTGGTTTGTTGGTTTGTTGGTTTGTTGGTTTGTTAGTTTGTTGGTTTGTTTGTCTGTTGGTTTGTTGGTTTATTGGTTTGTTGGTTTGTTGGTTTGCTGGTTTGTTCGTTTGTTGGTTTTTTGGTTTGTTGGCTTGTCGGCTTGTTGGTTTGTTGTTTTGTTGGTTTGTTGGTTTGTTGGTTTGTTGGTTTGTTGGTATGTTGGTTTGTTGGTTTTTGGTTTATTTTTTTGTTGGCTTGCTGGCTTGTTGGTTTGTTGAATTGTTGGTTTGTTGGTTTGTTTGTTTGTTGGTTAGTTGGTTTGTTGGTTTAATCGTTTGTTGGTTTGTTGGTTTGTTGGTTTGTTGTTTTGTTGGTTTGTTGGTTTGTTGGTTTGTTGGCTTGTTGGTTTGTTGGTTTGTTGGCTTATTGGTTTGTTGGTTTGTTGGTTTGTTGGTTACTTGGTTTGTTGGTTTGTTGGTTTGTTGGCTTGTTGGTTTGTTGGTTTGTTGGTTTGTTGGTTTACTGGTTTGTTGGTTTGTTGGTTTATTGGTTTGTTGGTTTGTTGGTTTGTTGGTTTGTTGGTTTGTTTGTTTGTTGGTTTGTTTGTTTGTTGGATTGTTGATTTGTTGGTTTGTTGGTATGTTGGTTTGTTGGTTTGTTGGTTTGTTGGCTTGTTGGTTTGTTTGTTTCTTAGCTTGTTGGTTTGTTGGCTTGTTGCTTTGTTGGTTTGTTGGTTTGTTGGTTTGTTGGTTTGTTGGTTTGTTGGTTTGTTGGTTTGTTAGTTTGTTGATTTGTTTGTCTGTTGGTTTGTTGGTTTATTGGTTTGTTGGTTTGTTGGTTTGCTGGTTTGTTCGTTTGTTGGTTTTTTGGTTTGTTGGCTTGTCGGCTTGTTGGTTTGTTGTTTTGTTGGCTTGTTGGTTTGTTGGTTTGTTGGTTTGTTATTTTGTTGGCTTGTTGGCTTGTTGGTTTGTTGGTTTGTTGAATTGTTGGCTTGTTGGTTTGTTGGTTTGTTGGTTTATTGGTTACTTGGTTTGTTGGTTTGTTGGTTTGTTGGTTTGTTGGTTTGTTGGTTTGTTGGTTTGTTGGTTTGTTGGTTTGTTGGTTTGTTGGTATGTTGGTTTGTTGGTTTTTGGTTTATTTTTTTGTTGGCTTGTTGGTTTGTTGGTTTGTTGAATTGTTGGTTTTTGGTTTGTTTGTTTGTTGGTAAGTTGGTTTGTTGGTTTGTTCGTTTGTTGGTTTGTTGGTTTGTTGGTTTGTTGTTTTGTTGGTTTGTTGGTTTGTTGGTTTGTTGGCTTGTTGGTTTGTTGGTTTGTTGGCTTGTTGGTTTGTTGGTTTGTTGGTTTGTTGGTTACTTGGTTTGTTGGTTTGTTGGCTTGTTGGTTTGTTGGTTTGTTGGTTTGTTGGTTTATTGGTTTGTTGGCTTGTTGGTTTATTGGTTTGTTGGTTTGTTGGTTTGTTGGTTTGTTGGTTTGTTGGTTTGTTGGTTTGTTGGTTTGTTGGTTTGTTCGTTTGTTGGTTTATTTGTTTGTTGGTTTGTTGGTTTGTTGGTTTGTTGGTTTGTTGGTTTGTTGGTTTGTTGGTTTGTTTGTTTGTTGGATTGTTGATTTGTTGGTTTGTTGGTATGTTGGTTTGTTGGTTTGTTGGTTTGTTGGCTTGTTGGTTTGTTTGTTTCTTGGCTTGTTGGTTTGTTGGCTTGTTGGTTTGTTGGTTTGTTGGTTTGTTGGTTTGTTGGTTTTTTGGTTTGTTGGTTTGATGGTTTCTTGGTTTTTTGGTTTGTTGGTTTGTTGGTTGGTTTCTTTGTTGGTTTTTTGGTTTGTTGGTTTGTTGGTTACTTGGTTTGTTGGTTTGTTGGTTTGTTGGTTTGTTGGTTTGTTGGTTTATTTGTTGGTTAGGTTGTTGGTTTGTTGGTTTTTTGGTTTGTTGGTTTGTTGGTTTGTTGGTTTGTTGGTTTGTTATTTTGTTAGTTTGTTCGTTTGTTGGCTTGTTGTTTTGTTGGCTTGTTGGTTTGTTGGTTTGTTGGTTTGTCGGTTTGTTGGTTTGTCGGTTTGTTGGTTTGTTGGCTTGTTGGTTTGTTTGTTTGTTGGTTTGTTGGTTTGTTCGTTTGTTGGTTTGTTTGTATGTTCGTTTGGTGGTTTGTTGGTTACTTGATTTGTTGGTTTGTTGGTTTGTTTGTTTGTTCATTTGTTGGCTTGTTGGTTTGATGGCTTGTTGGTTTGTGGTTTGTTGGTTTGTTGGTTTGTTGGTTTGTTGGTTTGTTGGTTTGTTGGTTTGTTGGTTTGTTGGTTTGTTGGTTTGTTGGTTTGTTGGTATGTTGGTTTGTTGGTTTTTGGTTTATTTTTTTGTTGGCTTGCTGGCTTGTTGGTTTGTTGAATTGTTGGTTTGTTGGTTTGTTTGTTTGTTGGTTAGTTGGTTTGTTGGTTTAATCGTTTGTTGGTTTGTTGGTTTGTTGGTTTGTTGTTTTGTTGGTTTGTTGGTTTGTTGGTTTGTTGGCTTGTTGGTTTGTTGGTTTGTTGGCTTATTGGTTTGTTGGTTTGTTGGTTTGTTGGTTACTTGGTTTGTTGGTTTGTTGGTTTGTTGGCTTGTTGGTTTGTTGGTTTGTTGGTTTGTTGGTTTACTGGTTTGTTGGTTTGTTGGTTTATTGGTTTGTTGGTTTGTTGGTTTGTTGGTTTGTTGGTTTGTTGGTTTGTTGGTTTGTTTGTTTGTTGGATTGTTGATTTGTTGGTTTGTTGGTATGTTGGTTTGTTGGTTTGTTGGTTTGTTGGCTTGTTGGTTTGTTTGTTTCTTGGCTTGTTGGTTTGTTGGCTTGTTGGTTTGTTGGTTTGTTGGTTTGTTGGTTTGTTCGTTTGTTGGTTTGTTGATTTGTTGGTTTGTTCGTCTGTTCGTTTGTTGGTTTGTTGGTTTGTTGGTTTGTTGGTTTGTTGGTTTGTTGGTTTGTTGGCTTTTTGGTTTGTTGGTTTGTTGGTTTGTTGGTTTGTTGGTTTGTTGGTTTGTTGGTTTCTTGGTTTCTTGGTTTTTTGGTTTGTTGGTTTGTTGGTTTGTTGGTTTGTTGGTTTGTTGGTTTGTTGGTTTGTTGGTTTGTTGGTTTGTTGGTTATTGGTTTATTTGTTTGTTGGTTTGTTGGCTTGTTGGTTTGTTGGATTGTTGGTTTGTTGATTTGTTTGTTTGTTGGTTTGTTGGTTTGTTCGTTTGTTGGTTTGTTGGTTTGTTGGTTTGTTGTTTTGTTGGTTTGTTGGTTTGTTGGTTTGTTGGATTGTTGGTTTGTTGGTTTGTTGCCTTGTTGGTTTGTTGGTTTGTTGGCTTGTTGGTTTGTTGGTTTGTTGGTTTGTTCGTTTGTTGGTTTGTTGGTTTGTTGGTTTGTTGGCTTGTTGGTTTGTTGGTTTGTTGGTTTGTTGGTTTGTTGGTTTGTTGGTTTGTTGGTTTGTTGGTTTGTTGGTTTGTTGGTTTGTTGGTTTGTTGGTTTGTTGGTTTGTTGGTTTGTTGGTTTGTTGGTTTGTTTGTTTTTTGGCTGGTTGGTTTGTTGGTTTGTTGGTTTGTTGGTTTGTTGGTTTGTTGGTTTGTTGGTTTGTTGGTTTGTTAATTTGTTGGTTTGTTTGTTTGTTGGTTTGTTGGTTTATTGGTTTGGTGGTTTGTTGGTTTGCTGGTTTGTTCGTTTGTTGGTTTTTTGGTTTGTTGGCTTGTTGGCTTGTTGGTTTGTTGTTTTGTTGGCTTGTTGGTTTGTTGGTTTGTTGGTTTGTTATTTTGTTGGCTTGTTGGCTTGTTGGTTTGTTGGTTTGTTGGCTTGTTGGTTTGTTGGTTTGTTGGTTTATTGGTTACTTGGTTTGTTGGTTTGTTCATTTTTTGGTTTGTTGGTTTGATGGTTTCTTGGTTTTTTGGTTTGTTGGTTTGTTGGTTGGTTTCTTTGTTGGTTTTTTGGTTTGTTGGTTTGTTGGTTACTTGGTTTGTTGGTTTGTTGGTTTGTTGGTTTGTTGGTTTGTTGGTTTATTTGTTGGTTAGGTTGTTGGTTTGTTGGTTTTTTGGTTTGTTGGTTTGTTGGTTTGTTGGTTTGTTATTTTGTTAGTTTGTTCGTTTGTTGGCTTGTTGTTTTGTTGGCTTGTTGGTTTGTTGGTTTGTTGGTTTGTCGGTTTGTTGGTTTGTCGGTTTGTTGGTTTGTTGGCTTGTTGGTTTGTTTGTTTGTTGGTTTGTTGGTTTGTTCGTTTGTTGGTTTGTTTGTATGTTCGTTTGGTGGTTTGTTGGTTACTTGATTTGTTGGTTTGTTGGTTTGTTTGTTTGTTCATTTGTTGGCTTGTTGGTTTGATGGCTTGTTGGTTTGTGGTTTGTTGGTTTGTTGGTTTGTTGGTTTGTTGGTTTGTTGGTTTGTTGGTTTGTTGGTTTGTTGGTTTGTTGGTTTGTTGGTTTGTTGGTTTGTTGGTATGTTGATTTGTTGGTTTGTTGGTTTTTGGTTTATTTTTTTGTTGGCTTGCTGGCTTGTTGGTTTGTTGAATTGTTGGTTTGTTGGTTTGTTTGTTTGTTGGTTAGTTGGTTTGTTGGTTTAATCGTTTGTTGGTTTGTTGGTTTGTTGGTTTGTTGTTTTGTTGGTTTGTTGGTTTGTTGGTTTGTTGGCTTGTTGGTTTGTTGGTTTGTTGGCTTATTGGTTTGTTGGTTTGTTGGTTTGTTGGTTACTTGGTTTGTTGGTTTGTTGGTTTGTTGGCTTGTTGGTTTGTTGGTTTGTTGGTTTGTTGGTTTACTGGTTTGTTGGTTTGTTGGTTTATTGGTTTGTTGGTTTGTTGGTTTGTTGGTTTGTTGGTTTGTTGGTTTGTTGGTTTGTTTGTTTGTTGGATTGTTGATTTGTTGGTTTGTTGGTATGTTGGTTTGTTGGTTTGTTGGTTTGTTGGCTTGTTGGTTTGTTTGTTTCTTGGCTTGTTGGTTTGTTGGCTTGTTGGTTTGTTGGTTTGTTGGTTTGTTGGTTTGTTCGTTTGTTGGTTTGTTGATTTGTTGGTTTGTTCGTCTGTTCGTTTGTTGGTTTGTTGGTTTGTTGGTTTGTTGGTTTGTTGGTTTGTTGGTTTGTTGGCTTTTTGGTTTGTTGGTTTGTTGGTTTGTTGGTTTGTTGGTTTGTTGGTTTGTTGGTTTCTTGGTTTCTTGGTTTTTTGGTTTGTTGGTTTGTTGGTTTGTTGGTTTGTTGGTTTGTTGGTTTGTTGGTTTGTTGGTTTGTTGGTTTGTTGGTTATTGGTTTATTTGTTTGTTGGTTTGTTGGCTTGTTGGTTTGTTGGATTGTTGGTTTGTTGATTTGTTTGTTTGTTGGTTTGTTGGTTTGTTCGTTTGTTGGTTTGTTGGTTTGTTGGTTTGTTGTTTTGTTGGTTTGTTGGTTTGTTGGTTTGTTGGATTGTTGGTTTGTTGGTTTGTTGCCTTGTTGGTTTGTTGGTTTGTTGGCTTGTTGGTTTGTTGGTTTGTTGGTTTGTTCGTTTGTTGGTTTGTTGGTTTGTTGGTTTGTTGGCTTGTTGGTTTGTTGGTTTGTTGGTTTGTTGGTTTGTTGGTTTGTTGGTTTGTTGGTTTGTTGGTTTGTTGGTTTGTTGGTTTGTTGGTTTGTTGGTTTGTTGGTTTGTTTGTTTTTTGGCTGGTTGGTTTGTTGGTTTGTTGGTTTGTTGGTTTGTTGGTTTGTTGGTTTGTTGGTTTGTTAATTTGTTGGTTTGTTTGTTTGTTGGTTTGTTGGTTTATTGGTTTGGTGGTTTGTTGGTTTGCTGGTTTGTTCGTTTGTTGGTTTTTTGGTTTGTTGGCTTGTTGGCTTGTTGGTTTGTTGTTTTGTTGGCTTGTTGGTTTGTTGGTTTGTTGGTTTGTTATTTTGTTGGCTTGTTGGCTTGTTGGTTTGTTGGTTTGTTGGCTTGTTGGTTTGTTGGTTTGTTGGTTTATTGGTTACTTGGTTTGTTGGTTTGTTCATTTTTTGGTTTGTTAGTTTGTTGGTTTGTTGGTTTGTTGGTTTGTTGGTTTGTTGGTTTGTTGGTTTGTTGGTTTGTTGGTTTGTTCGTTTGTTGGTTTGTTGGTTTGTTGGTTTGTTGTTTTGTTGGTTTTTTGGTTTGTTGGTTTGTTGGCTTGTTGGTTTGTTGGTTTGTTGGCTTGTTGGTTTGTTGGTTTGTTGGTTTGTTGGTTACTTGGTTTGTTGGTTTGTTGGTTTGTTGGCTTGTTGGTTTGTTGGTTTGTTGGTTTGTTGGTTTGTTGGTTTATTGGTTTGTTGGTTTGTTGGTTTATTTGTTTGTTGGTTTGTTGGTTTGTTGGTTTGTTGGTTTGTTGGTTTGTTGGTTTGTTGGTTTGTTGGTTTGTTGGTTTGTTGGTTTGTTTGTTTGTTGGTTTGTTGGTTTGTTGGTTTGTTGGTTTGTTGGCTTGTTTTTTTGTTTGTTTCTTGGCTTGTTGGTTTGTTGGCTTGTTGGTTTGTTGGTTTGTTGGTTTGTTGGTTTTTTGGTTTGTTGGTTTGTTGGTTTGTTGGTTTTTTGGTTTGTTGGTTTGTTGTTTGGTTTCTTTGTTGGTTTTTTGGTTTGTTGGTTTGTTGGTTACTTGGTTTGTTGGTTTGTTGGTTTGTTGGTTTGTTGGTTTGTTGGTTTATTTGTTGGTTGGGTTGTTGGTTTGTTGGTTTTTTGGTTTGTTGGTTTGTTGGTTACTTGGTTTGTTGGTTTGTTGGTTTGTTGGTTTGTTGGTTTGTTCGTTTGTTGGCTTGTTGGTTTGTTGGCTTGTTGGTTTGTTGGTTTGTCGGTTTGTTGGTTTGTTGGCTTGTTGGTTTGTTTGTTTGTTGGTTTGTTGGTTTGTTCGTTTGTTGGTTTGTTTGTTTGTTCGTTTGGTGGTTTGTTGGTTACTTGATTTGTTGGTTTGTTGGTTTGTTTGTTTGTTCATATGTTGGCTTGTTGGTTTGTTGGCTTGTTGGTTTGTGGTTTGTTGGTTTGTTGGTTTGTTGGTTTGTTGGTTTGTTGGTTTCTTGGTTTGTTGGTTTGTTGGTTTGTTGGTTGGTTGGTTTGTTGGTTTGTTTGTTTGTTGGTTTGTTGGTTAGTTGGTTTGTTGGTTTGTTGGTTTGTTGGTTTGTTGGTTTGTTGGTTTGTTGGTTTGTTGGTTTGTTGGTTTGTTGGTTTGTTGGTTTGTTGGTTTGTTCGTTTGTTGTATTGTTGGTTTGTTGGTTTGCTGGTTTGTTGGTTTGTTGGTTTGTTGGCTTGTTGGTTTGTTGGTTTGTTGGTTTGTTGGTTTGTTGGTTTGTTGGTTTGTTGGTTTGTTGGTTTGTTGGTTTGTTGGTTTGTTCGTTTGTTGGCTTGTTGGTTTGTTGGCTTGTTGGTTTGTTGGTTTGTTGGTTTGTCGGTTTGTTGGTTTGTTGGCTTGTTGGTTTGTTTGTTTGTTGGTTTGTTGGTTTGTTCGTTTGTTGGTTTGTTTGTATGTTCGTTTGGTGGTTTGTTGATTACTTGATTTGTTGGTTTGTTGGTTTGTTTGTTTGTTCATTTGTTGGCTTGTTGGTTTGTTGGCTTGTTGGTTTGTGGTTTGTTGGTTTGTTGGTTTGTTTGTTTGTTGGTTTCTTGGTTTGTTGGTTTGTTGGTTTGTTGGTTGGTTGGTTTGTTGGTTTGTTTGTTTGTTGGTTTGTTTGTTTGTTGGTTTGTTGGTTTATTGGTTTGTTGGTTTGTTGGTTTGTTGGTTTGTTGGTTTGTTGGTTTGTTGGCTTGTTGGTTTGTTCGTTTGTTGTCTTGTTGGTTTGTTGGTTTGCTGGTTTGTTGGTTTTTTGGTTTGTTGGTTTGTTGGCTTGTTGGTTTGTTGGTTTGTTGGTTTGTTGGTTTGTTGGTTTGTTGGTTTGTTGGTTACTTGGTTTGTTGGTTTGTTGGTTTGTTGGCTTGTTGGTTTGTTGGTTTGTTGGTTTGTTGGTTTATTGGTTTGTTGGTTTGTTGGTTTATTGATTTGTTGGTTTGTTGGTTTGTTGGTTTGTTGGTTTGTTGGTTTGTTGGTTTGTTGGTTTGTTGGTTTATTTGTTTGTTGGTTTGTTGGTTTGTTGGCTTGTTGGTTTGTTCGTTTGTTGGTTTGTTGGTTACTTGGTTTGTTGTTGGTTTGTTGGTTTGTTGGCTTGATGCTTTGTTGGTTTGTTGGTTTTTTGGTTTGTTGGTTTGTTGGTTTGTTGGTTTGTTGGTTTGTTGGTTTGTTGGTTTGTTGGTTTGTTGGTTTGTTGGTTTGTTGGTTTGTTAGTTTATTTGTTTGTTGGTTTTTTGGTTTGTTGGTTTGTTGGTTTGTTGGTTTGTTGGTTTGTTGGGTTGTTGGTTTGTTGGTTTGTTGGTTTGTTGGTTTGTTGGTTTGTTGGTATGTTGGTTTGTTGGTTTGTTGGTTTGTTGGTTTGTTGGCTTGTTGGTTCGTTTGTTTCTTGGCTTGTTGACTTGTTGATTTGTTGGTTTGTTTGTTTGTTGGTTTGTTGGTTTGTTGGTTTGTTGGTTTGTTGGTTTGTAGGTTTGTTGGTTAGTTGGTTTGTTGGTTTGTTGGTTTGTTGGTTATTTGGTTTGTTGGTTTGTTGGTTTGCTGGCTTGTTGGTTTGTTGGTTTGTTGGTTTATTGGTTTGTTGGTTTGTTGGTTTATTGGTTTGTTGGTTTGTTGGTTTGTTGGTTTGTTGGTTTGTTGGTTTGTTGGTTTGTTGGTTTGTTGGTTTGTTGGTTTGTTGGTTTGTTGGCTTGTTGGCTTGTTGGTTTGTTGGTTTGTTGGTTTGTTGGTTTGTTGGTTTGTTGGTTTGTTGGTTTGTTGGTTTGTTCGTTTGTTGGCTTGTTGGTTTGTTGGCTTGTTAGTTTGTTGGTTTGTTGGTTTGTCGGTTTGTTGGTTTGTTGGCTTGTTGGTTTGTTTGTTTGTTGGTTTGTTGGTTTGTTCGTTTGTTGGTTTGTTTGTATGTTCGTTTGGTGGTTTGTTGGTTACTTGATTTGTTGGTTTGTTGGTTTGTTTGTTTGTTCATTTGTTGGCTTGTTGGTTTGTTGGCTTGTTGGTTTGTGGTTTGTTGGTTTGTTGGTTTGTTTGTTTGTTGGTTTCTTGGTTTGTTGGTTTGTTGGTTTGTTGGTTGGTTGGTTTGTTGGTTTGTTTGTTTGTTGGTTTGTTTGTTTGTTGGTTTGTTGGTTTGTTGGTTTATTGGTTTGTTGGTTTGTTGGTTTGTTGGTTTGTTGGTTTGTTGGTTTGTTGGTTTGTTGGCTTGTTGGTTTGTTCGTTTGTTGTCTTGTTGGTTTGTTGGTTTGCTGGTTTGTTGGTTTTTTGGTTTGTTGGTTTGTTGGCTTGTTGGTTTGTTGGTTTGTTGGTTTGTTGGTTTGTTGGTTTGTTGGTTTGTTGGTTACTTGGTTTGTTGGTTTGTTGGTTTGTTGGCTTGTTGGTTTGTTGGTTTGTTGGTTTGTTGGTTTATTGGTTTGTTGGTTTGTTGGTTTATTGATTTGTTGGTTTGTTGGTTTGTTGGTTTGTTGGTTTGTTGGTTTGTTGGTTTGTTGGTTTGTTGGTTTATTTGTTTGTTGGTTTGTTGGCTTGTTGGTTTGTTCGTTTGTTGGTTTGTTGGTTACTTGGTTTGTTGTTGGTTTGTTGGTTTGTTGGCTTGATGCTTTGTTAGTTTGTTGGTTTGTTGGTTTGTTGGTTTGTTGGTTTGTTGGTTTGTTGGTTTGTTGGTTTGTTGGTTTGTTGGTTTGTTGGTTTGTTGGTTTGTTGGTTTGTTGGTTTGTTGGTTTGTTGGTTTGTTGGTTTGTTCGTTTGTTGTATTGTTGGTTTGTTGGTTTGCTGGTTTGTTGGTTTGTTGGTTTGTTGGCTTGTTGGTTTGTTGGTTTGTTGGTTTGTTGGTTTGTTGGTTTGTTGGTTTGTTGGTTTGTTGGTTTGTTGGTTTGTTCGTTTGTTGGCTTGTTGGTTTGTTGGCTTGTTGGTTTGTTGGTTTGTTGGTTTGTCGGTTTGTTGGTTTGTTGGCTTGTTGGTTTGTTTGTTTGTTGGTTTGTTGGTTTGTTCGTTTGTTGGTTTGTTTGTATGTTCGTTTGGTGGTTTGTTGATTACTTGATTTGTTGGTTTGTTGGTTTGTTTGTTTGTTCATTTGTTGGCTTGTTGGTTTGTTGGCTTGTTGGTTTGTGGTTTGTTGGTTTGTTGGTTTGTTTGTTTGTTGGTTTCTTGGTTTGTTGGTTTGTTGGTTTGTTGGTTGGTTGGTTTGTTGGTTTGTTTGTTTGTTGGTTTGTTTGTTTGTTGGTTTGTTGGTTTGTTGGTTTATTGGTTTGTTGGTTTGTTGGTTTGTTGGTTTGTTGGTTTGTTGGTTTGTTGGCTTGTTGGTTTGTTCGTTTGTTGTCTTGTTGGTTTGTTGGTTTGCTGGTTTGTTGGTTTTTTGGTTTGTTGGTTTGTTGGCTTGTTGGTTTTTTGGTTTGTTGGTTTGTTGGTTTGTTGGTTTGTTGGTTTGTTGGTTACTTGGTTTGTTGGTTTGTTGGTTTGTTGGCTTGTTGGTTTGTTGGTTTGTTGGTTTGTTGGTTTATTGGTTTGTTGGTTTGTTGGTTTATTGATTTGTTGGTTTGTTGGTTTGTTGGTTTGTTGGTTTGTTGGTTTGTTGGTTTGTTGGTTTGTTGGTTTATTTGTTTGTTGGTTTGTTGGTTTGTTGGCTTGTTGGTTTGTTCGTTTGTTGGTTTGTTGGTTACTTGGTTTGTTGTTGGTTTGTTGGTTTGTTGGCTTGATGCTTTGTTGGTTTGTTGGTTTTTTGGTTTGTTGGTTTGTTGGTTTGTTGGTTTGTTGGTTTGTTGGTTTGTTGGTTTGTTGGTTTGTTGGTTTGTTGGTTTGTTGGTTTGTTAGTTTATTTGTTTGTTGGTTTTTTGGTTTGTTGGTTTGTTGGTTTGTTGGTTTGTTGGTTTGTTGGGTTGTTGGTTTGTTGGTTTGTTGGTTTGTTGGTTTGTTGGTTTGTTGGTATGTTGGTTTGTTGGTTTGTTGGTTTGTTGGTTTGTTGGCTTGTTGGTTCGTTTGTTTCTTGGCTTGTTGACTTGTTGATTTGTTGGTTTGTTTGTTTGTTGGTTTGTTGGTTTGTTGGTTTGTTGGTTTGTTGGTTTGTAGGTTTGTTGGTTAGTTGGTTTGTTGGTTTGTTGGTTTGTTGGTTTGTTGGTTACTTGGTTTGTTGGTTTGTTGGTTTGCTGGCTTGTGGGTTTGTTGGTTTGTTGGTTTATTGGTTTGTTGGTTTGTTGGTTTATTGGTTTGTTGGTTTGTTGGTTTGTTGGTTTGTTGGTTTGTTGGTTTGTTGGTTTGTTGGTTTGTTGGTTTGTTGGCTTGTTGGCTTGTTGGTTTGTTGGTTTGTTGGTTTGTTGGTTTGTTGGTTTGTTGGTTTGTTGGTTTGTTGGTTTGTTCGTTTGTTGGCTTGTTGGTTTGTTGGCTTGTTAGTTTGTTGGTTTGTTGGTTTGTCGGTTTGTTGGTTTGTTGGCTTGTTGGTTTGTTTGTTTGTTGGTTTGTTGGTTTGTTCGTTTGTTGGTTTGTTTGTATGTTCGTTTGGTGGTTTGTTGGTTACTTGATTTGTTGGTTTGTTGGTTTGTTTGTTTGTTCATTTGTTGGCTTGTTGGTTTGTTGGCTTGTTGGTTTGTGGTTTGTTGGTTTGTTGGTTTGTTTGTTTGTTGGTTTCTTGGTTTGTTGGTTTGTTGGTTTGTTGGTTGGTTGGTTTGTTGGTTTGTTTGTTTGTTGGTTTGTTTGTTTGTTGGTTTGTTGGTTTGTTGGTTTATTGGTTTGTTGGTTTGTTGGTTTGTTGGTTTGTTGGTTTGTTGGTTTGTTGGTTTGTTGGCTTGTTGGTTTGTTCGTTTGTTGTCTTGTTGGTTTGTTGGTTTGCTGGTTTGTTGGTTTTTTGGTTTGTTGGTTTGTTGGCTTGTTGGTTTGTTGGTTTGTTGGTTTGTTGGTTTGTTGGTTTATTGATTTGTTGGTTTGTTGGTTTGTTCGTTTGTTGTCTTGTTGGTTTGTTGGTTTGCTGGTTTGTTGGTTTTTTGGTTTGTTGGTTTATTGGTTTGTTGGTTTGTTGGTTTGTTGGTTTGTTGGTTTGTTGGTTTGTTGGTTTGTTGGCTTGTTGGTTTGTTCGTTTGTTGTCTTGTTGGTTTGTTGGTTTGCTGGTTTGTTGGTTTGTTGGCTTGTTGGTTTGTTGGTTTGTTGGTTTGTTGGTTTATTGGTTTGTTGGTTTGTTGGTTTATTGATTTGTTGGTTTGTTGGTTTGTTGGTTTGTTGGTTTGTTGGTTTGTTGGTTTGTTGGTTTGTTGGTTTATTTGTTTGTTGGTTTGTTGGCTTGTTGGTTTGTTCGTTTGTTGGTTTGTTGGTTACTTGGTTTGTTGTTGGTTTGTTGGTTTGTTGGCTTGATGCTTTGTTGGTTTGTTAGTTTGTTGGTTTGTTGGTTTGTTGGTTTGTTGGTTTGTTGGTTTGTTGGTTTGTTGGTTTGTTGGTTTGTTGGTTTGTTGGTTTGTTGGTTTGTTAGTTTATTTGTTTGTTGGTTTTTTGGTTTGTTGGTTTGTTGGTTTGTTGGTTTGTTGGTTTGTTGGGTTGTTGGTTTGTTGGTTTGTTGGTTTGTTGGTTTGTTGGTTTGTTGGTATGTTGGTTTGTTGGTTTGTTGGTTTGTTAGTTTGTTGGCTTGTTGGTTCGTTTGTTTCTTGGCTTGTTGACTTGTTGAATTGTTGGTTTGTTTGTTTGTTGGTTTGTTGGTTTGTTGGTTTGTTGGTTTGTTGGTTTGTTGGTTACTTGGTTTGTTGGTTTGTTGGTTTGCTGGCTTGTTGGTTTGTTGGTTTGTTGGTTTATTGGTTTGTTGGTTTGTTGGTTTATTGGTTTGTTGGTTTGTTGGTTTGTTGGTTGGTTGGTTTGTTGGTTTGTTGGTTTGTTGGTTTGTTGGTTTGTTGGTTTGTTGGTTTGTTGGTTTGTTGGTTTGTTGGTTTGTTGGTTTGTTGGTTTGTTGGTTTGTTGGTTTGTTGGTTTGTTGGTTTGTTGGTTTATTTGTTTGTTGGTTTGTTGGTTTGTTGGTTTGTTGGTTTGTTGGTTTGTTTGTTGGTTGGTTTGTTGATTTGTTGGTTTGTTGGTATGTTGGTTTGTTGGTTTGTTGGTTTGTTGGCTTGTTGGTTTGTTTGTTTCTTGGCTTGTTGGTTTGTTGGCTTGTTGGTTTGTTGGTTTGTTGGTTTGTTGGTTTGTTGGTTTGTTGGTTTGTTGGTTTGTTGGTTTGTTGGTTTGTTGGCTTGTTGGTTTGTTCGTTTGTTGTCTTGTTGGTTTGTTGGTTTGCTGGTTTGTTGGTTTTTTGGTTTGTTGGTTTGTTGGCTTGTTGGTTTGTTGGTTTGTTGGTTTGGTGGTTTGTTGGTTTGTTGGTTTGTTGGTTACTTGGTTTGTTGGTTTGTTGGTTTGTTGGCTTGTTGGTTTGTTGGTTTGTTGGTTTGTTGGTTTATTGGTTTGTTGATTTGTTGGTTTATTGATTTGTTGGTTTGTTGGTTTGTTGGTTTGTTGGTTTGTTGGTTTGTTGGTTTGTTGGTTTGTTGGTTTATTTGTTTGTTGGTTTGTTGGTTTGTTGGCTTGTTGGTTTGTTCGTTTGTTGGTTTGTTGGTTACTTGGTTTGTTGTTGGTTTGTTGGTTTGTTGGCTTGATGCTTTGTTGGTTTGTTGGTTTGTTGGTTTGTTGGTTTGTTGGTTTGTTGGTTTGTTGGTTTGTTGGTTTGTTGGTTTGTTGGTTTGTTGGTTTTTTGGTTTGTTGGTTTGTTGGTTTGTTGGTTTGTTGGTTTATTTGTTTGTTGGTTTTTTGGTTTGTTGGTTTGTTGGTTTGTTGGTTTGTTGGTTTGTTGGGTTGTTGGTTTGTTGGTTTGTTGGTTTGTTGGTTTGTTGGTTTGTTGGTATGTTGGTTTGTTGGTTTGTTGGTTTGTTGGTTTGTTGGCTTGTTGGTTCGTTTGTTTCTTGGCTTGTTGACTTGTTGATTTGTTGGTTTGTTTGTTTGTTGGTTTGTTGGTTTGTTGGTTTGTTGGTTTGTTGGTTTGTAGGTTTGTTGGTTAGTTGGTTTGTTGGTTTGTTGGTTTGTTGGTTTGTTGGTTTGTTGGTTTGTTGGTTTGTTGGTTTGTTGGTTACTTGGTTTGTTGGTTTGTTGGTTTGCTGACTTGTTGGTTTGTTGGTTTGTTGGTTTGTTGGTTTATTGGTTTGTTGGTTTGTTGGTTTATTGGTTTGTTGGTTTGTTGGTTTGTTGGTTTGTTGGTTTGTTGGTTTGTTGGTTTGTTGGTTTGTTGGTTTGTTGGTTTGTTGGTTTGTTGGTTTATTTGTTTGTTGGTTTGTTGGTTTGTTGGTTTGTTGGTTTGTTGGTTTGTTTGTTGGTTGGTTTGTTGATTTGTAGGTTTGTTGGTATGTTGGTTTGTTGGTTTGTTGGTTTGTTGGCTTGTTGGTTTGTTTGTTTCTTGGCTTGTTGGCTTGTTGGCTTGTTGGTTTGTTGGTTTGTTGGTTTGTTGGTTTTTTGGTTTGTTGGTTTGTTGGTTTGTTGGTTTTTTGGTTTGTTGGTTTGTTGGTTGGTTGCTTTGTTGGTTTTTTGGTTTGTTGGTTTGTTGGTTACTTGGTTTGATGGTTTGTTGGTTTGTTGGTTTGTTGGTTTATTTGTTTGTTGGGTTGTTGGTTTGTTGGTTTTTTGGTTTGTTGGTTTGTTGGTTACTTGGTTTGTTGGTTTGTTGGTTTGTTGGTTTGTTGGTTTGTTGGTTTGTTGGTTTGTTCGTTTGTTGGCTTGTTGGTTTGTTGGCTTATTGATTTGTTGGTTTGTTCGTTTGTTGGTTTGTTGGTTTGTTGGTTTGTTGGTTTGTAGGTTTGTTGGTTAGTTGGTTTGTTGGTTTGTTGGTTTGTTGGCTTGTTGGTTTGTTGGTTTTTTGGTTTGTTGGTTACTTGGTTTGTTGGTTTGTTGGTTTGTTGGCTTGTTGGTTTGTTGGTTTGTTGGTTTGTTGGTTTATTGGTTTGTTAGTTTGTTGGTTTATTTGTTTGTTGGTTTGTTGGTTTGTTGGTTTGTTGGTTTGTTGGTTTGTTGGTTTGTTGGTTTATTTGTTGGTTGGGTTGTTGGTTTGTTGGTTTTTTGGTTTGTTGGTTTGTTGGTTACTTGGTTTGTTGGTTTGTTGGTTTGTTGGTTTGTTGGTTTGTTCGTTTGTTGGGTTGTTGGTTTGTTGGCTTGTTGGTTTGTTGGTTTGTCGGTTTGTTGGTTTGTTGGCTTGTTGGTTTGTTTGTTTGTTGGTTTGTTGGTTTGTTCGTTTGTTGGTTTGTTTGTTTGTTCGTTTGGTGGTTTGTTGGTTACTTGATTTGTTGGTTTGTTGGTTTGTTTGTTTGTTCATATGTTGGCTTGTTGGTTTGTTGGCTTGTTGGTTTGTGGTTTGTTGGTTTGTTGGTTTGTTGGTTTGTTTGTTTGTTGGTTTCTTGGTTTGTTGGTTTGTTGGTTTGTTGGTTGGTTGGTTTGTTGGTTTGTTTGTTTGTTGGTTTGTTGGTTAGTTGGTTTGTTGGTTTGTTGGTTTGTTGGTTTTTTGGTTTGTTGGTTTGTTGGTTTGTTGGTTTGTTGGTTTGTTGGTTTGTTGGTTTGTTGGTTTGTTCGTTTGTTGTATTGTTGGTTTGTTGGTTTGCTGGTTTGTTGGTTTGTTGGTTTGTTGGCTTGTTGGTTTGTTGGTTTGTTGGTTTGTTGGTTTGTTGGTTTGTTGGTTTGTTGGTTTGTTGGTTTGTTCGTTTGTTGGCTTGTTGGTTTGTTGGCTTGTTGGTTTGTTGGTTTGTTGGTTTGTCGGTTTGTTGGTTTGTTGGCTTGTTGGTTTGTTTGTTTGTTGGTTTGTTGGTTTGTTCGTTTGTTGGTTTGTTTGTATGTTCGTTTGGTGGTTTGTTGGTTACTTGATTTGTTGGTTTGTTGGTTTGTTTGTTTGTTCATTTGTTGGCTTGTTGGTTTGTTGGCTTGTTGGTTAGTGGTTTGTTGGTTTGTTGGTTTGTTTGTTTGTTGGTTTCTTGGTTTGTTGGTTTGTTGGTTTGTTGGTTGGTTGGTTTGTTGGTTTGTTTGTTTGTTGGTTTGTTTGTTTGTTGGTTTGTTGGTTTGTTGGTTTATTGGTTTGTTGGTTTGTTGGTTTGTTGGTTTGTTGGTTTGTTGGTTTGTTGGTTTGTTGGCTTGTTGGTTTGTTCGTTTGTTGTCTTGTTGGTTTGTTGGTTTGCTGGTTTGTTGGTTTGTTGGTTTGTTGGTTTGTTGGTTTGTTGGTTTGTTGGTTTGTTGGTTACTTGGTTTGTTTGTTTGTTGGTTTGTTGGCTTGTTGGTTTGTTGGTTTGTTGGTTTGTTGGTTTATTGGTTTGTTGGTTTGTTGGTTTATTGATTTGTTGGTTTGTTGGTTTGTTGGTTTGTTGGTTTGTTGGTTTGTTGGTTTGTTGGTTTGTTGGTTTATTTGTTTGTTGGTTTGTTGGTTTGTTGGCTTGTTGGTTTGTTCGTTTGTTGGTTTGTTGGTTACTTGGTTTGTTGTTGGTTTGTTGGTTTGTTGGCTTGATGCTTTGTTGGTTTGTTGGTTTGTTGGTTTGTTGGTTTGTTGGTTTGTTGGTTTGTTGGTTTGTTGGTTTGTTGGTTTGTTGGTTTGTTGGTTTGTTGGTTTGTTGGTTTGTTAGTTTATTTGTTTGTTGGTTTTTTGGTTTGTTGGTTTGTTGGTTTGTTGGTTTGTTGGTTTGTTGGTTTGTTGGTTTGTTGGTTTGTTGGTTTGTTGGTTTGTTGGTTTGTTGGTATGTTGGTTTGTTGGTTTGTTGGTTTGTTGGTTTGTTGGCTTGTTGGTTCGTTTGTTTCTTGGCTTGTTGACTTGTTGATTTGTTGGTTTGTTTGTTTGTTGGTTTGTTGGTTTGTTGGTTTGTTGGTTTGTTGGTTTGTAGGTTTGTTGGTTAGTTGGTTTGTTGGTTTGTTGGTTTGTTGGTTTGTTGGTTACTTGGTTTGTTGGTTTGTTGGTTTGCTGGCTTGTTGGTTTGTTGGTTTGTTGGTTTATTGGTTTGTTGGTTTGTTGGTTTATTGGTTTGTTGGTTTGTTGGTTTGTTGGTTTGTTGGTTTGTTGGTTTGTTGGTTTGTTGGTTTGTTGGTTTATTTGTTTGTTGGTTTGTTGGTTTGTTGGTTTGTTGGTTTGTTGGTTTGTTTGTTGGTTGGTTTGTTGATTTGTTGGTTTGTTGGTATGTTGGTTTGTTGGTTTGTTGGTTTGTTGGCTTGTTGGTTTGTTTGTTTCTTGGCTTGTTGGTTTGTTGGCTTGTTGGTTTGTTGGTTTGTTGGTTTGTTGGTTTGTTGGTTTGTTGGTTTGTTGGTTTTTTGGTTTGTTGGTTTGTTGGTTTGTTGGCTTGTTGGTTTGTTCGTTTGTTGTCTTGTTGGTTTGTTGGTTTGCTGGTTTGTTGGTTTTTTGGTTTGTTGGTTTGTTGGCTTGTTGGTTTGTTGGTTTGTTGGTTTGTTGGTTTGTTGGTTTGTTGGTTTGTTGGTTACTTGGTTTGTTGGTTTGTTGGTTTGTTGGCTTGTTGGTTTGTTGGTTTGTTGGTTTGTTGGTTTATTGGTTTGTTGGTTTGTTGGTTTATTGAGTTTTTGTTGGTTTGTTGGTTTGTTGGTTTGTTGGTTTGTTGGTTTGTTGGTTTGTTGGTTTGTTGGTTTGTTGGTTTGTTGGTTTGTTGGTTTGTTGGTTTGTTGGTTTGTTGGTTTATTTGTTTGTTGGTTTTTTGGTTTGTTGGTTTGTTGGTTTGTTGGTTTGTTGGTTTGTTGGGTTGTTGGTTTGTTGGTTTGTTGGTTTGTTGGTTTGTTGGTTTGTTGGTATGTTGGTTTGTTGGTTTGTTGGTTTGTTGGTTTGTTGGCTTGTTGGTTCGTTTGTTTCTTGGCTTGTTGACTTGTTGATTTGTTGGTTTGTTTGTTTGTTGGTTTGTTGGTTTGTTGGTTTGTTGGTTTGTTGGTTTGTAGGTTTGTTGGTTAGTTGGTTTGTTGGTTTGTTGGTTTGTTGGTTTGTTGGTTTTTTGGTTTGTTGGTTTGTTGGTTTGTTGGTTACTTGGTTTGTTGGTTTGTTGGTTTGTTGGCTTGTTGGTTTGTTGGTTTGTTGGTTTGTTGGTTTATTGGTTTGTTGGTTTGTTGGTTTATTGATTTGTTGGTTTGTTGGTTTGTTGGTTTGTTGGTTTGTTGGTTTGTTGGTTTATTTGTTTGTTGGTTTGTTGGTTTGTTGGCTTGTTGGTTTGTTCGTTTGTTGGTTTGTTGGTTACTTGGTTTGTTGTTGGTTTGTTGGTTTGTTGGCTTGATGCTTTGTTGGTTTGTTGGTTTGTTGGTTTGTTGGTTTGTTGGTTTGTTGGTTTGTTGGTTTGTTGGTTTGTTGGTTTGTTGGTTTGTTGGTTTGTTAGTTTATTTGTTTGTTGGTTTTTTGGTTTGTTGGTTTGTTGGTTTGTTGGTTTGTTGGTTTGTTGGGTTGTTGGTTTGTTGGTTTGTTGGTTTGTTGGTTTGTTGGTTTGTTGGTATGTTGGTTTGTTGGTTTGTTGGTTTGTTGGTTTGTTGGCTTGTTGGTTCGTTTGTTTCTTGGCTTGTTGACTTGTTGATTTGTTGGTTTGTTTGTTTGTTGGTTTGTTGGTTTGTTGGTTTGTTGGTTTGTTGGTTTGTAGGTTTGTTGGTTAGTTGGTTTGTTGGTTTGTTGGTTTGTTGGTTTGTTGGTTACTTGGTTTGTTGGTTTGTTGGTTTGCTGGCTTGTTGGTTTGTTGGTTTGTTGGTTTATTGGTTTGTTGGTTTGTTGGTTTATTGGTTTGTTGGTTTGTTGGTTTGTTTGTTTGTTGGTTTGTTGGTTTGTTGGTTTGTTGGTTTGTTGGTTTGTTGGTTTGTTGGTTTGTTGGTTTATTTGTTTGTTGGTTTGTTGGTTTGTTGGTTTGTTGGTTTGTTGGTTTGTTGGTTTGTTGGTTTGTTTGTTGGTTGGTTTGTTGATTTGTTGGTTTGTTGGTATGTTGGTTTGTTGGTTTGTTGGTTTGTTGGCTTGTTGGTTTGTTTGTTTCTTGGCTTGTTGGTTTGTTGGCTTGTTGGTTTGTTGGTTTGTTGGTTTGTTGGTTTGTTGGTTTGTTGGTTTGTTGATTTGTTGGTTTGTTGGTTTGTTGGCTTGTTGGTTTGTTCGTTTGTTGTCTTGTTGGTTTGTTGGTTTGCTGGTTTGTTGGTTTGTTGGTTTGTTGGTTTGTTGGTTTGTTGGTTACTTTACTTGGTTTGTTGGTTTGTTGGTTTGTTGGCTTGTTGGTTTGTTGGTTTGTTGGTTTGTTGGTTTATTGGTTTGTTGGTTTGTTGGTTTATTGATTTGTTGGTTTGTTGGTTTGTTGGTTTGTTGGTTTGTTGGTTTGTTGGTTTGTTGGTTTGTTGGTTTATTTGTTTGTTGGTTTGTTGGTTTGTTGGCTTGTTGGTTTGTTCGTTTGTTGGTTTGTTGGTTACTTGGTTTGTTGTTGGTTTGTTGGTTTGTTGGCTTGATGCTTTGTTGGTTTGTTGGTTTGTTGGTTTGTTGGTTTGTTGGTTTGTTGGTTTGTTGGTTTGTTGGTTTGTTGGTTTGTTGGTTTGTTGGTTTATTTGTTTGTTGGTTTTTTGGTTTGTTGGTTTGTTGGTTTGTTGGTTTGTTGGTTTGTTGGGTTGTTGGTTTGTTGGTTTGTTGGTTTGTTGGTTTGTTGGTTTGTTGGTATGTTGGTTTGTTGGTTTGTTGGTTTGTTGGTTTGTTGGCTTGTTGGTTCGTTTGTTTCTTGGCTTGTTGACTTGTTGATTTGTTGGTTTGTTTGTTTGTTTGTTGGTTTGTTGGTTTGTTGGTTTGTTGGTTTGTTGGTTTGTAGGTTTGTTGGTTAGTTGGTTTGTTGGTTTGTTGGTTTGTTGGTTTGTTGGTTTGTTGGTTTGTTGGTTTGTTGGTTTGTTGGTTACTTGGTTTGTTGGTTTGTTGGTTTGCTGACTTGTTGGTTTGTTGGTTTGTTGGTTTATTGGTTTGTTGGTTTGTTGGTTTATTGGTTTGTTGGTTTGTTGGTTTGTTGGTTTGTTGGTTTGTTGGTTTGTTGGTTTGTTGGTTTGTTGGTTTGTTGGTTTGTTGGTTTGTTGGTTTATTTGTTTGTTGGTTTGTTGGTTTGTTGGTTTGTTGGTTTGTTGGTTTGTTGGTTTGTTTGTTGGTTGGTTTGTTGATTTGTTGGTTTGTTGGTATGTTGGTTTGTTGGTTTGTTGGTTTGTTGGCTTGTTGGTTTGTTTGTTTCTTGGCTTGTTGGTTTGTTGGCTTGTTGGTTTGTTGGTTTGTTGGTTTGTTGGTTTTTTGGTTTGTTGGTTTGTTGGTTTGTTGGTTTTTTGGTTTGTTGGTTTGTTGGTTGGTTGCTTTGTTGGTTTTTTGGTTTGTTGGTTTGTTGGTTACTTGGTTTGTTGGTTTGTTGGTTTGTTGGTTTGTTGGTTTATTTGTTTGTTGGGTTGTTGGTTTGTTGGTTTTTTGGTTTGTTGGTTTGTTGGTTACTTGGTTTGTTGGTTTGTTGGTTTGTTGGTTTGTTGGTTTGTTGGTTTGTTCGTTTGTTGGCTTGTTGGTTTGTTGGCTTATTGATTTGTTGGTTTGTTCGTTTGTTGGTTTGTTGGTTTGTTGGTTTGTTGGTTTGTAGGTTTGTTGGTTAGTTGGTTTGTTGGTTTGTTGGTTTGTTGGCTTGTTGGTTTGTTGGTTTGTTGGTTTGTTGGTTACTTGGTTTGTTGGTTTGTTGGTTTGTTGGCTTGTTGGTTTGTTGGTTTGTTGGTTTGTTGGTTTATTGGTTTGTTAGTTTGTTGGTTTATTTGTTTGTTGGTTTGTTGATTTGTTGGTTTGTTGGTTTGTTGGTTTGTTGGTTTGTTGGCTTGTTGGTTTGTGGTTTGTTGGTTTGTTGGTTTGTTGGTTTGTTGGTTTCTTGGTTTGTTGGTTTGTTGGTTTGTTGGTTGGTTGGTTTGTTGGTTTGTTTGTTTGTTGGTTTGTTTGTTTGTTGGTTTATTGGTTTGTTGGTTTGTTGGTTTGTTGGTTTGTTGGTTTGTTGGTATGTTAGTTTGTTGGTTTGTTGGCTTGTTGGTTTGTTCGTTTGTTGTCTTGTTGGTTTGTTGTTTTGCTGGTTTGTTGGTTTCTTGGTTTGTTGGTTTGTTGGTTTGTTGGTTTCTTGGTTTGTTGGTTTGTTGGTTTGTTGGTTTGTTGGTTAGTTGGTTTGTTGGTTTGTTGGTTACTTGGTTTGTTGGTTTGTTGGTTTGTTGGCTTGTTGGTTTGTTGGTTTGTTGGTTTGTTGGTTTGTTGGTTTGTTGGTTTGTTGGTTTATTGGTTTGTTGGTTTGTTGGTTTATTTATTTGTTGGTTTTTTGGTTTTTTGGTTTGTTGGTTTGTTGGTTTGTTGGTTTGTTGGTTTGTTGGTTTGTTGGTTTGTTGGTTTGTTGGTTTGTTGGTTTGTTGGTTTATTTGTTTGTTGGTTTGTTGGTTTGTTGGTTTGTTGGTTTGTTAGTTTGTTGGTTTGTTTGTTTGTTGGTTTGTTGGTTTGTTGGTTTGTTGGTATGTTGGTTTGTTGGTTTGTTGGTTTGTTGGCTTGTTGGTTTGTTTGTTTCTTGGCTTGTTGGTTTGTTGGCTTGTTGGTTTGTTCGTTTGTTTGTTTGTTGGTTACTTGGTTTGTTGTTGGTATGTTGGTTTGTTGGTTTGCTATTTTGTTGGCTTGTTGGCTTGTTGGTTTGTTGGTTTGTTGGCTTGTTGGTTTGTTGGTTTGTTGGTTTATTGGTTACTTGGTTACTTGGTTTGTTGGTTTGTTCATTTGTTGGTTTGTTAGTTTGTTGGTTTGTTGGTTTGTTGGTTTGTTGGTTTGTTGGTTTGTTGGTTTGTTGGTTTGTTGGTTTGTTGGTTTGTTGGTTTGTTGGTTTGTTGTTTTGTTGGTTTTTTGGTTTGTTGGTTACTTGGTTTTTTGGTTTGTTGGTTTGTTGGCTTGTTGGTTTGTTGGTTTGTTGGTTTGTTGGTTTATTGGTTTGTTGGTTTGTTGGTTTATTTGTTTGTTGGTTTGTTGGTTTGTTGGTTTGTTGGTTTGTTGGTTTGTTGGTTTGTTGATTTGTTGGTTTGTTGGTTTGTTGGTTTGTTTGTTTGTTGGTTTGTTAGTTTGTTGGTTTGTTGGTTTGTTGGCTTGTTGGTTTGTTGGTTTCTTGGCTTGTTGGTTTGTTGGCTTGTTGGTTTGTTGGTTTGTTGGTTTGTTGGTTTTTTGGTTTGTTGGTTTGTTGGTTTGTTGGTTTTTTGGTTTGTTGGTTTGTTGGTTGGTTTCTTTGTTGGTTTTTTGGTTTGTTGGTTTGTTGGTTACTTGGTTTGTTGGTTTGTTGGTTTGTTGGTTTGTTGGTTTGTTGGTTTATTTGTTGGTTGGGTTGTTGGTTTGTTGGTTTTTTGGTTTGTTGGTTTGTTGGTTACTTGGTTTGTTGGTTTGTTGGTTTGTTGGTTTGTTGGTTTGTTCGTTTGTTGGCTTGTTGGTTTGTTGGCTTGTTGGTTTGTTGGTTTGTCGGTTTGTTGGTTTGTTGGCTTGTTGGTTTGTTTGTTTGTTGGTTTGTTGGTTTGTTCGTTTGTTGGTTTGTTTGTTTGTTCGTTTGCTGGTTTGTTGGTTACTTGATTTGTTGGTTTGTTGGTTTGTTTGTTTGTTCATATGTTGGCTTGTTGGTTTGTTGGCTTGTTTGTTTGTGGTTTGTTGGTTTGTTGGTTTGTTGGTTTGTTGGTTTGTTGGTTTGTTGGTTTGTTGGTTTGTTCGTTTGTTGTATTGTTGGTTTGTTGGTTTGCTGGTTTGTTGGTTTGTTGGTTTGTTGGCTTGTTGGTTTGTTGGTTTGTTGGTTTGTTGTTTTGTTGGTTTTTTGGTTTGTTGGTTACTTGGTTTGTTCGTTTGTTGTCTTGTTGGTTTGTTGACTTGTTGGTTTGTTGGTTTGTTGGTTTGTCGGTTTGTTGGTTTGTTGGCTTGTTGGTTTGCTTGTTTGTTGGTTTGTTGGTTTGTTCGTTTGTTGGTTTGTTTGTATGTTCGTTTGGGGGTTTGTTGGTTACTTGATTTGTTGGTTTGTTGGTTTGTATGTTTGTTCATTTGTTGGCTTGTTGGTTTGTTGGCTTGTTGGTTTGTGGTTTGTTGGTTTGTTGGTTTGTTGGTTTGTTGGTTTCTTGGTTTGTTGGTTTGTTGGTTTGTTGGTTGGTTGGTTTGTTGGTTTGTTTGTTTGTTGGTTTGTTTGTTTGTTTGTTTGTTGGTTTGTTGGTTTGTTGGTTTGTTGGTTTGTTGGTTTGTTGGTTTGTTGGTTTGTTGGTTTGTTGGTTTGTTGTCTTGTTGGTTTGTTGGTTTGCTGGTTTGTTGGTTTCTTGGTTTGTTGGTTTGTTGGTTTGTTGGTTTCTTGGTTTGTTGGTTTGTTGGTTTGTTGGTTTGTTGGTTTGTTGGTTTGTTGGTTTGTTGGTTTGTTGGTTACTTGGTTTGTTGGTTTGTTGGTTTGTTGGCTTGTTGGTTTGTTGGTTTGTTGGTTTGTTGGTTTGTTGGTTTGTTGGTTTGTTGGTTTATTGGTTTGTTGGTTTGTTGGTTTATTTATTTGTTGGTTTTTTGGTTTTTTGGTTTGTTGGTTTGTTGGTTTGTTGGTTTGTTGGTTTGTTGGTTTGTTGGTTTGTTGGTTTGTTGGTTTGTTGGTTTGTTGGTTTGTTGGTTTATTTGTTTGTTGGTTTGTTGGTTTGTTGGTTTGTTGGTTTGTTAGTTTGTTGGTTTGTTTGTTTGTTGGTTTGTTGGTTTGTTGGTTTGTTGGTATGTTGGTTTGTTGGTTTGTTGGTTTGTTGGCTTGTTGGTTTGTTTGTTTCTTGGCTTGTTGGTTTGTTGGCTTGTTGGTTTGTTCGTTTGTTTGTTTGTTGGTTACTTGGTTTGTTGTTGGTATGTTGGTTTGTTGGTTTGTTATTTTGTTGGCTTGTTGGCTTGTTGGTTTGTTGGCTTGTTGGCTTGTTGGTTTGTTGGTTTGTTGGTTTATTGGTTACTTGGTTTGTTGGTTTGTTCATTTGTTGGTTTGTTAGTTTGTTGGTTTGTTGGTTTGTTGGTTTGTTGGTTTGTTGGTTTGTTGGTTTGTTGGTTTGTTGGTTTGTTGGTTTGTTCGTTTGTTGGTTTGTTGGTTTGTTGGTTTGTTGTTTTGTTGGTTTTTTGGTTTGTTGGTTACTTGGTTTGTTGGTTTGTTGGTTTGTTGGCTTGTTGGTTTGTTGGTTTGTTGGTTTGTTGGTTTATTGGTTTGTTGGTTTGTTGGTTTATTTGTTTGTTGGTTTGTTGGTTTGTTGGTTTGTTGGTTTGTTGGTTTGTTGGTTTGTTGATTTGTTGGTTTGTTGGTTTGTTGGTTTGTTTGTTTGTTGGTTTGTTAGTTTGTTGGTTTGTTGGTTTGTTGGCTTGTTGGTTTGTTGGTTTCTTGGCTTGTTGGTTTGTTGGCTTGTTGGTTTGTTGGTTTGTTGGTTTGTTGGTTTTTTGGTTTGTTGGTTTGTTGGTTTGTTGGTTTTTTGGTTTGTTGGTTTGTTGGTTGGTTTCTTTGTTGGTTTTTTGGTTTGTTGGTTTGTTGGTTACTTGGTTTGTTGGTTTGTTGGTTTGTTGGTTTGTTGGTTTGTTGGTTTATTTGTTGGTTGGGTTGTTGGTTTGTTGGTTTTTTGGTTTGTTGGTTTGTTGGTTACTTGGTTTGTTGGTTTGTTGGTTTGTTGGTTTGTTGGTTTGTTTGTTTGTTGGCTTGTTGGTTTGTTGGCTTGTTGGTTTGTTGGTTTGTCGGTTTGTTGGTTTGTTGGCTTGTTGGTTTGTTTGTTTGTTGGTTTGTTGGTTTGTTCGTTTGTTGGTCTGTTTGTTTGTTCGTTTGGTGGTTTGTTGGTTACTTGATATGTTGGTTTGTTGGTTTGTTTGTTTGTTCATATGTTGGCTTGTTGGTTTGTTGGCTTGTTGGTTTGTGGTTTGTTGGTTTGTTGGTTTGTTGGTTTGTTGGTTTGTGGGTTTCTTGGTTTGTTGGTTTGTTGGTTTGTTGGTTGGTTGGTTTGTTGGTTTGTTTGTTTGTTGGTTTGTTGGTTAGTTGGTTTGTTGGTTTGTTGGTTTGTTGGTTTGTTGGTTTGTTGGTTTGTTGGTTTGTTGGTTTGTTGGTTTGTTGGTTTGTTGGTTTGTTGGTTTGTTCGTTTGTTGTATTGTTGGTTTGTTGGTTTGCTGGTTTGTTGGTTTGTTGGTTTGTTGGCTTGTTGGTTTGTTGGTTTGTTGGTTTGTTGGTTTGTTGGTTTGTTGGTTTGTTGATTTGTTGGTTTGTTCGTTTGTTGGCTTGTTGGTTTGTTGACTTGTTGGTTTGTTGGTTTGTTGGTTTGTCGGTTTGTTGGTTTGTTGGCTTGTTGGTTTGTTTGTTTGTTGGTTTGTTGGTTTGTTCGTTTGTTGGTTTGTTTGTATGTTCGTTTGGTGGTTTGTTGGTTACTTGATTTGTTGGTTTGTTGGTTTGTTTGTTTGTTCATTTGTTGGCTTGTTGGTTTGTTGGCTTGTTGGTTTGTGGTTTGTTGGTTTGTTGGTTTGTTGGTTTGTTGGTTTCTTGGTTTGTTGGTTTGTTGGTTTGTTGGTTGGTTGGTTTGTTGGTTTGTTTGTTTGTTGGTTTGTTTGTTTGTTGGTTTGTTGGTTTGTTGGTTTGTTGGTTTGTTGGTTTGTTGGTTTGTTGGTTTGTTGGTTTGTTGGTTTGTTGGTTTGTTGGTTTGTTGGTTTGTTGGTTTGTTGGTTTGTTGGTTTGTTGGTTTGTTGGTTTGTTCGTTTGTTGTCTTGTTGGTTTGTTGACTTGTTGGTTTGTTGGTTTGTCGGTTTGTTGGTTTGTTGGCTTGTTGGTTTGCTTGTTTGTTGGTTTGTTGGTTTGTTCGTTTGTTGGTTTGTTTGTATGTTCGTTTGGGGGTTTGTTGGTTACTTGATTTGTTGGTTTGTTGGTTTGTTTGTTTGTTCATTTGTTGGCTTGTTGGTTTGTTGGCTTGTTGGTTTGTGGTTTGTTGGTTTGTTGGTTTGTTGGTTTGTTGGTTTCTTGGTTTGTTGGTTTGTTGGTTTATTGGTTGGTTGGTTTGTTGGTTTGTTTGTTTGTTGGTTTGTTTGTTTGTTTGTTTGTTGGTTTGTTGGTTTGTTGGTTTGTTGGTTTGTTGGTTTGTTGGTTTGTTGGTTTGTTGGTTTGTTGGTTTGTTGTCTTGTTGGTTTGTTGGTTTGCTGGTTTGTTGGTTTCTTGGTTTGTTGGTTTGTTGGTTTGTTGGTTTGTTGGTTTGTTGGTTTGTTGGTTTGTTGGTTTGTTGGTTTGTTGGTTTGTTGGTTACTTGGTTTGTTGGTTTGTTGGTTTGTTGGCTTGTTGGTTTGTTGGTTTGTTGGTTTGTTGGTTTGTTGGTTTGTTGGTTTGTTGGTTTATTGGTTTGTTGGTTTGTTGGTTTATTTATTTGTTGGTTTTTTGGTTTTTTGGTTTGTTGGTTTGTTGGTTTGTTGGTTTGTTGGTTTGTTGGTTTGTTGGTTTGTTGGTTTGTTGGTTTGTTGGTTTGTTGGTTTGTTGGTTTATTTGTTTGTTGGTTTGTTGGTTTGTTGGTTTGTTGGTTTGTTAGTTTGTTGGTTTGTTTGTTTGTTGGTTTGTTGGTTTGTTGGTTTGTTGGTATGTTGGTTTGTTGGTTTGTTGGTTTGTTGGCTTGTTGGTTTGTTTGTTTCTTGGCTTGTTGGTTTGTTGGCTTGTTGGTTTGTTCGTTTGTTTGTTTGTTGGTTACTTGGTTTGTTGTTGGTATGTTGGTTTGTTGGTTTGTTATTTTGTTGGCTTGTTGGCTTGTTGGTTTGTTGGCTTGTTGGCTTGTTGGTTTGTTGGTTTGTTGGTTTATTGGTTACTTGGTTTGTTGGTTTGTTCATTTGTTGGTTTGTTAGTTTGTTGGTTTGTTGGTTTGTTGGTTTGTTGGTTTGTTGGTTTGTTGGTTTGTTGGTTTGTTGGTTTGTTGGTTTGTTCGTTTGTTGGTTTGTTGGTTTGTTGGTTTGTTGTTTTGTTGGTTTTTTGGTTTGTTGGTTACTTGGTTTGTTGGTTTGTTGGTTTGTTGGCTTGTTGGTTTGTTGGTTTGTTGGTTTGTTGGTTTATTGGTTTGTTGGTTTGTTGGTTTATTTGTTTGTTGGTTTGTTGGTTTGTTGGTTTGTTGGTTTGTTGGTTTGTTGGTTTGTTGGTTTGTTGATTTGTTGGTTTGTTGGTTTGTTGGTTTGTTTGTTTGTTGGTTTGTTAGTTTGTTGGTTTGTTGGTTTGTTGGCTTGTTGGTTTGTTGGTTTCTTGGCTTGTTGGTTTGTTGGCTTGTTGGTTTGTTGGTTTGTTGGTTTGTTGGTTTTTTGGTTTGTTGGTTTGTTGGTTTGTTGGTTTTTTGGTTTGTTGGTTTGTTGGTTGGTTTCTTTGTTGGTTTTTTGGTTTGTTGGTTTGTTGGTTACTTGGTTTGTTGGTTTGTTGGTTTGTTGGTTTGTTGGTTTGTTGGTTTATTTGTTGGTTGGGTTGTTGGTTTGTTGGTTTTTTGGTTTGTTGGTTTGTTGGTTACTTGGTTTGTTGGTTTGTTGGTTTGTTGGTTTGTTGGTTTGTTCGTTTGTTGGCTTGTTGGTTTGTTGGCTTGTTGGTTTGTTGGTTTGTCGGTTTGTTGGTTTGTTGGCTTGTTGGTTTGTTTGTTTGTTGGTTTGTTGGTTTGTTCGTTTGTTGGTCTGTTTGTTTGTTCGTTTGGTGGTTTGTTGGTTACTTGATATGTTGGTTTGTTGGTTTGTTTGTTTGTTCATATGTTGGCTTGTTGGTTTGTTGGCTTGTTGGTTTGTGGTTTGTTGGTTTGTTGGTTTGTTGGTTTGTTGGTTTGTGGGTTTCTTGGTTTGTTGGTTTGTTGGTTTGTTGGTTGGTTGGTTTGTTGGTTTGTTTGTTTGTTGGTTTGTTGGTTAGTTGGTTTGTTGGTTTGTTGGTTTGTTGGTTTGTTGGTTTGTTGGTTTGTTGGTTTGTTGGTTTGTTGGTTTGTTGGTTTGTTGGTTTGTTGGTTTGTTCGTTTGTTGTATTGTTGGTTTGTTGGTTTGCTGGTTTGTTGGTTTGTTGGTTTGTTGGCTTGTTGGTTTGTTGGTTTGTTGGTTTGTTGGTTTGTTGGTTTGTTGGTTTGTTGATTTGTTGGTTTGTTCGTTTGTTGGCTTGTTGGTTTGTTGACTTGTTGGTTTGTTGGTTTGTTGGTTTGTCGGTTTGTTGGTTTGTTGGCTTGTTGGTTTGTTTGTTTGTTGGTTTGTTGGTTTGTTCGTTTGTTTATTTGTTTGTATGTTCGTTTGGTGGTTTGTTGGTTACTTGATTTGTTGGTTTGTTGGTTTGTTTGTTTGTTCATTTGTTGGCTTGTTGGTTTGTTGGCTTGTTGGTTTGTGGTTTGTTGGTTTGTTGGTTAGTTGGTTTGTTGGTTTCTTGGTTTGTTGGTTTGTTGGTTTGTTGGTTGGTTGGTTTGTTGGTTTGTTTGTTTGTTGGTTTGTTGGTTTGTTTGTTTGTTGGTTTGTTTGTTTGTTTGTTTGTTGGTTTGTTGGTTTGTTGGTTTGTTGGTTTGTTGGTTTGTTGGTTTGTTGGTTTGTTGGTTTGTTGGTTTGTTGTCTTGTTGGTTTGTTGGTTTGCTGGTTTGTTGGTTTCTTGGTTTGTTGGTTTGTTGGTTTGTTGGTTTCTTGGTTTGTTGGTTTGTTGGTTTGTTGGTTTGTTGGTTTGTTGGTTTGTTGGTTTGTTGGTTTGTTGGTTACTTGGTTTGTTGGTTTGTTGGTTTGTTGGCTTGTTGGTTTGTTGGTTTGTTGGTTTGTTGGTTTGTTGGTTTGTTGGTTTGTTGGTTTATTGGTTTGTTGGTTTGTTGGTTTATTTATTTGTTGGTTTTTTGGTTTTTTGGTTTGTTGGTTTGTTGGTTTGTTGGTTTGTTGGTTTGTTGGTTTGTTGGTTTGTTGGTTTGTTGGTTTGTTGGTTTGTTGGTTTGTTGGTTTATTTGTTTGTTGGTTTGTTGGTTTGTTGGTTTGTTGGTTTGTTAGTTTGTTGGTTTGTTTGTTTGTTGGTTTGTTGGTTTGTTGGTTTGTTGGTATGTTGGTTTGTTGGTTTGTTGGTTTGTTGGCTTGTTGGTTTGTTTGTTTCTTGGCTTGTTGGTTTGTTGGCTTGTTGGTTTGTTCGTTTGTTTGTTTGTTGGTTACTTGGTTTGTTGTTGGTATGTTGGTTTGTTGGTTTGTTATTTTGTTGGCTTGTTGGCTTGTTGGTTTGTTGGCTTGTTGGCTTGTTGGTTTGTTGGTTTGTTGGTTTATTGGTTACTTGGTTTGTTGGTTTGTTCATTTGTTGGTTTGTTAGTTTGTTGGTTTGTTGGTTTGTTGGTTTGTTGGTTTGTTGGTTTGTTGGTTTGTTGGTTTGTTGGTTTGTTGGTTTGTTCGTTTGTTGGTTTGTTGGTTTGTTGGTTTGTTGTTTTGTTGGTTTTTTGGTTTGTTGGTTACTTGGTTTGTTGGTTTGTTGGTTTGTTGGCTTGTTGGTTTGTTGGTTTGTTGGTTTGTTGGTTTATTGGTTTGTTGGTTTGTTGGTTTATTTGTTTGTTGGTTTGTTGGTTTGTTGGTTTGTTGGTTTGTTGGTTTGTTGGTTTGTTGATTTGTTGGTTTGTTGGTTTGTTGGTTTGTTTGTTTGTTGGTTTGTTAGTTTGTTGGTTTGTTGGTTTGTTGGCTTGTTGGTTTGTTGGTTTCTTGGCTTGTTGGTTTGTTGGCTTGTTGGTTTGTTGGTTTGTTGGTTTGTTGGTTTTTTGGTTTGTTGGTTTGTTGGTTTGTTGGTTTTTTGGTTTGTTGGTTTGTTGGTTGGTTTCTTTGTTGGTTTTTTGGTTTGTTGGTTTGTTGGTTACTTGGTTTGTTGGTTTGTTGGTTTGTTGGTTTGTTGGTTTGTTGGTTTATTTGTTGGTTGGGTTGTTGGTTTGTTGGTTTTTTGGTTTGTTGGTTTGTTGGTTACTTGGTTTGTTGGTTTGTTGGTTTGTTGGTTTGTTGGTTTGTTTGTTTGTTGGCTTGTTGGTTTGTTGGCTTGTTGGTTTGTTGGTTTGTCGGTTTGTTGGTTTGTTGGCTTGTTGGTTTGTTTGTTTGTTGGTTTGTTGGTTTGTTCGTTTGTTGGTCTGTTTGTTTGTTCGTTTGGTGGTTTGTTGGTTACTTGATATGTTGGTTTGTTGGTTTGTTTGTTTGTTCATATGTTGGCTTGTTGGTTTGTTGGCTTGTTGGTTTGTGGTTTGTTGGTTTGTTGGTTTGTTGGTTTGTTGGTTTGTGGGTTTCTTGGTTTGTTGGTTTGTTGGTTTGTTGGTTGGTTGGTTTGTTGGTTTGTTTGTTTGTTGGTTTGTTGGTTAGTTGGTTTGTTGGTTTGTTGGTTTGTTGGTTTGTTGGTTTGTTGGTTTGTTGGTTTGTTGGTTTGTTGGTTTGTTGGTTTGTTGGTTTGTTGGTTTGTTCGTTTGTTGTATTGTTGGTTTGTTGGTTTGCTGGTTTGTTGGTTTGTTGGTTTGTTGGCTTGTTGGTTTGTTGGTTTGTTGGTTTGTTGGTTTGTTGGTTTGTTGGTTTGTTGATTTGTTGGTTTGTTCGTTTGTTGGCTTGTTGGTTTGTTGACTTGTTGGTTTGTTGGTTTGTTGGTTTGTCGGTTTGTTGGTTTGTTGGCTTGTTGGTTTGTTTGTTTGTTGGTTTGTTGGTTTGTTCGTTTGTTGGTTTGTTTGTATGTTCGTTTGGTGGTTTGTTGGTTACTTGATTTGTTGGTTTGTTGGTTTGTTTGTTTGTTCATTTGTTGGCTTGTTGGTTTGTTGGCTTGTTGGTTTGTGGTTTGTTGGTTTGTTGGTTTGTTGGTTTGTTGGTTTCTTGGTTTGTTGGTTTGTTGGTTTGTTGGTTGGTTGGTTTGTTGGTTTGTTTGTTTGTTGGTTTGTTTGTTTGTTGGTTTGTTGGTTTGTTGGTTTGTTGGTTTGTTGGTTTGTTGGTTTGTTGGTTTGTTGGTTTGTTGGTTTGTTGGTTTGTTGGTTTGTTGGTTTGTTGGTTTGTTGGTTTGTTGGTTTGTTGGTTTGTTGGTTTGTTCGTTTGTTGTCTTGTTGGTTTGTTGACTTGTTGGTTTGTTGGTTTGTCGGTTTGTTGGTTTGTTGGCTTGTTGGTTTGCTTGTTTGTTGGTTTGTTGGTTTGTTCGTTTGTTGGTTTGTTTGTATGTTCGTTTGGGGGTTTGTTGGTTACTTGATTTGTTGGTTTGTTGGTTTGTTTGTTTGTTCATTTGTTGGCTTGTTGGTTTGTTGGCTTGTTGGTTTGTGGTTTGTTGGTTTGTTGGTTTGTTGGTTTGTTGGTTTCTTGGTTTGTTGGTTTGTTGGTTTATTGGTTGGTTGGTTTGTTGGTTTGTTTGTTTGTTGGTTTGTTTGTTTGTTTGTTTGTTGGTTTGTTGGTTTGTTGGTTTGTTGGTTTGTTGGTTTGTTGGTTTGTTGGTTTGTTGGTTTGTTGGTTTGTTGTCTTGTTGGTTTGTTGGTTTGCTGGTTTGTTGGTTTCTTGGTTTGTTGGTTTGTTGGTTTGTTGGTTTGTTGGTTTGTTGGTTTGTTGGTTTGTTGGTTTGTTGGTTTGTTGGTTTGTTGGTTACTTGGTTTGTTGGTTTGTTGGTTTGTTGGCTTGTTGGTTTGTTGGTTTGTTGGTTTGTTGGTTTGTTGGTTTGTTGGTTTGTTGGTTTATTGGTTTGTTGGTTTGTTGGTTTGTTGGTTTGTTGGTTTGTTGGTTTGTTGGTTTGTTGGTTTGTTCGTTTGTTGTCTTGTTGGTTTGTTGGTTTGCTGGTTTGTTGGTTTCTTGGTTTGTTGGTTTGTTGGCTTGTTGGTTTGTTGGTTTGTTGGTTTGTTGGTTTATTGGTTTGTTGGTTTGTTGGTTTATTGATTTGTTGGTTTGTTGGTTTGTTGGTTTGTTGGTTTGTTGGTTTGTTGGTTTGTTGGTTTGTTGGTTTGTTGGTTTGTTGGTTTGTTGGTTTATTTGTTTGTTGGTTTGTTGGTTTGTTGGTTTGTTGGTTTGTTAGTTTGTTGGTTTGTTTGTTTGTTGGTTTGTTGGTTTGTTGGTTTGTTGGTATGTTGGTTTGTTGGTTTGTTGGTTTGTTGGCTTGTTGGTTTGTTTGTTTCTTGGCTTGTTGGTTTGTTGGCTTGTTGGTTTGTTCGTTTGTTTGTTTGTTGGTTACTTGGTTTGTTGTTGGTATGTTGGTTTGTTGGTTTGTTATTTTGTTGGCTTGTTGGCTTGTTGGTTTGTTGGCTTGTTGGCTTGTTGGTTTGTTGGTTTGTTGGTTTATTGGTTACTTGGTTTGTTGGTTTGTTCATTTGTTGGTTTGTTAGTTTGTTGGTTTGTTGGTTTGTTGGTTTGTTGGTTTGTTGGTTTGTTGGTTTGTTGGTTTGTTGGTTTGTTGGTTTGTTCGTTTGTTGGTTTGTTGGTTTGTTGGTTTGTTGTTTTGTTGGTTTTTTGGTTTGTTAATTACTTGGTTTGTTGGTTTGTTGGTTTATTGGCTTGTTGGTTTGTTGGTTTGTTGGTTTGTTGGTTTATTGGTTTGTTGGTTTGTTGGTTTATTTGTTTGTTGGTTTGTTGGTTTGTTGGTTTGTTGGTTTGTTGGTTTGTTGGTTTGTTGGTTTGTTGATTTGTTGGTTTGTTGGTTTGTTGGTTTGTTTGTTTGTTGGTTTGTTAGTTTGTTGGTTTGTTGGTTTGTTGGCTTGTTGGTTTGTTGGTTTCTTGGCTTGTTGGTTTGTTGGCTTGTTGGTTTGTTGGTTTGTTGGTTTGTTGGTTTTTTGGTTTGTTGGTTTGTTGGTTTGTTGGTTTTTTGGTTTGTTGGTTTGTTGGTTGGTTTCTTTGTTGGTTTTTTGGTTTGTTGGTTTGTTGGTTACTTGGTTTGTTGGTTTGTTGGTTTGTTGGTTTGTTGGTTTGTTGGTTTATTTGTTGGTTGGGTTGTTGGTTTGTTGGTTTTTTGGTTTGTTGGTTTGTTGGTTACTTGGTTTGTTGGTTTGTTGGTTTGTTGGTTTGTTGGTTTGTTCGTTTGTTGGCTTGTTGGTTTGTTGGCTTGTTGGTTTGTTGGTTTGTCGGTTTGTTGGTTTGTTGGCTTGTTGGTTTGTTTGTTTGTTGGTTTGTTGGTTTGTTCGTTTGTTGGTCTGTTTGTTTGTTCGTTTGGTGGTTTGTTGGTTACTTGATATGTTGGTTTGTTGGTTTGTTTGTTTGTTCATATGTTGGCTTGTTGGTTTGTTGGCTTGTTGGTTTGTGGTTTGTTGGTTTGTTGGTTTGTTGGTTTGTTGGTTTGTGGGTTTCTTGGTTTGTTGGTTTGTTGGTTTGTTGGTTGGTTGGTTTGTTGGTTTGTTTGTTTGTTGGTTTGTTGGTTAGTTGGTTTGTTGGTTTGTTGGTTTGTTGGTTTGTTGGTTTGTTGGTTTGTTGGTTTGTTGGTTTGTTGGTTTGTTGGTTTGTTGGTTTGTTGGTTTGTTCGTTTGTTGTATTGTTGGTTTGTTGGTTTGCTGGTTTGTTGGTTTGTTGGTTTGTTGGCTTGTTGGTTTGTTGGTTTGTTGGTTTGTTGGTTTGTTGGTTTGTTGGTTTGTTGATTTGTTGGTTTGTTCGTTTGTTGGCTTGTTGGTTTGTTGACTTGTTGGTTTGTTGGTTTGTTGGTTTGTCGGTTTGTTGGTTTGTTGGCTTGTTGGTTTGTTTGTTTGTTGGTTTGTTGGTTTGTTCGTTTGTTTATTTGTTTGTATGTTCGTTTGGTGGTTTGTTGGTTACTTGATTTGTTGGTTTGTTGGTTTGTTTGTTTGTTCATTTGTTGGCTTGTTGGTTTGTTGGCTTGTTGGTTTGTGGTTTGTTGGTTTGTTGGTTTGTTGGTTTGTTGGTTTCTTGGTTTGTTGGTTTGTTGGTTTGTTGGTTGGTTGGTTTGTTGGTTTGTTTGTTTGTTGGTTTGTTTGTTTGTTGGTTTGTTGGTTTGTTGGTTTGTTGGTTTGTTGGTTTGTTGGTTTGTTGGTTTGTTGGTTTGTTGGTTTGTTGGTTTGTTGGTTTGTTGGTTTGTTCGTTTGTTGTCTTGTTGGTTTGTTGGTTTGCTGGTTTGTTGGTTTCTTGGTTTGTTGGTTTGTTGGCTTGTTGGTTTGTTGGTTTGTTGGTTTGTTGGTTTATTGGTTTGTTGGTTTGTTGGTTTATTGATTTGTTGGTTTGTTGGTTTGTTGGTTTGTTGGTTTGTTGGTTTGTTGGTTTGTTGGTTTATTTGTTTGTTGGTTTGTTGGTTTGTTGGCTTGTTGGTTTGTTCGTTTGTTGGTTTGTTGGTTACTTGGTTTGTTGTTGGTTTGTTGGTTTGTTGGCTTGATGCTTTGTTGGTTTGTTGGTTTGTTGGTTTGTTGGTTTGTTGGTTTGTTGGTTTGTTGGTTTGTTGGTTTGTTGGTTTGTTGGTTTGTTGGTTTGTTGGTTTGTTGGTTTGTCGGTTTGTTGGTTTGTTGGTTTGTTGGTTTGTTGGTTTGTTGGTTTATTTGTTTGTTGGTTTTTTGGTTTGTTGGTTTGTTGGTTTGTTGGTTTGTTGGTTTATTTGTTTGTTGGGTTGTTGGTTTGTTTGTTTTTTAGTTTGTTGGTTTGTTGGTTACTTGGTTTGTTGGTTTGTTGGTTTGTTGGTTTGTTGGTTTGTTGGTTTGTTCGTTTGTTGGCTTGTTGGTTTGTTGGCTTGTTGATTTGTTGGTTTGTTCGTTTGTTGGTTTGTTGGTTTGTTGGTTTGTTGGTTTGTAGGTTTGTTGGTTAGTTGGTTTGTTGGTTTGTTGGTTTGTTGGCTTGTTGGTTTGTTGGTTTGTTGGTTCGTTGGTTACTTGGTTTGTTGGTTTGTTGGTTTGTTGGCTTGTTGGTTTGTTGGTTTGTTGGTTTGTTGGTTTATTGGTTTGTTAGTTTGTTGGTTTTTCTTGTTTGTTGGTTTGTTGGTTTGTTGGTTTGTTGGTTTGTTGGTTTGTTGGCTTGTTGGTTTGTGGTTTGTTGGTTTGTTGGTTTGTTGGTTTGTTGGTTTCTTGGTTTGTTGGTTTGTTGGTTTGTTGGTTGCTTGGTTTGTTGGTTTGTTTGTTTGTTGGTTTGTTTGTTTGTTGGTTTATTGGTTTGTTGGTTTGTTGGTTTGTTGGTTTGTTGGTTTGTTGGTTTGTTGGTTTGTTGGCTTGTTGGTTTGTTCGTTTGTTGTCTTGTTGGTTTGTTGGTTTGCTGGTTTGTTGGTTTGTTGGTTTGTTGGTTTGTTGGTTTGTTGGTTTCTTGGTTTGTTGGTTTGTTGGTTTGTTGGTTTGTTGGTTTGTTGGTTTGTTGGTTTGTTGGTTACTTGGTTTGTTGGTTTGTTGGTTTGTTGGCTTGTTGGTTTGTTGGTTTGTTGGTTTGTTGGTTTGTTGGTTTGTTGGTTTATTGGTTTGTTGGTTTGTTGGTTTATTTATTTGTTGGTTTTTTGGTTTTTTGGTTTGTTGGTTTGTTGGTTTGTTGGTTTGTTGGTTTGTTGGTTTGTTGGTTTGTTGGTTTGTTGGTTTGTTGGTTTGTTGGTTTATTTGTTTGTTGGTTTGTTGGTTTGTTGGTTTGTTGGTTTGTTAGTTTGTTGGTTTGTTTGTTTGTTGGTTTGTTGGTTTGTTGGTTTGTTGGTATGTTGGTTTGTTGGTTTGTTGGTTTGTTGGCTTGTTGGTTTGTTTGTTTCTTGGTTTGTTGGTTTGTTGGCTTGTTGGTTTGTTCGTTTGTTTGTTTGTTGGTTACTTGGTTTGTTGTTGGTTTGTTGGTTTGTTGGCTTGATGCTTTGTTGGTTTGTTGGTTTGTTGGTTTGTTGGCTTGTTGGTTTGTTGGTTTGTTGGTTTGTTGGTTTGTTTGTTTGTTGGTTTGTTGATTTGTTGGTTTGTTGGTATGTTGGTTTGTTGGTTTGTTGGTTTGTTGGCTTGTTGGTTTGTTTGTTTCTTGGCTTGTTGGTTTGTTGGTTTGTTGGTTTGTTGGTTTTTTGGTTTGTTGGTTTGTTGGTTTGTTGGTTTTTTGGTTTGTTGGTTTGTTGGTTGGTTGCTTTGTTGGTTTTTTGGTTTGTTGGTTTGTTGGTTACTTGGTTTGTTGGTTTGTTGGTTTGTTGGTTTGTTGGTTTATTTGTTTGTTGGGTTGTTGGTTTGTTGGTTTTTTGGTTTGTTGGTTTGTTGGTTACTTGATTTGTTGGTTTGTTGGTTTGTTGGTTTGTTGGTTTGTTCGTTTGTTGTCTTGTTGGTTTGTTGGCTTGTTGGTTTGTTGGTTTGTTGGTTTGTCGGTTTGTTGGTTTGTTGGCTTGTGGGTTTGTTTGTTTGTTGGTTTGTTGGTTTGTTCGTTTGTTGGTTTGTTTGTATGTTCGTTTGGTGGTTTGTTGTTTACTTGATTTGTTGGTTTGTTGGTTTGTTTGTTTGTTCATTTGTTGGCTTGTTGGTTTGTTGGTTTGTTGGTTGGTTGGTTTGTTGGTTTGTTGGTTTGTTGGTTTGTTTGTTTGTTGGTTTATTGGTTTGTTGGTTTGTTGGTTTGTTGGTTTGTTGGTTTGTTGGTTTGTTGGTTTGTTGGTTTGTTGGCTTGTTGGTTTGTTCGTTTGTTGTCTTGTTGGTTTGTTGGTTTGCTGGTTTGTTGGTTTCTTGGTTTGTTGGTTTGTTGGTTTGTTGGTTTCTTGGTTTGTTGGTTTGTTGGTTTGTTGGTTTGTTGGTTACTTGGTTTGTTGGTTTGTTGGTTTGTTGGCTTGTTGGTTTGTTGGTTTGTTGGTTTGTTGGTTTGTTGGTTTGTTGGTTTATTGGTTTGTTGGTTTGTTGGTTTATTTATTTGTTGGTTTTTTGGTTTTTTGGTTTGTTGGTTTGTTTGTTTGTTGGTTTGTTGATTTGTTGGTTTGTTGGTATGTTGGTTTGTTGGTTTGTTGGTTTGTTGGCTTGTTGGTTTGTTTGTTTCTTGGCTTGTTGGTTTGTTGGTTTGTTGGTTTGTTGGTTTTTTGGTTTGTTGGTTTGTTGGTTTGTTGGTTTTTTGGTTTGTTGGTTTGTTGGTTGGTTGCTTTGTTGGTTTTTTGGTTTGTTGGTTTGTTGGTTACTTGGTTTGTTGGTTTGTTGGTTTGTTGGTTTGTTGGTTTATTTGTTTGTTGGGTTGTTGGTTTGTTGGTTTTTTGGTTTGTTGGTTTGTTGGTTACTTGGTTTGTTGGTTTGTTGGTTTGTTGGTTTGTTGGTTTGTTCGTTTGTTGTCTTGTTGGTTTGTTGGCTTGTTGGTTTGTTGGTTTGTTGGTTTGTCGGTTTGTTGGTTTGTTGGCTTGTGGGTTTGTTTGTTTGTTGGTTTGTTGGTTTGTTCGTTTGTTGGTTTGTTTGTATGTTCGTTTGGTGGTTTGTTGTTTACTTGATTTGTTGGTTTGTTGGTTTGTTTGTTTGTTCATTTGTTGGCTTGTTGGTTTGTTGGCTTGTTGGTTTGTGGTTTGTTGGTTTGTTGGTTTGTTGGTTTGTTGGTTTCTTGGTTTGTTGGTTTGTTGGTTTATTGTTTGGTTGGTTTGTTGGTTTGTTTGTTTGTTGGTTTGTTTGTTTGTTGGTTTATTGGTTTGTTGGTTTGTTGGTTTGTTGGTTTGTTGGCTTGTTGGTTTGTTGGCTTGTTGGTTTGTTGGTTTGTTGGTTTGTTGGTTTTTTGGTTTGTTGGTTTGTTGGTTTGTTGGTTTTTGGTTTGTTGGTTTGTTGGTTGGTTTCTTTGTTGGTTTTTTGGTTTGTTGGTTTGTTGGTTACTTGGTTTGTTGGTTTGTTGGTTTGTTGGTTTGTTGGTTTGTTGGTTTATTTGTTGGTTGGGTTGTTGGTTTGTTGGTTTTTTGGTTTGTTGGTTTGTTGGTTACTTGGTTTGTTGGTTTGTTGGTTTGTTGGTTTGTTGGTTTGTTCGTTTGTTGGCTTGTTGGTTTGTTGGCTTGTTGGTTTGTTGGTTTGTCGGTTTGTTGGTTTGTTGGCTTGTTGGTTTGTTTGTTTGTTGGTTTGTTGGTTTGTTGGTTTGTTCGTTTGTTGGTTTGTTTGTTTGTTCGTTTGGTGGTTTGTTGGTTACTTGATTCGTTGGTTTGTTGGTTTGTTTGTTTGTTCATATGTTGGCTTGTTGGTTTGTTGGCTTGTTGGTTTGTGGTTTGTTCGTTTGTTGGCTTGTTGGTTTGTTGGCTTGTTGATTTGTTGGTTTGTTCGTTTGTTGGTTTGTTGGTTTGTTGGTTTGTTGGTTTGTAGGTTTGTTGGTTAGTTGGTTTGTTGGTTTGTTGGTTTGTTGGCTTGTTGGTTTGTTGGTTTGTTGGTTCGTTGGTTACTTGGTTTGTTGGTTTGTTGGTTTGTTGGCTTGTTGGTTTGTTGGTTTGTTGGTTTGTTGGTTTATTGGTTTGTTAGTTTGTTGGTTTTTCTTGTTTGTTGGTTTGTTGGTTTGTTGGTTTGTTGGTTTGTTGGTTTGTTGGCTTGTTGGTTTGTGGTTTGTTGGTTTGTTGGTTTGTTGGTTTGTTGGTTTCTTGGTTTGTTGGTTTGTTGGTTTGTTGGTTGCTTGGTTTGTTGGTTTGTTTGTTTGTTGGTTTGTTTGTTTGTTGGTTTATTGGTTTGTTGGTTTGTTGGTTTGTTGGTTTGTTGGTTTGTTGGTTTGTTGGTTTGTTGGCTTGTTGGTTTGTTCGTTTGTTGTCTTGTTGGTTTGTTGGTTTGCTGGTTTGTTGGTTTGTTGGTTTGTTGGTTTGTTGGTTTGTTGGTTTCTTGGTTTGTTGGTTTGTTGGTTTGTTGGTTTGTTGGTTTGTTGGTTTGTTGGTTTGTTGGTTACTTGGTTTGTTGGTTTGTTGGTTTGTTGGCTTGTTGGTTTGTTGGTTTGTTGGTTTGTTGGTTTGTTGGTTTGTTGGTTTATTGGTTTGTTGGTTTGTTGGTTTATTTATTTGTTGGTTTTTTGGTTTTTTGGTTTGTTGGTTTGTTGGTTTGTTGGTTTGTTGGTTTGTTGGTTTGTTGGTTTGTTGGTTTGTTGGTTTGTTGGTTTGTTGGTTTATTTGTTTGTTGGTTTGTTGGTTTGTTGGTTTGTTGGTTTGTTAGTTTGTTGGTTTGTTTGTTTGTTGGTTTGTTGGTTTGTTGGTTTGTTGGTATGTTGGTTTGTTGGTTTGTTGGTTTGTTGGCTTGTTGGTTTGTTTGTTTCTTGGTTTGTTGGTTTGTTGGCTTGTTGGTTTGTTCGTTTGTTTGTTTGTTGGTTACTTGGTTTGTTGTTGGTTTGTTGGTTTGTTGGCTTGATGCTTTGTTGGTTTGTTGGTTTGTTGGTTTGTTGGCTTGTTGGTTTGTTGGTTTGTTGGTTTGTTGGTTTGTTTGTTTGTTGGTTTGTTGATTTGTTGGTTTGTTGGTATGTTGGTTTGTTGGTTTGTTGGTTTGTTGGCTTGTTGGTTTGTTTGTTTCTTGGCTTGTTGGTTTGTTGGTTTGTTGGTTTGTTGGTTTTTTGGTTTGTTGGTTTGTTGGTTTGTTGGTTTTTTGGTTTGTTGGTTTGTTGGTTGGTTGCTTTGTTGGTTTTTTGGTTTGTTGGTTTGTTGGTTACTTGGTTTGTTGGTTTGTTGGTTTGTTGGTTTGTTGGTTTATTTGTTTGTTGGGTTGTTGGTTTGTTGGTTTTTTGGTTTGTTGGTTTGTTGGTTACTTGATTTGTTGGTTTGTTGGTTTGTTGGTTTGTTGGTTTGTTCGTTTGTTGTCTTGTTGGTTTGTTGGCTTGTTGGTTTGTTGGTTTGTTGGTTTGTCGGTTTGTTGGTTTGTTGGCTTGTGGGTTTGTTTGTTTGTTGGTTTGTTGGTTTGTTCGTTTGTTGGTTTGTTTGTATGTTCGTTTGGTGGTTTGTTGTTTACTTGATTTGTTGGTTTGTTGGTTTGTTTGTTTGTTCATTTGTTGGCTTGTTGGTTTGTTGGTTTGTTGGTTGGTTGGTTTGTTGGTTTGTTGGTTTGTTGGTTTGTTTGTTTGTTGGTTTATTGGTTTGTTGGTTTGTTGGTTTGTTGGTTTGTTGGTTTGTTGGTTTGTTGGTTTGTTGGTTTGTTGGCTTGTTGGTTTGTTCGTTTGTTGTCTTGTTGGTTTGTTGGTTTGCTGGTTTGTTGGTTTCTTGGTTTGTTGGTTTGTTGGTTTGTTGGTTTCTTGGTTTGTTGGTTTGTTGGTTTGTTGGTTTGTTGGTTACTTGGTTTGTTGGTTTGTTGGTTTGTTGGCTTGTTGGTTTGTTGGTTTGTTGGTTTGTTGGTTTGTTGGTTTGTTGGTTTATTGGTTTGTTGGTTTGTTGGTTTATTTATTTGTTGGTTTTTTGGTTTTTTGGTTTGTTGGTTTGTTTGTTTGTTGGTTTGTTGATTTGTTGGTTTGTTGGTATGTTGGTTTGTTGGTTTGTTGGTTTGTTGGCTTGTTGGTTTGTTTGTTTCTTGGCTTGTTGGTTTGTTGGTTTGTTGGTTTGTTGGTTTTTTGGTTTGTTGGTTTGTTGGTTTGTTGGTTTTTTGGTTTGTTGGTTTGTTGGTTGGTTGCTTTGTTGGTTTTTTGGTTTGTTGGTTTGTTGGTTACTTGGTTTGTTGGTTTGTTGGTTTGTTGGTTTGTTGGTTTATTTGTTTGTTGGGTTGTTGGTTTGTTGGTTTTTTGGTTTGTTGGTTTGTTGGTTACTTGGTTTGTTGGTTTGTTGGTTTGTTGGTTTGTTGGTTTGTTCGTTTGTTGTCTTGTTGGTTTGTTGGCTTGTTGGTTTGTTGGTTTGTTGGTTTGTCGGTTTGTTGGTTTGTTGGCTTGTGGGTTTGTTTGTTTGTTGGTTTGTTGGTTTGTTCGTTTGTTGGTTTGTTTGTATGTTCGTTTGGTGGTTTGTTGTTTACTTGATTTGTTGGTTTGTTGGTTTGTTTGTTTGTTCATTTGTTGGCTTGTTGGTTTGTTGGCTTGTTGGTTTGTGGTTTGTTGGTTTGTTGGTTTGTTGGTTTGTTGGTTTCTTGGTTTGTTGGTTTGTTGGTTTATTGTTTGGTTGGTTTGTTGGTTTGTTTGTTTGTTGGTTTGTTTGTTTGTTGGTTTATTGGTTTGTTGGTTTGTTGGTTTGTTGGTTTGTTGGCTTGTTGGTTTGTTGGCTTGTTGGTTTGTTGGTTTGTTGGTTTGTTGGTTTTTTGGTTTGTTGGTTTGTTGGTTTGTTGGTTTTTGGTTTGTTGGTTTGTTGGTTGGTTTCTTTGTTGGTTTTTTGGTTTGTTGGTTTGTTGGTTACTTGGTTTGTTGGTTTGTTGGTTTGTTGGTTTGTTGGTTTGTTGGTTTATTTGTTGGTTGGGTTGTTGGTTTGTTGGTTTTTTGGTTTGTTGGTTTGTTGGTTACTTGGTTTGTTGGTTTGTTGGTTTGTTGGTTTGTTGGTTTGTTCGTTTGTTGGCTTGTTGGTTTGTTGGCTTGTTGGTTTGTTGGTTTGTCGGTTTGTTGGTTTGTTGGCTTGTTGGTTTGTTTGTTTGTTGGTTTGTTGGTTTGTTGGTTTGTTCGTTTGTTGGTTTGTTTGTTTGTTCGTTTGGTGGTTTGTTGGTTACTTGATTCGTTGGTTTGTTGGTTTGTTTGTTTGTTCATATGTTGGCTTGTTGGTTTGTTGGCTTGTTGGTTTGTGGTTTGTTGGTTTGTTGGTTTGTTGGTTTGTTTGTTTGTTGGTTTCTTGGTTTGTTGGTTTGTTGGTTTGTTGGTTGGTTGGTTTGTTGGTTTGTTTGTTTGTTGGTTTGTTGGTTAGTTGGTTTGTTGGTTTGTTGGTTTGTTGGTTTGTTGGTTTGTTGGTTTGTTGGTTTGTTGGTTTGTTGGTTTGTTGGTTTGTTGGTTTGTTCGTTTGTTGTATTGTTGGTTTGTTGGTTTGCTGGTTTGTTGGTTTGTTGGTTTGTTGGCTTGTTGGTTTGTTGGTTTGTTGGTTTGTTGGTTTGTTGGTTTGTTGGTTTGTTGGTTTGTTGGTTTGTTGGTTTGTTCGTTTGTTGGCTTGTTGGTTTGTTGGCTTGTTGGTTTGTTGGTTTGTTGGTTTGTCGGTTTGTTGGTTTGTTGGCTTGTTGGTTTGTTTGTTTGTTGGTTTGTTGGTTTGTTCGTTTCTTGGTTTGTTGGTTTGTTGGTTTGTTGGTTTCTTGGTTTGTTGGTTTCTTGGTTTGTTGGTTTGTTGGTTTGTTGGTTTGTTGGTTACTTGGTTTGTTGGTTTGTTGGTTTGTTGGCTTGTTGGTTTGTTGGTTTGTTGGTTTGTTGGTTTGTTGGTTTATTGGTTTGTTGGTTTGTTGGTTTATTTATTTGTTGGTTTTTTGGTTTGTTGGTTTGTTGGTTTGTTGGTTTGTTGGTTTGTTGGTTTGTTGGTTTGTTGGTTTGTTGGTTTGTTGGTTTGTTGGTTTGTTGGTTTGTTGGTTTGTTGGTTTATTTGTTTGTTGGTTTGTTGGTTTGTTGGTTTGTTGGTTTGTTAATTTGTTGGTTTGTTTGTTTGTTGGTTTGTTGGTTTGTTGGTTTGTTGGTATGTTGGTTTGTTGGTTTGTTGGCTTGTTGGTTTGTTTGTTTCTTGGCTTGTTGGTTTGTTGGCTTGTTGGTTTGTTCGTTTGTTGGTTTGTTGGTTACTTGGTTTGTTGTTGGTTTGTTGGTTTGTTGGCTTGATGCTTTGTTGGTTTGTTGGTTTGCTGGTTTGTTGGTTTGTTGGTTTGTTGGTTTGTTGGTTTGTTGGTTTGTTGGTTTGTTGTTTTGTTGGTTTGTTGGTTTGTTGGTTTATTAGTTTGTTGGTTTGTTGGTTTGTTGGTTTGTTGGTTTGTTGGTTTGTTGGTTTGTTGGTTTTTTTGTTTTGTTGGTTTGTTGATTTGTTCGTCTGTTGGTTTGTTCGTTTGTTGGTTTGTTGATTTGTTGGTTTGTTCGTCTGTTCGTTTGTTGGTTTGTTGGATTGTTGGTTTGTTGGCTTGTTGGTTTGATGGTTTGTTGCTTTGTTCGTTTGTTCGGTTGTTGGTTTGTTGGCTTGTTGGTTTGTTGGTTTGTTGGTTTTTTGGTTTGTTCGTTTGTTGGCTTGTTGGTTTGTTGGCTTGTTGGCTTGCTTGTTTGTTCGTTTGTTGGTTTGTTGGTTTGTTGGTTGGTTGGTTTGTTGGGTTGTTGGTTTGTTGGTTTGTTGGTTTATTTGTTTGTTAGTTTGTTGGTTTGTTGGTTTGTTGGTTTGTTGGTTTGTTGGTTTGTTCGTCTGTTCGTTTGTTGGTTTGTTGATTTGTTGGTTTATTTGTTTGTTGGTTTGTTGGTTTGTTCGTATGTTGGTTTGTTGATTTGTTGGTTTATTTGTTTGTGGTTTGTTGGTTTGTTGGCTTGTTGGTTTGTTGGTTTGTTGGTTTATTGGTTTGTTGGTTTGTTGGTTTGTTGGTTTGTTGGTTTGTTGCTTTTTTGGTTTGTTGGTTTGTTGGTTTGTTGGTTTCTTGGTTTCTTGGTTTTTTGTTTGTTGGTTTGTTGGTTTTTTGGTTTTGTTGGCTTGTTGGTTTGTTGGTTTTTTGGTTTGTTGGTTTTTTGGTTTGTTGGTTTGTTTGTTTGTTGGTTTGTTGATTTGTTGGTTTGTTCGTCTGTTCGTTTGTTGGTTTGTTGGATTGTTGGTTTGTTGGCTTGTTGGTTTGTTGGTTTGTTGCTTTGTTCGTTTGTTGGTTTGTTGGCTTGTTGGTTTGTTGGTTTGTTGGTTTTTTGGTTTGTTCGTTTGTTGGCTTGTTGGTTTGTTGGCTTGTTGGCTTGCTTGTTTGTTCGTTTGTTGGTTTGTTGGTTTGTTGGTTGGTTGGTTTGTTGGGTTGTTGGTTTGTTGGTTTGTTGGTTTATTTGTTTGTTAGTTTGTTGGTTTGTTGGTTTGTTGGTTTGTTGGTTTGTTGGTTTGTTCGTCTGTTCGTTTGTTGGTTTGTTGATTTGTTGGTTTATTTGTTTGTTGGTTTGTTGGTTTGTTCGTATGTTGGTTTGTTGATTTGTTGGTTTATTTGTTTGTGGTTTGTTGGTTTGTTGGCTTGTTGGTTTGTTGGTTTGTTGGTTTATTGGTTTGTTGGTTTGTTGGTTTGTTGGTTTGTTGGTTTGTTGCTTTTTTGGTTTGTTGGTTTGTTGGTTTGTTGGTTTCTTGGTTTCTTGGTTTTTTGTTTGTTGGTTTGTTGGTTTTTTGGTTTTGTTGGCTTGTTGGTTTGTTGGTTTTTTGGTTTGTTGGTTTTTTGGTTTGTTGGTTTGTTTGTTTGTTGGTTTGTTGGTTTGTCGGTTTGTTGGTCTGTTGGTTTGTTGGTTTGTTGGTTTGTTGGTTTGATATTTTGTTGGTTTGTTCGTTTGTTGGTTTGTTGGTTTGCTGGTTTGTTAGTTTGTCGGTTTGTTCGTTTGTTGGCTTGTTGTGTTGTTGGTTTGTTGGTTTGTTGGTTTATTTGTTTGTTGGGTTGCTGGTTTGTTGGTTTTTTGGTTTGTTGGTTTGTTGGTTTGTTGGTTTGTTGGTTTGTTGGTTTGTTGGTTTGTTGGTTTGTTCGTTTGTTGGCTTGTTGATTTAATGGCTTGCTGGTTTGTTGGTTTGTTGGTTTGTCGGTTTGTTGGTTTGTTGGCTTGTTGGTTTGTTTGTTTGTTGGTTTGTTGGTTTGTTCGTTTGTTGGCTTGTTGGTTTGTTGGCTTTTTGGTTTGTGGTTTGCTGGTTTGTTGGTTTGTTGGTTTGTTGGTTTGTTGGTTTGTTGGTTTCTTGGTTTGTTGGTTTGTTGGTTTGTTGGTTTGTTGGTTTGTTGGTTTGTTGGTTTGTATGTTTGTTGGTTTGTTTGTTTGTTGGTTTGTTGGTTTGTTGGTTTGTTGGTTTGTTGTTTTGTTGGTTTGTTGGTTTGTTGGCTTGTTGATTTGTTCGTTTGTTATCTTGTTGGTTTGTTGGTTTGCTGGTTTGTTGGTTTGTTGGTTTGTTGGTTTGTTGGTTTGTTGGTTTGTTGGTTTGTTGGTTTGTTGGTTACTTGGTTTGCTGGTTTGTTGGCTTGTTGGTTTGTTGGTTTGTTGGTTTGTTGGTTTATTGGTTTGTTGGTTTGTTGGTTTATTGGTTTGTTGGTTCGTTGGTTTGTTGGTTTGTTGGTTTGTTGGTTTGTTGGTTTGTTGGTTTGTTGGTTTGTTGGTTTGTTGGTTTGTTGGTTTGTTGGTTTACTTGTTTGTTGGTTTGTTGGTTTGTTGTTTTGTTGGTTTGTTGGTTTGTTGGTTTGTTTCTTTGTTGGTTTGTTGATTTGTTGGTTTGTTGGTATGTTGGTTTGTTGGTTTGTTGGTTTGTTGGCTTGTTGGTTTGTTTGTTTCTTGGATTGTTGGTTCGTTGGCTTGTTGGTTTGTTGGTTTGTTGGTTTGTTGGTTTGTTGGTTTTTTGGTTTGTTGGTTTGTTGGTTTGTTGGTTTGTTGGTTTGTTGGTTTTTTGGTTTGTTGGTTTGTTGGTTGGTTGCTTTATTGGTTTTTTGGTTTGTTGGTTTGTTGGTTTCTTGGTTTCTTGGTTTGTTGTTTTGTTGGTTACTTGGTTTGTTTGTTTGTTGGTTTGTTGGTTTGTTGGTTTGTTGGTTTGTTTGTTTGTTGGTTTGTTGGTATGTTGGTTTGTTGGTTTGTTGGTTTGTTGGTTTGTTGGTTTGTTGGTTTGTTGGTTTGTTGGTTTGTTGGTTTGTTGGTTTGTTGGTTACTTGGTTTGTTGGTTTGTTGGTTTGTTGGCTTGTTGGTTTGTTGGTTTGTTGGTTTGTTGGTTTATTGGTTTGTTGGTTTGTTGGTTTATTGGTTTATTGGTTTGTTGGTTTGTTGGTTTGTTGGTTTGTTGGTTTGTTGGTTTGTTGGTTTGTTGGTTTGTTGGTTTATTTGTTTGTTGGTTTGTTGGTTTGTTGGTTTGTTGGTTTGTTGGTTTGTTTGTTTGTTGGTTTGTTGGTTTGTTGGTTTGTTGGTATGTTGGTTTGTTGGTTTGTTGGTTTGTTGGCTTGTTGGTTTGTTTGTTTCTTGACTTGTTAATTTGTTGGCTTGTTGGTTTATTGGTTTGTTGGTTTGTTGGTTTTTTGGTTTGTTGGTTTCTTGGTTTCTTGGTTTGTTGGTTTTTTGGTTTTTTGGTTTGTTGGTTTGTTGGTTGGTTGCTTTGTTGGTTTTTTGGTTTGTTGGTTTGTTGATTTCTTGGTTTCTTGGTTTGTTGGTTTGTTGGTTACTTGGTTTGTTTGTTTGTTGGTTTGTTGGTTTGTTGGTTTGTTTGTTTGTTGGTTTGTTGGTTTGTTGGTTTGTTCGTTTGTTGGCTTTTTATTTTGTTGGTTTGTTGGCTTGTTGGCTTGTTGGTTTGTTGGTTTGTTGATTTGTTGGTTTGTTGGTTTGTTGGTTTGTTGGTTTGTTGGTTTGTAGGTTTATTTATTTGCTGGTTTGTTGGCTTGTTGGCTTGTTGGCTTGTTGGTTTGTTGGTTTGTTGATTTGTTGGTTTGTTTGTTTGTGGGTTTGTTCGTTTGTTGGTTTGTTGGTTTGTTGGTTTATTTATTTGCTGGTTTGTTGGTTTGTTGGTTTGTTGGTTTGTTGGTTTGTTCGTTTGTTGGCTTGTTATTTTGTTGGTTTGTTGGCTTGTTGGCTTGTTGGTTTGTTGGTTTGTTGATTTGTTGGTTTGTTCGTCTGTTCGTTTGTTGGTTTGTTGGTTTGTTGGTTTGTTGGCTTGTTGGTTTGTTGGTTTGTTGCTTTGTTCGTTTGTTGGTTTGTTGGTTTGTTGGTTTGTTGGTTTGTTGGCTTGTTGGTTTGTTGATTTGTTGGTTTGTTCGTTTGTTCGGTTGTTGGTTTGTTGGCTTGTTGGTTTGTTCGTTTGTTGGTTTTTTGGTTTGTTCGTTTGTTGGCTTGTTGGTTCGTTGGCTTGTTGGCTTGCTTGTTTGTTCGTTTGTTGGCTTGTTGGTTTGTTGATTTGTTGGTTTGTTTATTTGTTGGTTTGTTCGTTTGTTGGCTTATTGGTTTGTTGGTTTGTTGGCTTGTTGGTTTGTTGGTTTGTTGGTTTGTTGGTTTGTTGGTTTGTTGGTTTGTTGGTTTGTTGATTGGTTAGTTTGTTGGTTTGTTGGTTTGTTGGTTTATTTGTTTGTTGGTTTGTTGGTTTGTTGGTTTGTTGGTTTGTTGGTTTATTTGTTTGTTGGTTCGTTGGTATGTTGGTTTGTTGGTTTGTTGGTTTGTTCGTCTGTTCATTTGTTGGTTTGTTGATTTGTTGGTTTATTTGTTTGTTGGTTTGTTGGTTTGTTCGTTTGTTGGTTTGTTGATTTGTTGGTTTATTTGTTTGTTGGTTTGTTCGTTTGTTGGTTTGTTGATTTGTTGGTTTGTTGGTTTGTTTATTTGTTGGTTTGTTCGTTTGTTGGCTTATTGGTTTGTTGGTTTGTTGGGTTGTTGGTTTGTTGGTTTGTTGGTTTGTTGGTTTGTTGGTTGGTTGGTTTGTTGGTTTGTTGGTTTGTTGGTTTGTTGGTTTGTTGGTTTATTTGTTTGTTGGTTTGTTGGTATGTTGGTTTGTTGGTTTGTTGGTTTGTTCGTCTGTTCGTTTGTTGGTTTGTTGATTTGTTGGTTTATTTGTTTGTTGGTTTGTTGGTTTGTTCGTTTGTTGGTTTGTTGATTTGTTGGTTTATTTGTTTGTTGGTTTGTTCGTTTGTTGGTTTGTTGATTTGTTGGTTTGTTCGTCTGTTCGTTTGTTGGTTTGTTGGTTTGTTGGTTTGTTGGTTTGTTGGTATGTTGGTTTGTTGGTTTGTTGGTTTGTTGGCTTTTTGGTTTGTTGGTTTGTTGGTTTGTTGGTTTGTTGGTTTGTTGGTTTGTTGGTTTGTTGGTTTGTTGGTTTGTTGGTTTCTTGGTTTCTTGGTTTTTTGGTTTGTTGGTTTGTTGGTTTTTTGGTTTTGTTTGCTTGTTGGTTTGTTGGTTTTTTGGTTTGTTGGTTTTTTGGTTTGTTGGTTTGTTTGTTTGTTGGTTTGTGGGTTTGTCGGTTTGTTGGTCTGTTGGTTTGTTGGTTTGTTGGTTTGTTGGTTTGATATTTTGTTGGTTTGTTCGTTTGTTGGTTTGTTGGTTTGCTGGTTTGTTAGTTTGTTGGTTTGTTCGTTTGTTGGCTTGTTGGTTTGTTGGTTTGTTGGTTTGTTGGTTTATTTATTTGCTGTGTTGTTGGTTTGTTGGTTTTTTGGTTTGTTGGTTTGTTGGTTACTTGGTTTGTTCGTTTGTTGGTTTGTTGGTTTGTTGGTTTGTTCGTTTGTTGGCTTGTTGGTTTGTTGGCTTGTTGGTTTGTTGGTTTGTTGGTTTGTTGGTTTGTCGGTTTGTTTGTTTGTTGGCTTGTTGGTTTGTTTGTTTGTTGGTTTGTTGGTTTGTTCGTTTGTTGGTTTGCTTGTATGTTCGTTTGGTGGTTTGTTAGTTACTTGATTTGTTGGTTTGTTTGTTTGTTCATTTCTTGGCTTGTTGGTTTGTTGGCTTGTTGGTTTGTGGTTTGTTGGTTTGTTGGTTTGTTGGTTTGGTGGTTTCTTGGTTTGTTGGTTTGTTGGTTTGTTGGTTTGTTGGTTGGTTGGTTTGTTGGTTTGTTTGTTTGTTGGTTTGTTTGTTTGCTGGTTTGTTGGTTTGTTGGTTTGTTGGTTTGTTGGTTTGTTGGTTTGTTGGTTTGTTGGCTTGTTGGTTTGTTTGTTTGTTGTCTTGTTGGTTTGTTGGTTTGCTGGTTTGTTGGTTTCTTGGTTTGTTGGTTTGTTGGTTTGTTGGTTTGTTGGTTTGTTGGTTTGTTGGTTTGTTGGTTTGTTGGTTTGTTGGTTACTTGGTTTGTTGGTTTGTTGGTTTGTTGGTTTGTTGGTTTGTTGGTTTGTTGGTTTGTTGGTTTGTTGGTTTTTTGGTTTGTTGGTTTGTTGGTTTATTGATTTGTTGGTTTGTTGGTTTGTTCGTTTGTTGGTTTTTTGGTTTGTTGGTTTGTTGGTTTGTTTCTTTGTTGGTTTGTTGATTTGCTGGTTTGTTGGTATGTTGGTTTGTTGGTTTGTTGGTTTGTTGGTTTGTTGGTTTGTTGGCTTGTTGGTTTGTTTTTTCTTGGCTTGTTGGTTTGTTGGTTTGTTGGTTTATTGATTTGTTGGTTTGTTGGTTTGTTCGTTTGTTGGTTTTTTGGTTTGTTGGTTTGTTGGTTTGTTTCTTTGTTGGTTTGTTGATTTGCTGGTTTGTTGGTATGTTGGTTTGTTGGTTTGTTGGTTTGTTGGTTTGTTGGTTTGTTGGCTTGTTGGTTTGTTTTTTCTTGGCTTGTTGGTTTGTTGGCTTGTTGGTTTGTTGGTTTGTTGGTTTGTTGGTTTTTTGGTTTGTTGGTTTGTTGGTTTGTTGGTTTTTTGGTTTGTTGGTTTGTTGGTTGGTTGCTTTGTTGGTTTTTGGTTTGTTGGTTTGTTGGTTTCTTGGTTTCTTGGTTTGTTGGTTTGTTGGTTACTTGGTTTGTTTGTTTGTTGGTTTGTTGGCTTGTTGGCTTGTTGGTTTGTTGGTTTGTTGATTTGTTTGTTTGTTAGTTTGTTGGTTTGTTGGTTTGTTGGTTTGTAGGTTTGTTGGTTTGTTGGTTTGTTGGTTTATTTATTTGTTGGTTTGTTGGTTTGTTGGTTTTTTGGTTTGTTCGTTTGTTGGTTTGTTTGTTTGTTGGTTTGTTGATTTGTTCGTCTGTTGGTTTGTTCGTTTGTTGGTTTGTTGATTTGTTGGTTTGCTCGTCTGTTCGTTTGTTGGTTTGTTGGTTTGTTGGTTTGTTGGCTTGTTGGTTTGTTGGTTTGTTGCTTTGTTCGTTTGTTGGTTTGTTGGTTTATTTATTTGTTGGTTTGTTGGCTTGTTGGTTTGTTGGTTTGTTGGTTTGTTCGTTTGTTGGTTTGTTTGTTTGTTGGTTTGTTGATTTGTTCGTCTGTTGGTTTGTTCGTTTGTTGGTTTGTTGATTTGTTGGTTTGTTCGTCTGTCCGTTTGTTGGTTTGTTGGGTTGTTGGTTTGTTGGCTTGTTTGTTTGTTGGTTTGTTGCTTTGTTCGTTTGTTGGTTTGTTGGTTTGTTGATTTGTTGGCTTGTTGGCTTGTTGGTTTGGTGGTTTGTAGGTTTTTTGGTTTGTTCATTTGTTGGTTTGTTGTTTTGTTTATTTGTTGGTTTGTTCGTTTGTTGGCTTATTGGTTTGTTGGTTTGTTGGCTTGTTGGTTTGTTGGCTTGTTGGTTTGTTGGCTTGCTGGTTTGTTGGTTACTTGGTTTGTTGGTTTGTTGGTTTTCTGGTATGTTGGTTTGTTGGTTTGTTGGTTTGTTGGTTTGTTAGTTTGTTGGTTTGTTGGGTTGTTGGTTTGTTGGTTTGTTGGTTTGTTGGTTTGTTGGTTTGTTGGTTTGTTGGTTTGTTGGTTTGTTGGCTTGTTGGTATGTTGCTTTGTTGGTTTGTTGATTTTTGGCTTCTTTGTTTGTTGGCTTGTTGGCTTGTTGGATTGTTGGTTTGTTGCTTTGTTGGTTTGTTGGTTTGTTGTTTTTTGACTTCTTGGTTTGTTAGCTTGTTGGTTTATTGGTTTGTTGGTTTGTAAGTTACTTGGTTTGTTGGTTTGTTTGTTTGTTGGTTTGTTGGTTTGTTCGTGTTTTGGTTTGTTGGTTTGTTGGTTTTTTTGTTTGTTGGTTTGTTCGTTTGTTGGCTTGTTGGTTTGTTGGCTTGTTGGCTTATTGGTTTGTTGGTTTGTTGGCTTGTTGGTTTGTTGGTTTGTTGGTCTGTTGGTTTGTTGGTTTGTTGGTTTGTTCGTTTGTTGGTTTGTTGGTTTGTTGGTTTGTGGGTTTGTTGGCTTGTTGGTTTGTTCTTTTGTTGGCTTGTTGGTTTGTTTGTTTTTTGGCTTATTGGTTTGTTGGTTTGTTGGTTTGTTGGTTTGTTGGTTTTTTGGTTTGTTGGCTTGTTGGTTTGTTGGTTTGTTGGTTACTTGTTTGTTCGTTTGTTCGCTTGTTGGTTTGTTGGTTTGTTGGTTTGTTGGTTTTTTGGTTTGTTGGTTTGTTGGTTTGTTGGTTTGTTGCTTTGTTGGTTTGTTCGTTTGTTGGCTTGTTGGTTTGTTGGCCTGTTGGCTTGTTGATTTGTTGGTTTATTGGTTTGTTGGTTTGTTTGTTTGTTGGTTTGTTGGTTTGTTGGTTTGTTGGTTTGTTGGTTTGTTGGTTTTTTTGTTTGTTGGTTTGTTGGTTTCTTCGTTTGTTGGCTTGTTGGTTTTTTGGCTTGTTGGCTTGTTGGTTAGTTGGTTTCTTGGGTTGTTGGTTTGTTGGCTTGTTGGTTTGTTGGTTTGTTGGTTTGTTGGTTTGTTGGTTTGTTGGTTTGTTAGTTTGTTGGTTTGTTCGTTTGTTGGTTTTTTGGTTTGTTGGTTTGTTGGTTTGCTGGTTTGTTGGTTTGTTGGTTTGTTGGTTTGTTGGTTTGTTGGTTTGTTGGTTTGTTGATTTGTTGGTTTGTTGGTTTGTTCGTTTGTTGGTTTTTTGGTTTGTTGGTTTGTTGGTTTGTTGGTTTGTTGTTTTGTTGGCTTGTTGGCTTGTTGGTTTGTTGCTTTGTTGGTTTGTTGATTTTTGGCTTCTTTGTTTGTTGGCTTGTTGGATTGTTGGTTTGTTGCTTTGTTGGTTTGTTGGTTTGTTGTTTTTTGACTTCTTGGTTTGTTAGCTTGTTGGTTTATTGGTTTGTTGGTTTGTAAGTTACTTGGTTTGTTGGTTTGTTGGTTTGTTTGTTTGTTGGTTTGTTGGTTTGTTCGTGTTTTGGTTTGTTGGTTTGTTGGTTTTTTTGTTTGTTGGTTTGTTCGTTTGTTGGCTTGTTGGTTTGTTGGCTTGTTGGCTTATTGGTTTGTTGGTTTGTTGGCTTGTTGGTTTGTTGGTTTGTTGGTCTGTTGGTTTGTTGGTTTGTTGGTTTGTTCGTTTGTTGGTTTGTTGGTTTGTTGGTTTGTGGGTTTGTTGGCTTGTTGGTTTGTTCTTTTGTTGGCTTGTTGGTTTGTTTGTTTTTTGGCTTATTGGTTTGTTGGTTTGTTGGTTTGTTGGTTTGTTGGTTTGTTGGTTTTTTGGTTTGTTGGCTTGTTGGTTTGTTGGTTTGTTGGTTACTTGTTTGTTCGTTTGTTCGCTTGTTGGTTTGTTGGTTTGTTGGTTTGTTGGTTTTTTGGTTTGTTGGTTTGTTGGTTTGTTGGTTTGTTGCTTTGTTGGTTTGTTCGTTTGTTGGCTTGTTGGTTTGTTGGCCTGTTGGCTTGTTGATTTGTTGGTTTGTTGGTTTGTTGGTTTGTTGGTTTGTTGGTTTGTTGGTTTGTTGGTTTGTTGGTTTGTTGGTTTTTTTGTTTGTTGGTTTGTTGGTTTGTTGGTTTGTTCGTTTTTTTGTTTGTTGGTTTGTTGGTTGTTGGTTTGATGGTTTGTTGGTTTGTTGGTTTGTTGGTTTGTTGGTTTGTTGGTTTTTTGGTTTGTTGGTTTGTTGGTTTGTTGGTTTGTTGGTTTGTTGGTTTATTGGTTTGTTGGTTTGTTGGTTTGTTGGTTTGTTGGTTTGTTGGTTTGTTGGTTTGTTGGTTTGTTGCCTTGTTGGTTTGTTGGTTTGTTGGTTTGTTGGTTTCTTCGTTTGTTGGTTTGTTGGTTTGTTGGTTTGTTGGTTTGTTCGTTTGTTCGTTTGTTGGCTTCATGGTTTGTTGGCTTGTTGGCTTGTTGGTTTGTTGGTTTTTGGCTTGTTGGCTTGTTGGTTTGTTGGTTTGTTGGCTTGTTGGTTTGTAGGTTTGTTGGTTTGTTGGTTTGTTGGTTTGTTGGTTTGTTGGTTTTTTTGGTTTGTTGGCTTGTTGATTTGTTGGTTTGTTGGTTTGTTCGTTTGTTGGTTTGTTGGCTTGTTGGCTTGTTGGCTTGTTGGCTTGTTGGTTTGTTGGTTTGTTGGTTTTTTGTTTGTTGGTTTGTTGGTTTGTTGGTTTGTTGGCTTGTTGGTTTGTTGGTTTTTTGGTTTCTTGGTTTGTTGGTTTGTTGGCTTGTTGGTTTGTTCGTTTGTTGACTTGTGGGTTTGTTGGTTTGTTGGTTTGTTTGTTTGTTGGTTTGTTCGTTTGTTTGTTTATTGATTTGCTGGTTTGTTGGTTTATTCGTTTATTGCTTTGTTGGTTTGTTGGTTTGTTGGCTTGTTGGTTTGTTGGTCTGTTGGTTTGTTCGTTTGTTGGCTTGTTGGTTTGTTGGCTTATTGGCTTGTTGGTTTGTTGGTTTTTTTGCTTGTTGGTCTGTTGGTTTGTTGGTTTGTTTGTTTGTTGGTTTGTTCGTTTGTTGGCTTGTTGGTTTGTTGGCTTGTTGGTTTGTTGGTTTGTTTGTTTGTTGGTTTGTTGGTTGGTTGGTTTATTTGTTTTGATGGTTTGTTGGTTTGTTGGTTTATTTGTTTGTTGGTTTGTTGGTTTGTTCGTTTGTTGGTTTGTTCGTTTGTTCGTTTGTTGGCTTGTTGGTTTGTTGGCTTGTTGGCTTGTTGGTTTGTTGTTTTTTTGGTTTGTTGGCTTGTTGGTTTGTTGGTTTATTGGTTTCTTGGTTGGTGGTTTGTTGGTTTGTTGGCTTGTTGGTTAGTTCGTTTGTTGGCTTGTTGATTTGTTGGCTTGTTGGCTTGTTGGTTTTTTGGTTTGTTGGCTTGTTGGTTTGTTGGTTTGTTGGTTTGTTGGTTTGTTGGTTTGTTGGTTTGTTGGTTCATTTGTTTTTTGGTTTCTTGGTTTGTTGGTTTGTTCGTTTGTTGGTTCGTTGGTTTGTTGGTTAGTTGGTTTGTTCGTTTGTTGGCTTGTTGGTTTGTTGGTTTGTTCGTTTGTTGGTTTATTTGTTTGTTATTTTGTTGGTTTGTTGGCTTGTTGGTTTGTTGGTTTGTTGGTTTGTTCGTCTGTTGGTTCGTTGGTTTTTTCGTTTGTTGGTTTGTTGGTTTGTTAGTTTGTTGGATTGTTTGTTTGTTGGTTTGTTGGTTTGTTCGTTTGTTCGTTTGCTGGTTTGTTGGTTTGCTGGTTTGTTGGTTTGTTGGTTTGTTCGTTTGTTGGTTTATTTGTTTGTTCATTTGTTGGTTTGTTGGTTTGTTGGATTGTTGGTTTGTTGGTTTGTTCGTTTGTTGGTTTTTTGGTTTGTTGGTTTGTTCGTTTGTTGTCTTGTTGGTTTGGTGGTTAATTGGTTTATTGGTTTGTTGGTTTGTTAGTTTGTTCATTTGTTGGCTTGTTGGCTTGTTGGTTTGTTGGTTTGTTGGTTTGTTGGTTTGTTCGTTTGTTGGTTTGTTGGTTTGTTGGTTTGTTGGTTTATTTGTTTGTTGGTTTGTTGGTTTGTTGGTTTGTTCATTTGTTGGCTTGTTGGTTTGTTGGTTTTTTGGTTTGTTCGTTTGTTGGATTGTTGCATTGTTGGTTGGTTGGTTTGTTGGTTTGTTGGTTTGTTGGTTTGTTCGTTTGTTGGCTTGTTGGCTTGTTGGTTTGTTGGTGTGTTCGTTTGTTGGTTTATTTGTTTGTTGGTTTATTGGTTTGTTGGATTGTTGGTTTGTTGGTTTGTTGGTTTATTTGTTTGTTGGTTTGATGTTTTTTTTGGTTTGTTCGTTTGTTGGTTTGTTGTTTTGTTGGTTTGTTGGTTTGTTGGTTTGTTGGTTTGTTGGTTTGGTGGTTTGGTGGTTTTTTCGTTTGGTGGTTTATTTGTTTGTTGGTTTGTTGGTTTGTTGGTTTGTTAGTTTGTTCGTTTGCTGGCTTGTTGGTTTGTTGGTTTATTCATTTGTTGGTTTGTTGGTTTGTTTATTTGTTGGCTTGTTGGTTTGATGGTTTGTTGGTTTGTTGGTTTGTTCGTTTGTTGGTTTGTTGGTTTGTTGGCTTGTTGGTTTGTTGGTTTGTTCGTTTGTTGGCTTGTTGGTTTGTTGGTTTGTTTGTTTGTTGGTTTATTTGCGTGTTGGTTTGTTGGTTTCTTGGCTTGTTGGTTTGTTGGTTTGAGGGTTTGTTGGTTTATTTCTTTGTTGGTTTGTTGGTTTGTTCGTTTGTTGGTTTGCTGGTTTATTGGTTTGTTCGTTTGTTGGTTTGTTGGTTTGTTCGTTTGTTGGTTTGTTGGTTTGTTGGTTTGTTGGTTTGTTGGTTTGTTGGTTTGTTTGTTGGTTGGTTTGTCGGTTTGTTCGATTGTTGGTTTGTTAGTTTGTTGGTTTGTTGGTTTGTTGGTTTGTTGGTTTGTTCGTTTGTCGGTCTATTTGTTTGTTGGTTTGTTGGCTTGTTGGTTTGTTCGTTTGTTGGTTTTTTGGTTTGTTGGTTTGTTGGTTTGCTGGTTTGTTGGTTTGTTGGTTTGTTGGTTTGTTGGTTTGTTGGTTTGTTGGTTTGTTGGTTTTTTGGTTTGTTGGTTTGTTGGTTTGTTGGTTTGTTGGTTTGTTGGCTTGTTGGCTTGTTGGTTTGTTGGTTTGTTGGTTTGTTGGTTTGTTGTTTTTTGGCTTCTTGGTTTGTTGGCTTGTTGGTTTGTTGGTTTGTTGGCTTGTAAGTTACTTGGTTTGTTGGTTTGTTGGTTTGTTGGTTTGTTTGTTTGTTGGTTTGTTGGTTTGTTCGTTTTTTGGTTTGTTGGTTTGTTGGTTTGTTGGTCTTTTTGTTTGTTGGTTTGTTCGTTTGTTGGCTTGTTGGTTTGTTGGCTTGTTGGCTTGTTGGTTTGTTGGTTTGTTGGCTTGTTGGTTTGTTGGTTTGTTGGTTTGTTGGTTAGTTGGTTTGCTGGTTTGTTCGTTTGTTTGTTTGTTGGTTTGTTGATTTGTGGGTTTGTTGGCTTGTTGGTTTGTTCGTTTGTTGGCTTGTTGGTTTGTTTGTTTGTTGGCTTATTGGTTTGTTGGTTTGTTGGTTTGTTGGTTTGTTGGTTTTTTAGTTTGTTGGCTTGTTGGTTTGTTGGTTTGTTGGTTACTTGGTTTGTTGGTTTGTTCGTTTGTTGGCTTGTTGGTTTGTTGGTTTGTTGGTTTTTTGGTTTGTTGGCTTGTTGGTTTGTTGGTTTGTTGGTTACTTGTTTGTTCGTTTGTTCGCTTGTTGGTTTGTTGGTTTGTTGGTTTGTTGGTTTTTTGGTTTGTTGGTTTGTTGGTTTGTTGGTTTGTTGCTTTGTTGGTTTGTTCGTTTGTTGGCTTGTTGGTTTGTTGGCCTGTTGGCTTGTTGATTTGTTGGTTTGTTGGTTTGTTGGTTTGTTGGTTTGTTGGTTTGTTGGTTTGTTGGTTTGTTGGTTTGTTGGTTTTTTTGTTTGTTGGTTTGTTGGTTTGTTGGTTTGTTCGTTTTTTTGTTTGTTGGTTTGTTGGTTGTTGGTTTGATGGTTTGTTGGTTTGTTGGTTTGTTGGTTTGTTGGTTTGTTGGTTTTTTGGTTTGTTGGTTTGTTGGTTTGTTGGTTTGTTGGTTTGTTGGTTTATTGGTTTGTTGGTTTGTTGGTTTGTTGGTTTGTTGGTTTGTTGGTTTGTTGGTTTGTTGGTTTGTTGCCTTGTTGGTTTGTTGGTTTGTTGGTTTGTTGGTTTCTTCGTTTGTTGGTTTGTTGGTTTGTTGGTTTGTTGGTTTGTTCGTTTGTTCGTTTGTTGGCTTCATGGTTTGTTGGCTTGTTGGCTTGTTGGTTTGTTGGTTTTTGGCTTGTTGGCTTGTTGGTTTGTTGGTTTGTTGGCTTGTTGGTTTGTAGGTTTGTTGGTTTGTTGGTTTGTTGGTTTGTTGGTTTGTTGGTTTTTTTGGTTTGTTGGCTTGTTGATTTGTTGGTTTGTTGGTTTGTTCGTTTGTTGGTTTGTTGGCTTGTTGGCTTGTTGGCTTGTTGGCTTGTTGGTTTGTTGGTTTGTTGGTTTTTTGTTTGTTGGTTTGTTGGTTTGTTGGTTTGTTGGCTTGTTGGTTTGTTGGTTTTTTGGTTTCTTGGTTTGTTGGTTTGTTGGCTTGTTGGTTTGTTCGTTTGTTGACTTGTGGGTTTGTTGGTTTGTTGGTTTGTTTGTTTGTTGGTTTGTTCGTTTGTTTGTTTATTGATTTGCTGGTTTGTTGGTTTATTCGTTTATTGCTTTGTTGGTTTGTTGGTTTGTTGGCTTGTTGGTTTGTTGGTCTGTTGGTTTGTTCGTTTGTTGGCTTGTTGGTTTGTTGGCTTATTGGCTTGTTGGTTTGTTGGTTTTTTTGCTTGTTGGTCTGTTGGTTTGTTGGTTTGTTTGTTTGTTGGTTTGTTCGTTTGTTGGCTTGTTGGTTTGTTGGCTTGTTGGTTTGTTGGTTTGTTTGTTTGTTGGTTTGTTGGTTGGTTGATTTATTTGTTTTGATGGTTTGTTGGTTTGTTGGTTTATTTGTTTGTTGGTTTGTTGGTTTGTTCGTTTGTTGGTTTGTTCGTTTGTTCGTTTGTTGGCTTGTTGGTTTGTTGGCTTGTTGGCTTGTTGGTTTGTTTTTTTTTTTGGTTTGTTGGCTTGTTGGTTTGTTGGTTTATTGGTTTCTTGGTTGGTGGTTTGTTGGTTTGTTGGCTTGTTGGTTAGTTCGTTTGTTGGCTTGTTGATTTGTTGGCTTGTTGGCTTGTTGGTTTTTTGGTTTGTTGGCTTGTTGGTTTGTTGGTTTGTTGGTTTGTTGGTTTGTTGGTTTGTTGGTTCATTTGTTTTTTGGTTTCTTGGTTTGTTGGTTTGTTCGTTTGTTGGTTCGTTGGTTTGTTGGTTAGTTGGTTTGTTCGTTTGTTGGCTTGTTGGTTTGTTGGTTTGTTCGTTTGTTGGTTTATTTGTTTGTTATTTTGTTGGTTTGTTGGCTTGTTGGTTTGTTGGTTTGTTGGTTTGTTCGTCTGTTGGTTCGTTGGTTTTTTCGTTTGTTGGTTTGTTGGTTTGTTAGTTTGTTGGATTGTTTGTTTGTTGGTTTGTTGGTTTGTTCGTTTGTTCGTTTGCTGGTTTGTTGGTTTGCTGGTTTGTTGGTTTGTTGGTTTGTTCGTTTGTTGGTTTATTTGTTTGTTCATTTGTTGGTTTGTTGGTTTGTTGGATTGTTGGTTTGTTGGTTTGTTCGTTTGTTGGTTTTTTGGTTTGTTGGTTTGTTCGTTTGTTGTCTTGTTGGTTTGGTGGTTAATTGGTTTATTGGTTTGTTGGTTTGTTAGTTTGTTCATTTGTTGGCTTGTTGGCTTGTTGGTTTGTTGGTTTGTTGGTTTGTTGGTTTGTTCGTTTGTTGGTTTGTTGGTTTGTTGGTTTGTTGGTTTATTTGTTTGTTGGTTTGTTGGTTTGTTGGTTTGTTCATTTGTTGGCTTGTTGGTTTGTTGGTTTTTTGGTTTGTTCGTTTGTTGGATTGTTGCATTGTTGGTTGGTTGGTTTGTTGGTTTGTTGGTTTGTTGGTTTGTTCGTTTGTTGGCTTGTTGGCTTGTTGGTTTGTTGGTGTGTTCGTTTGTTGGTTTATTTGTTTGTTGGTTTATTGGTTTGTTGGATTGTTGGTTTGTTGGTTTGTTGGTTTATTTGTTTGTTGGTTTGATGTTTTTTTTGGTTTGTTCGTTTGTTGGTTTGTTGTTTTGTTGGTTTGTTGGTTTGTTGGTTTGTTGGTTTGTTGGTTTGGTGGTTTGGTGGTTTTTTCGTTTGGTGGTTTATTTGTTTGTTGGTTTGTTGGTTTGTTGGTTTGTTAGTTTGTTCGTTTGCTGGCTTGTTGGTTTGTTGGTTTATTCATTTGTTGGTTTGTTGGTTTGTTTATTTGTTGGCTTGTTGGTTTGATGGTTTGTTGGTTTGTTGGTTTGTTCGTTTGTTGGTTTGTTGGTTTGTTGGCTTGTTGGTTTGTTGGTTTGTTCGTTTGTTGGCTTGTTGGTTTGTTGGTTTGTTTGTTTGTTGGTTTATTTGCGTGTTGGTTTGTTGGTTTCTTGGCTTGTTGGTTTGTTGGTTTGTGGGTTTGTTGGTTTATTTCTTTGTTGGTTTGTTGGTTTGTTCTTTTGTTGGTTTGCTGGTTTATTGGTTTGTTCGTTTGTTGGTTTGTTGGTTTGTTCGTTTGTTGGTTTGTTGGTTTGTTGGTTTGTTGGTTTGTTGGTTTGTTGGTTTGTTTGTTGGTTGGTTTGTCGGTTTGTTCGATTGTTGGTTTGTTAGTTTGTTGGTTTGTTGGTTTGTTGGTTTGTTGGTTTGTTCGTTTGTCGGTCTATTTGTTTGTTGGTTTGTTGGCTTGTTGGTTTGTTCGTTTGTTGGTTTTTTGGTTTGTTGGTTTGTTGGTTTGCTGGTTTGTTGGTTTGTTGGTTTGTTGGTTTGTTGGTTTGTTGGTTTGTTGGTTTGTTGGTTTTTTGGTTTGTTGGTTTGTTGGTTTGTTGGTTTGTTGGTTTGTTGGCTTGTTGGCTTGTTGGTTTGTTGGTTTGTTGGTTTGTTGGTTTGTTGTTTTTTGGCTTCTTGGTTTGTTGGCTTGTTGGTTTGTTGGTTTGTTGGCTTGTAAGTTACTTGGTTTGTTGGTTTGTTGGTTTGTTGGTTTGTTTGTTTGTTGGTTTGTTGGTTTGTTCGTTTTTTGGTTTGTTAGTTTGTTGGTTTGTTGGTCTTTTTGTTTGTTGGTTTGTTCGTTTGTTGGCTTGTTGGTTTGTTGGCTTGTTGGCTTGTTGGTTTGTTGGTTTGTTGGCTTGTTGGTTTGTTGGTTTGTTGGTTTGTTGGTTTGTTGGTTTGCTGGTTTGTTCGTTTGTTTGTTTGTTGGTTTGTTGATTTGTGGGTTTGTTGGCTTGTTGGTTTGTTCGTTTGTTGGCTTGTTGGTTTGTTTGTTTGTTGGCTTATTGGTTTGTTGGTTTGTTGGTTTGTTGGTTTGTTGGTTTTTTAGTTTGTTGGCTTGTTGGTTTGTTGGTTTGTTGGTTACTTGGTTTGTTGGTTTGTTCGTTTGTTGGCTTGTTGGTTTGTTGGTTTGTTGGTTTGTTGGTTTGTTCGTGTTTTGGTTTGTTGGTTTGTTGGTTTGTTGGTTTTTTTGTTTGTTGTTTTGTTCGTTTGTTGGCTTGTTGGTTTGTTGGCTTGTTGGCTTGTTGGTTTGTTGGTTTGTTGAATTTGTTGGTTTGTTTGTTTGTTGGTTTGTTGGTTTGTTCGTGTTTTGGTTTGTTGGTTTGTTGGTTTTTTTGTTTGTTTGTTTGTTCGTTTGTTGGCTTGCTGGTTTGTTGGCTTGTTGGCTTGTTGGTTTGTTGGCTTGTTGGTTTGTTGGTTTGTTGGTCTGTTGGTTTGTTGGTTTGTTCGTTTGTTGGTTTGTTAGTTTGTTGGTTTGTGGGTTTGTTGGCTTGTTGGTTTGTTCGTTTGTTGGCTTGTTGGTTTGTTTGTTTGTTGGCTTATTGGTTTGTTGGTTTGTTGGTTTGTTGGTTTGTTGGTTTGTTGGTTTGTTGGTTTGTTGGTTTGTTGGTTTTTTGGTTTGTTGGCTTGTTGGTTTGTTGGTTTGTTGGTTACTTGGTTTGTTGGTTTGTTCGTTTGTTCGCTTGTTGGTTTGTTGGTTTGTTGGTTTGTTGGTTTGTTGGTTTGTTGGTTTGTTCGTGTTTTGGTTTGTTGGTTTGTTGGTTTTTTTTTTGTTGGTTTGTTCGTTTGTTGGCTTGCTGGTTTGTTGGCTTGTTGGCTTGTTGGTTTGTTGGTTTGTTGGTTTGTTCGTGTTTTGGTTTGTTGGTTTGTTGGTTTAATGGTTTTTTTGTTTGTTGGTTTGTTCGTTTGTTGGCTTGTTGGTTTGTTGGCTTGATGGCTTGTTGGTTTGTTGGTTTGTTTGTTTGTTGGTTTGTTGGTTTGTTCGTGTTTTGGTTTGTTGGTTTGTTGGTTTGTTGGTTTTTTTGTTTGTTGGTTTGTTCGTTTGTTGGCTTGCTGGTTTGTTGGCTTGTTGGCTTGTTGGTTTGTTGGTTTGTTGGCTTGTTGGTTTGTTGGTTTGTTGGTCTGTTGGTTTGTTGGTTTGTTCGTTTGTTGGTTTGTTGGTTTGTTGGTTTGTGGGTTTGTTGGCTTGTTGGTTTGTTCGTTTGTTGGCTTGTTGGTTTGTTTGTTTGTTGGCTTATTGGTTTGTTGGTTTGTTGGTTTGTTGGTTTGTTGGTTTGTTGGTTTTTTGGTTTGTTGGCTTGTTGGTTTGTTGGTTTGTTGGTTACTTGGTTTGTTGGTTTGTTCGTTTGTTCGCTTGTTGGTTTGTTGGTTTGTTGGTTTGTTGGTTTGTTGGTTTTTTGGTTTGTTGGTTTGTTGGTTTGTTGGTTTGTTGGTTTGTTCGTTTGTTGGCTTATTGGTTTGTTGGCCTGTTGGCTTGTTGATTTGTTGGTTTGTTGGTTTGTTGGTTTGTTGGTTTGTTGGTTTGTTGGTTTGTTGGTTTGTTGGTTTTTTTGTTTGTTGGTTTGTTGGTTGTTGGTTTGTTGGTTTGTTTGTTTGTTGGTTTTTATGGTTTTTTGGTTTGTTGGTTTGTTGGTTTGTTGGTTTGTTGGTTTGTGGGTTTATTGGTTTGTTGGTTTGGTGGTTTGTAGGTTTGTTGGTTTGTTGGCTTGTTGGTTTGTTGGTTTGTTGGTTTGTTGGTTTCTTCGTTTGTTGGTTTGTTGGTTTGTTGGTTTGTTGGTTTGTTCGTTTGTTGGTTTGTTCGTTTGTTCGTTTGTTGGCTTGTTGGTTTGTTGGCTTGTTGGCTTGTTGGTTTGTTCGTTTTTTGGTTTGTTGGCTTGTTGGTTTGTTGGTTTATTGGTTTCTTGGTTGGTGGTTTGTTGGTTTGTTGACTTGTTGGTTAGTTCGTTTGTTGGCTTGTTGGTGTGTTGGTTTGTTGGTTTGTTGGTTTGTTGGTTTGTTGGTTTTTTTGGTTTGTTGGCTTGTTGATTTGTTGGTTTGTTGGTTTGTTCGTTTGTTCGTTTGTTGGTTTATTGGCTTGTTTGCTTGTTGGCTTGTTGGCTTGTTGGTTTGTTGGTTTGTTGGTTTTTTGTTTGTTGGTTTGTTTGTTTGTTGGCTTGTGGGTTTGTCGGCTCTTTGGCTTGTTGGTTTGTTGGTTTGTTGGTTTGTTTGTTTGTTGGTTTGTTCGGTTGTTTGTTTTTTGATTTGCTGGTTTGTTGGTTTATTCGTTTATTGGTTTGTAGGTTTGTTGGTTTGTTTGTTTGTTGGTTTGTTCGTTTGTTGGCTTGTTGGTTTGTTGGCTTGTTGGTTTGTTGGTTTGTTTGTTTGTTGGTTTGTTGGTTTGTTGGTTTATTTGTTTGTTGGTTTGTTGGTTTGTTCGTTTGTTGGTTTGTTCGTTTGTTCGTTTGTTGGCTTGTTGGTTTGTTGGCTTGTTGGCTTGTTGGTTTGTTGTTTTTTTGGTTTGTTGGCTTGTTGGTTTGTTGGTTTATTGGTTTCTTGGTTGTTGGTTTGTTAGTTTGTTGGCTTGTTGGTTAGTTCGTTTGTTGGCTTGTTGGTTTGTTGGCTTGTTGGCTTGTTGGTTTGTTGGTTTGTTGGCTTGTTGGTTTGTTGGTTTGTTGGTTTGTTGGTTTGTTGGTTTGTTGGTTTGTTGGTTTATTTGTTTTTTGGTTTCTTGGTTTGTTGGTTTGTTCGTTTGTTGGTTCGTTGGTTTGTTGGTTAGTTGGTTTGTTCGTTTGTTGGCTTGTTGGTTTGTTGGTTTGTTCGTTTGTTGGTTTATTTGTTTGTTGGTTTGTTGGCTTGTTGGTTTGTTGGTTTGTTGATTACTTGGTTTGTTGGTTTGTTCGTTTTTTGGCTTGTTGGTTTGTTGGTTTGTTGGTTTGTTGGTTTGTTCGTGTTTTGGTTTGTTGGTTTGTTGGTTTTTTTGTTTGTTGTTTTGTTCGTTTGTTGGCTTGTTGGTTTGTTGGCTTGTTGGCTTGTTGGTTTGTTGGGTTGTTGGTTTGTTGGTTTGTTTGTTTGTTGGTTTGTTGGTTTGTTCGTGTTTTGGTTTGTTGGTTTCTTGGTTTTTTTGTTTGTTTGTTTGTTCGTTTGTTGGCTTGCTGGTTTGTTGGCTTGTTGGCTTGTTGGTTTGTTGGTTTGTTGGCTTGTTGGTTTGTTTGTTTGTTGGTCTGTTGGTTTGTTGGTTTGTTCGTTTGTTGGTTTGTTGGTTTGTTGGTTTGTGGGTTTGTTGGCTTGTTGGTTTGTTCGTTTGTTGGCTTGTTGGTTTGTTTGTTTGTTGGCTTATTGGTTTATTGGTTTGTTGGTTTGTTGGTTTGTTGGTTTGTTGGTTTGTTGGTTTTTTGGTTTGTTGGTTTGTTGGTTTTTTGGTTTGTTGGTTTGTTGGTTTGTTGGTTTGTTGGTTTGTTCGTTTGTTGGGTTATTGGTTTGTTGGCCTGTTGGCTTGTTGATTTGTTGGTTTGTTGGTTTGTTGGTTTGTTGGTTTGTTGGTTTGTTGGTTTGTTGGTTTTTTTGTTTGTTGGTTTGTTGGTTGTTGGTTTGTTGGTTTGTTGGTTTGTTGGTTTTTTGGTTTGTTGGTTTGTTGGTTTGTTGGTTTGTTGGTTTGTGGGTTTATTGGTTTGTTGGTTTGTTGGTTTGTTGGTTTGTTGGCTTGTTGGTTTGTTGGTTTGTTGGTTTGTTGGTTTCTTCGTTTGTTGGTTTGTTGGTTTGTTGGTTTGTTGGTTTGTTCGTTTGTTGGTTTGTTCGTTTGTTCGTTTGTTGGCTTGTTGGTTTGTTGGCTTGTTGGCTTGTTGGTTTGTTGGTTTTTTGGTTTGTTGGCTTGTTGGTTTGTTGGTTTATTGGTTTCTTGGTTGGTGGTTTGTTGGTTTGTTGACTTGTTGGTTAGTTCTTTGTTGGCTTGTTGGTGTGTTGGTTTGTTGGTTTGTTGGTTTGTTGGTTTGTTGGTTTTTTTGGTTTGTTGGCTTGTTGATTTGTTGGTTTGTTCGTTTGTTCGTTTGTTGGTTTATTGGCTTGTTCGCTTGTTGGCTTGGTGGCTTGTTGGTTTGTTGGTTTGTTGGTTTTTTGTTTGTTGGTTTGTTGGTTTGTTGGTTTGTTGGCTTATTGGTTTGTTGGTTTTTTGGTTTCTTGGTTTGTTGGTTTGTTGGCTTGTTGGTTTGTTCGTTTGTTGGCTTGTGGGTTTGTTGGCTCTTTGGCTTGTTGGTTTGTTGGTTTGTTGGTTTGTTTGTTTGTTGGTTTGTTCGTTTGTTTGTTTTTTGATTTGCTGGTTTGTTGGTTTATTTGTTTATTGGTTTGTAGGTTTGTTGGTTTGTTGGTTTGTTGGTCTGTTGGTTTGTTCGTTTGTTGGCTTGTGGGTTTGTTGGCTTATTGGCTTGTTGGTTTGTTGATTTTTTTGCTTGTTGATCTGTTGGTTTGTTGGTTTGTTTGTTTGTTGGTTTGTTCGTTTGTTGGCTTGTTGGTTTGTTGGCTTGTTGGTTTGTTGGTTTGTTTGTTTGTTGGTTTGTTGGTTTGTTGGTTTATTTGTTTGTTGGTTTGTTGGTTTGTTCGTTGGTTGGTTTGTTCGTTTGTTCGTTTGTTGGCTTGTTAGTTTGTTGGCTTGTTGGCTTGTTGGTTTGTTGTTTTTTTGGTTTGTTGGCTTGTTGGTTTGTTGGTTTATTGGTTTCTTGGTTGGTGGTTTGTTGGTTTGTTGGCTTGTTGGTTAGTTCGTTTGTTGGCTTGTTGGTTTGTTGGTTTGTTGGCTTGTTGGTTTGTTGGTTTGTTGGCTTGTTTGTTTGTTGGTTTGTTGGTTTGTTGGTTTGTTGGTTTGTTGGTTTATTTGTTTTTTGGTTTCTTGGTTTGTTGGTTTGTTCGTTTGTTGGTTCGTTGGTTTGTTGGTTAGTTGGTTTGTTCGTTTGTTGGCTTGTTGGTTTGTTGGTTTGTTCGTTTGTTGGTTTATTTGTTTGTTGGTTTGTTGGCTTGTTGGTTTGTTGGTTTGTTGATTACTTGGTTTGTTGGTTTGTTCGTTTGTTGGCTTGTTGGTTTGTTGGTTTGTTGGTTTGTTGGTTTGTTCGTGTTTTGGTTTGTTGGTTTGTTGGTTTTTTTGTTTGTTGTTTTGTTCGTTTGTTGGCTTGTTGGTTTGTTGGCTTGTTGGCTTGTTGGTTTGTTGGGTTGTTGGTTTGTTGGTTTGTTTGTTTGTTGGTTTGTTGGTTTGTTCGTGTTTTGGTTTGTTGGTTTTTTTGTTTGTTTGTTTGTTCGTTTGTTGGCTTGCTGGTTTGTTGGCTTGTTGGCTTGTTGGTTTGTTGGTTTGTTGGCTTGTTGGTTTGTTTGTTTGTTGGTCTGTTGGTTTGTTGGTTTGTTCGTTTGTTGGTTTGTCGGTTTGTTGGTTTGTGGGTTTGTTGGCTTGTTGGTTTGTTCGTTTGTTGGCTTGTTGGTTTGTTTGTTTGTTGGCTTATTGGTTTATTGGTTTGTTGGTTTGTTGGTTTGTTGGTTTTTTGGTTTGTTGGTTTTTTGGTTTGTTGGCTTGTTGGTTTGTTGGTTTGTTGGTTACTTGGTTTGTTGGTTTGTTCGTTTGTTCGCTTGTTGGTTTGTTGGTTTGTTGGTTTTTTGGTTTGTTGGTTTGTTTGTGTTTTGGTTTGTTGGTTTGTTAGTTTGTTGGTTTTTTTGTTTGTTGGTTTGTTCGTTTGTTGGCTTGCTGGTTTGTTGGCTTGTTGGCTTGTTGGTTTGTTGGTTTGTTGGTTTGTTCGTATTTTGGTTCGTTGGTTTGTTGGTTTTTTTGTTTGTTGGTTTGTTCGTTTTTTGGCTTGCTGGTTTGTTGGCTTGTTGGCTTGTTGGTTTGTTGGTTTGTTGGCTTGTTGGTTTGTTGGTTTGTTCGTTTGTTGGTTTGTGGGTTTGTTGGCTTGTTGGTTTGTTCGTTTGTTGGATTGTTGGTTTGTTTGTTTGTTGTCTTATTGGTTTGTTGGTTTGTTGGTTTGTTGGTTTGTTGGTTTTTTGGTTTGTTGGCTTGTTGGTTTGTTGGTTTGTTGGTTACTTGGTTTGTTGGTTTGTTCGTTTGTTCGCTTGTTGGTTTGTTGGTTTGTTGGTTTGTTGGTTTGTTGGTTTGTTGGTTTTTTGGTTTGTTGGTTTGTTGGTTTGTTGGTTTGTTGGTTTGTTCGTTTGTTGGCTTATTGGTTTGTTGGCCTGTTGGCTTGTTGATTTGTTGGTTTGTTGGTTTGTTGGTTTGTTGGTTTGTTGGTTTGTTGGTTTGTTGGTTTGTTGGTTTGTTGGTTTTTTTGTTTGTTGGTTTGTTTGGTTGTTGGTTTGTTGGTTTGTTGGTTTGTTGGTTTGTTGGTTTGTTGGTTTGTTGGTTTGTTGGTTTGTTGGTTTTTTGGTTTGTTGGTTTGTTGGTTTGTTGGTTTGTTTGTTTGTTGGTTTATTGGTTTATTGGTTTGTTGGTTTGTTGGTTTGTTGGTTTGTTGGTTTGTTGGTTTGTTGGTTTGTTGGTTTGTTCGTTTGTTGGTTTGTTCATTTGTTCGTTTGTTCTTTTGTTGGCTTGTTGGTTTGTTGGCTTGTTGGCTTGTTGGTTTGTTGGTTTGTTGGTTTTTTGGTTTGTTGGCTTGTTGGTTTGTTGGTTTCTTGGTTTCTTGGTTGGTGGTTTGTTGGTTTGTTGGCTTGTTGGTTAGTTCGTTTGTTGGCTTGTTGGTTTGTTAGCTTGTTGGCTTGTTGGTTTGTTGGTTTGTTGGCTTGTTGGTTTGTTGGTTTATTGGTTTGTTGGTTTGTTGGTTTGTTGGTTTGTTGGTTTGTTGGTTTGTTCGTTTGTTCGTTTGTTGGTTTATTGGCTTGTTGGCTTGTTGGCTTGTTGGCTTGTTGGTTTGTTGGTTTGTTGGTTTGTTGGTTTTTTTTTGTTGGTTTGTTGGTTTGTTGGCTTGTTGGTTTGTTGGCTTGTTGGCTTGTTGGTTTGTTGGTTTGTTGGTTTGTTGGTTTGTTTGTTTGTTGGTTTGTTGGTTTGTTTGTTTTTTGATTTGCTGGTTTGTTGGTTTACTCGTTTATTGGTTTGTTGGTTTGTTGGTTTGTTGGCTTGTTGGTTTGTTGGTCTGTTGGTTTGTTCGTTTGTTGGCTTGTTGGTTTGTTGGCTTATTGGCTTGTTGGTTTGTTGGTTTTTTTGCTTGTTGATCTGTTGGTTTGTTGGTTTGTTTGTTTGTTGGTTTGTTCGTTTGTTGGCTTGTTGGTTTGTTGGCTTGTTGGTTTGTTGGTTTGTTTCTTTGTTGGTTTGTTGGTTTGTTGGTTTATTTGTTTTGTTGGTTTGTTGGTTTGTTGGTTTATTTGTTTGTTGGTTTGTTGGTTTGTTCGTTTGTTGGTTTGTACGTTTGTTCGTTTGTTGGCTTGTTGGTTTGTTGGCTTGTTGGCTTGTTGGCTTGTTGTTTTTTTGGGTTGTTGGCTTGTTGGTTTGTTGGTTTATTGGTTTCTTGGTTGGTGGTTTGTTGGTTTGTTGGCTGGTTGGTTAGTTCGGTTGTTGGCTTGTTGGTTTGTTGGCTTGTTGGCTTGTTGGTTTGTTGGTTTGTTGGCTTGTTGGTTTGTTGGTTTGTTGGTTTGTTGGTTTGTTGGTTTGTTGGTTTATTTGTTTTTTGGTTTGTTGGTTTGTTGGTTTGTTCGTTTGTTGGTTTGTTGGCTTGTTGGTTTGTTTGTTTGTTGTCTTATTGGTTTGTTGGTTTGTTGGTTTGTTGGTTTTTTGGTTTGTTGGCTTGTTGGTTTGTTGGTTTGTTGGTTACTTGGTTTGTTGGTTTGTTCGTTTGTTCGCTTGTTGGTTTGTTGGTTTGTTGGTTTGTTGGTTTGTTGGTTTTTTGGTTTGTTGGTTTGTTGGTTTGTTGGTTTGTTCGTTTGTTCGTTTGTTGGCTTATTGGTTTGTTGGCCTGTTGGCTTGTTGATTTGTTGGTTTGTTGGTTTGTTGGTTTGTTGGTTTGTTGGTTTGTTGGTTTGTTGGTTTTTTTGCTTGTTGGTTTGTTTGGTTGTTGGTTTGTTGGTTTCTTGGTTTGTTGGTTTGTTGGTTTGTTGGTTACTTGGTTTGTTGGTTTGTTCGTTTGTTCGCTTGTTGGTTTGTTGGTTTGTTGGTTTGTTGGTTTGTTGGTTTTTTGGTTTGTTGGTTTGTTGGTTTGTTGGTTTGTTGGTTTGTTCGTTTGTTGGCTTATTGGTTTGTTGGCCTGTTGGCTTGTTCGCTTGTTGGCTTGTTGGCTTGTTGGTTTGTTGGTTTGTTGGTTTTTTGTTTGTTGGTTTGTTGGTTTGTTGGTTTGTTGGCTTATTGGTTTGTTGGTTTTTTGGTTTCTTGGTTTGTTGGTTTGTTGGCTTGTTGGTTTGTTGGTTTGTTGGCTTGTGGGTTTGTTGGCTCTTTGGCTTGTTGGTTTGTTGGTTTGTTGGTTTGTTTGTTTGTTGGTTTGTTCGTTTGTTTGTTTTTTGATTTGCTGGTTTGTTGGTTTATTCGTTTATTGGTTTGTAGGTTTGTTGGTTTGTTGGTTTGTTGGTCTGTTGGTTTGTTCGTTTGTTGGCTTGTTGGTTTGTTGGCTTATTGGCTTGTTGGTTTGTTGATTTTTTTACTTGTTGATCTGTTGGTTTGTTGGTTTGTTTGTTTGTTGGTTTGTTGGTTTGTTCGTTTGTTGGCTTGTTGGTTTGTTGGCTTGTTGGTTTGTTGGTTTGTTTGTTTGTTGGTTTGTTGGTTTGTTGGTTTATTTGTTTGTTGGTTTGTTGGTTTGTTCGTTTGTTGGTTTGTTCGTTTGTTCGTTTGTTGGCTTGTTGGTTTGTTGGCTTGTTGGCTTGTTGGTTTGTTGTTTTTTTGGTTTGTTGGCTTGTTGGTTTGTTGGTTTATTGGTTTCTTGGTTGGTGGTTTGTTGGTTTGTTGGCTTGTTGGTTAGTTCGTTTGTTGGCTTGTTGCTTTGTTGGCTTGTTGGCTTGTTGGTTTGTTGGTTTGTTGGCTTGTTTGTTTGTTGGTTTGTTGGTTTGTTGGTTTGTTGCTTTATTTGTTTTTTGGTTTCTTGGTTTGTTGGTTTGTTCGTTTGTTGGTTCGTTGGTTTGTTGGTTAGTTGGTTTGTTCGTTTGTTGGCTTGTTGGTTTGTTGGTTTGTTCGTTTGTTGGTTTATTTGTTTGTTGGTTTGTTGGCTTGTTGGTTTGTTGGTTTGTTGATTACTTGGTTTGTTGGTTTGTTCGTTTGTTGGCTTGTTGGTTTGTTGGTTTGTTGGTTTGTTGGTTTGTTCGTGTTTTGGTTTGTTGGTTTGTTGGTTTTTTTGTTTGTTGTTTTGTTCGTTTGTTGGCTTGTTGGTTTGTTGGCTTGTTGGCTTGTTGGTTTGTTGGGTTGTTGGTTTGTTGGTTTGTTTGTTTGTTGGTTTGTTGGTTTGTTCGTGTTTTGGTTTGTTGGTTTTTTTGTTTGTTTGTTTGTTCGTTTGTTGGCTTGCTGGTTTGTTGGCTTGTTGGCTTGTTGGTTTGTTGGTTTGTTGGCTTGTTGGTTTGTTTGTTTGTTGGTCTGTTGGTTTGTTGGTTTGTTCGTTTGTTGATTTGTTGGTTTGTTGGTTTGTGGGTTTGTTGGCTTGTTGGTTTGTTCGTTTGTTGGCTTGTCGGTTTGTTTGTTTGTTGGCTTATTGGTTTATTGGTTTGTTGGTTTGTTGGTTTGTTGGTTTGTTGGTTTGTTGGTTTTTTGGTTTGTTGGCTTGTTGGTTTGTTGGTTTGTTGGTTACTTGGTTTGTTGGTTTGTTCGTTTGTTCGCTTGTTGGTTTGTTGGTTTGTTGGTTTTTTGGTTTGTTGGTTTGTTCGTGTTTTGGTTTGTTGGTTTGTTGGTTTGTTGGTTTTTTTGTTTGTTGGTTTGTTCGTTTGTTGGCTTGCTGGTTTGTTGGCTTGTTGGCTTGTTGGTTTGTTGGTTTTTTTGTTTGTTGGTTTGTTGGTTAGTTTGTTTGTTGGTTTGTTCGTATGTTCGTGTTTTGGTTTGTTGGTTTGTTGGTTTGTTGGTTTTTTTGTTTGTTGGTTTGTTCGTTTTTTGGCTTGCTGGTTTGTTGGCTTGTTGGCTTGTTGGTTTGTTGGTTTGTTGGCTTGTTGGTTTGTTGGTTTGTTCGTTTGTTGGTTTGTGGGTTTGTTGGCTTGTTGGTTTGTTCGTTTGTTGGATTGTTGGTTTGTTTGTTTGTTGTCTTATTGGTTTGTTGGTTTGTTGGTTTGTTGGTTTGTTGGTTTTTTGGTTTGTTGGCTTGTTGGTTTGTTGGTTTGTTGGTTACTTGGTTTGTTGGTTTGTTCGTTTGTTCGCTTGTTGGTTTGTTGGTTTGTTGGTTTGTTGGTTTGTTGGTTTTTTGGTTTGTTGGTTTGTTGGTTTGTTGGTTTGTTGGTTTGTTCGTTTGTTGGCTTATTGGTTTGTTGGCCTGTTGGCTTGTTGATTTGTTGGTTTGTTGGTTTGTTGGTTTGTTGGTTTGTTGGTTTGTTGGTTTGTTGGTTTTTTTGTTTGTTGGTTTGTTTGGTTGTTGGTTTGTTGGTTTGTTGGTTTGTTGGTTTGTTGGTTTGTTGGTTTGTTGGTTTGTTGGTTTGTTGGTTTTTTGGTTTGTTGGTTTGTTGGTTTGTTGGTTTGTTTGTTTGTTGGTTTATTGGTTTATTGGTTTGTTGGTTTGTTGGTTTGTTGGTTTGTTGGTTTGTTGGTTTGTTGGTTTGTTGGTTTGTTGGTTTGTTCGTTTGTTGGTTTGTTCATTTGTTCGTTTGTTTTTTTGTTGGCTTGTTGGTTTGTTGGCTTGTTGGCTTGTTGGTTTGTTGGTTTGTTGGTTTTTTGGTTTGTTGGCTTGTTGGTTTGTTGGTTTCTTGGTTTCTTGGTTGGTGGTTTGTTGGTTTGTTGGCTTGTTGGTTAGTTCGTTTGTTGGCTTGTTGGTTTGTTAGCTTGTTGGCTTGTTGGTTTGTTGGTTTGTTGGCTTGTTGGTTTGTTGGTTTATTGGTTTGTTGGTTTGTTGGTTTGTTGGTTTGTTGGTTTGTTGGTTTGTTCGTTTGTTCGTTTGTTGGTTTATTGGCTTGTTGGCTTGTTGGCTTGTTGGCTTGTTGGTTTGTTGGTTTGTTGGTTTTTTTTTGTTGGTTTGTTGGTTTGTTGGTTTGTTGGCTTGTTGGTTTGTTGGCTTGTTGGCTTGTTGGTTTGTTGGTTTGTTGGTTTGTTGGTTTGTTTGTTTGTTGGTTTGTTCGTTTGTTTGTTTTTGATTTGCTGGTTTGTTGGTTTACTCGTTTATTGGTTTGTTGGTTTGTTGGTTTGTTGGCTTGTTGGTTTGTTGGTCTGTTGGTTTGTTCGTTTGTTGGCTTGTTGGTTTGTTGGCTTATTGGCTTGTTGGTTTGTTGGTTTTTTTGCTTGTTGATCTGTTGGTTTGTTGGTTTGTTTGTTTGTTGGTTTGTTCGTTTGTTGGCTTGTTGGTTTGTTGGCTTGTTGGTTTGTTGGTTTGTTTCTTTGTTGGTTTGTTGGTTTGTTGGTTTATTTGTTTTGTTGGTTTGTTGGTTTGTTGGTTTATTTGTTTGTTGGTTTGTTGGTTTGTTCGTTTGTTGGTTTGTACGTTTGTTCGTTTGTTGGCTTGTTGGTTTGTTGGCTTGTTGGCTTGTTGGCTTGTTGTTTTTTTGGTTTGTTGGCTTGTTGGTTTGTTGGTTTATTGGTTTCTTGGTTGGTGGTTTGTTGGTTTGTTGGCTTGTTGGTTAGTTCGGTTGTTGGCTTGTTGGTTTGTTGGCTTGTTGGCTTGTTGGTTTGTTGGTTTGTTGGCTTGTTGGTTTGTTGGTTTGTTGGTTTGTTGGTTTGTTGGTTTGTTGGTTTGTTGGTTTATTTGTTTTGTTGGTTTGTTGGTTTGTTGGTTTATTTGTTTGTTGGTTTGTTGGTTTGTTCGTTTGTTGGTTTGTACGTTTGTTCGTTTGTTGGCTTGTTGGTTTGTTGGCTTGTTGGCTTGTTGGCTTGTTGTTTTTTTGGTTTGTTGGCTTGTTGGTTTGTTGGTTTATTGGTTTCTTGGTTGGTGGTTTGTTGGTTTGTTGGCTTGTTGGTTAGTTCGGTTGTTGGCTTGTTGGTTTGTTGGCTTGTTGGCTTGTTGGTTTGTTGGTTTGTTGGTTTGTTGGTTTGTTCGTTTGTTCGTTTGTTGGTTTATTGGCTTGTTGGCTTGTTGGCTTGTTGGCTTGTTGGTTTGTTGGTTTGTTGGTTTTTTTTTGTTGGTTTGTTGGTTTGTTGGTTTGTTGGCTTGTTGGTTTGTTGGCTTGTTGGCTTGTTGGTTTGTTGGTTTGTTGGTTTGTTGGTTTGTTTGTTTGTTGGTTTGTTCGTTTGTTTGTTTTTGATTTGCTGGTTTGTTGGTTTACTCGTTTATTGGTTTGTTGGTTTGTTGGTTTGTTGGCTTGTTGGTTTGTTGGTCTGTTGGTTTGTTCGTTTGTTGGCTTGTTGGTTTGTTGGCTTATTGGCTTGTTGGTTTGTTGGTTTTTTTGCTTGTTGATCTGTTGGTTTGTTGGTTTGTTTGTTTGTTGGTTTGTTCGTTTGTTGGCTTGTTGGTTTGTTGGCTTGTTGGTTTGTTGGTTTGTTTCTTTGTTGGTTTGTTGGTTTGTTGGTTTATTTGTTTTGTTGGTTTGTTGGTTTGTTGGTTTATTTGTTTGTTGGTTTGTTGGTTTGTTCGTTTGTTGGTTTGTACGTTTGTTCGTTTGTTGGCTTGTTGGTTTGTTGGCTTGTTGGCTTGTTGGCTTGTTGTTTTTTTGGTTTGTTGGCTTGTTGGTTTGTTGGTTTATTGGTTTCTTGGTTGGTGGTTTGTTGGTTTGTTGGCTTGTTGGTTAGTTCGGTTGTTGGCTTGTTGGTTTGTTGGCTTGTTGGCTTGTTGGTTTGTTGGTTTGTTGGCTTGTTGGTTTGTTGGTTTGTTGGTTTGTTGGTTTGTTGGTTTGTTGGTTTGTTGGTTTATTTGTTTTGTTGGTTTGTTGGTTTGTTGGTTTATTTGTTTGTTGGTTTGTTGGTTTGTTCGTTTGTTGGTTTGTACGTTTGTTCGTTTGTTGGCTTGTTGGTTTGTTGGCTTGTTGGCTTGTTGGCTTGTTGTTTTTTTGGTTTGTTGGCTTGTTGGTTTGTTGGTTTATTGGTTTCTTGGTTGGTGGTTTGTTGGTTTGTTGGCTTGTTGGTTAGTTCGGTTGTTGGCTTGTTGGTTTGTTGGCTTGTTGGCTTGTTGGTTTGTTGGTTTGTTGGCTTGTTGGTTTGTTGGTTTGTTGGTTTATTTGTTTGTTGGTTTGTTGGTTTGTTCGTTTGTTGGTTTGTACGTTTGTTCGTTTGTTGGCTTGTTGGTTTGTTGGCTTGTTGGCTTGTTGGCTTGTTGTTTTTTTGGTTTGTTGGCTTGTTGGTTTGTTGGTTTATTGGTTTCTTGGTTGGTGGTTTGTTGGTTTGTTGGCTTGTTGGTTAGTTCGGTTGTTGGCTTGTTGGTTTGTTGGCTTGTTGGTTTGTTGGTTTGTTGGTTTGTTCGCTTGTTGGTTTGTTGGTTTGTTGGTTTGTTGGTTTGTTGGTTTTTTGGTTTGTTGGTTTGTTGGTTTGTTGGTTTGTTGGTTTGTTCGTTTGTTGGCTTATTGGTTTGTTGGCCTGTTGGCTTGTTGATTTGTTGGTTTGTTGGTTTGTTGGTTTGTTGGTTTGTTGGTTTGTTGGTTTGTTGGTTTGTTGGTTTTTTTGTTTGTTGGTTTGTTTGGTTGTTGGTTTGTTGGTTTGTTGGTTTGTTGGTTTGTTGGCTTGTTGGTTTGTTGGTTTGTTGGCTTGTTGGTTTGTTCGTTTGTTCGTTTGTTGGTTGATTGGCTTGTTGGCTTGTTGGCTTGTTGGCTTGTTGGTTTGTTGGTTTGTTCGTTTGTTGGTTTGTTGGCTTGTTGGTTTGTTTGTTTGTTGTCTTATTGGTTTGTTGGTTTGTTGGTTTGTTGGTTTGTTGGTTTTTTGGTTTGTTGGCTTGTTGGTTTGTTGGTTTGTTGGTTACTTGGTTTGTTGGTTTGTTCGTTTGTTCGCTTGTTGGTTTGTTGGTTTGTTGGTTTGTTGGTTTGTTGGTTTTTTGGTTTGTTGGTTTGTTGGTTTGTTGGTTTGTTGGTTTGTTCGTTTGTTGGCTTATTGGTTTGTTGGCTTATTGGTTTGTTGGCCTGTTGGCTTGTTGATTTGTTGGTTTGTTGGTTTGTTGGTTTGTTGGTTTGTTGGTTTGTTGGTTTGTTGGTTTGTTGGTTTGTTGGTTTGTTGGTTTTTTTGTTTGTTGGTTTGTTTGGTTGTTGGTTTGTTGGTTTCTTGGTTTGTTGGTTTGTTGGTTTGTTGGTTTGTTGGTTTGTTGGTTTGTTGGTTTTTTGGTTTGTTGGTTTGTTGGTTTGTTGGTTTGTTGGTTTGTTGGTTTATTGGTTTATTGGTTTGTTGGTTTGTTGGTTTGTTGGTTTGTTGGTTTGTTGGTTTGTTGGTTTGTTGGTTTGTTCGTTTGTTGGTTTGTTCGTTTGTTCTTTTGTTGGCTTGTTGGTTTGTTGGCTTGTTGGCTTGTTGGTTTGTTGGTTTGTTGGTTTTTTGGTTTGTTGGCTTGTTGGTTTGTTGGTTTCTTGGTTTCTTGGTTGGTTGTTTGTTGGTTTGTTGGCTTGTTGGTTAGTTCGTTTGTTGGCTTGTTGGTTTGTTAGCTTGTTGGCTTGTTGGTTTGTTGGTTTGTTGGCTTGTTAGTTTGTTGGTTTATTGGTTTGTGGGTTTGTTGGTTTGTTGGTTTGTTGGTATGTTGGTTTGTTCGTTTGTTCGTTTGTTGGTTTATTGGCTTGTTGGCTTGTTGGCTTGTTGGCTTGTTGGTTTGTTGGTTTGTTGGTTTTTTTTTGTTGGTTTGTTGGTTTGTTGGTTTGTTGGCTTGTTGGTTTGTTGGCTTGTTGGCTTGTTGGTTTGTTGGTTTGTTGGTTTGTTGGTTTGTTTGTTTGTTGGTTTGTTCGTTTGTTTGTTTTTTGATTTGCTGGTTTGTTGGTTTACTCGTTTATTGGTTTGTTGGTTTGTTGGTTTGTTGGCTTGTTGGTTTGTTGGTCTGTTGGCTTGTTGATTTGTTGGTTTGTTGGTTTGTTGGTTTGTTGGTTTGTTGGTTTGTTGGTTTGTTGGTTTGTTGGTTTTTTTGTTTGTTGGTTTGTTTGGTTGTTGGTTTGTTGGTTTGTTGGTTTGTTGGTTTGTTGGTTTGTTGGTTTGTTGGTTTTTTGGTTTGTTGGTTTGTTGGTTTGTTGGGTTGTTTGTTTGTTGGTTTATTGGTTTATTGGTTTGTTGGTTTGTTGGTTTGTTGGTTTGTTGGTTTGTTGGTTTGTTGGTTTGTTGGTTTGTTCGTTTGTTGGTTTGTTCATTTGTTCGTTTGTTCTTTTGTTGGCTTGTTGGTTTGTTGGCTTGTTGGCTTGTTGGTTTGTTGGTTTGTTGGTTTTTTGGTTTGTTGGCTTGTTGGTTTGTTGGTTTCTTGGTTTCTTGGTTGGTGGTTTGTTGGTTTGTTGGCTTGTTGGTTAGTTCGTTTGTTGGCTTGTTGGTTTGTTAGCTTGTTGGCTTGTTGGTTTGTTGGTTTGTTGGCTTGTTGGTTTGTTGGTTTATTGGTTTGTTGGTTTGTTGGTTTGTTGGTTTGTTGGTTTGTTGGTTTGTTCGTTTGTTCGTTTGTTGGTTTATTGGCTTGTTGGCTTGTTGGCTTGTTGGCTTGTTGGTTTGTTGGTTTGTTGGTTTTTTTTTGTTGGTTTGTTGGTTTGTTGGTTTGTTGGCTTGTTGGTTTGTTGGCTTGTTGGCCTGTTGGTTTGTTGGTTTGTTGGTTTGTTGGTTTGTTTGTTTGTTGGTTTGTTCGTTTGTTTGTTTTTTGATTTGCTGGTTTGTTGGTTTACTCGTTTATTGGTTTGTTGGTTTGTTGGTTTGTTGGCTTGTTGGTTTGTTGGTCTGTTGGTTTGTTCGTTTGTTGGCTTGTTGGTTTGTTGGCTTATTGGCTTGTTGGTTTGTTGGTTTTTTTGCTTGTTGATCTGTTGGTTTGTTGGTTTGTTTGTTTGTTGGTTTGTTCGTTTGTTGGCTTGTTGGTTTGTTGGCTTGTTGGTTTGTTGGTTTGTTGGTTTGTTTCTTTGTTGGTTTGTTGGTTTGTTGGTTTATTTGTTTTGTTGGTTTGTTGGTTTGTTGGTTTATTTGTTTGTTGGTTTGTTGGTTTGTTCGTTTGTTGGTTTGTACGTTTGTTCGTTTGTTGGCTTGTTGGTTTGTTGGCTTGTTGGCTTGTTGGCTTGTTGTTTTTTTGGTTTGTTGGCTTGTTGGTTTGTTGGTTTATTGGTTTCTTGGTTGGTGGTTTGTTGGTTTGTTGGCTTGTTGGTTAGTTCGGTTGTTGGCTTGTTGGTTTGTTGGCTTGTTGGCTTGTTGGTTTGTTGGTTTGTTGGCTTGTTGGTTTGTTGGTTTGTTGGTTTGTTGGTTTGTTGGTTTGTTGGTTTGTTGGTTTGTTGGTTTATTTGTTTTTTGGTTTGTTGGTTTGTTGGTTTGTTCGTTTGTTGGTTTGTTGGCTTGCTGGTTTGTTTGTTTGTTGTCTTATTGGTTTGTTGGTTTGCTGGTTTGTTGGTTTTTTGGTTTGTTGGCTTGTTGGTTTGTTGGTTTGTTGGTTACTTGGTTTGTTGGTTTGTTCGTTTGTTCGCTTGTTGGTTTGTTGGTTTGTTGGTTTGTTGGTTTGTTGGTTTTTTGGTTTGTTGGTTTGTTGGTTTGTTGGTTTGTTGGTTTGTTCGTTTGTTGGCTTATTGGTTTGTTGGCCTGTTGGCTTGTTGATTTGTTGGTTTGTTGGTTTGTTGGTTTGTTGGTTTGTTGGTTTGTTGGTTTGTTGGTTTGTTGGTTTGTTGGTTTTTTTGTTTGTTGGTTTGTTTGGTTGTTGGTTTGTTGGTTTCTTGGTTTGTTGGTTTGTTGGTTTGTTGGTTTGTTGGTTTTTTGGTTTGTTGGTTTGTTGGTTTGTTGGTTTGTTGGTTTGTTGGTTTATTGGTTTATTGGTTTGTTGGTTTGTTGGTTTGTTGGTTTGTTGGTTTGTTGGTTTGTTGGTTTGTTGGTTTGTTCGTTTGTTGGTTTGTTCGTTTGTTCTTTTGTTGGCTTGTTGGTTTGTTGGCTTGTTGGCTTGTTGGTTTGTTGGTTTGTTGGTTTTTTGGTTTGTTGGCTTGTTGGTTTGTTGGTTTCTTGGTTTCTTGGTTGGTGGTTTGTTGGTTTGTTGGCTTGTTGGTTAGTTCGTTTGTTGGCTTGTTGGTTTGTTAGCTTGTTGGCTTGTTGGTTTGTTGGTTTGTTGGCTTGTTAGTTTGTTGGTTTATTGGTTTGTTGGTTTGTTGGTTTGTTGGTTTGTTGGTTTGTTGGTTTGTTGGTTTGTTGGTTTGTTCGTTTGTTCGTTTGTTGGTTTATTGGCTTGTTGGCTTGTTGGCTTGTTGGCTTGTTGGTTTGTTGGTTTGTTGGGTTTTTTTTGTTGGTTTGTTGGTTTGTTGGTTTGTTGGCTTGTTGGTTTGTTGGCTTGTTGGCTTGTTGGTTTGTTGGTTTGTTGGTTTGTTGGTTTGTTTGTTTGTTGGTTTGTTGGTTTGTTTGTTTTTTGATTTGCTGGTTTGTTGGTTTACTCGTTTATTGGTTTGTTGGTTTGTTGGTTTGTTGGCTTGTTCGTTTGTTGGTCTGTTGGTTTGTTCGTTTGTTGGCTTGTTGGTTTGTTGGCTTATTGGCTTGTTGGTTTGTTAGTTTTTTTGCTCGTTGATCTGTTGGTTTGTTGGTTTGTTTGTTTGTTGGTTTGTTCGTTTGTTGGCTTGTTGGTTTGTTGGCTTGTTGGTTTGTTGGTTTGTTTCTTTGTTGGTTTGTTGGTTTGTTGGTTTATTTGTTTTGTTGGTTTGTTGGTTTGTTGGTTTATTTGTTTGTTGGTTTGTTAGTTTGTTCGTTTGTTGGTTTGTTCGTTTGTTCGTTTGTTGGCTTGTTGGTTTGTTGGCTTGTTGGCTTGTTGGCTTGTTGTTTTTTTGGTTTGTTGGCTTGTTGGTTTGTTGGTTTATTGGTTTCTTGGTTGGTGGTTTGTTGGTTTGTTGGCTTGTTGGTTAGTTCGGTTGTTGGCTTGTTGGTTTGTTGGCTTGTTGGCTTGTTGGTTTGTTGGTTTGTTGGCTTGTTGGTTTGTTGGTTTGTTGGTTTGTTAGTTTGTTGGTTTGTTGGTTTATTTGTTTTTTGGTTTCTTGGTTTGTTGGTTTGTTCGTTTGTTGGTTCGTTGGTTTGTTGGTTAGTTGGTTTGTTTGTTTGTTGGCTTGTTGGTTTGTTGGTTTGTTCGTTTGTTGGTTTATTTGTTTGTTGGTTTGTTGGTTTGTTGGCTTGTTGGTTTTTTGGTTTGTTGGTTTGTTCGTCTGTTGGTTTGTTGGTTTTTTCGTTTGTTGGTTTGTTGGTTTGTTAGTTTGTTGGATTGTTTGTTTGTTGGTTTGTTGGTTTATTCGTTTGTTCGTTTGTTGGTTTGTTGGTTTGCTGGTTTGTTGGTTTGTTGGTTTGTTCGTTTGTTCGTTTGTTGGTTTATTTGTTTGTTCATTTGTTGGTTTGTTGGTTTGTTGGATTGTTGGTTAGTTGGTTTGTTCGTTTGTTGGTTTTTTGGTTTGTTGGTTTGTTCGTTTGTTGTCTTGTTGGTTTGTTGGTTAATTGGTTTATTGGTTTGTTGGTTTGTTAGTTTGTTCATTTGTTGGCTTGTTGGTTTGTTGGTTTGTTGGTTTGTTGGTTTGTTCGTTTGTTGGTTTGTTGGTTTGTTGGTTTGTTGGTTTATTTGTTTGTTGGTTTGTTGGTTTGTTGGTCTGTTGGTTTGTGGGTTTGTTCGTTTATTGGCTTGTTGGTTTGTTGATTTTTTGGTTTGTTGGTTTGTTGGTTTGTTGGTTTGTTGGTTTGTTGGTTTGTTGGTTTGTTCATTTGTTGGCTTGTTGGTTTGTTGGTTTTTTGGTTTGTTCGTTTGTTGGATTGTTGGATTGTTGGTTGGTTGGTTTGTTGGTGTGTTCGTTTGTTGGTTTATTTGTTTGTTGGTTTATTGGTTTATTGGATTGTTGGTTTTTTGGTTTGTTGGTTTATTTGTTTGTTGGTTTGATGATTTTTTTGGTTTGTTCGTTGTTTGGTTTGTTGTTTTGTTGGTTTGTTGGTTTGTTGGTTTGTTGGTTTGGTGGTTTTTTCGTTTGGTTGTTTATTTGTTTGTTGGTTTGTTGGTTTGTTGGTTTGTTAGTTTGTTCGTTTGCTGGCTTGTTGGTTTGTTGGTTTGTTGGTTTGTTGGTTTGTTGGTTTGTTGGTTTGTTGGTTTGTTGGTTTGTTTATTTGTTGGCTTGTTGGTTTGATGGTTTGTTGGTTTGTTCGTTTGTTGGTTTGTTGGTTTGTTGGCTTGTTGGTTTGTTGGTTTGTTCGTTTGTTGGCTTGTTGGTTTGTTGGTTTGTTCGTTTTTTGGTTTATTTGCGTGTTGGTTTGTTAGTTTCTTGGCTTGTTGGTTTGTTGGTTTGTGGGTTTGTTGGTTTATGTCTTTGTTGGTTTGTTGGTTTGTTCGTTTGTTGGTTTGCTGGTTTATTGGTTTGTTCGTATGTTGGTGTGTTGGTTTGTTCGTTTGTTGGTTTGTTGGTTTGTTGGTTTGTTGGTTTGTTGGTTTGTTGGTTTGTTGGTTTGTTGGTTTGTTGGTTTGTTGGTTTGTTGGTTTGTTGGTTTGTTGGTTTGTTGGTTTGTTGGTTTGTTGGTTTGTTAGTTTGTTGGTTTGTTCGTTTGTTGGTTTTTTGGTTTGTTGGTTTGTTTATTTGCTGGTTTGTTGGTTTGTTGGTTTGTTGGTTTGTTGGTTTGTTGGTTTGTTGGTTTGTTGGTTTGTTGGTTTTTTGGTTTTTTGGTTTGTTGGTTTGTTGGTTTGTTGGTTTGTTGGTTTGTTGGCTTGTTGGCTTGTTGGTTTGTTGGTTTGTTGGTTTGTTGGTTTGTTGTTTTTTGGCTTCTTGGTTTGTTGGCTTGTTGGTTTGTTGGTTTGTTGGCTTGTAAGTTACTTGGTTTGTTGGTTTGTTGGTTTGTTTGTTTGTTGGTTTGTTGGTTTTTTCGTTTTTTGGTTTGTTGGTTTGTTGGTTTGTTGGTCTTTTTGTTTGTTGGTTTGTTCGTTTGTTGGCTTGTTGGTTTGTTGGCTTGTTGGCTTGTTGGTTTGTTGGTTTGTTGGCTTGTTGGTTTGTTGGTTTTTTTGGTTTGTTGGCTTGTTGATTTGTTGGTTTGTTGGTTTGTTCGTTTGTTCGTTTGTTGGTTTGTTGGCTTGTTGGTTTGTTGGTTTTTTGGTTTCTTAATTTGTTGGTTTGTTGGCTTGTTGGTTTGTTCGTTTGTTGGCTTGTTGGTTTGTTTGTTTGTTGGTTTGTTCGTTTGTTTGTTTTTTGATTTGCTGGTTTGTTGGTTTATTCGTTTATTGGTTTGTTGGTTTGTTGGTTTGTTGGCTTGTTGGTTTGTTGGTCTGTTAGTTTGTTCGTTTGTTGGCTTGTTGGTTTGTTGGCTTATTGGCTTGTTGGTTTGTTGGTTTTTTTGCTTGCTGGTCTGTTGGTTAGTTGGTTTGGTTGTTTGTTGGTTTGTTCGTTTGTTAGCTTGTTGGTTTGTTGGCTTGTTGGTTTGTTGGTTTGTTTGTTTGTTGGTTTGTTGGTTTGTTGGTTTATTTGTTTTGTTGGTTTGTTGGTTTGTTGGTTTATTTGTTTGTTGGTTTGTTGGTTTGTTCGTTTGTTGGTTTGTTCGTTTGTTCGTTTGTTGGCTTGTTGGTTTGTTGGCTAGTTGGCTTGTTGGTTTGTTGTTTTTTTGGTTTGTTGGCTTGTTGGTTTGTTGGTTTATTGGTTTCTTGGTTGGTGGTTTGTTGGTTTGTTGACTTGTTGGTTAGTTTGTTTGTTGGCTTGTTGGTTTGTTGGCTTGTTGGCTTGTTGGTTTGTTGGTTTGTTGGCTTGTTGGTTTGTTGGTTTGTTGGTTTGTTGGTTTGCTGGTTTGTTGGTTTATTTGTTTTTTGGTTTCTTGGTTTGTTGGTTTGTTCGTTTGCTAGTTCGTTGGTTTGTTGGTTAGTTGGTTTGTTCGTTTGTTGGCTTGTTGGTTTGTTGGTTTGTTCGTATGTTGGTTTATTTGTTTGTTGGTTTGTTGGTTTGTTGGCTTGTTGGTTTGTTGGTTTGTTGGTTTGTTCGCCTGTTGGTTCGTTGGTTTTTTCGTTTGTTGGTTTGTTGGTTTGTTAGTTTGTTGGATTGTTTGTTTGTTGGTTTGTTGGTTTGTTCGTTTGTTCGTTTGTTGGTTTGTTGGTTTGCTGGTTTGTTGGTTTGTTGGTTTGTTCGTTTGTTCGTTTGTTGGTTTATTTGTTTGTTCATTTGTTGGTTTGTTGGTTTGTTGGATTGTTGGTTTCTTGGTTTGTTCGTTTGTTGGTTTTTTGGTTTGTTGGTTTGTTCGTTTGTTGTCTTGTTTGTCTTGTTGGTTAATTGGTTTATTGGTTTGTTGGTTTGTTAGTTTGTTCATATGTTGGCTTGTTGGCTTGTTGGTTTGTTGGTTTGTTGGTTTGTTCGTTTGTTGGTTTGTTGGTTTGTTGGTTTATTGGTTTGTTGGTTTATTTGTTTGTTGGTTTGTTGGTTTGTTGGTTTGTTGGTTTGTTGGTTTGTTCGTTTGTTGGCTTGTTGGTTTGTTGGTTTGTTGGTTTGTTGGTTTGTTGGTTTGTTGGTTTGTTGGTTTGTTAGTTTGTTCATTTGTTGGCTTGTTGGTTTGTTGGTTTTTGAGTTTGTTCGTTTGTTGGATTGTTGGATTGTTGGTTGGTTGGTTTGTTGGTTTGTTGGTTTGTTGGTTTGTTCGTTTGTTGGCTTGTTGGTTAGTTGGTGTGTTCGTTTGTTGGTTTATTTGTTTGTTAGTTTATTGGTTTGTTGGATTGTTGGTTTGTTGGTTTGTTGGTTTATTTGTTTGTTGGTTTGATGGTTTTTTTGGTTTGTTCGTTTGTTTGTTTGTTGTTTTGTTGGTTTGTTGGTTTGTTGGTTTGGTGGTTTTTTCGTTTGGTGGTTTATTTGTTTGTCGGTTTATTGGTTTGTTGGTTTGTTAGTTTGTTCGTTTGCTGGCTTGTTGGTTTGTTGGTTTGTTGGTTTGTTGGTTTGTTGGTTTGTTGGTTTGTTGGTTTGTTTATTTGTTGGCTTGTTGGTTTGATGGTTTGTTGGTTTGTTCGTTTGGTGGTTTGTTGGTTTGTTGGCTTGTTGGTTTGTTGGTTTGTTCGCTTGTTGTCTTGTTGGTTTGTTGGTTTGTTCGTTTTTTGGTTCATTTGCGTGTTGTTTTGTTGGTTTCTTGGCTTGTTGGTTTGTTGGTTTGTGGGTTTGTTGGTTTATTTCTTTGTTGGTTTGTTGGTTTGTTGGTTTGTTCGTTTGTTGGTTTGCTGGTTTATTGGTTTGTTCGTTTGTTGGTTTGTTGGTTTGTTGGTTTGTTCGTTTGTTGGTTTGTTGGCTTGTTGGTTTGTTGGTTTGTCGGTTTGTTGGTTTGTTTGTTGGTTGGTTTGTCGGTTTGTTCGATTGTTGGTTTGTTGGTTTGTTGGTTTGTTGGTTTGTTGGTTTGTTGGTTTGTTGGTTTGTTGGTTTGTTCGTTTGTTGGTCTATTTGTTTGTTGGTTTGTTCGTTTGTTGGTTTGTTGTTTTGTTGGTTTGTTGGTTTGTTGGTTTGTTGGTTTGGTGGTTTTTTCGTTTGGTGGTTTATTTATTTGTTGGTTTGTTGGTTTGTTGGTTTGTTGGTTTGTTAGTTTGTTCGTTTGCTGGCTTGTTGGTTTGTTGGTTTGTTGGTTTGTTGGTTTGTTGGTTTGTTGGTTTGTTGGTTTGTTGGTTTGTTTATTTTTTGGCTTGTTGGTTTGATGGTTTGTTGGTTTGTTCGTTTGTTGGTGTGTTGGTTTGTTGGCTTGTTGGTTTGTTGGTTTGTTCGTTTGTTGGCTTGTTGGTTTGTTGGTTTGTTCGTTTTTTGGTTTATTTGCGTGTTGATTTGTTGGTTTCTTGGCTTGTTGGTTTGTTGGTTTGTGGGTTTGTTGGTTTATTTCTTTGTTAATTTGTTGGTTTGTTGGTTCGTTCGTTTGTTGGTTTGCTGGTTTATTGGTTTGTTCGTTTGTTGGTTTGTTGGTTTGTTCGTTTGTTGGTTTGTTGGTTTGTTGGTTTGTTGGTTTGTTGGTTTGTTGGTTTGTTTGTTGGTTGGTTTGTCGGTTTGTTCGATTGTTGGTTTGTTGGTTTGTTGGTTTGTTGGTTTGTTCGTTTGTTGGTCTATTTGTTTGTTGGTTTGTTGGCTTGTTGGTTTGTTGGTTTTTTGGTTTGTTGGTTTGTTTATTTGCTGGTTTGTTGGTTTGTTGGTTTGTTGGTTTGTTGGTTTGTTGGTTTGTTGGTTTGTTGGTTTGTTGGTTTGTTGGTTTGTTGGTTTGTTGGTTTTTTGGTTTGTTGGTTTGTTGGTTTGTTCGTTTGTTGGTTTGTTGGTTTGTTGGCTTGTTGGCTTGTTGGTTTGTTGGTTTGTTGGTTTGTTGTTTTGTTGTTTTTTGGCTTCTTGGTTTGTTGGCTTGTTGGTTTGTTGGTTTGTTGGCTTGTAAGTTACTTGGTTTGTTGGTTTGTTGGTTTGTTTGATTGTTGGTTTGTTGGTTTGTTCGTTTTTTGGTTTGTTGGTTTGTTGGTTTGTTGGTCTTTTTGTTTGTTGGTTTGTTCGTTTGTTGGCTTGTTGGTTTGTTGGCTTGTTGGCTTGTTGGTTTGTTGGTTTGTTGGCTTGTTGGTTTGTTGGTTTTTTTGGTTTGTTGGCTTGTTGATTTGTTGGTTTGTTGGTTTGTTCGTTCGTTCGTTTGTTGGTTTATTGGCTTGTTGGCTTGTTGGCTTGTTGGCTTGTTGTTTTGTTGGTTTGTTGGTTTTTTGTTTGTTGGTTTGTTGGTTTGTTGGTTTGTTGGCTTGTTGGCTTGTTGGTTTTTTGGTTTCTTGGTTTGTTGGTTTGTTGGCTTGTTGGTTTGTTCGTTTGTTGGCTTGTGGGTTTGTTGGCTTGTTGGCTTGTTGGTTTGTTGGTTTGTTGGTTTGTTTGTTTGTTTGTTTGTTGGTTTGTTCGTTTGTTTGTTTTTTGATTTGCTGGTTTGTTGGTTTATTCGTTTATTGGTTTGTTGGTTTGTTGGTTTGTTGGCTTGTTGGTTTGTTGGTCTGTTGGTTTGTTCGTTTGTTGGCTTGTTGGTTTGTTGGCTTATTGGATGGTTGGTTTGTTGGTTTTTTTGCTTGTTGGTCTGTTGGTTTGTTGGTTTGGTTGTTTGTTGGTTTGTTCGTTTGTTGGCTTGTTGGTTTGTTGGCTTGTTGGTTTGTTTGTTTGTTTGTTTGTTGGTTTGTTGGTTTGTTGGTTTATTTGTTTTGTTGGTTTGTTGGTTTGTTGGTTTGTTGGTTTGTTCGTTTGTTGGTTTGTTCGTTTGTTCGTTTGTTGGCTTGTTGGTTTGTTGGCTTGTTGGCTTGTTGGTTTGTTGTTTTTTTGGTTTGTTGGCTTGTTGGTTTGTTGGTTTATTGGTTTCTTGGTTGGTGGTTTGTTGGTTTGTTGGCTTGTTGGTTAGTTCGTTTGTTGGCTTGTTGGTTTGTTGGCTTGTTGGCTTGTTGGTTTGTTGGTTTGTTGGCTTGTTGGTTTGTTGGTTTGTTGGTTTGTTGGTTTGTTGGTTTGTTGGTTTATTTGTTTTTTGGTTTCTTGGTTTGTTGGTTTGTTCGTTTGCTGGTTCGTTGGTTTGTTGGTTAGTTGGTTTATTCGTTTGTTCGCATGTTGGTTTGTTGGTTTGTTGGTTTGTTCGTTTGTTGGTTTATTTGTTTGTTGGTTTGTTGGCTTGTTGGTTTGTTGGTTTGTTGGTTTGTTCGCCTATTGGTTCGTTGGTTGTTTCGTTTGTTGGTTTGTTGGTTTGTTAGTTTGTTGGATTGTTTGTTTGTTGGTTTGTTCGTTTGTTCGTTTGTTGGTTTGTTGGTTTGCTGGTTTGTTGGTTTGTTGGTTTGTTCGTTTGTTCGTTTGTTGGTTTATTTGTTTGTTCATTTGTTGGTTTGTTGGTTTGTTGGATTGTTGGTTTCTTGGTTTGTTCGTTTGTTGGTTTTTTGGTTTGTTGGTTTGTTCGTTTGTTGTCTTGTTGGTTTGTTGGTTAATTGGTTTATTGGTTTGTTGGTTTGTTAGTTTGTTCATTTGTTGGCTTGTTGGTTTGTTGGTTTGTTGGTTTGTTCGTTTGTTGGTTTGTTAGTTTGTTGGTTTGTTGGTTTATTTATTTGTTGGTTTGTTGGTTTGTTGGTTTGTTGGTTTGTTGGTTTGTTAGTTTGTTCGTTTGCTGGCTTGTTGGTTTGTTGGTTTGTTGGTTTGTTGGTTTGTTGGTTTGTTGGTTTGTTGGTTTGTTGGTTTGTTGGTTTGTTTATTTATTGGCTTGTTGGTTTGATGGTTTGTTGGTTTGTTCGTTTGTTGGTTTGTTGGTTTGTTGGCTTGTTGGTTTGTTGGTTTGTTCGTTTGTTGGCTTGTTGGTTTGTTGGTTTGTTCGTTTTTTGGTTTATTTGCGTGTTGGTTTGTTGGTTTCTTGGCTTGTTGGTTTGTTGGTTTGTGGGTTTGTTGGTTTATTTCTTTGTTGGTTTGTTGGTTTGTTGGTTTGTTCGTTTGTTGGTTTGCTGGTTTATTGGTTTGTTCGTTTGTTGGTTTGTTGGTTTGTTCGTTTGTTGGTTTGTTGGTTTGTTGGTTTGTTGGTTTGTTGGTTTGTTGGTTTGTTTGTTGGTTGGTTTGTCGGTTTGTTCGATTGTTGGTTTGTTGGTTTGTTTATTTGCTGGTTTGTTGGTTTGTTGGTTTGTTGGTTTGTTGGTTTATTGGTTTGTTGGTTTGTTGGTTTTTTGGTTTGTTGGTTTGTTTATTTGCTGGTTTGTTGGTTTGTTGGTTTGTTGGTTTGTTGGTTTATTGGTTTGTTGGTTTGTTGGTTTGTTGGTTTGTTGGTTTGTTGGTTTGTTGGTTTGTTGGTTTGTTGGTTTGTTGGTTTGTTGGCTTGTTGGTTTGTTGGTTTTTTGGTTTCTTGGTTTGTTGGTTTGTTGGCTTGTTGGTTTGTTGGTTTGTTGGTTTGTTGGTTTGTTGGTTTGTTCGCCTGTTGGTTCGTTGGTTTTTTCGTTTGTTCGTTTGTTGGTTTGTTGGTTTGCTGGTTTGTTGGTTTGTTGGTTTGTTCGTTTGTTCGTTTGTTGGTTTATTTGTTTGTTCATTTGTTGGTTTGTTGGTTTGTTGGATTGTTGGTTTCTTGGTTTGTTCGTTTGTTGGTTTTTTGGTTTGTTGGTTTGTTCGTTTGTTGTCTTGTTGGTTTGTTGGTTAATTGGTTTATTGGTTTGTTGGTTTGTTAGTTTGTTCATTTGTTGGCTTGTTGGCTTGTTGGTTTGTTGGTTTGTTGGTTTGTTCGTTTGTTGGTTTGTTGGTTTGTTGGTTTGTTGGTTTATTTGTTTGTTGGTTTGTTGTTTTGTTGGTTTGTTGGTTTGTTCGTTTGTTGGCTTGTTGGTTTGTTGGTTTGTTGGTTTGTTGGTTTGTTGGTTTGTTGGTTTGTTCATTTGTTGGCTTGTTGGTTTGTTGGTTTTTTGGTTTGTTCGTTTGTTGGATTGTTGGATTGTTGGTTGGTTGGTTTGTTGGTTTGTTGGTTTGTTGGTTTGTTCGTTTGTTGGCTTGTTGGTTTGTTGGTGTGTTCGTTTGTTGGTTTATTTGTTTGTTGGTTTATTGGTTTGTTGGATTGTTGGTTTGTTGGTTTGTTGGTTTATTTGTTTGTTGGTTTGATGGTTTTTTTGGTTTGTTCGTTTGTTGGTTTGTTGTTTTGTTGGTTTGTTCGTTTGTTGGTTTGTTGGTTTGGTGGTTTTTTCGTTTGGTGGTTTATTTGTTTGTTGGTTTGTTGGTTTGTTGGTTTGTTAGTTTGTTCGTTTGCTGGCTTGTTGGTTTGTTGGTTTGTTGGTTTGTTGGTTTAATGGTTTGTTGGTTTGTTGGTTTGTTTATTTGTTGGCTTGTTGGTTTGATGGTTTGTTGGTTTGTTCGTTTGTTGGTTTGTTGGTTTGTTGGCTTGTTGGTGTGTTGGTTTGTTCGCTTGTTGGCTTGTTGGTTTGTTGGTTTGTTCGTTTTTTGGTTTATTTGCGTGTTGGTTTGTTGGTTTCTTGGCTTGTTGGTTTGTTGGTTTGTGGGTTTGTTGGTTTATTTCTTTGTTGGTTTGTTGGTTTGTTGGTTTCTTCGTTTGTTGGTTTGCTGGTTTATTGGTTTGTTCGTTTGTTGGTTTGTTGGTTTGTTCGTTTGTTGGTTTGTTGGTTTGTTGGTTTGTTGGTTTGTTGGTTTGTTGGTTTGTTGGTTTGTTTGTTGGTTGGTTTGTCGGTTTGTTCGATTGTTGGTTTGTTGGTTTGTTGGTTTGTTGGTTTGTTCGTTTGTTGGTCTATTTGTTTGTTGGTTTATTTGTTTGTTGGTTTATTGGTTTGTTGGATTGTTGGTTAGTTGGTTTGTTGGTTTATTTGTGTGTTGGTTTGATGGCTTTTTTGGTTTGTTCGTTTGTTGGTTTGTTGTTTTGTTGGTTTGTTGGTTTGTTGGTTTGTTAGTTTGGTGGTTTTTTCGTTTGGTGGTTTATTTGTTTGTTGGTTTGTTGTTTGTTAGTTTGTTCGTTTGCTGGCTTGTTGGTTTGTTGGTTTGTTGGTTTGTTGGTTTGTTGGTTTGTTGGTTTGTTTATTTGTTGGCTTGTTGGTTTGATGGTTTGTTAGTTTGTTCGTTTGTTGGTTTGTTGGTTTGTGGGCTTGTTGGTTTGTTGGTTTGTTTGTTTGTTGGCTTGTTGGTTTGTTGGTTTGTTCGTTTTTTGGTTTATTTGCGTGTTGGTTTGTTGGTTTCTTGGCTTGTTGGTTTGTTGGTTTGTGGGTTTGTTGGTTTATTTCTTTGTTGGTTTGTTGGTTTGTTGGTTTGTTCGTTTGTTGGTTTGCTGGTTTATTGGTTTGTTCGTTTGTTGGTTTGATGGTTTCTTCGTTTGTTGGTTTGTTGGTTTGTTGGTTTGTTGGTTTGTTGGTTTGTTGGTTTGTTTGTTGGTTGGTTTGTCGGTTTGTTCGATTGTTGGTTTGTTGGTTTGTTGGTTTGTTGGTTTGTTGGTTTGTTCGTTTGTTGGTCTATTTGTTTGTTGGTTTGTTGGCTTGTTGGTTTGTTGGTTTTTTGGTTTGTTGGTTTGTTGTTTTGTTGGTTTGTTGGTTTGCTGGTTTGTTGGTTTGTTCGTTTGTTGGTTTGTTGTTTTGTCGGTTTGTTGGTTCGTTGGTTGTTCGTTTGTTGGCTTGTTGGTTTGTTGTTTTGTTGGTTTGTTGGTTAATTTGTTTGTTGGTTTGTTGGCTTTTTGGTTTGTTGGTTTGTTGGTTTGTTCGTTTGTTGGTTTGTTGGTTTGTTGGTTTGTTGGTTTGTTGGCTTGTTGGTTTGTTGGTTTGTTGGTTTGTTGGTTTGTTGGTTTTTTGGTTTGTTGGTTTGTTGGTTTGTTGGTTTGTTGGTTTGTTCGTTTGTTGGTTTATTGGCTTGTTGGCTTGTTGGCTTGTTGGCTTGTTGGCTTGTTGGTTTGTTGGTTTGTTGGTTTTTTGTTTGTTGGTTTGTTGGTTTGTTCGTTTTTTGGTTTGTTGGTTTGTTGGTTTGTTGGTCTTTTTGTTTGTTGGTTTGTTCGTTTGTTGGCTTGTTGGTTTGTTGGCTTGTTGGCTTGTTGGTTTGTTGGTTTGGGGGCTTGTTGGTTTGTTGGTTTTTTTGGTTTGTTGGCTTGTTGATTTGTTGGTTTGTTGGTTTGTTCGTTTGTTCGTTTGTTGGTTTATTGGCTTGTTGGCTTGTTGGCTTGTTGGCTTGTTGGCTTGTTGGTTTGTTGGTTTGTTGGTTTTTTGTTTGTTGGTTTGTTGGTTTGTTGGTTTGTTGGCTTGTTGGCTTGTTGGTTTGTTGGTTTTTTGGTTTCTTGGTTTGTTGGTTTGTTGGCTTGTTGGTTTGATCGTTTGTTGGCTTGTGGGTTTGTTGGCTTGTTGGTTTGTTGGTTTGTTGGTTTGTTTGTTTGTTGGTTTGTTCGTTTGTTTGTTTTTTGATTTGCTGGTTTGTTGGTTTATTCGTTTATTGGTTTGTTGGTTTGTTGGCTTGTTGGCTTGTTGTTTTGTTGGTCTGTTGTTTTGTTCGTTTGTTGGCTTGTTGGTTTGTTGGCTTATTGGCTTGTTGGTTTGTTGGTTTTTTTGCTTGTTGGTCTGTTGGTTTGTTGGTTTGTTTGTTTGTTGGTTTGTTCGTTTGTTGGCTTGTTGGTTTGTTGGCTTGTTGGTTTGTTGGTTTGTTTGTTTGTTGGTTTGTTGGTTTGTTGGTTTATTTGTTTTGTTGGTTTGTTGGTTTGTTGGTTTATTTGTTTGTTGGTTTGTTGGTTTGTTGGTTTGTTCGTTTGTTGGTTTGTTCGTTTGTTCGTTTGTTGGCTTGTTGGTTTGTTGGCTTGTTGGCTTGTTGGTTTGTTGTTTTTTTGGTTTGTTGGCTTGTTGGTGTGTTAGTTTATTGGTTTCTTGGTTGGTGGTTTGTTGGTTTGTTGGCTTGTTGGTTAGTTTGTTTGTTGGCTTGTTGGTTTGTTGGCTTGTTGGCTTGTTGGTTTGTTGGTTTGTTGGCTTGTTGGTTTGTTGGTTTGTTGGTTTGTTGGTTTGTTGGTTTGTTGGTTTATTTGTTTTTTGGTTTCTTGGTTTGTTGGTTTGTTCGTTTGTTGGTTCGTTGGTTTGTTGGTTAGTTGGTTTGTTCGTTTGTTGGCTTGTTGGTTTGTTGTTTGTTCGTTTGTTGGTTTATTTGTTTGTTGGTTTGTTGGTTTGTTGGCTTGTTAGTTTGTTGGTTTGTTGGTTTGTTCGCCTGTTGGTTCGTTGGTTTTTTCGTTTGTTGGTTTGTTGGTTTGTTAGTTTGTTGGATTGTTTGTTTGTTGGTTTGTTGGTTTGTTCGTTTGTTCGTTTGTTGGTTTGCTGGTTTGCTGGTTTGTTGGTTTGTTGGTTTGTTCGTTTGTTCGTTTGTTGGTTTATTTGTTTGTTCATTTGTTGGTTTGTTGATTTGTTGGATTGTTGGTTTGTTGGTTTGTTCGTTTGTTGGTTTTTTGGTTTGTTGGTTTGTTCGTTTGTATTCTTGTTGGTTTGTTGGTTAATTGGTTTATTGGTTTGTTGGTTTGTTAGTTTGTTCATTTGGTGGCTTGTTGGCTTGTTGGTTTGTTGGTTTGTTGGTTTGTTCGTTTGTTGGTTTGTTGGTTTGTTGGTTTGTTGGTTTATTTGTTTGTTGGTTTTTTGGTTTGTTGGTTTGTTGGTTTGTTGGTTTGTTCGTTTGTTGGCTTGTCGGTTTGTTGGATTGTTGGTTTGTTGGTTTGTTCGTTTGTTGGTTTTTTGGTTTGTTGGTTTGTTCGTATGTTGTCTTGTTGGTTTGTTGGTTAATTGGTTTATTGGTTTGTTCGTTTGTTAGTTTGTTCATTTGTTGGCTTGTTGGCTTGTTGGTTTGTTGGTTTGTTGGTTTGTTCGTTTGTTGGTTTGTTGGTTTGTTGGTTTGTTGGTTTATTTGTTTGTTGGTTTGTTGGATTGTTGGATTGTTGGTTGGCTGGTTTGTTGGTTTGTTGGTTTGTTGGTTTGTTCGTTTGTTGGCTTGTTGGTTTGTTGGTGTGTTCGTTTGTTGGTTTATTTGTTTGTTGGTTTATTGGTTTGTTGGATTGTTGGTTTGTTGGTTTGTTGGTTTATTTGTTTGTTGGTTTGATGGTTTTTTTGGTTTGTTCGTTTGTTGGTTTGTGGTTTTGTTGGTTTGTTGGTTTTTTTGTTTGTTGGTTTGTTTGGTTGTTGGTTTGTTGGTTTGTTGGTTTGTTAGTTTGTTGGTTTGTTGGTTTGTTGGTTTATTGGTTTGTTGGTTTGTTGATTTGTTAGTTTGTTGGTTTGTTCGTTTGTTCGTTTGTTGGTTTGTTGGCTTGTTGGCTTGTTGGCTTGTTGGTTTGTTGATTTGTTGGTTTGTTCGTTTGTTGGCTTGTTGGTTTGTTGGCTTGTTGGTTTGTTGGTTTGTTTGTTTGTTGGTTTGTTGGTTTGTTGGTTTATTTGTTTTGTTGGTTTGTTGGTTTGTTGGTTTATTTGTTTGTTGGTTTGTTGGTTTGTTCGTTTGTTGGTTTGTTCGTTTGTTCGTTTGTTGGCTTGTTGGTTTGTTGGCTTGTTGGTTTGTTGGTTTTTTGGTTTGTTGGCATGTTGGTTTGTTGGTTTATTGGTTTCTTGGTTGGTAGTTTGTTGGTTTGTTGGCTTGTTGGTTAGTTGGTTTGTTGGCTTGTTGGTTTGTTGGCTTGTTGGTTTGTTAGTTTGTTGGCTTGTTGGTTTGTTGGTTTGTTGGTTTGTTGGTTTGTTGGTTTGTTGGTTTGTTGGTTTGTTGGTTTGTTGGTTTGTTGGTTTGTTGGTTTGTTGGTTTGTTGATTTGTTAGTTTGTTGGTTTGTTCGTTTGTTCGTTTGTTGGTTTGTTGGCTTGTTGGCTTGTTGGCTTGTTGGTTTGTTGATTTGTTGGTTTTTTTGTTTGTTGGTTTGTTTGGTTGTTGGTTTGTTGGTTTGTTGGTTTGTTAGTTTGTTGGTTTGTTGGTTTGTTGGTTTATTGGTTTGTTGGTTTGTTGGTTTGTTGGTTTGTTGTCTTGTTGATTTGTTGGTTTGTTGGTTTGTTGGTTTCTTCGTTTGTTGGTTTGTTGGTTTGTTAGTTTGTTGGTTTGTTCGTTTGTTGGTTTGTTCGTTTGTTGGCGTGTTGGTTTGTTGGCTTGTTGGCTTGTTGGTTTGTTGGTTTTTTGGTTTGTTGGCTTGTTGGTTTGTTGGTTTATTGGTTTCTTGGGTGGTAGTTTGTTGGTTTGTTGGCTTGTTGGTTAGTTGGTTTGTTGGCTTGTTGGTTTGTTGGCTTGTTGGCTTGTTGGTTTGTTGGTTTGTTGGCTTGTTGGTTTGTTAATTTGTTGGTTTTTGGGTTTGTTGGTTTGTTGGTTTGTTGGTTTGTTGGTTTGTTGGTTTGTTGGTTTGTTGGTTTGTTGGTTTGTTGGTTTTTTGGTTTGTTGGCTTGATGATTTGTTAGTTTGTTGGTTTGTTCGTTTGTTCGTTTGTTGGTTTGTTGGCTTGTTGGCTTGTTGGCTTGTTGGTTTGTTGGTTTGTTGGTTTTTTGGTTTGTTGGTTTGTTGGTTTGTTGGTTTGTTGGTTTGTTGGCTTGTTGGTTTGTTGGTTTTTTGGTTTCTTGGTTTGTTGGTTTGTTGGCTTGTTGGTTTGTTCGTTTGTTGGCTTGTTGGTTTGTTGGCTTGTTGGCTTGTTGGTTTGTTGGTTTGTTGGTATGTTTGTTTGTTGGTTTGTTCGTTTGTTTGTTTTTTGGTTTGCTGGTTTGTTGGTTTGTTCGTTTATTTGTTTGTTGGTTTGTTGGTTTGTTGGCTTGTTGGTTTGTTGGTCTGTTGGTTTGTTCGTTTGTTGGCTTGTTGGTTTGTTGGATTATTGGCTTGTTGGTTTGTTGGTTTTTTTGCTTGTTGGTCTGTTGGTTTGTTGGTTTGTTTGTTTGTTGGTTTGTTTGTTTGTTGGCTTGTTGGTTTGTTGGCTTGTTGGTTTGTTGGTTTTTTTGTGTGTTGGTTTGTTGGTTTGTTGGTTTATTTGTTTTGTTGATTTGTTGGTTTGTTGGTTTGTTGGTTAGTTGGTTTGTTCTTTTGTTGGTTTGTTCGTTTGTTCGTTTGTTGGCTTGTTGGCTTGTTGGTTTGTTGTTTTTTTGGTTTGTTGGCTTGTTGGTTTGTTGGTTTATTGGTTTCTTGGTTGGTGGATTGTTGGTTTGTTGGCTTGTGGGCTTGTTGGTTTGTTGGTTTGTTGGTTTGTTGGTTGGTTGGTGTGTTGGTTTATTTGTTTGTTGGTTTGTTCGTTTGTTGGCTTGTTGGTTTGTTGGTTTGTTCGTTTGTTGGTTTATTTGTTTGTTGGTTTGTTGGTTTGTTGGCTTGTTGGTTTGTTGGTTTGTTGTTTTGTTCGTTTGTTGGTTCATTGGTTTTTTCGTTTGTTGGTTTGTTGGTTTGTTAGTTTGTTGGATTGTTTGTTTATTGGTTTGTTGGTTTGTTCGTTTGTTGGTTTGTTGGTTTGTTGGTTTGTTGGTTTGTTGGTTTGTTGGTTTGTTTATTTGTTCGTTTGTTGGTTTATTTGTTTGTTCATTTGTTGGTTTGTTGGTTTGTGTGCTTGTTGGTTTGTTGGTTTGTTCGTTTGTTGGTTTGTTGGTTTGTTGGTTTGTTCATTTGTTGGCTTGTTGGCTTGTTGGTATGTTGGTTTGTTGGTTTGTCGGTTTGTTGGTTTGTTATTTTGTTGGTTTGTTTGTTTGTTCATTTGTTGGCTTGTTGGTGTGTTGGTTTGTTGGTTTGTTCGTTTGATGGTTTGTTGGTTTGTTGGTTTGTTGGTTTGTTCGTTTGTTGGCTTCTTGGTTTGTTCGTTTGTTGGCTTGTTGGTTTGCTGGTTTGTTGGTTTGTTGGTTTTTGGCTTGTTGGTTTGTTGGTTTGTTCGTTTGTTGGCTTGTTGGTTTGTTGGTTTGTTCGTTTGGTGGTTTATTTGCTTGTTGGTTTGTTGGCTTGTTGGTTTGTTGGTTTGTGGGTTTGTTGGTTTATTTGTTTGTTGGCTTGTTGGTTTGTTGGTTTGTTCGTTTGTTGGTTTGTTGGTTTGTTGGTTTGTTCGTTTGTTGGTTTGTTGGTTTGTTGGTTTGTTGGTTTGTTGGTTTGTTGGTTTGTTGGTTTGTTTGTTGGTTGGTTTGTCGGTTTGTTCGATTGTTGGTTTGTTGGTTTGCTCGTTTGTTGGTTTGTTGATTTGTTGGTTTGTTCATTTGTTCGTTTGTTGGCTTGTTGGTTTGTTGGCTTGTTGGCTTGTTGGTTTGTTGGTTTGTTGGTTTATTTGTTTGTTGTTTTGTCGGTTTGTTGGTTTGTTGGTTGTTCGTTTCTTGGCTTGTTGGTTTGTTGGTTTGTTGGTTTGTTAGTTTGTTGGTTTGTTTATTTGTTGGCTTGTTGGTTCGATGGTTAGTTGGTTTATTCGTTTGTTGGTTTGTTGGTTTGTTGGCTTGTTGGTTTGTTGGTTTGTTGGTTTGTTGGTTTGTTGGTTTGTTGGTTTGTTGGTTTATTTGTTTGTTGGTTTGTTGGTTTGTTGGTTTGTTGGTTTATTGGTTTGTTCGTTTGTTGGCTTATTGGTTTGTTGGTTTGTTGGTTCGTTGGCTTGTTGGTTTGTTCATTTGCTGGCTTGTTGGTTTGTTGGTTTGTTGGTTTGTTGGATTGTTGGTTTGTTGGTTTGTTGGTTTGTTGGTTTGTTGGTTTGTTGGTTTGTTGGTTTGTGCGTTTGTTGGCTTGTTGGTTTGTTGGTGTGTTCGTTTGTTGGTTTATTTGTTTGTTGGTATTTTGGTTTGTTGGCTTGTTTGTTTTTTGGTTTGTTGGTTTGTTGGTTTGGTGGTTTTTTCGTTTGGTAGTTTATTTGTTTGTTGGTTTGTTGGTTTGTTGGTTTGTTAGTTCGTTCGTTTGTTGGCTTGTTAGTTTGTTGGTTTGTTGGTTTGTTGGTTTGTTGGTTTGTTTATTTGTTGGCTTATTGGTTTGATGGTTTGTTGGTTTGTTCGTTTGTTGGTTTGTTGGTTTGTTGGCTTGTTGGTTTGTTGGTTTGTTCGTTTGTTGGCTTGTTGGTTTGTTGGTTTGTTCGTTTGTTGGTTTATTTGCTTGTTGGTTTGTCGGCTTGTTGGTTTGTTGGTTTGTGGGTTTATTGGTTTATTTGTTTGTTGGTTTGTTGGTTTGTTGGTTTGTTCGTTTGTTGGTTTGTTGGTTTGTTGGTTTGTTCGTTTGTTGGTTTGTTGGTTTGTTAGTTTGTTGGTTTGTTGGTTTGTTCGTTTGTTGGTTTGTTGGTTTGTTCGTTTGTTGGTTTGTTGGTTTGTTGGTTTGTTGGTTTGTTTGTTTGGTTGGTTTGTCGGTTTGTTCGATTGTTGGTTTGTTGGTTTGTTGGTTTGTTGGTTTGTTGGTTTGTTCGTTTTTTGGTCTATTTGTTTGTTGGCTTGTTGGTTTGTTGGTATGTTCGGTTGTTGGTTTGTTGATTTGTTGGTTTGTTCATTTGTTCGTTTGTTGGCTTGTTGGTTTGTTGGCTTGTTGGCTTGTTGGTTTGTTGGTTTGTTGGTTTATTTGTTTGTTGTTTTGTTTGTTTGTTGGTTTGCTGGTTTTTCGGTTTGTTCGTTTGTTGGTTTGTTGTTTTGTCGGTTTGTTGGTTTGTTGGTTGTTCGTTTCTTAGCTTGTTGGTTTGTTGGTTTGTTGGTTTGTTGGTTTGTTGGTTTGTTGGTTTGTTTATTTGTTGGCTTGTTGGTTTGATGGTTTGTTGGTTTGGTCGTTTGTTGGTTTGTTGGTTTATTGGATTGCTGGTTTGTTGGTTTGTTTATTTGTTGGCTGGTTGGTTTGTTGGTTTGTTCGTTTGTTGGTTTGTTTGCTTGTTGGTTTGTTGGTTTGTTGGCTTGTTGGTTTGTTGGTTTGTGGGTTTGTTGGTTTATTTGTTTGTTGGTTTGTTGGTTTGTTGGTTTGTTCGTTTGTTGGTTTGTTGGTTTGTTCGTTTGTTGGTTTGTTGGTTTGTTCGTTTCTTGGTTTGTTGGTTTGTTGGTTTGTTTGTCGGTTTGTTCTATTGTTGGTTTGTTGGTTTGTTGGTTTGTTCGTTTGTTGGTCTATTTGGTTGTTGGCTTGTTGGTTTGTTGGTTTGTTCGTTTGTTGGTTTGTTGATTTGTTGGTTTGTTCGTTTGTTCGTTTGTTGGCTTGTTGGTTTGTTGGCTTGTTGGCTTGTTGGTTTGTTGGTTTGTTGTTTTGTTGGCTTGTTGGTTTGTTGGTTTGTTGGTTTGTGGGTTTGTTGGTTTGTTGGTTTGTTCGTTTGTTGGTTTGTTGGTTTGTTGATTTGTTTGTTTGTTAGTTTGTTGGTTTGTTTATTTGTTGGCTTGTTGGTTCGATGGTTTGTTTGTTTATTCGTTTGTTGGTTTGTTGGTTTGTTGGCTTGTTGGTTTGTTGGTTTGTTGGTTTGTTGGTTTGTTGGTTTGTTGGTTTATTTGTTTGTTGGTTTGTTGGTTTGTTGGTTTGTTGGTTTGTTGGTTTGTTCGTTTGTTGGCTTATTGGTTTGTTGGTTTGTTGGTTCGTTGGTTTGGTGGTTTGTTCATTTGCTGGCTTGTTGGTTTGTTGGTTTGTTGGTTTGTTGGATTGTTGATTTGTTGGTTTGTTGGTTTGTTGGTTTGTTGGTTTGTGCGTTTGTTGGCTTGTTGGTTTGTTGGTGTGTTCGTTTGTTGGTTTATTTGTTTGTTGGTTTGTTGGTTTGTTGGCTTGTTGGTTTTTTCGTTTGTTGGTTTGTTGGTTTGGTGGTTTTTTCGTTTGGTAGTTTAATTGTTTGTTGGTTTGTTGGTTTGTTGGTTTGTTAGTTCGTTCTTTTGTTGGCTTGTTAGTTTGTTGGTTTGTTGGTTTGTTGGTTTGTTGGTTTGTTTATTTGTTGGCTTAGTGGTTTGATGGTTTGTTGGTTTGTTCGTTTGTTGGTTTGTTGGTTTGTTGGCTTGTTGGTTTATTGGTTTGTTCGTTTGTTGGCTTGTTGGTTTGTTGGTTTGTTCGTTTGTTGGTTTATTTGCTTGTTGGTTTGTCGGCTTGTTGGTTTGTTGGTTTGTGGGTTTATTGGTTTATTTGTTTGTTGGTTTGTTGGTTTGTTGGTTTGTTCGTTTGTTGGTTTGTTGGTTTGTTGGTTTGTTCGTTTGTTGGTTTGTTGGTTTGTTCGTTTGTTGGTTTGTTGGTTTGTTCGTTTGTTGGTTTGTTGGTTTGTTGGTTTGTTGGTTTGTTTGTTGGTTGGTTTGTCGGTTTGTTCGATTGTTGGTTTGTTGGTTTGTTGGTTTGTTGGTTTGTTGGTTTGTTCGTTTTTTGGTCTATTTGTTTGTTGGCTTGTTGGTTTGTTGGTTTGTTCGGTTGTTGGTTTGTTGATTTGTTGGTTTGTTCATTTGTTCGTTTGTTGGCTTGTTGGTTTGTTGGCTTGTTGGCTTGTTGGTTTGTTGGTTTGTTGGTTTATTTGTTTGTTGTTTTGTTTGTTTGTTGGTTTGCTGGTTTTTCGGTTTGTTTGTTTGTTGGTTTGTTGTTTTGTCGGTTTGTTGGTTTGTTGGTTGTTCGTTTCTTAGCTTGTTGGTTTGTTGGTTTGTTGGTTTGTTGGTTTGTTGGTTTGTTTATTTGTTGGTTTGATGGTTTGTTGGTTTGTTCGTTTGTTGGTTTGTTGGTTTATTGGCTTGCTGGTTTGTTGGTTTGTTTATTTGTTGGCTTGTTGGTTTGTTGGTTTGTTCGTTTGTTGGTTTGTTTGCTTGTTGGTTTGTTGGTTTGTTGGCTTGTTGGTTTGTTGGTTTGTGGGTTTGTTGGTTTATTTGTTTGTTGGTTTGTTGGTTTGTTGGTTTGTTGGTTTGTTCGTTTGTTGGTTTGTTGGTTTGTTCGTTTGTTGGTTTGTTGGTTTGTTCGTTTCTTGGTTTGTTGGTTTGTTGGTTTGTTGGTTTGTTTTTCGGTTTGTTCTATTGTTGGTTTGTTGATTTGTTGGTTTGTTGGTTTGTTCGTTTGTTGGTCTATTTGGTTGTTGGCTTGTTGGTTTGTTGGTTTGTTCGTTTGTTGGTTTGTTGATTTGTTGGTTAGTTCGTTTGTTCGTTTGTTGGCTTGTTGGTTTGTTGGCTTGTTGGCTTGTTGGTTTGTTGGTTTGTTGGTTTGTTGGTTTGTTGGTTTGTTGGTTTGTTGGTTTGTTGGTTTGTTGGTTTGTTGGTTTGTTCGTTTGTTGGTTTGTTGGTTTGTTGATTTGTGGGTTTGTTGGCTTGTTGGTTTGTTCGTTTGTTGGCTTGTTGGTTTGTTTGTTTGTTGGCTTATTGGTTTGTTGGTTTGTTGGTTTGTTGGTTTGTTGGTTTGTTGTTTTTTTTGGTTTGTTGGCTTGTTGGTTTGTTGGTTTGTTGGTTACTTGGTTTGTTGGTTTGTTCGTTTGTTGGTTTGTTGGTTTGTTCGTTTCTTGGTTTGTTGGTTTGTTGGTTTGTTGGTTTGTTTGTCGGTTGGTTCTATTGTTGGTTTGTTGGTTTGTTGGTTTGTTGGTTTGTTCGTTTGTTGGTCTATTTGGTTGTTGGCTTGTTGGTTTGTTGGTTTGTTCGTTTGTTGGTTTGTTGATTTGTTGGTTTGTTCGTTTGTTCGTTTGTTGGCTTGTTGGTTTGTTGGCTTGTTGGCTTGTTGGTTTGTTGGTTTGTTGGTTTGTTGGCTTGTTGGTTTGTTGGTTTGTTGGTTTGTTGGTTTGTTGGTTTGTTGGTTTGTTGGTTTGTTGGTTTGTTCGTTTGTTGGTTTGTTGGTTTGTTAGTTTGTTGGTTTGTTGGTTTGTTCGTTTGTTGGTTTGTTGGTTTGTTCGTTTGTTGGTTTGTTGGTTTATTGGTTTGTTGGTTTGTTTGTTGGTTGGTTTGTCGGTTTGTTCGATTGTTGGTTTGTTGGTTTGTTGGTTTGTTGGTTTGTTGGTTTGTTCGTTTTTTGGTCTATTTGTTTGTTGGCTTGTTGGTTTGTTGGTTTGTTCGGTTGTTGGTTTATTGATTTGTTGGTTTGTTCATTTGTTCGTTTGTTGGCTTGTTGGTTTGTTGGTTTGTTTATTTGTTGGCTTGTTGGTTTGTTGGTTTGTTCGTTTGTTGGTTTGTTTGCTTGTTGGTTTGTTGGTTTGTTGGCTTGTTGGTTTGTTGGTTTGTGGGTTTGTTGGTATATTTGTTTGTTGGTTTGTTGGTTTGTTGGTTTGTTCGTTTGTTGGTTTGTTGGTTTGTTGGTTTGTTCGTTTGTTGGTTTGTTGGTTTGTTCGTTTGTTGGTTTGTTGGTTTGTTGGTTTGTTGGTTTGTTGGTTTGTTTGTTGGTTGGTTTGTCGGTTTGTTCTATTGTTGGTTTGTTGGTTTGTTCGTTTGTTGGTCTATTTGTTAGTTGGCTTGTTGGTTTGTTGGTTTGTTCGTTTGTTGGTTTGTTGATATGTTGGTTTGTTCGTTTGTTCGTTTGTTGGCTTGTTGGTTTGTTGGCTTGTTGGCTTGTTGGTTTGTTGGTTTGTTGGTTTGTTGGCTTGTTGGTTTGTTGGTTTGTTGGTTTGTTGGTTTGTTGGTTTGTTCGTTTCTTGATTTGTTGGTTTGTTGATTTGTGGGTTTGTTGGCTTGTTGGTTTGTTCGTTTGTTGGCTTGTTGGTTTGTTTGTTTGTTGGCTTATTGGTTTGTTGGTTTGTTGGTTTGTTGGTTTGTTGGTTTGTTGGTTTGTTGGTTTTTTGGTTTGTTGGCTTGTTCGTTTGTTGGTTTGTTGGTTACTTGGTTTGTTGGTTTGTTCGTTTGGTGGTTTATTTGCTTGTTGGTTTGTTGGCTTGTTGGTTTGTTGGTTTGTGGGTTTGTTGGTTTATTTGTTTGTTGGTTTGTTGGTTTGTTGGTTTGTTGGTTTGTTCGTTTGTTGGTTTGTTGGTTTGTTGGTTTGTTCGTTTGTTGGTTTGTTAGTTTGTTGGTTTGTTCGTTTGTTGGTTTGTTGGTTTGTTTGTTGGTTGGTTTGTCGGTTTGTTCGATTGTTGGTTTGTTGGTTTGTTGGTTTGTTCGTTTGTTGGTCTATTTGTTTGTTGGCTTGTTGGTTTGTTGGTTTGTTGGTTTATTTGTTTGTTGTTTTGTTGGTTTATTGGTTTGCTGGTTTTTTGGTTTGTTCGTTTGTTGGTTTGTTGTTTTGTAGGTTTGTTGGTTTGTTGGTTGTTCGGTTTTTGGTTTGTTGGTTTGTTGGTTTGTTGGTCTTTTTGTTTGTTGGTTTGTTCGTTTGTTGGCTTGTTGGTTTGTTGGCTTGTTGGCTTGTTGGTTTGTTGGTTTGTTGGCTTGTTGGTTTGTTGATTTGTTGGTTTGTTGGTTTGTTGGTTTGTTGGTTTGTTCGTTTGTTGGTTTGTTGGTTTGTTGATTTGGGGGTTTGTTGGCTTGTTGGTTTGTTCGTTTGTTGGCTTTTTGGTTTGTTTGTTTGTTGGCTTATTGGTTTGTTGGTTTGTTGGTTTGTTGGTTTGTTGGTTGTTGGTTTTTTGGTTTGTTGGCTTGTTGGTTTGTTGGTTTGTTGGTTACTTGGTTTGTTGGTTTGTTCGTTTGTTGGCTTGTTGGTTTGTTGGTTTGTTGGTTTGTTGGTTTGTTGGTTTGTTGGTTTGTTGGTTTGTTGGTTTGTTGGTTTGTTGTTTTGTTGGTTAGTTCGTTTGTTGGCTTGTTGGTTTGTTGGCCTGTTGGCTTGTTGATTTGTTGGTTTGTTGGTTTGTTGGTTTGTTGGTTTGTTGGTTTGTTGGTTTGTTGGTTTTTTTGTTTGTTGGTTGTTGGTTTGTTGGTTTGTTGGTTTATTGGTTTGTTGGTTTGTTGGTTTTTTAGTTTGTTGGTTTGTTGGTTTGTTGGTTTGTTGGTTTGTTGGTTTATTGGTTTGTTGGTTTGTTGGTTTGTTGGTTTGTTGTCTTGTTGGTTTGTTGGTTTGTTGGTTTGTTGGTTTCTTCGTTTGTTGGTTTGTTGGTTTGTAAGTTTGTTGGTTTGTTCGTTTGTTGGTTTGTTCGTTTGTTCGTTTGTTGGCTTGTTGGTTTGTTGGCTTGTTGGATTGTTGGTTTTATGGTTTGTTGGCTTGTTGGTTTGTTGGTTTATTGGTTTCTTGGTTGGTAGTTTGTTGGTTTGTTGGCTTGTTGGTTAGTTGGTTTGTTGGCTTGTTGGTTTGTTGGCTTGTTGGCTTGTTGGTTTGTTGGTTTGTTGGCTTGTTGGTTTGTTGTTTTGTTGGTTTGTTGGTTTGTTGGTTTGTTAGTTTGTTGGTTTGTTGATTTGTTGGTTTGTTGGTTTGTTGGTTTGTTGGTTTTTTGGTTTCTTGGCTTGTTGATTTGTTAGTTTGTTGGTTTGTTCGTTTGTTCGTTTGTTGGTTTGTTGGCTTGTTGGCTTGTTGGCTTGTTGGTTTGTTGGTTTGTTGGTTTTTTTGTTTGTGGTTTGTTGGTTGTTGGTTTGGTCGTTTGTTTGTTTGTTGGTTTGTTGGTTTGTTGGTTTGTTGGTTTGTTAGTTTTTTGGTTTGTTGGTTTGTTGGTTTGCTGGTTTGTTGGTTTGTTGGTTTATTGGTTTGTTGGTTTGTTGGTTTGTTGGTTTGTTGTCTTGTTGGTTTGTTGGTTTGTTGGTTTGTCGGTTTCTTCGTTTGTTGGTTTGTTAGTTTGTTGGTTTGTTCGTTTGTTGGTTTGTTCGTTTGTTCGTTTGTTGGCTTGTTGGTTTGTTGGCTTGTTGGCTTGTTGGTTTGTTGGTTTTTTGGTTTGTTGGCTTGTTGATTTGTTAGTTTGTTGGTTTGTTCTTTTGTTGGTTTGTTGGCTTGTTGGCTTGTTGGCTTGTTGGTTTGTTGGTTTGTTGGTTTGTTGGTTTGTTGGTTTGTTGGTTTGTTGGTTTGTTGGTTTGTTGGCTTGTTGGTTTGTTGGTTTTTTGGTTTCTTGGTTTGTTGGTTTGTTGGCTTGTTGGTTTGTTCGTTTGTTGGCTTGTTGGTTTGTTGGCTTCTTGGCTTGTTGGTTTGTTGATTTGTTGGTTTGTTTGTTTGTTGGTTTGTTCGTTTGTTTGTTTTTTGGTTTGCTGGTTTGTTGGTTTGTGCGTTTATTGGTTTGTTGGTTTGTTGGCTTGTTGGTTTGTTGGTCTGTTGGTTTGTTCGTTTGTTGGCTTGTTGGTTTGTTGGCTTATTGGTTTGTTGGTTTGTTGGTTTGTTTGTTGGTTGGTTTGCCGGTTTGTTCGATTGTTGGTTTGTTGATTTGTTGGTTTGTTGGTTTGTTCGTTTGTTGGTCTATTTGTTTGTTGGCTTGTTAGTTTGTTGGTTTGTTCGTTTGTTGGTTTGTCGATTTGTTGGTTTGTTCATTTGTTCGTTTGTTGGCTTGTTGGTTTGTTGGCTTGTTGGCTTGTTGGTTTGTTGGTTTGTTGGTTTATTTGTTTGTTCGTTTGTTGGTTTGTTGTTTTGTCGGTTTGTTGGTTTGTTGGTTGTTCGTTTTTTGGTTTGTTGGTTTGTTGGTTTGTTGGTCTTTTTGTTTGTTGGTTTGTTCGTTTGTTGGCTTGTTGGTTTGTTGGCTTGTTGGCTTGTTGGTTTATTGGTTTGTTGGCTTGTTGGTTTGTTGGTTTGTTGGTTTGTTGGTTTGTTGGTTTGTTGGTTTGTTGGTTTGTTGGTTTGTTGGTTTGTTCGTTTGTTGGTTTGTTGGTTTGTTGATTTGTGGATTTGTTGGCTTGTTGGTTTGTTCGTTTGTTGGCTTGTTGGTTTGTTTATTTGTTGGCTTATTGGTTCATTGGTTTGTTGGTTTGTTGGTTTGTTGGTTTGTTGGTTTGTTGGTTTTTTGGTTTGTTGGTTTGTTGGCTTGTTGGTTTGTTGGTTTGTTGGTTACTTGGTTTGTTGGTTTGTTCGTTTGTTGGCTCGTTGGTTTGTTGGTTTGTTCGTTTGTTGGCTTGTTGGTTTGTTGGCCTGTTAGCTTGTTGATTTGTTGGTTTGTTGGCTTGTTGGTTTGTTGGTTTGTTGGTTTTTTTGTTTGTTGATTTGTTGGTTGTTGGTTTGTTGGTTTGTTGGTTTGTTGGTTTATTGGTTTTTTGGTTTGTTGGTTTGTTGGTTTGTTGGTTTGTTGGTTTGTTGGTTTATTGGTTTGTTGGTTTGTTGGTTTGTTGGTTTGTTGTCTTGTTGGTTTGTTGGTTTGTTGGTTTGTTGGTTTGTTAGTTTCTTCGTTTGTTGGTTTGTTGGTTTGTTAGTTTGTTGGTTTATTCGTTTGTTGGTTTGTTCGTTTGTTCGTTTGTTGGCTTGTTGGTTTGTTGGCTTGTTGGTTTGTTGGTTTGTTGGTTTTTTGGTTTGTTGGCTTGTTGATTTGTTGGTTTATTGGTTTCTTGGTTGGTAGTTTGTTGGTTTGTTGGCTTGTTGGTTAGTTGGTTTGTTGGCTTGTTGGTTTGTTGGCTTGTTGGCTTGTTGGTTTGTTGGTTTGTTGGCTTGTTGGTTTGTTGGTTTGTTAGTTTGTTGGTTTGTTGGTTTGTTGGTTTGTTGGTTTGTTGGTTTGTTGGTTTGTTGGTTTGTTGGTTTGTTGGTTTGTTGGTTTTTTGGTTTGTTGGCTTGTTGATTTGTTAGTTTTTTGGTTTGTTCGTTTGTTGGTTTTTTGGCTTGTTGGCTTGTGGGTTTGTTGGTTTTTCGGTTTCTTGATTTGTTGGTTTGTTGGCTTGTTGGTTTGTTTGTTTGTTGGCTTGTTGGTTTGTTGGCTTGTTGGTTTGTTTGTTGGTTGGTTTGTCGGTTTGTTCGATTGTTGGTTTGTTGGTTTGTTGGTTTGTTGGTTTGTTGGTTTGTTGGTTTGTTGGTTTGTTCGTTTGTTGGTCTATTTGTTTGTTGGCTTGTTGGTTTGTTGGTTTGTTCGTTTGTTGGTTTGTTGATTTGTTGGTTTGTTCATTTGTTCGTTTGTTGGCTTGTTGGTTTGTTGGCTTGTTGGCTTGTTGGTTTGTTGGTTTGTTGGTTTATTTGTTTTTTGTTTTGTTGGTTTGTTGGTTTGCTGGTTTTTCGGTTTGTTCGTTTGTTGGTTTGTTGTTTTGTCGGTTTGTTGGTTTGTTGGTTGTTCGTTTCTTGGCTTGTTGGTTTGGTGGTTTGTTGGTTTGTTGGTTTGTTGGTTTGTTTATTTGTTGGCTTGTTGGTTTGCTGGTTTGTTGGTTTGTTCGTTTGTTGGTTTGTTGGTTTGTTGGCTTGTTGGTTTGTTGGTTTGTTTATTTGTTGGCTTGTTGGTTTGTTGGTTTGTTCGTTTGTTGGTTTGTTTGCTTGTTGGTTTGTTGGTTTGTTGGCTTGTTGGTTTGCTGGTTTGTTGGTTTGTTCATTTATTGGTTTGTTGGTTGTTGGTTTGTTGGCTTGTTGGTTTGTTGGTCTGTTGGTTTGTTCGTTTGTTGGCTTGTTGGTTTGTTGGCTTATTGGTTTGTTGGTTTGTTGGTTTGTTTGTTAGTTGGTTTGCCGGTTTGTTCGATTGTTGGTTTGTTGATTTGTTGGTTTGTTGGTTTTTTCGTTTGTTGGTCTATTTGTTTGTTGGCTTGTTAGTTTGTTGGTTTGTTCGTTTGTTGGTTTGTCGATTTGTTGGTTTGTTCATTTGTTCGTTTGTTGGCTTGTTGGTTTGTTGGCTTGTTGGCTTGTTGGTTTGTTGGTTTGTTGGTTTATTTGTTTGTTCGTTTGTTGGTTTGTTGTTTTGTCGGTTTGTTGGTTTGTTGGTTGTTCGTTTTTTGGTTTGTTGGTTTGTTGGTTTGTTGGTCTTTTTGTTTGTTGGTTTGTTCGTTTGTTGGCTTGTTGGTTTGTTGGCTTGTTGGCTTGTTGGTTTATTGGTTTGTTGGCTTGTTGGTTTGTTGGTTTGTTGGTTTGTTGGTTTGTTGGTTTGTTGGTTTGTTGGTTTGTTCGTTTGTTGGTTTGTTGGTTTGTTGATTTGTGGATTTGTTGGCTTGTTCGTTTGTTCGTTTGTTGGCTTGTTGGTTTTTTTAATTGTTGGCTTATTGGTTTGTTGGTTTGTTGGTTTGTTGGTTTGTTGGTTTGTTGGTTTGTTGGTTTTTTGGTTTGTTGGTTTGTTGGCTTGTTGGTTTGTTGGTTTGTTGGTTACTTGGTTTGTTGGTTTGTTCGTTTGTTGGCTTGTTGGTTTGTTGGTTTGTTGGTTTGTTGGTTTGTTGGTTTGTTGGTTTGTTGGTTTGTTGGTTTGTTGGTTTGTTGGTTTGTTGGTTTGTTCGTTTGTTGGCTTGTTGGTTTGTTGGCCTGTTAGCTTGTTGATTTGTTGGTTTGTTGGTTTGTTGGTTTGTTGGTTTGTTGGTTTGTTGGTTTGTTGGTTTTTTTGTTTGTTGGTTTGTTGGTTGTTGGTTTGTTGGTTTGTTGGTTTGTTGGTTTATTGGTTTTTTGGGCTGTTGGTTTGTTGGTTTGTTGGTTTGTTGGTTTGTTGGTTTATTGGTTTGTTGGTTTGTTGGTTTGTTGGTTTGTTGTCTTGTTGGTTTGTTGGTTTGTTGGTTTGTTGGTTTGTTAGTTTCTTTGTTTGTTGGTTTGTTGGTTTGTTAGTTTGTTGGTTTGTTCGTTTGTTGGTTTGTTCGTTTGTTCGTTTGTTGGCTTGTTGGTTTGTTGGCTTGTTGGTTTGTTGGTTTGTTGGTTTTTTGGTTTGTTGGCTTGTTGGTTTGTTGGTTTATTGGTTTCTTGGTTGGTAGTTTGTTGGTTTGTTGGCTTGTTGGTTAGTTGGTTTGTTGGCTTGTTGGTTTGTTGGCTTGTTGGCTTGTTGGTTTGTTGGTTTGTTGGCTTGTTGGTTTGTTGGTTTGTTAGTTTGTTGGTTTGTTGGTTTGTTGGTTTGTTGGTTTGTTGGTTTGTTGGTTTGTTGGTTTGTTGGTTTGTTGGTTTGTTGGTTTTTTGGTTTGTTGGCTTGTTGATTTGTTAGTTTTTTGGTTTGTTCGTTTGTTGGTTTGTTGGCTTGTTGGCTTGTTGGTTTGTTGGTTTTTCGGTTTCTTGATTTGTTGGTTTGTTGGCTTGTTGGTTTGTTCGTTTGTTGGCTTGTTGGTTTGTTGGCTTGTTGGTTTGTTTGTTGGTTGGTTTGTCGGTTTGTTCGATTGTTGGTTTGTTGGTTTGTTGGTTTATTGGTTTGTTGGTTTGTTCGTTTGTTGGTTTATTTGTTTGTTGGCTTGTTGGTTTGTTGGTTTGTTCGTTTGTTGGTTTGTTGATTTGTTGGTTTGTTCATTTGTTCGTTTGTTGGCTTGTTGGTTTGTTGGCTTGTTGGCTTGTTGGTTTGTTGGTTTGTTGGTTTATTTGTTTGTTATTTTGTTGGTTTGTTGGTTTGCCGGTTTTTCGGTTTGTTCGTTTGTTGGTTTGTTGTTTTGTCGGTTTGTTGGTTTGTTGGTTGTTCGTTTCTTGGCTTGTTGGTTTGGTGGTTTGTTGGTTTGTTGGTTTGTTGGTTTGTTTATTTGTTGGCTTGTTGGTTTGGTGGTTTGTTGGTTTGTTCGTTTGTTGGTTTGTTGGTTTGTTGGCTTGTTGGTTTGTTGGTTTGTTTATTTGTTGGCTTGTTGGTTTGTTGGTTTGTTCGTTTGTTGGTTTGTTTGCTTGTTGGTTTGTTGGTTTGTTGGCTTGTTGGTTTGTTGGTTTGTGGGTTTGTTGGTTTATTTGTTTGTTGGTTTGTTGGTTTGTTGGTTTGTTCGTTTGTTGGTTTGTTGGTTTGTTGGTTTGTTCGTTTGTTGGTTTGTTGGTTTGTTCGTTTGTTGGTTTGTTGGTTTGTTGGTTTCTTGGTTTGTTTGTTGGTTGGTTTGTCGGTTTGTTCTATTGTTGGTTTGTTGGTTTGTTGGTTTGCTGGTTTGTTCGTTTGTTGGTCTATTTGTTTGTTGGCTTGTTGGTTTGTTCGTTTGTTGGTTTGTTGATTTGTTGGTTTGTTCGTTTGTTCGTTTGTTGGCTTGTTGGTTTGTTGGCTTGTTGGCTTGTTGGTTTGTTGGTTTGTTGGTTTGTTGGCTTGTTGGTTTGTTGGTTTGTTGGTTTGTTGGTTTGTTGGTTTGTTGGTTTGTTCGTTTGTTGGTTTGTTGGTTTGTTGATTTGTGGGTTTGTTGGCTTGTTGGTTTGTTCGTTTGTTCGCTTGTTGGTTTGTTTGTTTGTTGGCTTATTGGTTTGTTGGTTTGTTGGTTTGTTGGTTTGTTGGTTTGTTGGTTTGTTGGTTTTTTGGTTTGATGGCTTGTTGGTTTGTTGGTTTGTTGGTTACTTGGTTTGTTGGTTTGTTCGTTTGATGGTTTATTTGCTTGTTGGCTTGTTGGCTTGTTGGTTTGTTGGTTTGATGGTTTGTTGGTTTGTTCGTTTGTTGGTTTGTTGGTTTGTTGGCTTTTTGGTTTGTTGGTTTGTTTATTTGTTGGCTTGTTGGTTTGTTGGTTTGTTCGTTTGTTGGTTTGTTTGCTTGTTGGTTTGTTGGTTTGTTGGCTTGTTGTTTTGTTGGATTGTGGGTTTGTTGGTTTATTTGTTTGTTGGTTTGTTGGTTTGTTCGTTTGTTGGTTTGTTGGTTTGTTGGTTTGTTCGTTTGTTGATTTGTTGGTTTGTTCGTTTGTTGGTTTGTTGGTTTGTTGGTTTGTTGGGTTGTTTGTTGGTTGGTTTGTCGGTTTGTTCTATTGTTGGTTTGTTCGTTTGTTGGTTTGTTGATTTGTTGGTTTGTTCGTTTGTTCGTTTGTTGGCTTGTTGGTTTGTTGGCTTGCTGGCTTGTTGGTTTGTTGGTTTGTTGGCTTGTTGGTTTGTTGGTTTGTTGGTTTGTTGGTTTGTTGGTTTGTTGGTTTGTTCGTTTGTTGGTTTGTTGGTTTGTTGATTTGTGGGTTTGTTGGCTTGTTGGTTTGTTCGTTTGTTGGCTTGTTGGTTTGTTTGTTTGTTGGCTTATTGGTTTGTTGGTTTGTTGGTTTGTTGGTTTGTTGGTTTGTTGATTTTTTGGTTTGTTGGCTTGTTGGTTTGTTGGTTTGTTGGTTACTTGGTTTGTTGGTTTGTTGGTTTGTTGGTTTATTGGTTTGTTCGTTTGTTGGTTTGTTGGTTTGTTGGTTTGTTCGTTTGTTGGTTTGTTGGTTTGTTGGTTGGTTTGTTGGTTGGTTTGTCGGTTTGTTCGATTGTTGGTTTGTTGGTTTGTTGGTTTGTTGGTTTGTTCGTTTGTTGGTCTATTTGTTTGTTGGCTTGTTGGTTTGTTGGTTTGTTCGTTTGTTGATTTGTTGATTTGTTGGTTTGTTCATTTGTTCGTTTGTTGGCTTGTTGGTTTGTTGGCTTGTTGGCTTGTTGGTTTGTTGGTTTGTTGGTTTATTTGTTTGTTGTTTTGTTGGTTTGTTGGTTTGCCGGTTTTTCGGTTTGTTCGTTTGTTGGTTTGTTGTTTTGTCGGTTTGTTGGTTTGTTGGTTGTTCGTTTTTTGGTTTGTTGGTTTGTTGGTCTTTTTGTTTGTTGGTTTGTTCGTTTGTTGGCTTGTTGGTTTGCTGGCTTGTTGGTTTGATGGTTTGTTGGCTTGTTGGTTTGTGGGTTTGTTGGTTTGTTGGTTTGTTGGTTTGTTGGTTTGTTGGTTTGTTCGTTTGTTGGTTTGTTGGTTTGTTGATTTGTGGGTTTGTTGTCTTGTTGGTTTGTTCGTTTGTTGGCTTGTTGGTTTGTTTGTTTGTTGGCTTATTGGTTTGTTGGTTTGTTGGTTTGTTGGTTTGTTGGTTTGTTGGTTTTTTGGTTTGTTGGCTTGTTGGTTTGTTGGTTTGTTGGTTACTTGGTTTGTTGGTTTGTTCGTTTGTTGGCTTGTTGGTTTGTTGGTTTGTTGGTTTGTTGGTTTGTTGGTTTGTTGGTTTGTTGGTTTGTTGGTTTGATCGTTTGTTGGCTTGTTGGTTTGTTGGCCTGTTGGCTTGTTGATTTGTTGGTTTGTTGGTTTGTTGGTTTGTTGGTTTGTTGGTTTGTTGGTTTGTTGGTTTGTTGGTTTGTTGGTTTTTTTGTTTGTTGGTTTGTTGGTTGTTGGTTTGTTGGTTTGTTGGTTTGTTGGTTGTTGGTTTGTTGGTTTGTTGGTTTGTTGGTTTTTTGGTTTGTTGGTTTGTTGGTTTGTTGGTTTGTTGGTTTATTGGTTTGTTGGTTTGTTGGTTTGTTGGTTTGTTGTCTTGTTGGTTTGTTGGTTTGTTGGTTTCTTCGTTTGTTGGTTTGTTGGTTTGTTAATTTGTTGGTTTGTTCGTTTGTTGGTTTGTTCGTTTGTTCGTTTGTTGGCTTGCTGATTTGTTGGCTTGTTGGCTTGTTGGTTTGTTGGTTTTTTGGTTTGTTGGCTTGTTGGTTTTTTGGTTTATTGGTTTCTTGGTTGGTAGTTTGTTGGTTTGTTGGCTTGTTGGTTAGTTGGTTTGTTGGCTTGTTGGTTTGTTGGCTTGTTGGCTTGTTGGTTTGTTGGTTTGTTGGCTTGTTGGTTTGTTGGTTTGTTGGTTTGTTGGTTTGTTGGTTTGTTGGTTTGTTGGTTTGTTGGTTTGTTGGTTTGTTGGTTTTTTGGTTTGTTGGCTTGTTGATTTGTTAGTTTGTTGGTTTGTTCGTTTGTTCGTTTGTTGGTTTGTTGGCTTGTTGGCTTGCTGGCTTGTTGGTTTGTTGGTTTGGTGGTTTTTTTGTTTGTTGGTTTGTTGGTTGTTGGTTTGTTGGTTTGTTGGTTTGTTGGTTTGTTGGTTTGTTGGTTTTTTGGTTTGTTGGTTTGTTGGTTTGTTGGTTTGTTGGTTTGTTGGTTTATTGGTTTGTTGGTTTGTTGGTTTGTTGGTTTGTTGTCTTGTTGGTTTGTTGGTTTGTTGGTTTGTTAGTTTGTTGGTTTGTTCGTTTGTTGGTTTGTTCGTTTGTTCGTTTGTTGGCTTGTTGGTTTGTTGGCTTGTTGGCTTGTTGGTTTGTTGGTTTTTTGGTTTGTTGGCTTGTTGGTTTGTTGGTTTAATGGTTTCTTGGTTGGTAGTTTGTTGGTTTGTTGGCTTGTTGGTTAGTTGGTTTGTTGGCTTGTTGGTTTGTTGGCTTGTTGGCTTGTTGGTTTGTTGGTTTGTTGGCTTGTTGGTTTGTTGGTTTGTTGGTTTGTTGGTTTGTTGGTTTGTTGGTTTGTTGGTTTGTTGGTTTGTTGGTTTGTTGGTTTGTTGGTTTGTTGGTTTGTTGGTTTGTTGGTTTTTTGGTGTGTTGGCTTGTTGATTTGTTAGTTTGTTGGTTTGTTCGTTTGTTGGTTTGTTGGCTTGTTGGCTTGTTGGTTTGTTGGTTTGTTGGTTTGTTGGTTTATTTGTTTGTTGGTTTCTTTGTTTGTTGGTTTGTTCGTTTGTTGGTTTGTTGGTTTGTTGGTTAGTTGGTTTGTTCGTTTGTTGGCTTGTTGGTTTGTTGGCTTGTTGGTTTTTTGGTTTGTTGGTTTGTTGGTTTGTTGGTTTGTTGGTTTGTTGGTTTGTTGGTTTTTTGGTTTCTTGGTTTGTTGGTTTGTTGGTTTGTTGGTTTGTTCGTTTGTTGGCTTGTTGGTTTGTTGGCTTGTTGGCTTGTTGGTTTGTTGGTTTGTTGGTTTGTTTGTTTGTTGGTTTGTTCGTTTGTTTGTTTTTTGGTTTGCTGGTTTGTTGGTTTGTTCGTTTATTGGTTTGTTGGTTTGTTGGTTTGTTGGCTTGTTGGTTTGTTGGTCTGTTGGTTTGTTCGTTTGTTGGCTTGTTGGTTTGTTGGCTTATTGGCTTGTTGGTTTGTTGGTTTTTTTGCTTGTTGGTCTGTTGGTTTGTTGGTTTGTTTGTTTGTTGGTTTGTTCGTTTGTTGGCTTGTTGGTTTGTTGGCTTGTTGGTTTGTTGGTTTGTTTGTGTGTTGGTTTGTTGGTTTGTTGGTTTATTTGTTTTGTTGATTTGTTGTTTGTTGGTTTGTTGGTTTGTTGGTTTGTTCGTTTGTTTGTTTGTTCGTGTGTTCGTTTGTTGGCTTGTTGGCTTGTTGGTTTGTTGTTTTTTTGGTTTGTTGGCTTGTTGGTTTGTTGGTTTATTGGTTTCTTGGTTGGTGGATTGTTGGTTTGTTGGCTTGTTGGTTAGTTCGTTTGTTGGCTTGTTGGCTTGTTGGTTTGTTGGTTTGTTGGCTTGTTGGTTTGTTGGTTTGTTGGTTTGTTGGTTTGTTGGTTTGTTGGTTTATTTGTTTGTTGGTTTCTTGGTTTGTTGGTTTGTTCGTTTGTTGGTTTGTTGGTTTGTTGGTTAGTTGGTTTGTTGGTTTGTTGGCTTGTTGGTTTGTTGGTTTGTTGGTTTGTTGGTTTGTTGGTTTGTTCGTTTGTTGGTTCATTGGTTTTTTCGTTTGTTGGTTTGTTGGTTTGTTAGTTTGTTGGATTGTTTGTTTATTGGTTTGTTGGTTTGTTCGTTTGTTCGTTTGTTGGTTTGTTGGTTTGTTGGTTTGTTGGTTTGTTAGTTTGTTGGTTTGTTGGTTTGTTCATTTGTTCGTTTGTTGGTTTATTTGTTTGTTCATTTGTTGGTTTGTTGGTTTGTGTGCTTGTTGGTTTGTTGGTTTGTTCGTTTGTTGGTTTGTTGGTTTGTTGGTTTGTTCATTTGTTGGCTTGTTGGCTTGTTGGTATATTGGTTTGTTGGTTTGTTCAATTGTTGGTTTGTTGGTTTGTTGGTTTGTTCGTTTATTTGTTTGTTGGTTTGTTGGTTTGTTGGTTTGTTGGTTTGTTCGTTTGTTGGCTTATTGGTTTGTTGGTTTGTTGGTTTGTTGGTTTGTTGGTTTGTTGGTTTGTTTTTTGTTGGCTTGTTGGTTTGTTGGTTTGTTGGTTTGTTCGTTTGTTGGATTGTTGGTTTGTTGGTTCGTTGGTTTGTTGGTTTGTTGGTTTGTTCGTTTGTTGGCTTGTTGGTTTGTTGGTGTGTTCGTTTGTTGGTTTATTTGTTTGTTGGTTTGTTGGTTTGTTAGTTTGTTCGTTTGTTTGCTTGTTGGTTTGTTGGTTTGTTGGTTTGTTGGTTTGTTGGCTTGTTGGTTTGTTGGTTTGTTCTTTTTTGGCTTGTTAGTTTGTTGGTTTGTTGGTTTGTTAGTTTGTTCGTTTGTTGGCTTGTTGGTTTGTTGGTTTGTTGGTTTGTTGGTTTGTTGGTTTGTTAGTTTGTTCGTTTGTTGGTTTGTTGGTTTGTTGGTTTGTTGGTTTTTTGGTTTGTTGGTTTGTTGGTTTGTTGGTTTGTTGGTTTGTTGGATTATTGGTTTGTTGGTTTGTTGGTTTGTTGGTTTGTTGGTTTGTTGGTTTGTTGGTTTGTTGGTTTGTTGGTTTTTTTGTTTGTTGGTTTGTTGGTTGTTGGTTTGTTGGTTTGTTGGTTTGTTGGTTTGTTGGTTTGTTGGTTTGTTGGTTTGTTGGTTTGTTGGTTTTTTGGTTTGTTGGTTTGTTGGTTTGTTGGTTTGTTGGTTTGTTGGTTTATTGGTTTGTTGGTTTGTTGGTTTGTTGGTTTGTTGTCTTGTTGGTTTGTTGGTTTGTTGGTTTCGTCGTTTGTTGGTTTGTTGGTTTGTTAATTTGTTGGTTTGTTCGTTTGTTGGTTTGTTCGTTTGTTCGTTTGTTGGCTTGTTGATTTGTTGGCTTGTTGGCTTGTTGGTTTGTTGGTTTTTTGGTTTGTTGGCTTGTTGGTTTGTTGGTTTATTGGTTTCTTGGTTGGTAGTTTGTTGGTTTGTTGGCTTGTTGGTTAGTTGGTTTGTTGGCTTGTTGGTTTGTTGGCTTGTTGGCTTGTTGGTTTGTTGGTTTGTTGGCTTGTTGGTTTGTTGGTTTGTTGGTTTGTTGGTTTGTTGGTTTGTTGGTTTGTTGGTTTGTTGGTTTGTTGGTTTGTTGGTTTGTTGGTTTTTTGGTTTGTTGGCTTGTTGATTTGTTAGTTTGTTGGTTTGTTCGTTTGTTCGTTTGTTGGTTTGTTGGCTTGTTGGCTTGTTGGCTTGTTGGTTTGTTGGTTTGGTGGTTTTTTTGTTTGTTGGTTTGTTGGTTGTTGGTTTGTTGGTTTGTTGGTTTGTTGGTTTGTTGGTTTGTTGGTTTTTTGGTTTGTTGGTTTGTTGGTTTGTTGGTTTGTTGGTTTGTTGGTTTATTGGTTTGTTGGTTTGTTGGTTTGTTGGTTTGTTGTCTTGTTGGTTTGTTGGTTTGTTGGTTTCTTCGTTTGTTGGTTTGTTGGTTTGTTAGTTTGTTGGTTTGTTCGTTTGTTGGTTTGTTCGTTTGTTCGTTTGTTGGCTTGTTGGTTTGTTGGCTTGTTGGCTTGTTGGTTTGTTGGTTTTTTGGTTTGTTGGCTTGTTGGTTTGTTGGTTTAATGGTTTCTTGGTTGGTAGTTTGTTGGTTTGTTGGCTTGTTGGTTAGTTGGTTTGTTGGCTTGTTGGTTTGTTGGCTTGTTGGCTTGTTGGTTTGTTGGTTTGTTGGCTTGTTGGTTTGTTGGTTTGTTGGTTTGTTGGTTTGTTGGTTTGTTGGTTTGTTGGTTTGTTGGTTTGTTGGTTTGTTGGTTTGTTGGTTTGTTGGTTTTTTGGTGTGTTGGCTTGTTGATTTGTTAGTTTGTTGGTTTGTTCGTTTGTTGGTTTGTTGGCTTGTTGGCTTGTTGGTTTGTTGGTTTGTTGGTTTGTTGGTTTATTTGTTTGTTGGTTTCTTTGTTTGTTGGTTTGTTCGTTTGTTGGTTTGTTGGTTTGTTGGTTAGTTGGTTTGTTCGTTTGTTGGCTTGTTGGTTTGTTGGCTTGTTGGTTTTTTGGTTTGTTGGTTTGTTGGTTTGTTGGTTTGTTGGCTTGTTGGTTTGTTGGTTTTTTGGTTTCTTGGTTTGTTGGTTTGTTGGTTTGTTGGTTTGTTCGTTTGTTGGCTTGTTGGTTTGTTGGCTTGTTGGCTTGTTGGTTGGTTGGTTTGTTGATTTGTTTGTTTGTTGGTTTGTTCGTTTGTTTGTTTTTTGGTTTGCTGGTTTGTTGGTTTGTTCGTTTATTGGTTTGTTGGTTTGTTGGTTTGTTGGCTTGTTGGTTTGTTGGTCTGTTGGTTTGTTCGTTTGTTGGCTTGTTGGTTTGTTGGCTTATTGGCTTGTTGGTTTGTTGGTTTTTTTGCTTGTTGGTCTGTTGGTTTGTTGGTTTGTTTGTTTGTTGGTTTGTTCGTTTGTTGGCTTGTTGGTTTGTTGGCTTGTTGGTTTGTTGGTTTGTTTGTGTGTTGGTTTATTGGTTTGTTGGTTTATTTGTTTTGTTGATTTGTTGTTTGTTGGTTTGTTGGTTTGTTGGTTTGTTGGTTTGTTCGTTTGTTTGTTTGTTCGTGTGTTCGTTTGTTGGCTTGTTGGCTTGTTGGTTTGTTGTTTTTTTGGTTTGTTGGCTTGTTGGTTTGTTGGTTTATTGGTTTCTTGGTTGGTGGATTGTTGGTTTGTTGGCTTGTTGGTTAGTTCGTTTGTTGGCTTGTTGGTTTGTTGGCTTGTTGGCTTGTTGGTTTGTTGGTTTGTTGGTTTGTTGGCTTGTTGGTTTGTTGGTTTGTTGGTTTGTTGGTTTGTTGGTTTGTTGGTTTATTTGTTTGTTGGTTTCTTGGTTTGTTGGTTTGTTCGTTTGTTGGTTTGTTGGTTTGTTGGTTAGTTGGTTTGTTGGTTTGTTGGCTTGTTGGTTTGTTGGTTTGTTGGTTTGTTGGTTTGTTGGTTTGTTCGTTTGTTGGTTCATTGGTTTTTTCGTTTGTTGGTTTGTTGGTTTATTAGTTTGTTGGATTGTTTGTTTATTGGTTTGTTGGTTTGTTCGTTTGTTCGTTTGTTGGTTTGTTGGTTTGTTGGTTTGTTGGTTTGTTGGTTTGTTGGTTTGTTCATTTGTTCGTTTGTTGGTTTATTTGTTTGTTCATTTGTTGGTTTGTTGGTTTGTGTGCTTGTTGGTTTGTTGGTTTGTTCGTTTGTTGGTTTGTTGGTTTGTTGGTTTGTTCATTTGTTGGCTTGTTGGCTTGTTGGTATGTTGGTTTGTTGGTTTGTTCATTTGTTGGTTTGTTGGTTTGTTGGTTTGTTCGTTTATTTGTTTGTTGGTTTGTTGGTTTGTTGGTTTGTTGGTTTGTTCGTTTGTTGGCTTATTGGTTTGTTGGTTTGTTGGTTTGTTGGTTTGTTGGTTTGTTGGTTTGTTTTTTGTTGGCTTGTTGGTTTATTGGTTTGTTGGTTTGTTCGTTTGTTGGATTGTTGGTTTGTTGGTTCGTTGGTTTGTTGGTTTGTTGGTTTGTTCGTTTGTTGGCTTGTTGGTTTGTTGGTGTGTTCGTTTGTTGGTTTATTTGTTTGTTGGTTTGTTGGTTTGTTAGTTTGTTCGTTTGTTGGCTTGTTGGTTTGTTGGTTTGTTGGTTTGTTGGTTTGTTGGCTTGTTGGTTTGTTGGTTTGTTCTTTTTTGGCTTGTTAGTTTGTTGGTTTGTTGGTTTGTTGGTTTGTTGGTTTGTTAGTTTGTTCGTTTGTTGGCTTGTTGGTTTGTTGGTTTGTTGGTTTGTTGGTTTGTTGGTTTGTTAGTTTGTTCGTTTGTTGGTTTGTTGGTTTGTTGGTTTGTTGGTTTTTTGGTTTGTTGGTTTGTTGGTTTGTTGGTTTGTTTGTTTGTTGGTTTATTGGTTTGTTGGTTTGTTGGTTTGTTGGTTTGTTGTCTTGTTGGTTTGTTGGTTTGTTGGTTTCTTCGTTTGTTGGTTTGTTGGTTTGTTAATTTGTTGGTTTGTTCGTTTATTGGTTTGGTCGTTTGTTCGTTTGTTGGCTTGTTGATTTGTTGGCTTGTTGGCTTGTTGGTTTGTTGGTTTTTTGGTTTGTTGGCTTGTTGGTTTGTTGGTTTATTGGTTTCTTGGTTGGTAGTTTGTTGGTTTGTTGGCTTGTTGGTTAGTTGGTTTGTTGGCTTGTTGGTTTTTTGGCTTGTTGGCTTGTTGGTTTGTTGGTTTGTTGGCTTGTTAGTTTGTTGGTTTGTTGGTTAGTTGGTTTGTTGGTTTGTTGGTTTGTTGGTTTGTTGGTTTGTTGGTTTGTTGGTTTGTTGGTTTTTTGGTTTGTTGGCTTGTTGATTTGTTAGTTTGTTGGTTTGTTCGTTTGTTCGTTTGTTGGTTTGTTGGCTTGTTGGCTTGTTGGCTTGTTGGTTTGTTGGTTTGTTGGTTTTTTTGTTTGTTGGTTTGTTGGTTGTTGGTTTGTTGGTTTGTTGGTTTGTTGGTTTGTTGGTTTGTTGGTTTTTTGGTTTGTTGGTTTGTTGGTTTGTTGGTTTGTTGGTTTGTTGGTTTATTGGTTTGTTGGTTTGTTGGTTTGTTGGTTTGTTGTCTTGTTGGTTTGTTGGTTTGTTGGTTTGTTGGTTTCTTCGTTTGTTGGTTTGTTGGTTTGTTAGTTTGTTGGTTTGTTCGTTTGTTGGTTTGTTCGTTTGTTCGTTTGTTGGCTTGTTGGTTTGTTGGCTTGTTGGCTTGTTGGTTTGTTGGTTTTTTGGTTTGTTGGCTTGTTGGTTTGTTGGTTTAATGGTTTCTTGGTTGGTAGTTTGTTGGTTTGTTGGCTTGTTGGTTAGTTGGTTTGTTGGCTTGTTGGTTTGTTGGCTTGTTGGCTTGTTGGTTTGTTGGTTTGTTGGCTTGTTGGTTTGTTGGTTTGTTGGTTTGTTGGTTTGTTGGTTTGTTGGTTTGTTGGTTTGTTGGTTTGTTCGTTTGTTGGTTTGTTGGTTTGTTGGTTTGTTGGTTTGTTGGTTTGTTGGTTTTTTGGTTTGTTGGCTTGTTGATTTGTTAGTTTGTTGGTTTGTTCGTTTGTTGGTTTGTTGGCTTGTTGGTTTGTTGGTTTGTTGGTTTGTTGGTTTATTTGTTTGTTGGTTTCTTTGTTTGTTGGTTTGTTGGTTTGTTGGTTTGTTGGTTTGTTGGTTAGTTGGTTTGTTCGTTTGTTGGCTTGTTGGTTTGTTGGCTTGTTGGTTTTTTGGTTTGTTGGTTTGTTGGTTTGTTGGTTTGTTGGCTTGTTGGTTTGTTGGTTTTTTGGTTTCTTGGTTTGTTGGTTTGTTGGTTTGTTGGTTTGTTCGTTTGTTGGCTTGTTGGTTTGTTGGCTTGTTGGCTTGTTGGTTTGTTGGTTTGTTGGTTTGTTTGTTTGTTGGTTTGTTCGTTTGTTTGTTTTTTTGGTTTGCTGGTTTGTTGGTTTGTTCGTTTATTGGTTTGTTGGTTTGTTGGTTTGTTGGTTTGTTGGTTTGTTGGTCTGTTGGTTTGTTCGTTTGTTGGCTTGTTGGTTTGTTGGCTTATTGGCTTGTTGGTTTGTTGGTTTTTTTGCTTGTTGGTCTGTTGGTTTGTTGGTTTGTTTGTTTGTTGGTTTGTTCGTTTGTTGGCTTGTTGGTTTGTTGGCTTGTTGGTTTGTTGGTTTGTTTGTGTGTTGGTTTGTTGGTTTGTTGGTTTATTTGTTTTGTTGATTTGTTGGTTTGTTGGTTTGTTGGTTTGTTGGTTTGTTCGTTTGTTTGTTTGTTCGTGTGTTCGTTTGTTGGCTTGTTGGCTTGTTGGTTTGTTGTTTTTTTGGTTTGTTGGCTTGTTGGTTTGTTGGTTTATTGGTTTCTTGGTTGGTGGATTGTTGGTTTGTTGGCTTGTTGGTTAGTTCGTTTGTTGGCTTGTTGGTTTGTTGGCTTGTTGGCTTGTTGGTTTGTTGGTTTGTTGGCTTATTGGTTTGTTGGTTTGTTGGTTTGTTGGTTTGTTGGTTTATTTGTTTTTTGGATTCTTGGTTTGTTGGTTTGTTCGTTTGTTGGTTTGTTGGTTTGTTGGTTAGTTGGTTTGTTCGTTTGTTGGCTTGTTGGTTTGTTGGTTTGTTCGTTTGTTGGTTTATTTGTTTGTTGGTTTGTTGGTTTGTTGGCTTGTTGGTTTGTTGGTTTGTTGGTTTGTTCGTTTGTTGGTTCATTGGTTTTTTCGTTTGTTGGTTTGTTGGTTTGTTAGTTTGTTGGATTGTTTGTTTATTGGTTTGTTGGTTTGTTGGTTTGTTCGTTTGTTGGTTTGTTGGTTTGTTGGTTTGTTGGTTTGTTGGTTTGTTGGTTTGTTCGTTTGTTCGTTTGTTGGTTTATTTGTTTGTTCATTTGTTGGTTTGTTGGTTTGTGTGCTTGTTGGTTTGTTGGTTTGTTCGTTTGTTGGTTTGTTGGTTTGTTGGTTTGTTCATTTGTTGGCTTGTTGGCTTGTTGGTTTGTTGGCTTATTGGCTTGTTGGTTTGTTGGTTTTTTTGCTTGTTGGTCTGTTGGTTTGTTGGTTGGTTTGTTTGTTGGTTTGTTCGTTTGTTGGCTTGTTGGTTTGTTGGCTTGTTGGTTTGTTGGTTTGTTTGTGTGTTGGTTTGTTGGTTTGTTGGTTTGTTGGTTTATTTGTTTTGTTGATTTGTTGGTTTGTTGGTTTGTTGGTTTGTTGGTTTGTTCGTTTGTTTGTTTGTTCGTGTGTTCGTTTGTTGGCTTGTTGGCTTGTTGGTTTGTTGTTTTTTTGGTTTGTTGGCTTGTTGGTTTGTTAGTTTATTGGTTTCTTGGTTGGTGGATTGTTGGTTTGTTGGCTTGTTGGTTAGTTCGTTTGTTGGCTTGTTGGTTTGTTGGCTTGTTGGCTTGTTGGTTTGTTGGTTTGTTGGCTTATTGGTTTGTTGGTTTGTTGGTTTGTTGGTTTGTTGGTTTATTTGTTTTTTGGTTTCTTGGTTTGTTGGTTTGTTCGTTTGTTGGTTTGTTGGTTTGTTGGTTAGTTGGTTTGTTCGTTTGTTGGCTTGTTGGTTTGTTGGTTTGTTGGCTTGTTGGTTTGTTGGTTTGTTGGTTTGTTCGTTTGTTGGTTCATTGGTTTTTTCGTTTGTTGGTTTGTTGGTTTGTTAGTTTGTTGGATTGTTTGTTTATTGGTTTGTTGGTTTGTTGGTTTGTTCGTTTGTTGGTTTGTTGGTTTGTTGGTTTGTTGGTTTGTTGGTTTGTTGGTTTGTTGGTTTGTTGGTTTGTTCGTTTGTTCGTTTGTTGGTTTATTTGTTTGTTCATTTGTTGGTTTGTTGGTTTGTGTGCTTGTTGGTTTGTTGGTTTGTTCGTTTGTTGGTTTGTTGGTTTGTTGGTTTGTTCATTTGTTGGCTTGTTGGCTTGTTGGTATGCTGGTTTTTTAGTTTGTTCGTTTGTTGGTTTGTTGGTTTGTTGGTTTGTTGGTTTGTTGGTTTGTTGGTTTGTTGGTTTGTTCATTTGTTGGCTTGTTGGTTTGTTGGTTTGTTGGTTTGTTCGTTTGTTGGATTATTGGTTTGTTGGTTTGTTGGTTTGTTGGTTTGTTGGTTTGTTCGTTTGTTGGCTTGTTGGTTTGTTGGTGTGTTCGTTTGTTGGTTTATTTGTTTGTTGGTTTGTTGGTTTGTTGGTTTGTTAGTTTGTTCGTTTGTTGGCTTGTTGGTTTGTTGATTTGTTGGTTTGTTGGTTTGTTGGCTTGTTGGTTTGTTGGTTTTTTCGTTTGTTGGCTTGTTGGTTTGTTGGTTTGTTCGTTTGGTGGTTTATTTGCTTGTTGGTTTGTTGGCTTGTTGGTTTGTTGGGTTGTGGGTTTGTTGGTTAATTTGTTTGTTGGTTTGTTGGTTTTTTGGTTTGTTCGTTTGTTGGTTTGTTGGTTTGTTGGTTTGTTCGTTTGTTGGTTTGTTGGTTTGTTGGTTTGTTGGTTTGTTGGTTTGTTGGTTTGTTGGTTTGTTTGTTGTTTGGTTTGTTGGTTTGTTCGATTGTTGGTTTGTTGGTTTGTTGGTTTGTTGGTTTGTTCGTTTGTTGGTCTATTTGTTTGTTGCCTTGTTGGTTTGTTGGTTTGTTCGTTTGTTGGTTTGTTGATTTGTTGGTTTGTTCATTTGTTCGTTTGTTGGCTTGTTGGTTTGTTGGCTTGTTGGATTGTTGGTTTGTTGGTTTGTTGGTTTATTTGTTTATTGTTTTGTTGGTTTGTTGGTTTGCTGGTTTTTTGGCTTGTTCGTTTGTTGGTTTGTTGTTTTGTCGGTTTGTTGGTTTGTTGGCTGTTCGTTTCTTGGCTTGTTGGTTTGTTGGTTTGTTGGTTTGTTAGTTTGTTGGTTTGTTTATTTGTTGGCTTGTTGGTTTGATGGTTTGTTGGTTTGTTCGTTTGTTGGTTTGTTGGTTTTTTGGCTTGTTGGTTTGTTGGTTTGTTCGTTTGTTGGTTTGTTGGTTTGTTGGTTTATTTGTTTGTTGTTTTGTTGGTTTGTTGGTTTGCTGGTTTTTCGGTTTGTTCGTTTGTTGGTTTGTTGTTTTGTCGGTTTGTTGGTTTGTTGGTCGTTCGTTTCTTGGCTTGTTGGTTTGTTGGTTTGTTGGTTTGTTGGTTTGTTAGTTTGTTTATTTGTTGGCTTGTTGGTTTGATGGTTTGTTGGTTTGTTCGTTTGGTGGTTTATTTGCTTGTTGGTTTGTTGGCTTGTTGGTTTGTTGGGTTGTGGGTTTGTTGGTTTATTTGTTTGTTGGTTTGTTGGTTTGTTGGTTTGTTCATTTGTTGGTTTGTTGGTTTGTTGGTTTGTTCGTTTGTTGGTTTGTTGGTTTGTTGGTTTGTTGGTTTGTTGGTTTGTTGGTTTGTTGGTTTGTTTGTTGGTTGGTTTGTTGGTTTGTTCGATTGTTGGTTTGTTATTTTGTTGGTTTGTTGGTTTGTTCGTTTGTTGGTCTATTTGTTTGTTGCCTTGTTGGTTTGTTGGTTTGTTCGTTTGTTGGTTTGTTGATTTGTTGGTTTGTTCATTTGTTCGTTTGTTGGCTTGTTGGTTTGTTGGCTTGTTGGCTTGTTGGTTTGTTGGTTTGTTGGTTTATTTGTTTGTTGTTTTGTTAGTTTGTTGGTTTGCTGGTTTTTCGGTTTGTTCGTTTGTTGGTTTGTTGGTTTGTTGGTTTGTTGGTTTGTTCGTTTGTTGGCTTATTGGTTTGTTGGTTTGTTGGTTTGTTGGTTTGTTGGTTTGTTGGTTTGTTCATTTGTTGGCTTGTTGGTTTGTTGGTTTGTTGGTTTGTTCGTTTGTTGGATTATTGGTTTGTTGGTTTGTTGGTTTGTTGGTTTGTTGGTTTGTTCGTTTGTTGGCTTGTTGGTTTGTTGGTGTGTTCGTTTGTTGGTTTATTTGTTTGTTGGTTTGTTGGTTTGTTGGTTTGTTAGTTTGTTCGTTTGTTGGCTTGTTGGTTTGTTGATTTGTTGGTTTGTTGGTTTGTTGGCTTGTTGGTTTGTTGGTTTGTTCGTTTGTTGGCTTGTTGGTTTGTTGGTTTGTTCGTTTGGTGGTTTATTTGCTTGTTGGTTTGTTGGCTTGTTGGTTTGTTGGGTTGTGGGTTTGTTGGTTAATTTGTTTGTTGGTTTGTTGGTTTGTTGGTTTGTTCGTTTGTTGGTTTGTTGGTTTGTTGGTTTGTTCGTTTGTTGGTTTGTTGGTTTGTTGGTTTGTTGGTTTGTTGGTTTGTTGGTTTGTTGGTTTGTTTGTTGGTTGGTTTGTTGGTTTGTTCGATTGTTGGTTTGTTGGTTTGTTGGTTTGTTGGTTTGTTCGTTTGTTGGTCTATTTATTTGTTGCCTTGTTGGTTTGTTGGTTTGTTCGTTTGTTGGTTTGTTGATTTGTTGGTTTGTTCATTTGTTCGTTTGTTGGCTTGTTGGTTTGTTGGCTTGTTGGATTGTTGGTTTGTTGGTTTGTTGGTTTATTTGTTTATTGTTTTGTTGGTTTGTTGGTTTGCTGGTTTTTTGGCTTGTTCGTTTGTTGGTTTGTTGTTTTGTCGGTTTGTTGGTTTGTTGGCTGTTCGTTTCTTGGCTTGTTGGTTTGTTGGTTTGTTGGTTTGTTAGTTTGTTGGTTTGTTTATTTGTTGGCTTGTTGGTTTGATGGTTTGTTGGTTTGTTCGTTTGTTGGTTTGCTGGTTTTTTGGCTTGTTGGTTTGTTGGTTTATTCGTTTGTTGGTTTGTTGGTTTGTTGGTTTATTTGTTTGTTGTTTTGTTGGTTTGTTGGTTTGCTGGTTTTTCGGTTTGTTCGTTTGTTGGTTTGTTGTTTTGTCGGTTTGTTGGTTTGTTGGTTGTTCGTTTCTTAGCTTGTTGGTTTGTTGGTTTGTTGGTTTGTTGGTTTGTTAGTTTGTTTATTTGTTGGCTTGTTGGTTTGATGGTTTGTTGGTTTGTTCGTTTGGTGGTTTATTTGCTTGTTGGTTTGTTGGCTTGTTGGTTTGTTGGGTTGTGGGTTTGTTGGTTTATTTGTTTGTTGGTTTGTTGGTTTGTTGGTTTGTTCGTTTGTTGGTTTGTTGGTTTGTTGGTTTGTTCGTTTGTTGGTTTGTTGGTTTGTTGGTTTGTTGGTTTGTTGGTTTGTTGGTTTGTTGGTTTGTTTGTTGGTTGGTTTGTTGGTTTGTTCGATTGTTGGTTTGTTGGTTTGTTGGTTTGTTGGTTTGTTCGTTTGTTGGTCTATTTGTTTGTTGCCTTGTTGGTTTGTTGGTTTGTTCGTTTGTTGGTTTGTTGATTTGTTGGTTTGTTCATTTGTTCGTTTGTTGGCTTGTTGGTTTGTTGGCTTGTTGGCTTGTTGGTTTGTTGGTTTGTTGGTTTATTTGTTTGTTGTTTTGTTAGTTTGTTGGTTTGCTGGTTTTTCGGTTTGTTCGTTTGTTGGTTTGTTGTTTTGTCGGTTTGTTGGTTTGTTGGTTGTTCGTTTCTTGGCTTGTTGGTTTGTTGGTTTGTTGGTTTGTTGGTTTGTTAGTTTGTTTATTTGTTGACTTGTTGGTTTGATGGTTTGTTGGTTTGTTCGTTTGTTGGTTTGTTGGTTTGTTGGCTTGTTGGTTTGTTGGTTTGTTTATTTGTTGGCTTGTTGGTTTGTTGGTATGTTCGTTTGTTGGTTTGTTTGCTTGTTGGTTTGTTGGTTTGTTGGTTTGTTGGCTTGTTGGTTTGTTGGTTTGTGGGTTTGTTGGTTTATTTGTTTGTTGGTTTGTTGGTTTGTTCGTTTGTTGGTTTGTTGGTTTGTTGGTTTGTTCGTTTGTTGGTTTGTTGGTTTGTTCGTTTGTTGGTTTGTTGGTTTGTTCGTTTGTTGGTTTGTTGGTTTGTTGGTTTGTTGGTTTGTTGGTTTGTTGGTTTGTTTGTTGGTTGGTTTGTCGGTTTGTTCGATTGTTGGTTTGTTGGTTTGTTGGTTTGTTCGTTTGTTGGTCTATTTGTTTGTTGGCTTGTTGGTTTGTTGGTTTGTTCGTTTGTTGGTTTGTTGATTTGTTGGTTTGTTCATTTGTTCGTTTGTTGGCTTGTTGGTTTGTTGGCTTGTTGGCTTGTTGGTTTGTTGGTTTGTTGGTTTATTTGTTTATTGTTTTGTTGGTTTGTTGGTTTGCTGGTTTTTTGGCTTGTTTGTTTGTTGGTTTTTTGTTTTGTCGGTTTGTTGGTTTGTTAGTTGTTCGTTTCTTGGCTTGTTGGTTTGTTGGTTTGTTGGTTTGTTAGTTTGTTGGTTTGTTTATTTGTTGGCTTGTTGGTTTGATGGTTTGTTGGTTTGTTCGTTTGTTCGTTTGTTGGTTTGTTGGCTTGTTGGCTTGTTGGTTTGTTGGTTTGTTCGTTTGTTCGTTTGTTGGTTTGTTGGTTTGTTGGTTTATTTGTTTGTTAGTTTGTTGGTTTGTTGGTTTGTTGGTTTGTTGGTTTGTTCGTTTGTTGGCTTGTTGATTTGTTGGTTTGTTGGTTTGTTGGTTTGTTGGTTTGTTGGTTTGTTGGTTTGTTGGTTTGTTCATTTGTTGGCTTGTTGGTTTGTTGGTTTGTTGGTTTGTTCATTTGTTGGATTGTTGGTTTGTTGGTTTGTTGGTTTGTTGGTTTGTTGGTTTGTGCGTTTGTTGGCTTGTTGGTTTGTTGGTGTGTTCATTTGTTGGTTTATTTGTTTGTTGGTTTTTTGGTTTGTTGGCTTGTTGGTTTTTTGGTTTGCTGGTTTGTTGGTTTGGTGGTTTTTTCGTTTGGTAGTTTATTTGTTTGTTGGTTTGTTGGTTTGTTGGTTTGTTGGTTTGTTGGTTTGTTAGTTCGTTCGTTTGTTGGCTTGTTGGTTTGTTGGTTTGTTGGTTTGTTGGTTTGTTGGTTTGTTTATTTGTTGGCTTGTTGGTTTGATGGTTTGTTGGTTTGTTCGTTTGTTGGTTTGTTTTGTTTGTTGGCTTGTTGGTTTGTTGGTTTGTTTGTTTATTGGCTTGTTGGTTTATTGGTTTATTCGTTTGTTGGTTTATTTGCTTGTTGGTTTGTCGGCTTGTTGGTTTGTTGGTTTGTGGGTTTGTTGGTTTATTTGTTTGTTGGTTTGTTGGTTTGTTGGTTTGTTCGTTTGTTGGTTTGTTGGTTTATTGGTTTGTTCGTTTGTTGGTTTGTTGGTTTGTTAGTTTGTTGGTTTGTTGGTTTGTTCGTTTGTTGGTTTGTTGGTTTGTTCGTTTGTTGGTTTGTTGGTTTGTTGGTTTGTTGGTTTGTTTGTTGGTTGGTTTGTCGGTTTGTTCGATTGTTGGTTTGTTGGTTTGTTGGTTTGTTGGTTTGTTGGTTTGTTCGTTTGTTGGTCTATTTGTTTGTTGGCTTGTTGGTTTGTTGGTTTGTTCGTTTGTTGGTTTGTTGATTTGTTGGTTTGTTCATTTGTTCGTTTGTTGGCTTGTTGGTTTGTTGGCTTGTTGGCTTGTTGGTTTGTTGGTTTGTTGGTTTATTTGTTTGTTGTTTTGTTGGTTTGTTGGTTTGCTGGTTTTTCGGTTTGTTCGTTTGTTGGTTTGTTGTTTTGTCGGTTTGTTGGTTTGTTGGTTGTTCGTTTCTTGGCTTGTTGGTTTGTTGGTTTGTTGGTTTTTTGGTTTGTTTATTTGTTGGCTTGTTGGTTTGTTGGTTTGTTCGTTTGTTGGTTTGTTTACTTGTTGGTTTGTTGGTTTGTTGGCTTGTTGGTTTGTTGGTTTGTGGGTTGGTTGGTTTATTTGTTTGTTGGTTTGTTGGTTTGTTGGTTTGTTGGTTTGTTCGTTTGTTGGTTTGTTGGTTTGTTGGTTTGTTCGTTTGTTGGTTTGTTGGTTTGTTCGTTTGTTGGTTTGTTGGTTTGTTGGTTTGTTGGTTTGTTTGTTGGTTGGTTTGTCGGTTTGTTTTATTGTTGGTTTGTTGGTTTGTTGGTTTGTTGGTTTGTTGGTTTGTTCGTTTGTTGGTCTATTTGTTTGTTGGCTTGTTGGTTTGTTGGTTTGTTCGTTTGTTGGTTTGTTGATTTTTGGTTTGTTCGTTTGTTCGTTTGTTGGCTTGTCGGTTTGTTGGCTTGTTGGCTTGATGGTTTGTTGGTTTGTTGGTTTGTTGGTTTGTTGGTTTGTTTGTTGGTTGGTTTGTCGGTTTGTTCGATTGTTGGTTTGTTGGTTTGTTGGTTTGTTGGTTTGTTCGTTTGTTGGTTTATTTGTTTGTTGGCTTGTTGGTTTGTTGGTTTGTTCGTTTGTTGGTTTGGTGGCTTGTTGGTTTGTTGGCTTATTGGTTTGTTGGTTTGTTGGTTTGTTGGTTTGTTGGTTTGTTGGTTTGTTGGTTTTTTGGTTTGTTGGCTTGTTGGTTAGTTGGTGTGTTGGTAACTTGGTTTGTTGGTTTGTTCGTTTGTTGGCTTGTTGGTTTGTTGGTTTGTTGTTTTGTTGGTTTGTTGGTTTGTTGGTTTGTTGGTTTGTTGGTTTGTTAGTTTGTTCGTTTATTGGCTTGTTGGCCTGTTGGCTTGTTGATTTGTTGGTTTGTTGGTTTGTTGGTTTGTTGGTTTGTTGGTTTGTTGGTTTTTTGGTTTGTTGGTTTGTTGGTTAGTTGGTTAGTTGGTGTGTTGGTAACTTGGTTTGTTGGTTTGTTCGTTTATTGGCTTGTTGGTTTGTTGGCCTGTTGGCTTGTTGATTTGTTGGTTTGTTGGTTTGTTGGTTTGTTGGTTTGTTGGTTTGTTGGTTTTTTTGTTTGTTGGTTTGTTGGTTGTTGGTTGGTTGGTTTGTTGGTTTGTTGGTTTGTTGGTTTGTTGGTTTTTTGGTTTGTTGGTTTGTTGGTTTGTTGGTTTGTTGGTTTGTTGGTTTATTGGTTTATTGGTTTGTTGGTTTGTTGGTTTGTTGTCTTGTTAGTTTATTGGTTTGTTGGTTTCTTCGTTTGTTGGTTTGTTGGTTTGTTGGTTTGTTCGTTTGTAGGTTTGTTCGTTTGATCGTTTGTTGGCTTGTTGGTTTGTTGGCTTGTTGGTTTGTTGGTTTTTTGGTTTGCTGGCTTGTTGGTTTGTTGGTTTATTGGTTTCTTGGTTGGTGGTTTGTTGGTTTGTTGGCTTGTTGGTTAGTTCGTTTGTTGGCTTGTTGGTTTGTTCGCTTGTTGGCTTGTGGGTTTGTTGGTTTGTTGGCTTGTTGGTTTGTTGGTTTGTTGGTTTGTTGGTTTGTTGGTTTGTTGGTTTGTTGGTTTGTTGGTTTGTTGGTTTGTTGGTTTGTTGGTTTTTTGGTTTGTTGGCTTGTTGGTTTGTTGGTTTGTTGGTTTGTTGGTTTGTTGGTTTGTTGGTTTTTTTGTTTGTTGGTTTGTTCGTTTGTAGGTTTGTTCGTTTGATCGATTGTTGGCTTGTTGGTTTGTTGGCTTGTTGGCTTGTTGGTTTGTTGGTTTTTTGGTTTGCTGGCTTGTTGGTTTGTTGGTTTATTGGTTTCTTGGTTGGTGGTTTGTTGGTTTGTTGGCTTGTTGGTTAGTTCGTTTGTTGGCTTGTTGGTTTGTTCGCTTGTTGGCTTGTGGGTTTGTTGGTTTGTTGGCTTGTTGGTTTGTTGGTTTGTTGGTTTGTTGGTTTGTTGGTTTGTTGGTTTGTGCGTTTGTTGGCTTGTTGGTTTGTTGGTGTGTTCGTTTGTTGGTTTATTTGTTTGTTGGTTTTTTGGTTTGTTGGCTTGTTGGTTTTTTGGTTTGTTGGTTTGTTGGTTTGGTGGTTTTTTCGTTTGGTAGTTTATTTGTTTGTTGGTTTGTTGGTTTGTTGGTTTATTGGTTTATTGGTTTGTTGGTTTGTTGGTTTGTTGTCGTGTTAGTTTATTGGTTTGTTGGTTTGTTGGTTTCTTCGTTTGTTGGTTTGTTGGTTTGTTGGTTTGTTCGTTTGTAGGTTTGTTCGTTTGATCGTTTGTTGGCTTGTTGGTTTGTTGGTTTGTTGGTTTGTTGGTTTGTTTATTTGTTGGCTTGTTGGTTAGTTCGTTTGTTGGCTTGTTGGTTTGTTCGCTTGTTGGCTTGTGGGTTTGTTGGTTTGTTGGCTTGTTGGTTTGATGGCTTGTTGGTTAGTTCGTTTGTTGGCTTGTTGGTTTGTTCGCTTGTTGGCTTGTGGGTTTGTTGGTTTGTTGGCTTGTTGGTTTGTTGGTTTGTTGGTTTGTTGGTTTGTTGGTTTGTTGGTTTGTGCGTTTGTTGGCTTGTTGGTTTGTTGGTGTGTTCGTTTGTTGGTTTATTTGTTTGTTGGTTTTGTGGTTTGTTGGCTTGTTGGTTTTTTGGTTTGTTGGTTTGTTGGTTTGGTGGTTTTTTCGTTTGGTAGTTTATTTGTTTGTTGGTTTGTTGGTTTGTTGGTTTGTTGGTTTGTTGGTTTGTTAGTTCGTTCGTTTGTTGGCTTGTTGGTTTGTTGGTTTGTTGGTTTGTTGGTTTGTTTATTTCTTGGCTTGTTGGTTTGATGGTTTGTTGGTTTGTTCGTTTGTTGGTTTGTTTTGTTTGTTGGTTTGTTGGTTTTTTGGTTTGTTGGCTTGTTGGTTAGTTGGTGTGTTGGTTTGTTGGTTTGTTGGTTTTTTTGTTTGTTGGTTTGTTGGTTGTTGGTTGGTTGGTTTGTTGGTTTGTTGGTTTGTTGGTTTGTTGGTTTTTTGGTTTGTTGGTTTGTTGGTTTGTTGGTTTGTTGGTTTGTTGGTTTATTGGTTTATTGGTTTGTTGGTTTGTTGGTTTGTTGTCTTGTTAGTTTATTGGTTTGTTGGTTTGTTGGTTTCTTCGTTTGTTGGTTTGTTGGTTTGTTGGTTTGTTCGCTTGTAGGTTTGTTCGTTTGATCGTTTGTTGGCTTGTTGGTTTGTTGGCTTGTTGGTTTGTTGGTTTTTGGTTTGCTGGCTTGTTGGTTTGTTGGTTTATTGGTTTCTTGGTTGGTGGTTTGTTGGTTTGTTGGCTTGTTGGTTAGTTCGTTTGTTGGCTGGTTGGTTTGTTCGCTTGTTGGCTTGTGGGTTTGTTGGTTTGTTGGTTTGTTGGTTTGTTGGTTTGTTGGTTTGTTGGTTTGTTGGTTTGTTGGTTTGTTGGTTTGTTGGTTTGTTGGTTTGTTGGTTTGTTGGTTTGTTGGTTTTTTGGTTTGTTGGCTTGTTGGTTTGTTGGTTTGTTGGTTTGTTGGTTTGTTGGTTTGTTGGTTTTTTTGTTTGTTGGTTTGTTCGTTTGTAGGTTTGTTCGTTTGATCGTTTGTTGGCTTGTTGGTTTGTTGACTTGTTGGCTTGTTGGTTTGTTGGTTTTTTGGTTTGCTGGCTTGTTGGTTTGTTGGTTTATTGGTTTCTTGGTTGGTGGTTTGTTGGTTTGTTGGCTTTTTGGTTAGTTCGTTTGTTGGCTTGTTGGTTTGTTCGCTTGTTGGCTTGTGGGTTTGTTGGTTTGTTGGCTTGTTGGTTTGTTGGTTTGTTGGTTTGTTGGTTTGTTGGTTTGTTGGTTTGTGCGTTTGTTGGCTTGTTGGTTTGTTGGTGTGTTCGTTTGTTGGTTTATTTGTTTGTTGGTTTTTTGGTTTGTTGGCTTGTTGGTTTTTTGGTTTGTTGGTTTGTTGGTTTGGTGGTTTTTTCGTTTGGTAGTTTATTTGCTTGTTGGTTTGTTGGTTTGTTGGTTTATTGGTTTATTGGTTTGTTGGTTTGTTGTCTTGTTAGTTTATTGGTTTGTTGGTTTGTTGGTTTCTTCGTTTGTTGGTTTGTTGGTTTGTTGGTTTGTTCGTTTGTAGGTTTGTTCGTTTGATCGTTTGTTGGCTTGTTGGTTTGTTGGCTTGTTGGCTTGTTGGTTTGTTGGTTTTTTGGTTTGCTGGCTTGTTGGTTTGTTGGTTTATTGGTTTCTTGGTTGGTGGTTTGTTGGTTTGTTGGCTTGTTGGTTAGTTCGTTTGTTGGCTTGTTGGTTTGTTCGCTTGTTGGCTTGTGTGTTTGTTGGTTTGTTGGCTTGTTGGTTTGTTGGTTTGTTGGTTTGTTGGTTTGTTGGTTTGTTGGTTTGTGCGTTTGTTGGCTTGTTGGTTTGTTGGTGTGTTCGTTTGTTGGTTTATTTGTTTGTTGGTTTTTTGGTTTGTTGGCTTGTTGGCTTTTGGTTTGTTGGTTTGTTGGTTTGGTGGTTTTTTCGTTTGGTAGTTTATTTGTTTGTTGGTTTGTTGGTTTGTTGGTTTGTTGGTTTGTTGGTTTGTTGGTTTGTTGGTTTGTTGGTTTGTTAGTTCGTTCGTTTGTTGGCTTGTTGGTTTGTTGGTTTGTTGGTTTGTTGGTTTGTTTATTTGTTGGCTTGTTGGTTTGATGATTTGTTGGTTTGTTGGTTTGTTCGTTTGTTGGTTTGTTTTGTTTGTTGGTTTGTTGGTTTTTTGGTTTGTTGGCTTGTTGGTTAGTTGGTGTGTTGGTTTGTTGGTTTGTTGGTTTGTTCGTTTATTGGCTTGTTGGTTTGTTGGCCTGTTGGCTTGTTGATTTGATGGTTTGTTGGTTTGTTGGTTTGTTGGTTTGTTGGTTTTTTTGTTTGTTGGTTTGTTGGTTGTTGGTTGGTTGGTTTGTTGGTTTGTTGGTTTGTTGGTTTGTTGGTTTTTTGGTTTGTTGGCTTGTTGGTTTGTTGGTTTGTTGGTTTATTGGTTTACTGGTTTGTTGGTTTGTTGGTTTGTTGTCTTGTTAGTTTATTGGTTTGTTGGTTTGTTGGTTTCTTGGTTGGTGGTTTGTTGGTTTGTTGGCTTGTTGGTTAGTTCGTTTGTTGGCTTGTTGGTTTGTTCGCTTGTTGGCTTGTGGGTTTGTTGGTTTGTTGGCTTGTTGGTTTGTTGGTTTGTTGGTTTGTTGGTTTGTTGGTTTGTTGGTTTGTTGGTTTGTTGGTTTGTTGGCTTGTTGGTTTGTTGGTTTTTTGGTTTGTTGGCTTGTTGGTTTGTTGGTTTGTTGGTTTGTTGGTTTGTTGGTTTGTTGGTTTTTTTGTTTGTTGGTTTGTTGGTTGTTGGTTGGTTGGTTTGTTGGTTTGTTGGTTTGTTGGTTTGTTGGTTTTTTGGTTTGTTGGTTTGTTGGTTTGTTGGTTTGTTGGTTTGTTGGTTTATTGGTTTATTGGTTTGTTGGTTTGTTGGTTTGTTGTCTTGTTAGTTTATTGGTTTGTTGGTTTGTTGGTTTCTTCGTTTGTTGGTTTGTTGTTTTGTTGGTTTGTTCGTTTGTAGGTTTGTTCGTTTGATCGTTTGTTGGCTTGTTGGTTTGTTGGCTTGTTGGCTTGTTGGTTTGTTGGTTTTTTGGTTTGCTGGTTTATTGGTTTGTTGGTTTATTGGTTTCTTGGTTGGTGGTTTGTTGGTTTGTTCGTTTGATCGTTTGTTGGCTTGTTGGTTTGTTGGCTTGTTGGCTTGTTGGTTTGTTGGTTTTTTGGTTTGCTGGTTTATTGGTTTGTTGGTTTATTGGTTTCTTGGTTGGTGGTTTGTTGGTTTGTTGGCTTGTTGGTTAGTTCGTTTGTTGGCTTGTTGGTTTGTTCGCTTGTTGGCTTGTGGGTTTGTTGGTTTGTTGGCTTGTTGGTTTGTTGGTTTGTTGGTTTGTTGGTTTGTTGGTTTGTTGGTTTGTTGGTTTGTTGGTTTGTTGGTTTGTTGGTTTGTTGGTTTTTTGGTTTGTTGGCTTGTTGATTTGTTGGTTTGTAGGTTTGTTCGTTTGTTCATTTGTTGGTTTGTTGGTTTGTTGGCTTGTTGGCTTGTTGGTTTGTTGGTTTGTTGGTTTTTTGGTTCGTTAGTTTGTTGGTTTGTTGGTTTGTTGGCTTGTTGGTTTGTTGGTTTGTTCGTTTGTTGGTTTGTTGGTTTGTTGGTTTGTTGGTTTGTTGGTTTATTGGTTTATTGGTTTGTTGGTTTGTTGGTTTGTTGTCTTGTTAGTTTATTGGTTTGTTGGTTTGTTGGTTTCTTCGTTTGTTGGTTTGTTGGTTTGTTGGTTTGTTCGTTTGTAGGTTTGTTCGTTTGATCGTTTGTTGGCTTGTTGGTTTGTTGGCTTGTTGGTTTGTTGGTTTTTGGTTTGCTGGCTTGTTGGTTTGTTGGTTTATTGGTTTCTTGGTTGGTGGTTTGATGGTTTGTTGGCTTGTTGGTTAGTTCGTTTGTTGGCTGGTTGGTTTGTTCGCTTGTTGGCTTGTGGGTTTGTTGGTTTGTTGGTTTGTTGGTTTGTTGGTTTGTTGGTTTGTTGGTTTGTTGGTTTGTTGGTTTGTTGGTTTGTTGGTTTGTTGGTTTGTTGGTTTGTTGGTTTGTTGGTTTTTTGGTTTGTTGGCTTGTTGGTTTGTTGGTTTGTTGGTTTGTTGGTTTGTTGGTTTGTTGGTTTTTTTGTTTGTTGGTTTGTTCGTTTGTAGGTTTGTTCGTTTGATCGTTTGTTGGCTTGTTGGTTTGTTGGCTTGTTGGCTTGTTGGTTTGTTGGTTTTTTGGTTTGCTGGCTTGTTGGTTTGTTGGTTTATTGGTTTCTTGGTTGGTGGTTTGTTGGTTTGTTGGCTTTTTGGTTAGTTCGTTTGTTGGCTTGTTGGTTTGTTCGCTTGTTGGCTTGTGGGTTTTTTGGTTTGTTGGCTTGTTGGTTTGTTGGTTTGTTGGTTTGTTGGTTTGTTGGTTTGTTGGTTTGTGCGTTTGTTGGCTTGTTGGTTTGTTGGTGTGTTCGTTTGTTGGTTTATTTGTTTGTTGGTTTTTTGTTTTGTTGGCTTGTTGGTTTTTTGGTTTGTTGGTTTGTTGGTTTGGTGGTTTTTTCGTTTGGTAGTTTATTTGTTTGTTGGTTTGTTGGTTTGTTGGTTTATTGGTTTATTGGTTTGTTGGTTTGTTGTCTTGTTAGTTTATTGGTTTGTTGGTTTGTTGGTTTCTTCGTTTGTTGGTTTGTTGGTTTGCTGGTTTGTTCGTTTGTAGGTTTGTTCGTTTGATCGTTTGTTGGCTTGTTGGTTTGTTGGCTTGTTGGCTTGTTGGTTTGTTGGTTTTTTGGTTTGCTGGCTTGTTGGTTTGTTGGTTTATTGGTTTCTTGGTTGGTGGTTTGTTGGTTTGTTGGCTTGTTGGTTAGTTCGTTTGTTGGCTTGTTGGTTTGTTCGCTTGTTGGCTTGTGGGTTTGTTGGTTTGTTGGCTTGTTGGTTTGTTGGTTTGTTGGTTTGTTGGTTTGTTGGTTTGTTGGTTTGTTGGTTTGTGCGTTTGTTGGCTTGTTGGTTTGTTGATGTGTTCGTTTGTTGGTTTATTTGTTTGTTGGTTTTTTGGTTTGTTGGCTTGTTGGCTTTTGGTTTGTTGGTTTGTTGGTTTGGTGGTTTTTTCGTTTGGTAGTTTATTTGTTTGTTGGTTTGTTGGTTTGTTGGTTTGTTGGTTTGTTGGTTTGTTAGTTCGTTCGTTTGTTGGCTTGTTGGTTTGTTGGTTTGTTGGTTTGTTGGTTTGTTTATTTGTTGGCTTGTTGGTTTGATGGTTTGTTGGTTTGTTCGTTTGTTGGTTTGTTTTGTTTGTTGGTTTGTTGGTTTTTTGGTTTGTTGGCTTGTTGGTTAGTTGGTGTGTTGGTTTGTTGGTTTGTTGGTTTGTTCGTTTATTGGCTTGTTGGTTTGTTGGCCTGTTGGCTTGTTGATTTGTTGGTTTGTTGGTTTGTTGGTTTGTTGGTTTGTTGGTTTTTTTGTTTGTTGGTTTGTTGGTTGTTGGTTGGTTGGTTTGTTGGTTTGTTGGTTTGTTGGTTTGTTGGTTTTTTGGTTTGTTGGTTTGTTGGTTTGTTGGTTTGTTGGTTTATTGGTTTATTGGTTTGTTGGTTTGTTGGTTTGTTGTCTTGTTAGTTTATTGGTTTGTTGGTTTGTTGGTTTCTTCGTTTGTTGGTTTGTTGGTTTGTGGGTTTGTTGGTTTGTTGGCTTGTTGGTTTGTTGGTTTGTTGGTTTGTTGGTTTGTTGGTTTGTTGGTTTGTTGGTTTGTTGGTTTGTTGGTTTGTTGGTTTGTTGGTTTGTTGGTTTGTTGGTTTTTTGGTTTGTTATCTTGTTGGTTTGTTGGTTTGTTGGTTTGTTGGTTTGTTGGTTTGTTGGTTTGTTGGTTTTTTTGTTTGTTGGTTTGTTGGTTGTTGGTTGGTTGGTTTGTTGGTTTGTTGGTTTGTTGGTTTGTTGGTTTTTTGGTTTGTTGGTTTGTTGGTTTGTTGGTTTGTTGGTTTGTTGGTTTATTGGTTTATTGGTTTGTTGGTTTGTTGGTTTGTTGTCTTGTTAGTTTATTGGTTTGTTGGTTTGTTGGTTTCTTCGTTTGTTGGTTTGTTGGTTTGTTGGTTTGTTCGTTTGTAGGTTTGTTCGTTTGATCGTTTGTTGGCTTGTTGGTTTGTTGGCTTGTTGGCTTGTTGGTTTGTTGGTTTTTTGGTTTGCTGGTTTATTGGTTTGTTGGTTTATTGGTTTCTTGGTTGGTGGTTTGTTGGTTTGTTGGCTTGTGGGTTAGTTCGTTTGTTGGCTTGTTGGTTTGTTCGCTTGTTGGCTTGTGGGTTTGTTGGTTTGTTGGCTTGTTGGTTTGTTGGTTTGTTGGTTTGTTGGTTTGTTGGTTTGTTGGTTTGTTGGTTTGTTGGTTTGTTGGTTTGTTGGTTTGTTGGTTTGTTGGTTTTTTGGTTTGTTGGCTTGTTGATTTGTTGGTTTGTAGGTTTGTTCGTTTGTTCATTTGTTGGTTTGTTGGTTTGTTGGCTTGTTGGCTTGTTGGTTTGTTGGTTTGTTGGTTTTTTGGTTCGTTAGTTTGTTGGTTTGTTGGTTTGTTGGCTTGTTGGTTTGTTGGTTTGTTCGTTTGTTGGTTTGTTGGTTTGTTGGTTTGTTGGTTTGTTGGTTTATTGGTTTATTGGTTTGTTGGTTTGTTGGTTTGTTGTCTTGTTAGTTTATTGGTTTGTTGGTTTGTTGGTTTCTTCGTTTGTTGGTTTGTTGGTTTGTTGGTTTGTTCGTTTGTAGGTTTGTTCGTTTGATCGTTTGTTGGCTTGTTGGTTTGTTGGCTTGTTGGTTTGTTGGTTTTTGGTTTGCTGGCTTGTTGGTTTGTTGGTTTATTGGTTTCTTGGTTGGTGGTTTGTTGGTTTGTTGGCTTGTTGGTTAGTTCGTTTGTTGGCTTGTTGGTTTGTTCGCTTGTTGGCTTGTGGGTTTGTTGGTTTGTTGGCTTGTTGGTTTGTTGGTTTGTTGGTTTGTTGGTTTGTTGGTTTGTTGGTTTGTTGGTTTGTTGGTTTGTTGGCTTGTTGGTTTGTTGGTTTTTTGGTTTGTTGGCTTGTTGGTTTGTTGGTTTGTTGGTTTGTTGGTTTGTTGGTTTGTTGGTTTTTTTGTTTGTTGGTTTGTTGGTTGTTGGTTGGTTGGTTTGTTGGTTTGTTGGTTTGTTGGTTTGTTGGTTTTTTGGTTTGTTGGTTTGTTGGTTTGTTGGTTTGTTGGTTTGTTGGTTTATTGGTTTATTGGTTTGTTGGTTTGTTGGTTTGTTGTCTTGTTAGTTTATTGGTTTGTTGGTTTGTTGGTTTCTTCGTTTGTTGGTTTGTTGTTTTGTTGGTTTGTTCGTTTGTAGGTTTGTTCGTTTGATCGTTTGTTGGCTTGTTGGTTTGTTGGCTTGTTGGCTTGTTGGTTTGTTGGTTTTTTGGTTTGCTGGTTTATTGGTTTGTTGGTTTATTGGTTTCTTGGTTGGTGGTTTGTTGGTTTGTTCGTTTGATCGTTTGTTGTCTTGTTGGTTTGTTGGCTTGTTGGCTTGTTGGTTTGTTGGTTTTTTGGTTTGCTGGTTTATTGGTTTGTTGGTTTATTGGTTTCTTGGTTGGTGGTTTGTTGGTTTGTTGGCTTGTTGGTTAGTTCGTTTGTTGGCTTGTTGGTTTGTTCGCTTGTTGGCTTGTGGGTTTGTTGGTTTGTTGGCTTGTTGGTTTGTTGGTTTGTTGGTTTGTTGGTTTGTTGGTTTGTTGGTTTGTTGGTTTGTTGGTTTGTTGGTTTGTTGGTTTGTTGGTTTTTTGGTTTGTTGGCTTGTTGATTTGTTGGTTTGTAGGTTTGTTCGTTTGTTCATTTGTTGGTTTGTTGGTTTGTTGGCTTGTTGGCTTGTTGGTTTGTTGGTTTGTTGGTTTTTTGGTTCGTTAGTTTGTTGGTTTGTTGGTTTGTTGGCTTGTTGGTTTGTTGGTTTGTTCGTTTGTTGGTTTGTTGGTTTGTTGGTTTGTTGGTTTGTTGGTTTATTGGTTTATTGGTTTGTTGGTTTGTTGGTTTGTTGTCTTGTTAGTTTATTGGTTTGTTGGTTTGTTGGTTTCTTCGTTTGTTGGTTTGTTGGTTTGTTGGTTTGTTCGTTTGTAGGTTTGTTCGTTTGATCGTTTGTTGGCTTGTTGGTTTGTTGGCTTGTTGGTTTGTTGGTTTTTGGTTTGCTGGCTTGTTGGTTTGTTGGTTTATTGGTTTCTTGGTTGGTGGTTTGATGGTTTGTTGGCTTGTTGGTTAGTTCGTTTGTTGGCTGGTTGGTTTGTTCGCTTGTTGGCTTGTGGGTTTGTTGGTTTGTTGGTTTGTTGGTTTGTTGGTTTGTTGGTTTGTTGGTTTGTTGGTTTGTTGGTTTGTTGGTTTGTTGGTTTGTTGGTTTGTTGGTTTGTTGGTTTGTTGGTTTTTTGGTTTGTTGGCTTGTTGGTTTGTTGGTTTGTTGGTTTGTTGGTTTGTTGGTTTGTTGGTTTTTTTGTTTGTTGGTTTGTTCGTTTGTAGGTTTGTTCGTTTGATCGTTTGTTGGCTTGTTGGTTTGTTGGCTTGTTGGCTTGTTGGTTTGTTGGTTTTTTGGTTTGCTGGCTTGTTGGTTTGTTGGTTTATTGGTTTCTTGGTTGGTGGTTTGTTGGTTTGTTGGCTTTTTGGTTAGTTCGTTTGTTGGCTTGTTGGTTTGTTCGCTTGTTGGCTTGTGGGTTTGTTGGTTTGTTGGCTTGTTGGTTTGTTGGTTTGTTGGTTTGTTGGTTTGTTGGTTTGTTGGTTTGTGCGTTTGTTGGCTTGTTGGTTTGTTGGTGTGTTCGTTTGTTGGTTTATTTGTTTGTTGGTTTTTTGTTTTGTTGGCTTGTTGGTTTTTTGGTTTGTTGGTTTGTTGGTTTGGTGGTTTTTTCGTTTGGTAGTTTATTTGTTTGTTGGTTTGTTGGTTTGTTGGTTTATTGGTTTATTGGTTTGTTGGTTTGTTGTCTTGTTAGTTTATTGGTTTGTTGGTTTGTTGGTTTCTTCGTTTGTTGGTTTGTTGGTTTGCTGGTTTGTTCGTTTGTAGGTTTGTTCGTTTGATCGTTTGTTGGCTTGTTGGTTTGTTGGCTTGTTGGCTTGTTGGTTTGTTGGTTTTTTGGTTTGCTGGCTTGTTGGTTTGTTGGTTTATTGGTTTCTTGGTTGGTGGTTTGTTGGTTTGTTGGCTTGTTGGTTAGTTCGTTTGTTGGCTTGTTGGTTTGTTCGCTTGTTGGCTTGTGGGTTTGTTGGTTTGTTGGCTTGTTGGTTTGTTGGTTTGTTGGTTTGTTGGTTTGTTGGTTTGTTGGTTTGTGCGTTTGTTGGCTTGTTGGTTTGTTGATGTGTTCGTTTGTTGGTTTATTTGTTTGTTGGTTTTTTGGTTTGTTGGCTTGTTGGCTTTTGGTTTGTTGGTTTGTTGGTTTGGTGGTTTTTTCGTTTGGTAGTTTATTTGTTTGTTGGTTTGTTGGTTTGTTGGTTTGTTGGTTTGTTGGTTTGTTAGTTCGTTCGTTTGTTGGCTTGTTGGTTTGTTGGTTTGTTGGTTTGTTGGTTTGTTTATTTGTTGGCTTGTTGGTTTGATGGTTTGTTGGTTTGTTCGTTTGTTGGTTTGTTTTGTTTGTTGGTTTGTTGGTTTTTTGGTTTGTTGGCTTGTTGGTTAGTTGGTGTGTTGGTTTGTTGGTTTGTTGGTTTGTTCGTTTATTGGCTTGTTGGTTTGTTGGCCTGTTGGCTTGTTGATTTGTTGGTTTGTTGGTTTGTTGGTTTGTTGGTTTGTTGGTTTTTTTGTTTGTTGGTTTGTTGGTTGTTGGTTGGTTGGTTTGTTGGTTTGTTGGTTTGTTGGTTTGTTGGTTTTTTGGTTTGTTGGTTTGTTGGTTTGTTGGTTTGTTGGTTTATTGGTTTATTGGTTTGTTGGTTTGTTGGTTTGTTGTCTTGTTAGTTTATTGGTTTGTTGGTTTGTTGGTTTCTTCGTTTGTTGGTTTGTTGGTTTGTTGGTTTGTTGGTTTGTTCGTTTGTAGGTTTGTTCGTTTGATCGTTTGTTGGCTTGTTGGTTTGTTTGCTTGTTGGTTTGTTGGTTTTTTGGTTTGCTGGCTTGTTGGTTTGTTGGTTTATTGGTTTCTTGGTTGGTGGTTTGTTGGTTTGTTGGCTTGTTGGTTAGTTCGTTTGTTGGCTTGTTGGTTTGTTCGCTTGTTGGCTTGTGGGTTTGTTGGTTTGTTGGCTTGTTGGTTTGTTGGTTTGTTGGTTTGTTGGTTTGTTGGTTTGTTGGTTTGTTGGTTTGTTGGTTTGTTGGTTTGTTGGTTTGTTGGTTTGTTGGTTTGTTGGTTTGTTGGTTTTTTGGTTTGTTATCTTGTTGGTTTGTTGGTTTGTTGGTTTGTTGGTTTGTTGGTTTGTTGGTTTTTTTGTTTGTTGGTTTGTTGGTTGTTGGTTGGTTGGTTTGTTGGTTTGTTGGTTTGTTGGTTTGTTGGTTTTTTGGTTTGTTGGTTTGTTGGTTTGTTGGTTTGTTGGTTTGTTGGTTTATTGGTTTATTGGTTTGTTGGTTTGTTGGTTTGTTGTCTTGTTAGTTTATTGGTTTGTTGGTTTGTTGGTTTCTTCGTTTGTTGGTTTGTTGGTTTGTTGGTTTGTTCGTTTGTAGGTTTGTTCGTTTGATCGTTTGTTGGCTTGTTGGTTTGTTGGCTTGTTGGCTTGTTGGTTTGTTGGTTTTTTGGTTTGCTGGTTTATTGGTTTGTTGGTTTATTGGTTTCTTGGTTGGTGGTTTGTTGGTTTGTTGGCTTGTGGGTTAGTTCGTTTGTTGGCTTGTTGGTTTGTTCGCTTGTTGGCTTGTGGGTTTGTTGGTTTGTTGGCTTGTTGGTTTGTTGGTTTGTTGGTTTGTTGGTTTGTTGGTTTGTTGGTTTGTTGGTTTGTTGGTTTGTTGGTTTGTTGGTTTGTTGGTTTGTTGGTTTTTTGGTTTGTTGGCTTGTTGATTTGTTGGTTTGTAGGTTTGTTCGTTTGTTCATTTGTTGGTTTGTTGGTTTGTTGGCTTGTTGGCTTGTTGGTTTGTTGGTTTGTTGGTTTTTTGGTTCGTTAGTTTGTTGGTTTGTTGGTTTGTTGGCTTGTTGGTTTGTTGGTTTGTTCGTTTGTTGGTTTGTTGGTTTGTTGGTTTGTTGGTTTGTTGGTTTATTGGTTTATTGGTTTGTTGGTTTGTTGGTTTGTTGTCTTGTTAGTTTATTGGTTTGTTGGTTTGTTGGTTTCTTCGTTTGTTGGTTTGTTGGTTTGTTGGTTTGTTCGTTTGTAGGTTTGTTCGTTTGATCGTTTGTTGGCTTGTTGGTTTGTTGGCTTGTTGGTTTGTTGGTTTTTGGTTTGCTGGCTTGTTGGTTTGTTGGTTTATTGGTTTCTTGGTTGGTGGTTTGTTGGTTTGTTGGCTTGTTGGTTAGTTCGTTTGTTGGCTGGTTGGTTTGTTCGCTTGTTGGCTTGTGGGTTTGTTGGTTTGTTGGTTTGTTGGTTTGTTGGTTTGTTGGTTTGTTGGTTTGTTGGTTTGTTGGTTTGTTGGTTTGTTGGTTTGTTGGTTTGTTGGTTTGTTGGTTTGTTGGTTTGTTGGTTTTTTGGTTTGTTGGCTTGTTGGTTTGTTGGTTTGTTGGTTTGTTGGTTTGTTGGTTTGTTGGTTTTTTTGTTTGTTGGTTTGTTCGTTTGTAGGTTTGTTCGTTTGATCGTTTGTTGGCTTGTTGGTTTGCTGGCTTGTTGGTTTGTTGGTTTATTGGTTTCTTGGTTGGTGGTTTGTTGGTTTGTTGGCTTTTTGGTAAGTTCGTTTGTTGGCTTGTTGGTTTGTTCGCTTGTTGGCTTGTGGGTTTGTTGGTTTGTTGGCTTGTTGGTTTGTTGGTTTGTTGGTTTGTTGGTTTGTTGGTTTGTTGGTTTGTGCGTTTGTTGGCTTGTTGGTTTGTTGGTGTGTTCGTTTGTTGGTTTATTTGTTTGTTGGTTTTTTGGTTTGTTGGCTTGTTGGTTTTTTGGTTTGTTGGTTTGTTGGTTTGGTGGTTTTTTCGTTTGGTAGTTTATTTGTTTGTTGGTTTGTTGGTTTGTTGGTTTATTGGTTTATTGGTTTGTTGGTTTGTTGTCTTGTTAGTTTATTGGTTTGTTGGTTTGTTGGTTTCTTCGTTTGTTGGTTTGTTGGTTTGTTGGTTTGTTCGTTTGTAGGTTTGTTCGTTTGATCGTTTGTTGGCTTGTTGGTTTGTTGGCTTGTTGGCTTGTTGGTTTGTTGGTTTTTTGGTTTGCTGGCTTGTTGGTTTGTTGGTTTATTGGTTTCTTGGTTGGTGGTTTGTTGGTTTGTTGGCTTGTTGGTTAGTTCGTTTGTTGGCTTGTTGGTTTGTTCGCTTGTTGGCTTGTGGGTTTGTTGGTTTGTTGGCTTGTTGGTTTGTTGGTTTGTTGGTTTGTTGGTTTGTTGGTTTGTTGGTTTGTGCGTTTGTTGGCTTGTTGGTTTGTTGATGTGTTCGTTTGTTGGTTTATTTGTTTGTTGGTTTTTTGGTTTGTTGGCTTGTTGGCTTTTGGTTTGTTGGTTTGTTGGTTTGGTGGTTTTTTCGTTTGGTAGTTTATTTGTTTGTTGGTTTGTTGGTTTGTTGGTTTGTTGGTTTGTTGATGTGTTCGTTTGTTGGTTTATTTGTTTGTTGGTTTTTTGGTTTGTTGGCTTGTTGGCTTTTGGTTTGTTGGTTTGTTGGTTTGGTGGTTTTTTCGTTTGGTAGTTTATTTGTTTGTTGGTTTGTTGGTTTGTTGGTTTGTTGGTTTGTTAGTTCGTTCGTTTGTTGGCTTGTTGGTTTGTTGGTTTGTTGGTTTGGTGGTTTTTTCGTTTGGTAGTTTATTTGTTTGTTGGTTTGTTGGTTTGATGGTTTGTTGGTTTGTTCGTTTGTTGGTTTGTTTTGTTTGTTGGTTTGTTGGTTTTTTGGTTTGTTGGCTTGTTGGTTAGTTGGTGTGTTGGTTTGTTGGTTTGTTGGTTTGTTCGTTTATTGGCTTGTTGGTTTGTTGGCCTGTTGGCTTGTTGATTTGTTGGTTTGTTGGTTTGTTGGTTTGTTGGTTTGTTGGTTTTTTTGTTTGTTGGTTTGTTGGTTGTTGGTTGGTTGGTTTGTTGGTTTGTTGGTTTGTTGGTTTGTTGGTTTTTTGTTTGTTGGTTTGTTGGTTTGTTGGTTTATTGGTTTATTGGTTTGTTGGTTTGTTGGTTTGTTGTCTTGTTAGTTTATTGGTTTGTTGGTTTGTTGGTTTCTTCGTTTGTTGGTTTGTTGGTTTGTTCGTTTGTAGGTTTGTTCGTTTGATCGTTTGTTGGCTTGTTGGTTTGTTGGCTTGTTGGTTTGTTAGTTTTTTGGTTTGCTGGCTTGTTGGTTTGTTGGTTTATTGGTTTCTTGGTTGGTGGTTTGTTGGTTTGTTGGCTTGTTGGTTAGTTCGTTTGTTGGCTTGTTGGTTTGTTCGCTTGTTGGCTTGTGGGTTTGTTGGTTTGTTGGCTTGTTGGTTTGTTGGTTTGTTGGTTTGTTGGTTTGTTGGTTTGTTGGTTTGTTGGTTTGTTGGTTTGTTGGTTTGTTGGTTTGTTGGTTTGTTGGTTTTTTGGTTTGTTGGCTTGTTGGTTTGTTGTTTTGTTGGTTTGTTGGTTTGTTGGTTTGTTGGTTTTTTTGTTTGTTGGTTTGTTGGTTGTTGGTTGGTTGGTTTGTTGGTTTGTTGGTTTGTTGGTTTGTTGGTTTGTTGGTTTTTTGGTTTGTTGGTTTGTTGGTTTGTTGGTTTGTTGGTTTGTTGGTTTATTGGTTTATTGGTTTGTTGGTTTGTTGGTTTGTTGTCTTGTTAGTTTATTGGTTTGTTGGTTTGTTGGTTTCTTCGTTTGTTGGTTTGTTGGTTTGTTGGTTTGTTCGTTTGTAGGTTTGTTCGTTTGATCGTTTGTTGGCTTGTTGGTTTGTTGGCTTGTTGGCTTGTTGGTTTGTTGGTTTTTTGGTTTGCTGGCTTATTGGTTTGTTGGTTTATTGGTTTCTTGGTTGGTGGTTTGTTGGTTTGTTGGCTTGTTGGTTAGTTCGTTTGTTGGCTTGTTGGTTTGTTCGCTTGTTGGCTTGTGGGTTTGTTGGCTTGTTGGTTTGTTGGTTTGTTGGTTTGTTGGTTTGTTGGTTTGTTGGTTTGTTGGTTTGTTGGTTTGTTGGTTTGTTGGTTTGTTGGTTTGTTGGTTTTTTGGTTTGTTGGCTTGTTGATTTGTTGGTTTGTAGGTTTGTTCGTTTGTTCATTTGTTGGTTTGTTGGTTTGTTGGCTTGTTGGCTTGTTGGTTTGTTGGTTTGTTGGTTTTTTGGTTCGTTAGTTTGTTGGTTTGTTGGTTTGTTGGCTTGTTGGTTTGTTGGTTTGTTCGTTTGTTGGTTTGTTGATTGGTTGGTTTGTTCGTTTGTTCGTTTGTTGGCTTGTTGGTTTGTTGGCTTTTTGGTTTGTTGGTTTGTTGGTTTGTTGGTTTGTTGGTTTGTTGGTTTGTTGGTTTTTTGGTTTGTTGGCTTGTTGGGTTGTTGGTTTGTTGGTTACTTGGTTTGTTGGTTTGTTCGTTTGTTGGCTTGTTGGTTTGTTGGTTTGTTGGTTTGTTGGTTTGTTGGTTTGTTGGTTTGTTGGTTTGTTGGTTTGTTGGTTTGTTGGTTTGTTCGTTTGTTGGCTTGTTGGTTTGTTGGCCTGTTGGCTTGTTGATTTGTTGGTTTGTTGGTTTGTTGGTTTGTTAGTTTGTTGGTTTTTTGTTTGTTAGTTTGTTGGTTTGTTGGTTTGTAGGTTTTTTTGTTTGTTGGTTTGTTGGTTGTTGGTTTGTTGGCTTGTTGGTTTGTTGGTTTGTTGGTTTGTTGGTTTGTTGGTTCGTTGGTTTGTTGGTTTGTTCATTTGTTGGCTTGTTGTATTGTTGGTTTGTTGGTTTGTTCATTTGTTGGATTGTTGGTTTGTTGGTTTGTTGGTTTGTTGGTTTGTTGGTTTGTGCGTTTGTTGGCTTGTTGGTTTGTTGGTGTGTTCGTTTGTTGGTTTATTTGTTTGTTGGTTTTTTGGTTTGTTGGCTTGTTGGTTTTTTGGTTTGTTGGTTTGTTGGTTTGGTGGTTTTTTCGTTTGGTAGTTTATTTGTTTGTTGGTTTGTTGGTTTCTTGGTTTGTTAGTTTGTTGGTTTGTTGGTTTGTTAGTTCGTTCGTTTGTTGGCTTGTTGGTTTGTTGGTTTGTTGGTTTGTTGGTTTGTTTATTTGTTGGCTTGTTGGTTTGATGGATTGTTGGTTTGTTCGTTTGTTGGTTTGTTTTGTTTGTTGGTTTGTTGGTTTTTTGGTTTGTTGGCTTGTTGGTTAGTTGGTGTGTTGGTAACTTGGTTTGTTGGTTTGTTCGTTTGTTGGCTTGTTCGTTTGTTGGCTTGTTGGTTTGTTGGTTTGTTGTTTTGTTGGTTTGTTGGTTTGTTGGTTTGTTGGTTTGTTGGTTTGTTGGTTTGTTCGTTTATTGGCTTGTTGGTTTGTTGGCCTGTTGGCTTGTTGATTTGTTGGTTTGTTGGTTTGTTGGTTTGTTGGTTTGTTGGTTTTTTTGTTTGTTGTTTTGTTGGTTGTTGGTTGGTTTGTTTGTTGGTTTGTTGGTTTGTTGGTTTGTTGGTTTTTTGGTTTGTTGGTTTGTTGGTTTGTTGGTTTGTTGGTTTGTTGGTTTATTGGTTTATTGGTTTGTTGGTTTGTTGGTTTGTTGTTTTGTTAGTTTATTGGCTTGTTGGTTTATTGGTTTCTTCGTTTGTTGGTTTGTTGGTTTGTTGGTTTGTTCGTTTGTAGGTTTGTTCGTTTGTTCGTTTGTTGGCTTGTTGGTTTGTTGTCTTGTTGGCTTGTTGGTTTGTTGGTTTTTTGGTTTGTTGGCTTGTTGGCTTGTTGGTTTATTGGTTTCTTGGTTGGTGGTTTGTTGGTTTGTTGGCTTGTTGGTCAGTTCGTTTGTTGGCTTGTTGGTTTGTTCGCTTGTTGGCTTGTGGGTTTGTTGGTTTGTTGGCTTGTTGGTTTGTTGGTTTGTTGGTTTGTTGGTTTGTTGGTTTGTTGGTTTGTGCGTTTGTTGGCTTGTTGGTTTGTTGGTGTGTTCGTTTGTTGGTTTATTTGTTTGTTGGTTTTTTGGTTTGTTGGCTTGTTGGTTTTTTGGTTTGTTGGCTTGTTGGTTTTTTGGTTTGTTGGTTTGTTGGTTTGGTGGTTTTTTCGTTTGGTAGTTTATTTGTTTGTTGGTTTGTTGGTTTGTTGGTTTATTGGTTTATTGGTTTGTTGGTTTGTTGTCTTGTTAGTTTATTGGTTTGTTGGTTTGTTGGTTTCTTCGTTTGTTGGTTTGTTGGTTTGTTGGTTTGTTCGTTTGTAGGTTTGTTCGTTTGATCGTTTGTTGGCTTGTTGGTTTGTTGGCTTGTTGGCTTGTTGGTTTGTTGGTTTTTTGGTTTGCTGGCTTGTTGGTTTGTTGGTTTATTGGTTTCTTGGTTGGTGGTTTGTTGGTTTGTTGGCTTGTTGGTTAGTTCGTTTGTTGGCTTGTTGGTTTGTTCGCTTGTTGGCTTGTGGGTTTGTTGGTTTGTTGGCTTGTTGGTTTGTTGGTTTGTTGGTTTGTTGGTTTGTTGGTTTGTTGGTTTGTGCGTTTGTTGGCTTGTTGGTTTGTTGATGTGTTCGTTTGTTGGTTTATTTGTTTGTTGGTTTTTTGGTTTGTTGGCTTGTTGGCTTTTGGTTTGTTGGTTTGTTGGTTTGGTGGTTTTTTCGTTTGGTAGTTTATTTGTTTGTTGGTTTGTTGGTTTGTTGGTTTGTTGGTTTGTTAGTTCGTTCGTTTGTTGGCTTGTTGGTTTGTTGGTTTGTGGGTTTGTTGGTTTGTTTATTTGTTGGCTTGTTGGTTTGATGGTTTGTTGGTTTGTTCGTTTGTTGGTTTGTTTTGTTTGTTGGTTTGTTGGTTTTTTGGTTTGTTGGCTTGTTGGTTAGTTGGTGTGTTGGTTTGTTGGTTTGTTGGTTTGTTCGTTTATTGGCTTGTTGGTTTGTTGGCCTGTTGGCTTGTTGATTTGTTGGTTTGTTGGTTTGTTGGTTTGTTGGTTTGTTGGTTTTTTTGTTTGTTGGTTTGTTGGTTGTTGGTTGGTTGGTTTGTTGGTTTGTTGGTTTGTTGGTTTGTTGGTTTTTTGTTTGTTGGTTTGTTGGTTTGTTGGTTTATTGGTTTATTGGTTTGTTGGTTTGTTGGTTTGTTGTCTTGTTAGTTTATTGGTTTGTTGGTTTGTTGGTTTCTTCGTTTGTTGGTTTGTTGGTTTGTTCGTTTGTAGGTTTGTTCGTTTGATCGTTTGTTGGCTTGTTGGTTTGTTGGCTTGTTGGTTTGTTAGTTTTTTGGTTTGCTGGCTTGTTGGTTTGTTGGTTTATTGGTTTCTTGGTTGGTGGTTTGTTGGTTTGTTGGCTTGTTGGTTAGTTCGTTTGTTGGCTTGTTGGTTTGTTCGCTTGTTGGCTTGTGGGTTTGTTGGTTTGTTGGCTTGTTGGTTTGTTGGTTTGTTGGTTTGTTGGTTTGTTGGTTTGTTGGTTTGTTGGTTTGTTGGTTTGTTGGTTTGTTGGTTTGTTGGTTTGTTGGTTTTTTGGTTTGTTGGCTTGTTGGTTTGTTGTTTTGTTGGTTTGTTGGTTTGTTGGTTTGTTGGTTTTTTTGTTTGTTGGTTTGTTGGTTGTTGGTTGGTTGGTTTGTTGGTTTGTTGGTTTGTTGGTTTGTTGGTTTGTTGGTTTTTTGGTTTGTTGGTTTGTTGGTTTGTTGGTTTGTTGGTTTGTTGGTTTATTGGTTTATTGGTTTGTTGGTTTGTTGGTTTGTTGTCTTGTTAGTTTATTGGTTTGTTGGTTTGTTGGTTTCTTCGTTTGTTGGTTTGTTGGTTTGTTGGTTTGTTCGTTTGTAGGTTTGTTCGTTTGATCGTTTGTTGGCTTGTTGGTTTGTTGGCTTGTTGGCTTGTTGGTTTGTTGGTTTTTTGGTTTGCTGGCTTATTGGTTTGTTGGTTTATTGGTTTCTTGGTTGGTGGTTTGTTGGTTTGTTGGCTTGTTGGTTAGTTCGTTTGTTGGCTTGTTGGTTTGTTCGCTTGTTGGCTTGTGGGTTTGTTGGCTTGTTGGTTTGTTGGTTTGTTGGTTTGTTGGTTTGTTGGTTTGTTGGTTTGTTGGTTTGTTGGTTTGTTGGTTTGTTGGTTTGTTGGTTTGTTGGTTTTTTGGTTTGTTGGCTTGTTGATTTGTTGGTTTGTAGGTTTGTTCGTTTGTTCATTTGTTGGTTTGTTGGTTTGTTGGCTTGTTGGCTTGTTGGTTTGTTGGTTTGTTGGTTTTTTGGTTCGTTAGTTTGTTGGTTTGTTGGTTTGTTGGCTTGTTGGTTTGTTGGTTTGTTCGTTTGTTGGTTTGTTGATTGGTTGGTTTGTTCGTTTGTTCGTTTGTTGGCTTGTTGGTTTGTTGGCTTTTTGGTTTGTTGGTTTGTTGGTTTGTTGGTTTGTTGGTTTGTTGGTTTGTTGGTTTTTTGGTTTGTTGGCTTGTTGGGTTGTTGGTTTGTTGGTTACTTGGTTTGTTGGTTTGTTCGTTTGTTGGCTTGTTGGTTTGTTGGTTTGTTGGTTTGTTGGTTTGTTGGTTTGTTGGTTTGTTGGTTTGTTGGTTTGTTGGTTTGTTGGTTTGTTCGTTTGTTGGCTTGTTGGTTTGTTGGCCTGTTGGCTTGTTGATTTGTTGGTTTGTTGGTTTGTTGGTTTGTTAGTTTGTTGGTTTTTTGTTTGTTAGTTTGTTGGTTTGTTGGTTTGTAGGTTTTTTTGTTTGTTGGTTTGTTGGTTGTTGGTTTGTTGGCTTGTTGGTTTGTTGGTTTGTTGGTTTGTTGGTTTGTTGGTTCGTTGGTTTGTTGGTTTGTTCATTTGTTGGCTTGTTGTATTGTTGGTTTGTTGGTTTGTTCATTTGTTGGATTGTTGGTTTGTTGGTTTGTTGGTTTGTTGGTTTGTTGGTTTGTGCGTTTGTTGGCTTGTTGGTTTGTTGGTGTGTTCGTTTGTTGGTTTATTTGTTTGTTGGTTTTTTGGTTTGTTGGCTTGTTGGTTTTTTGGTTTGTTGGTTTGTTGGTTTGGTGGTTTTTTCGTTTGGTAGTTTATTTGTTTGTTGGTTTGTTGGTTTCTTGGTTTGTTAGTTTGTTGGTTTGTTGGTTTGTTAGTTCGTTCGTTTGTTGGCTTGTTGGTTTGTTGGTTTGTTGGTTTGTTGGTTTGTTTATTTGTTGGCTTGTTGGTTTGATGGATTGTTGGTTTGTTCGTTTGTTGGTTTGTTTTGTTTGTTGGTTTGTTGGTTTTTTGGTTTGTTGGCTTGTTGGTTAGTTGGTGTGTTGGTAACTTGGTTTGTTGGTTTGTTCGTTTGTTGGCTTGTTCGTTTGTTGGCTTGTTGGTTTGTTGGTTTGTTGTTTTGTTGGTTTGTTGGTTTGTTGGTTTGTTGGTTTGCTGGTTTGTTGGTTTGTTCGTTTATTGGCTTGTTGGTTTGTTGGCCTGTTGGCTTGTTGATTTGTTGGTTTGTTGGTTTGTTGGTTTGTTGGTTTGTTGGTTTTTTTGTTTGTTGTTTTGTTGGTTGTTGGTTGGTTTGTTTGTTGGTTTGTTGGTTTGTTGGTTTGTTGGTTTTTTGGTTTGTTGGTTTGTTGGTTTGTTGGTTTGTTGGTTTGTTGGTTTATTGGTTTATTGGTTTGTTGGTTTGTTGGTTTGTTGTTTTGTTAGTTTATTGGCTTGTTGGTTTATTGGTTTCTTCGTTTGTTGGTTTGTTGGTTTGTTGGTTTGTTCGTTTGTAGGTTTGTTCGTTTGTTCGTTTGTTGGCTTGTTGGTTTGTTGTCTTGTTGGCTTGTTGGTTTGTTGGTTTTTTGGTTTGTTGGCTTGTTGGCTTGTTGGTTTATTGGTTTCTTGGTTGGTGGTTTGTTGGTTTGTTGGCTTGTTGGTCAGTTCGTTTGTTGGCTTGTTGGTTTGTTCGCTTGTTGGCTTGTGGGTTTGTTGGTTTGTTGGCTTGTTGGTTTGTTGGTTTGTTGGTTTGTTGGTTTGTTGGTTTGTTGGTTTGTTGGTTTGTTGGTTTGTTGGTTTGTTGGTTTGTTGGTTTTTTGGTTTGTTGGCTTGTTGATTTGTTGGTTTGTAGGTTTGTTCGTTTGTTCGTTTGTTGGTTTGTTGGTTTGTTGGCTTGTTGGCTTGTTGGTTTGTTGGTTTGTTGGTTTTTTGGTTCGTTAGTTTGTTGGTTTGTTGGTTTGTTGGTTTGTTGGTTTGTTGGTTTGTTGGTTTTTTGGTTTGTTGGTTTGTTGGCTTGTTGGTTTGTTGGTTTGTTGGTTACTTGGTTTGTTGGTTTGTTCGTTTGTTGGCTTGTTCGTTTGTTGGCTTGTTGGTTTGTTGGTTTGTTGGTTTGTTGGTTTGTTGGTTTGTTGGTTTGTTGGTTTGTTGGTTTGTTGGTTTGTTGGTTTGTTGGTTTGTTGGTTTGTTCGTTTGTTGGCTTGTTGGTTTGTTGGCCTGTTGGCTGGTTGATTTGTTGGTTAGTTGGTTTGTTGGTTTGTTGGTTTGTTGGTTTTTTGTTTGTTGGTTTGTTGGTTTGTTGGTTTGTAGGTTTTTTTGTTTGTTTGTTTGTTGGTTGTTGGTTTGTTGGCTTGTTGGTTTGTTGGTTTGTTGGTTTGTTGGTTTGTTGGTTTGTTGGTTTGTTGGTTTGTTCATTTGTTGGCTTGTTGGTTTGTTGGTTTGTTGGTTTGTTCATTTGTTGGATTGTTGGTTTGTTGGTTTGTTGGTTTGTTGGTTTGTTGGTTTGTTGGTTTGTTGGTTTGTGCGTTTGTTGGCTTGTTGGTTTGTTGGTGTGTTCGTTTGTTGGTTTATTTGTTTGTTGGTTTGTTGGTTTGTTGGTTTGTTGGTTTGTTAGTTCGTGCGTTTGTTGGCTTGTTGGTTTGTTGGTTTGTTGGTTTGTTGGTTTGTTTATTTGTTGGCTTGTTGGTTTGATGGTTTGTTGGTTTGTTCGTTTGTTGGTTTGTTTTGTTTGTTGGCTTGTTGGTTTGTTGGTTTGTTTGTTTATTGGCTTGTTGGTTTATTGGTTTGTTCGTTTGTTGGTTTATTTGCTTGTTGGTTTGTCGGCTTGTTGTTTTGTTGGTTTGTGGGTTTGTTGGTTTATTTGTTTGTTGGTTTGTTGATTTGTTGGTTTGTTCGTTTGTTGGTTTGTTGGTTTGTTGGTTTGTTCGTTTGTTGGTTTGTTGGTTTGTTAGTTTGTTGGTTTGTTGGTTTGTTCGTTTGTTGGTTTGTTGGTTTGTTCGTTTGTTGGTTTGTTGGTTTGTTGGTTTGTTGGTTTGTTTGTTGGTTGGTTTGTCGGTTTGTTCGATTGTTGGTTTGTTGGTTTGTTGGTTTGTTGGTTTGTTGGTTTGTTCGTTTGTTGGTCTATTTGTTTGTTGGCTTGTTGGCTTGTTGGTTTGTTCGTTTGTTGGTTTGTTGATTTGTTGGTTTGTTCATTTGTTCGTTTGTTGGCTTGTTGGTTTGTTGGCTTGTTTGCTTGTTGGTTTGTTGGTTTGTTGGTTTATTTTCTTGTTGTTTTGTTGGTTTGTTGGTTTGCTGGTTTTTCGGTTTGTTCGTTTGTTGGTTTGTTGTTTTGTCGGTTTGTTGGTTTGTTGGTTGTTCGTTTCTTGGCTTGTTGGTTTGTTGGTTTGTTGGTTTGTTGGTTTGTTGGTTTGTTTATTTGTTGGCTTGTTGGTTTGATGGTTTTTTGGTTTGTTCGTTTGTTGGTTTGTTGGTTTGTTGGCTTGTTGGTTTGTTGGTTTGCTTATTTGTTGGCTTGTTGGTTTGTTGGTTTGTTCGTTTGTTGGTTTGTTTGCTTGTTGGTTTGTTGGTTTGTTGGCTTGTTGGTTTGTTGGTTTGTGGGTTTGTTGGTTTATTTGTTTGTTGGTTTGTTGGTTTGTTGGTTTGTTCGTTTGTTGGTTTGTTGGTTTGTTGGTTTGTTCGTTTGTTGGTTTGTTGGTTTGTTCGTTTGTTGGTTTGTTGGTTTGTTGGTTTGTTGGTTTGTTTGTTGGTTGGTTTGTCGGTTTGTTCTATTGTCGGTTTGTTGGTTTGTTGGTTTGTTAGTTTGTTCGTTTGTTGGTCTATTTGTTTGTTGGCTTGTTGGTTTGTTGGTTTGTTCGTTTGTTGGTTTGTTGATTTGTTGGTTTGTTCGTTTGTTCGTTTGTTGGCTTGTCGGTTTGTTGGCTTGTTGGCTTGATGGTTTGTTGGTTTGTTGGTTTGTTGGTTTGTTGGTTTGTTTGTTGGTTGGTTTGTCGGTTTGTTCGATTGTTGGTCTATTTGTTTGTTGGCTTGTTGGTTTGTTGGTTTGTTCGTTTGTTGGTTTGTTGATTTGTTGGTTTGTTCGTTTTTTCGTTTGTTGGCTTGTTGGTTTGTTGGCTTATTGGTTTGTTGGTTTGTTGGTTTGTGGGTTTGTTAGTTTATTTGTTTGTTGGTTTGTTGGTTTGTTGGTTTGTTCGTTTGTTGGTTTGTTGGTTTGTTGGTTTGTTCGTTTGTTGGTTTGTTGGTTTGTTCGTTTGTTGGTTTGTTGGTTTGTTCGTTTGTTGGTTTGTTGGTTTGTTGGTTTGTTGGTTTGTTGGTTTGTTGGTTTGTTGGTTTGTTGGTTTGTTGGTTTGTTGGCTTGTTGGTTTGTTGGTTTTTTGGTTTGTTGGCTTGTTGATTTGTTGGTTTGTAGGTTTGTTCGTTTGTTCGTTTGTTGGTTTGTTGGTTTGTTGGTTTGTTGGCTTGTTGGCTTGTTGGTTTGTTGGTTTGTTGGTTTTTTGGTTCGTTAGTTTGTTGGTTTGTTGGTTTGTTGGCTTGTTGGTTTGTTGGTGTGTTCGTTTGTTGGTTTGTTGATTGGTTGGTTTGTTCGTTTGTTCGTTTGTTGGCTTGTTGGTTTGTTGGCTTATTGGTTTGTTGGTTTGTTGGTTTATTGGTTTGTTGGTTTGTTGGTTTGTTGGTTTTTTGGTTTGTTGGCTTGTTGGGTTGTTGGTTTGTTGGTTACTTGGTTTGTTGGTTCGTTCGTTTGTTGGCTTGTTGGTTTGTTGGTTTGTTGGTTTGTTGGTTTGTTGGTTTGTTGGTTTGTTGGTTTGTTGGTTTGTTGGTTTGTTGGTTTATTCGTTTGTTGGCTTGTTGGTTTGTTGGCCTGTTGGCTTGTTGATTTGTTGGTTAGTTGGTTTGTTGGTTTGTTAGTTTGTTGGTGTTTTGTTTGTTAGTTTGTTGGTTTGTTGGTTTGTAGGTTTTTTTGTTTGTTGGTTTGTTGGTTGTTGGTTTGTTGGCTTGTTGGTTTGTTGGTTTGTTGGTTTGTTGGTTTGTTGGTTCGTTGGTTTGTTCGTTTGTTCATTTGTTGGCTTGTTGGTTTGTTGGTTTGTTGGTTTGTTCATTTGTTGGATTGTTGGTTTGTTGGTTTGTTGGTTTGTTGGTTTGTTGGTTTGTTGGTTTGTTGGTTTGTGCGTTTGTTGGCTTGTTGGTTTGTTGGTGTGTTCGTTTGTTGGTTTATTTGTTTGTTGGTTTTTTGGTTTGTTGGCTTGTTGGTTTTTTGGTTTGTTGGTTTGTTGGTTTGGTGGTTTTTTCGTTTGGTAGTTTATTTGTTTGTTGGTTTGTTGGTTTGTTGGTTTGTTAGTTCGTTCGTTTGTTGGCTTGTTGGTTTGTTGGTTTGTTGGTTTGTTGGTTTGTTTATTTGTTGGCTTGTTGGTTTGATGGTTTGTTGGTTTGTTCGTTTGTTGGTTTGTTTTGTTTGTTGGTTTGTTGGTTTTTTGGTTTGTTGGCTTGTTGGTTAGTTGGTGTGTTGGTAACTTGGTTTGTTGGTTTGTTCGTTTGTTGGCTTGTTCGTTTGTTGGCTTGTTGGTTTGTTGGTTTGCTGTTTTGTTGGTTTGTTGGTTTGTTGGTTTGTTGGTTTGTTGGTTTGTTGGTTTGTTCGTTTATTGGCTTGTTGGTTTGTTGGCCTATTGGCTTGTTGATTTGTTGATTTGTTGGTTTGTTGGTTTGTTGGTTTGTTGGTTTTTTTGTTTGTTGGTTTGTTGGTTGTTGGTTAGTTGGTTTGTTGGTTTGTTGGTTTGTTGGTTTTTTGGTTTGTTGGTTTGTTGGTTTGTTGGTTTGTTGGTTTGTTGGTTTATTGGTTTATTGGTTTGTTGGTTTATTGGTTTGTTGTTTTGTTAGTTTATTGGTTTGTTGGTTTGTTGGTTTCTTCGTTTGTTGGTTTGTTGGTTTGTTGGTTTGTTCGTTTGTAGGTTTGTTGGTTTGTTGGTTTGTTCGTTTGTTGGTTTGTTGGTTTGTTCGTTTGTTGGTTTGTTGGTTTGTTCGTTTGTTGGTTTGTTGGTTTGTTGGTTTGTTGGTTTGTTGGTTTGTTGGTTTGTTGGTTTGTTGGTTTGTTGGTTTGTTGGCTTGTTGGTTTGTTGGTTTTTTGGTTTGTTGGCTTGTTGATTTGTTGGTTTGTAGGTTTGTTCGTTTGTTCGTTTGTTGGTTTGTTGGTTTGTTGGTTTGTTGGCTTGTTGGCTTGTTGGTTTGTTGGTTTGTTGGTTTTTTGGTTCGTTAGTTTGTTGGTTTGTTGGTTTGTTGGCTTGTTGGTTTGTTGGTGTGTTCGTTTGTTGGTTTGTTGATTGGTTGGTTTGTTCGTTTGTTCGTTTGTTGGCTTGTTGGTTTGTTGGCTTATTGGTTTGTTGGTTTGTTGGTTTATTGGTTTGTTGGTTTGTTGGTTTGTTGGTTTTTTGGTTTGTTGGCTTGTTGGGTTGTTGGTTTGTTGGTTACTTGGTTTGTTGGTTCGTTCGTTTGTTGGCTTGTTGGTTTGTTGGTTTGTTGGTTTGTTGGTTTGTTGGTTTGTTGGTTTGTTGGTTTGTTGGTTTGTTGGTTTGTTGGTTTATTCGTTTGTTGGCTTGTTGGTTTGTTGGCCTGTTGGCTTGTTGATTTGTTGGTTAGTTGGTTTGTTGGTTTGTTAGTTTGTTGGTGTTTTGTTTGTTAGTTTGTTGGTTTGTTGGTTTGTAGGTTTTTTTGTTTGTTGGTTTGTTGGTTGTTGGTTTGTTGGCTTGTTGGTTTGTTGGTTTGTTGGTTTGTTGGTTTGTTGGTTCGTTGGTTTGTTGGTTTGTTCATTTGTTGGCTTGTTGGTTTGTTGGTTTGTTGGTTTGTTCATTTGTTGGATTGTTGGTTTGTTGGTTTGTTGGTTTGTTGGTTTGTTGGTTTGTTGGTTTGTTGGTTTGTGCGTTTGTTGGCTTGTTGGTTTGTTGGTGTGTTCGTTTGTTGGTTTATTTGTTTGTTGGTTTTTTGGTTTGTTGGCTTGTTGGTTTTTTGGTTTGTTGGTTTGTTGGTTTGGTGGTTTTTTCGTTTGGTAGTTTATTTGTTTGTTGGTTTGTTGGTTTGTTGGTTTGTTAGTTCGTTCGTTTGTTGGCTTGTTGGTTTGTTGGTTTGTTGGTTTGTTGGTTTGTTTATTTGTTGGCTTGTTGGTTTGATGGTTTGTTGGTTTGTTCGTTTGTTGGTTTGTTTTGTTTGTTGGTTTGTTGGTTTTTTGGTTTGTTGGCTTGTTGGTTAGTTGGTGTGTTGGTAACTTGGTTTGTTGGTTTGTTCGTTTGTTGGCTTGTTCGTTTGTTGGCTTGTTGGTTTGTTGGTTTGCTGTTTTGTTGGTTTGTTGGTTTGTTGGTTTGTTGGTTTGTTGGTTTGTTGGTTTGTTCGTTTATTGGCTTGTTGGTTTGTTGGCCTATTGGCTTGTTGATTTGTTGATTTGTTGGTTTGTTGGTTTGTTGGTTTGTTGGTTTTTTTGTTTGTTGGTTTGTTGGTTGTTGGTTAGTTGGTTTGTTGGTTTGTTGGTTTGTTGGTTTTTTGGTTTGTTGGTTTGTTGGTTTGTTGGTTTGTTGGTTTGTTGGTTTATTGGTTTATTGGTTTGTTGGTTTGTTGGTTTGTTGTTTTGTTAGTTTATTGGTTTGTTGGTTTGTTGGTTTCTTCGTTTGTTGGTTTGTTGGTTTGTTGGTTTGTTCGTTTGTAGGTTTGTTCGTTTGTTCGTTTGTTGGCTTGTTGGTTTGTTGTTTTGTTGGCTTGTTGGTTTGTTGGTTTTTTGGTTTGTTGGCTTGTTGGCTTGTTGGTTTATTGGTTTCTTGGTTGGTGGTTTGTTGGTTTGTTGGCTTGTTGGTTAGTTCGTTTGTTGGCTTGTTGGTTTGTTCGCTTGTTGGCTTGTGGGTTTGTTGGTTTGTTGGCTTGTTGGTTTGTTGGTTTGTTGGTTTGTTGGTTTGTTGGTTTGTTGGTTTGTTGGTTTGTTGGTTTGTTGGTTTGTTGGTTTGTTGGTTTTTTGGTTTGTTGGCTTGTTGATTTGTTGGTTTGTAGGTTTGTTCGTTTGTTCGTTTGTTGGTTTGTTGGTTTGTTGGCTTGTTGGCTTGTTGGTTGTTCGTTTCTTGGCTTGTTGGTTTGTTGGTTTGTTGGTTTGTTTATTTGTTGGCTTGTTGGTTTGATGGTTTTTTGGTTTGTTCGTTTGTTGGTTTGTTGGTTTGTTGGCTTGTTGGTTTGTTGGTTTGCTTATTTGTTGGCTTGTTGGTTTGTTGGTTTGTTCGTTTGTTGGTTTGTTTGCTTATTGGTTTGTTGGTTTGTTGGCTTGTTGGTTTGTTGGTTTGTGGGTTTGTTGGTTTATTTGTTTGTTGGTTTGTTGGTTTGTTGGTTTGTTCGTTTGTTGGTTTGTTGGTTTGTTGGTTTGTTCGTTTGTTGGTTTGTTGGTTTGTTCGTTTGTTGGTTTGTTGGTTTGTTGGTTTGTTGGTTTGTTTGTTGGTTGGTTTGTCGGTTTGTTCTATTGTCAGTTTGTTGGTTTGTTGGTTTGTTAGTTTGTTCGTTTGTTGGTCTTTTTGTTTGTTGGCTTGTTGGTTTGTTGGTTTGTTCGTTTGTTGGTTTGTTGATTTGTTGGTTTGTTCGTTTGTTCGTTTGTTGGCTTGTCGGTTTGTTGGCTTGTTGGCTTGATGGTTTATTGGTTTGTTGGTTTGTTGGTTTGTTGGTTTGTTTGTTGGTTGGTTTGTCGGTTTGTTTGATTGTTGGTCTATTTGTTTGTTGGCTTGTTGGTTTGTTGGTTTGTTCGTTTGTTGGTTTGTTGATTTGTTGGTTTGTTCGTTTTTTCGTTTGTTGGCTTGTTGGTTTGTTGGCTTATTGGTTTGTTGGTTTGTTGGTTTGTGGGTTTGTTAGTTTATTTGTTTGTTGGTTTGTTGGTTTGTTGGTTTGTTCGTTTGTTGGTTTGTTGGTTTGTTGTTTTGTTCGTTTGTTGGTTTGTTGGTTTGTTCGTTTGTTGGTTTGTTGGTTTGTTCGTTTGTTGGTTTGTTGGTTTGTTGGTTTGTTGGTTTGTTGGTTTGTTGGTTTGTTGGTTTGTTGGTTTGTTGGTTTGTTGGTTTGTTGGTTTGTTGGTTTTTTGGTTTGTTGGCTTGTTGATTTGTTGGTTTGTAGGTTTGTTCGTTTGTTCGTTTGTTGGTTTGTTGGTTTGTTGGCTTGTTGGCTTGTTGGTTTGTTGGTTTGTTGGTTTTTTGGTTCGTTAGTTTGTTGGTTTGTTGGTTTGTTGGCTTGTTGGTTTGTTGGTGTGTTCGTTTTCTGGTTTGTTGATTGGTTGGTTTGTTCGTTTGTTCGTTTGTTGGCTTGTTGGTTTGTTGGCTTATTGGTTTGTTGGTTTGTTGGTTTATTGGTTTGTTGGTTTGTTGGTTTGTTGGTTTTTTGGTTTGTTGGCTTGTTGGGTTGTTGGTTTGTTGGTTACTTGGTTTGTTGGTTCGTTCGTTTGTTGGCTTGTTGGTTTGTTGGTTTGTTGGTTTGTTGGTTTGTTGGTTTGTTGGTTTATTGGTTTGTTGGTTTGTTGGTTTGTTGGTTTGTTCGTTTGTTGGCTTGTTGGTTTGTTGGCCTGTTGGCTTGTTGATTTGTTGGTTAGTTGGTTTGTTGGTTTGTTAGTTTGTTGGTGTTTTGTTTGTTAGTTTGTTGGTTTGTTGGTTTGTAGGTTTTTTTGTTTGTTGGTTTGTTGGTTGTTGGTTTGTTGGCTTGTTGGTTTATTGGTTTGTTGGTTTGTGGGTTTGTTGGTTCGTTGGTTTGTTGGTTTGTTCATTTGTTGGCTTGTTGGTTTGTTGGTTTGTTGGTTTGTTCATTTGTTGGATTGTTGGTTTGTTGGTTTGTTGGTTTGTTGGTTTGTTGGTTTGTTGGTTTGTTGGTTTGTGCGTTTGTTGGCTTGTTGGTTTGTTGGTGTGTTCGTTTGTTGGTTTATTTGTTTGTTGGTTTTTTGGTTTGTTGGCTTGTTGGTTTTTTGGTTTGTTGGTTTGTTGGTTTGGTGGTTTTTTCGTTTGGTAGTTTATTTGTTTGTTGGTTTGTTGGTTTGTTGGTTTGTTGGTTTGTTGGTTTGTTAGTTCGTTCGTTTGTTGGCTTGTTGGTTTGTTGGTTTGTTGGTTTGTTGGTTTGTTTATTTGTTGGCTTGTTGGTTTGATGGTTTGTTGGTTTGTTCGTTTGTTGGTTTGTTTTGTTTGTTGGTTTGTTGGTTTTTTGGTTTGTTGGCTTGTTGGTTAGTTGGTGTGTTGGTAACTTGGTTTGTTGGTTTGTTCGTTTGTTGGCTTGTTCGTTTGTTGGCTTGTTGGTTTGTTGGTTTGCTGTTTTGTTGGTTTGTTGGTTTGTTGGTTTGTTGGTTTGTTGGTTTGTTGGTTTGTTGGTTTGTTCGTTTATTGGCTTGTTGGTTTGTTGGCCTGTTGGCTTGTTGATTTGTTGATTTGTTGGTTTGTTGGTTTGTTGGTTTGTTGGTTTTTTTGTTTGTTGGTTTGTTGGTTGTTGGTTGGTTGGTTTGTTGGTTTGTTGGTTTGTTGGTTTGTTGGTTTTTTGGTTTGTTGGTTTGTTGGTTTGTTGGTTTGTTGGTTTGTTGGTTTATTGGTTTATTGGTTTGTTGGTTTGTTGGTTTGTTGTTTTGTTAGTTTATTGGTTTGTTGGTTTTTTTGGTTTCTTCGTTTGTTGGTTTGTTGGTTTGTTGGTTTGTTCGTTTGTAGGTTTGTTCGTTTGTTCGTTTGTTGGCTTGTTGGTTTGTTGTTTTGTTGGCTTGTTGGTTTGTTGGTTTTTTGGTTTGTTGGCTTGTTGGCTTGTTGGTTTATTGGTTTCTTGGTTGGTGGTTTGTTGGTTTGTTGGCTTGTTGGTTAGTTCGTTTGTTGGCTTGTTGGTTTGTTCGCTTGTTGGCTTGTGGGTTTGTTGGTTTGTTGGCTTGTTGGTTTGTTGGTTTGTTGGTTTGTTGGTTTGTTGGTTTGTTGGTTTGTTGGTTTGTTGGTTTGTTGGTTTGTTGGTTTGTTGGTTTTTTGGTTTGTTGGCTTGTTGATTTGTTGGTTTGTAGGTTTGTTCGTTTGTTCGTTTGTTGGTTTGTTGGTTTGTTGGCTTGTTGGCTTGTTGGTTTGTTGGTTTTTTGGTTCGTTAGTTTGTTGGTTTGTTGGTTTGTTGGCTTGTTGGTTTGTTGGTTTGTTCGTTTGTTGGTTTGTTGATTTGTTGGTTTGTTCGTTTGTTCGTTTGTTGGCTTGTTGGTTTGTTGGCTTATTGGTTTGTTGGTTTGTTGGTTTGTTGGTTTGTTGGTTTTTTGGTTTGTTGGTTTGTTGGCTTGTTGGTTTGTTGGTTTGTCGGTTACTTGGTTTGTTGGTTTGTTCGTTTGTTGGCTTGTTGGTTTGTTGGTTTGTTGGTTTGTTGGTTTGTTGGTTTGTTGGTTTGTTCGTTTGTTGGCTTGTTGGTTTGTTGGCCTGTTGGCTTGTTGATTTGTTGGTTAGTTGGTTTGTTGGTTTGTTGGTTTGTTGGTTTTTTGTTTGTTGGTTTGTTAGTTTGTTGGTTTGTAGGTTTTTTTGTTTGTTTGTTTGTTGGTTGTTGGTTTGTTGGCTTGTTGGTTTGTTGGTTTGTTGGTTTGTTGGTTTGTTGGTTTGTTGGTTTGTTGGTTTGTTCATTTGTTGGCTTGTTGGTTTGTTGGTTTGTTGGTTTGTTCATTTGTTGGATTGTTGGTTTGTTGGTTTGTTGGTTTGTTGGTTTGTTGGTTTGTTGGTTTGTTGGTTTGTGCGTTTGTTGGCTTGTTGGTTTGTTGGTGTGTTCGTTTGTTGGTTTATTTGTTTGTTGGTTTGTTGGTTTGTTGGTTTGTTGGTTTGTTAGTTCGTTCGTTTGTTGGCTTGTTGGTTTTTTGGTTTGTTGGTTTGTTGGTTTGTTTATTTGTTGGCTTGTTGGTTTGATGGTTTGTTGGTTTGTTCGTTTGTTGGTTTGTTTTGTTTGTTGGCTTGTTGGTTTGTTGCTTTGTTAGTTTATTGGCTTGTTGGTTTATTGGTTTGTTCGTTTGTTGGTTTATTTGTTTGTTGGTTTGTTGGTTTGTTGGTTTGTTCGTTTGTTGGTTTGTTGGTTTGTTGGTTTGTTCGTTTGTTGGTTTGTTGGTTTGTTAGTTTGTTGGTTTGTTGGTTTGTTGGTTTGTTCGTTTGTTGGTCTATTTGTTTGTTGGCTTGTTGGCTTGTTGGTTTGTTCGTTTGTTGGTTTGTTGATTTGTTGGTTTGTTCATTTGTTCGTTTGTTGGCTTGTTGGTTTGTTGGCTTGTTGGCTTGTTGGTTTGTTGGTTTTTTGGATAATTTTCTTGTTGTTTTGTTGGTTTGTTGGTTTGCTGGTTTGTTGGTTGTTCGTTTCTTGGCTTGTTGGTTTGTTGGTTTGTTGGTTTGTTGGTTTGTTTATTTGTTGGCTTGTTGGTTTGATGGTTTGTTGGTTTGTTCGTTTGTTGGTTTGTTGGTTTGTTGGCTTGTTGGTTTGTTGGTTTGTTTATTTGTTGGCTTGTTGGTTTGTTGGTTTGTTCGTTTGTTGGTTTGTTTGCTTGTTGGTTTGTTGGTTTGTTGGCTTGTTGGTTTGTTGGTTTGTGGGTTTGTTGGTTTTTTTGTTTGTTGGTTTGTTGGTTTGTTGGTTTGTTCGTTTGTTGGTTTGTTGGTTTGTTAGTTTGTTCGTTTGTTGGTTTGTTGGTTTGTTCGTTTGTTGGTTTGTTGGTTTGTTGGTTTGTTGGTTTGTTTGTTGGTTGGTTTGTCGGTGTGTTCTATTGTTGGTTTGTTGGTTTGTTGGTTTGTTAGTTTGTTTGTTTGTTGGTCTATTTGTTTGTTGGCTTGTTGGTTTGTTGGTTTGTTCGTTTGTTGGTTTGTTGATTTGTTGGTTTGTTCGTTTGTTCGTTTGTTGGCTTGTCGGTTTGTTGGCTTGTTGGCTTGATGGTTTGTTGGTTTGTTGGTTTGTTGGTTTGTTGGTTTGTTTGTTGGTTGGTTTGTCGGTTTGTTCGATTGTTGGTTTGTTGGTTTGTTGGTTTGTTGGTTTGTTCGTTTGTTGGTCTATTTGTTTGTTGGCTTGTTGGTTTGTTGGTTTGTTCGTTTGTTGGTTTGTTGGTTTGTTGGTTTTTTGGTTTGTTGGCTTTTTGGTTAGTTGGTGTGTTGGTAACTTGGTTTGTTGGTTTGTTCGTTTGTTGGCTTGTTCGTTTGTTGGCTTGTTGGTTTGTTGGTTTGTTGTTTTGTTGGTTTGTTGGTTTGTTGGTTTGTTGGTTTGTTGGTTTGTTGGTTTGTTGGTTTGTTCGTTTATTGGCTTGTTGGTTTGTTGGCCTGTTGGCTTGTTGATTTGTGGGTTTGGTGGTTTGTTGGTTTGTTGGTTTGTTGGTTTTTTTGTTTGTTGGTTTGTTGGTTGTTGGTTGGTTGGTTTGTTGGTTTGTTGGTTTGTTGGTTTGTTGGTTTTTTGGTTTGTTGGTTTGTTGGTTTGTTGGTTTGTTGGTTTGTTGGTTTATTGGTTTATTGGTTTGTTGGTTTGTTGGTTTGTTGTCTTGTTAGTTTATTGGTTTGTTGGTTTGTTGGTTTCTTCGTTTGTTGGTTTGTTGGTTTGTTGGTTTGTTCGTTTGTAGGTTTGTTCGTTTGTTCATTTGTTGGCTTGTTGGTTTGTTGGCTTGTTGGCTTGTTGGTTTGTTGGTTTTTTGGTTTGTTGGCTTGTTGGTTTGTTGGTTTATTGGTTTCTTTGTTGGTGGTTTGTTGGTTTGTTGGCTTGTTGGTTACTTCGTTTGTTGGCTTGTTGGTTTGTTCGCTTGTTGGCTTGTGGGTTTGTTGGTTTGTTGGCTTGTTGGTTTGTTGGTTTGTTGGTTTGTTGGTTTGTTGGTTTGTTGGTTTATTTTCTTGTTGTTTTGTTGGTTTGTTGGTTTGCTGGTTTTTCGGTTTGTTCGTTTGTTGGTTTGTTGTTTTGTCGGTTTGTTGGTTTGTTGGTTGTTCGTTTCTTGGCTTGTTGGTTTGTTGGTTTGTTGGTTTGTTGGTTTGTTGGTTTGTTTATTTGTTGGCTTGTTGGTTTGATGGTTTGTTGGTTTGTTCGTTTGTTGGTTTGTTGGTTTGTTGGCTTGTTGGTTTGTTGGTTTGTTTATTTGTTGGCTTGTTGGTTTGTTGGTTTGTTCGTTTGTTGGTTTGTTTGCTTGTTGGTTTGTTGGTTTGTTGGCTTGTTGGTTTGTTGGTTTGTGGGTTTGTTGGTTTATTTGTTTGTTGGTTTGTTAGTTTGTTGGTTTGTTCGTTTGTTGGTTTGTTGGTTTGTTGGTTTGTTCGTTTGTTGGTTTGTTGGTTTGTTCGTTTGTTGGTTTGTTGGTTTGTTGGTTTGTTGGTTTGTTTGTTGGTTGGTTTGTCGGTCTGTTCTATTGTTGGTTTGTTGGTTTGTTGGTTTGTTAGTTTGTTTGTTTGTTGGTCTATTTGTTTGTTGGCTTGTTGGTTTGTTGGTTTGTTCGTTTGTTGGTTTGTTGATTTGTTGGTTTGTTCGTTTGTTCGTTTGTTGGCTTGTCGGTTTGTTGGCTTGTTGGCTTGATGGTTTGTGGGTTTGTTGGTTTATTTGTTTGTTGGTTTGTTAGTTTGTTGGTTTGTTCGTTTGTTGGTTTGTTGGTTTGTTGGTTTGTTCGTTTGTTGGTTTGTTGGTTTGTTCGTTTGTTGGTTTGTTGGTTTGTTGGTTTGTTGGTTTGTTTGTTGGTTGGTTTGTCGGTTTGTTCGATTGTTGGTTTGTTGGTTTGTTGGTTTGTTGGTTTGTTCGTTTGTTGGTCTATTTGTTTGTTGGCTTGTTGGTTTGTTGGTTTGTTCGTTTGTTGGTTTGTTGGTTTGTTGGTTTTTTGGTTTGTTGGCTTGTTGGTTAGTTGGTGTGTTGGTAACTTGGTTTGTTGGTTTGTTCGTTTGTTGGCTTGTTCGTTTGTTGGCTTGTTGGTTTGTTGGTTTGTTGTTTTGTTGGTTTGTTGGTTTGTTGGTTTGTTGGTTTGTTGGTTTGTTGGTTTGTTGGTTTGTTCGTTTATTGGCTGATTGTTGGTTTGGTGGTTTGTTGGTTTGTTGGTTTGTTGGTTTTTTTGTTTGTTGGTTTGTTGGTTGTTGGTTGGTTGGTTTGTTGGTTTGTTGGTTTGTTGGTTTGTTGGTTTTTTGGTTTGTTGGTTTGTTGGTTTGTTGGTTTGTTGGTTTGTTGGTTTGTTGGTTTGTTGGTTTATTGGTTTATTGGTTTGTTGGTTTGTTGGTTTGTTGTCTTGTTAGTTTATTGGTTTGTTGGTTTGTTGGTTTGTTGGTTTGTTCGTTTGTAGGTTTGTTCATTGTTCGTTTGTTGGTTTGTTGGTTTGTTGGCTTGTTGGCTTGTTGGTTTGTTGGTTTTTTGGTTTGTTGGCTTGTTGGTTTGTTGGTTTATTGGTTTCTTGGTTGGTGGTTTGTTGGTTTGTTGGCTTGTTGGTTACTTCGTTTGTTGGCTTGTTGGTTTGTTCGCTTGTTGGCTTGTTGGTTTGTTGGTTTGTTGGCTTGTTGGTTTGTTGGTTTGTTGGTTTGTTGGTTTGTTGGTTTGTTGGTTTGTTGGTTTGTTGGTTTATTGGTTTTTTGGTTTGTTGGCTTGTTGATTTGTTGGTTTGTAGGTTTGTTCGTTTGTTCGTTTGTTGGTTTGTTGTTTTGTTGGCTTGTTGGTTTGTTGGTTTGTTGGTTTGTTGGTTTGTTGGTTTGTTGGCTTGTTGGTTTGTTGGTTTGTTCGTTTGTTGGTTTGTTGATTTGTTGGTTTGTTCGTTTGTTCGTTTGTTGGCTTGTTGGTTTGTTGGCTTATTGGTTTGTTGGTTTGTTGGTTTGTTGGTTTGTTGGTTTGTTGGTTTTTTGGTTTGTTGGCTTGTTGGGTTGTTGGTTTGTTGGTTACTTGGTTTGTTGATTTGTTGGTTTTTTGGTTTGTTGGTTTGTTGGTTTGTTGGTTTGTTGGATTGTTGGTTTGTTGGTTTGTTGGTTTATTGGTTTGTTGGTTTGTTGGTTTGTTGGTTTGTTGTCTTGTTGGTCTGTTGGTTTGTTGGTTTCTTCGTTTGTTGGTTTGTTGGTTTGTTGGTTTGTTCGTTTGTTGGTTTGTTGGTTTGTTCGTTTGTTGGCTTGTTGGTTTGTTGGCCTGTTGGCTTGTTGATTTGTTGGTTAGTTGGTTTGTTGGTTTGTTGGTTTGTTGGTTTTTTGTTTGTTGGTTTGTTGGTTTGTTGGTTTGTAGGTTCTTTTGTTTGTTGGTTTGTTGGTTGTTGGTTTGTTGGCTTGTTGGTTTGTTGGTTTGTTGGTTTGTTGGTTTTTTGGTTTGTTGGTTTGTTGGTTTGTTGGTTTGTTGGTTTGTTGGTTTGTTGGTTTGTTGGTTTGTTGTCTTGTTGGTCTGTTGGTTTGTTGGTTTCTTCGTTTGTTGGTTTGTTTGTTTGTTGTTTTGTGGGTTTGTTGGTTTATTTGTTTGTTAGTTTGTTGGTTTGTTGGTTTGTTCGTTTGTTGGTTTGTTGGTTTGTTGGTTTGTTCGTTTGTTGGTTTGTTGGTTTGTTCGTTTGTTGGTTTGTTGGTTTGTTGGTTTGTTGGTTTGTTTGTTGGTTGGTTTGTTGGTTTGTTGGTTTGTTTATTTGTTGGCTTGTTGGTTTGATGGTTTGTTGGTTTGTTCGTTTGTTGGTTTGTTGGTTTGTTGGCTTGTTGGTTTGTTGGTTTGTTTATTTGTTGGCTTGTTGGTTTGTTGGTTTGTTCGTTTGTTGGTTTGTTTGCTTGTTGGTTTTTTGGTTTGTTGGCTTGTTGGTTTGTTGGTTTGTGGGTTTGTTGGTTTATTTGTTTGTTGGTTTGTTGGTTTGTTGGTTTGTTCGTTTGTTGGTTTGTTGGTTTGTTGGTTTGTTCGTTTGTTGGTTTGTTGGTTTGTTCGTTTGTTGGTTTGTTGGTTTGTTGGTTTGTTGGTTTGTTTGTTGGTTGGTTTGTCGGTCTGTTCTATTGTTGGTTTGTTGGTTTGTTGGTTTGTTAGTTTGTTTGTTTGTTGGTCTATTTGTTTGTTGGCTTGTTGGTTTGTTGGTTTGTTCGTTTGTTGGTTTGTTGATTTGTTGGTTTGTTCGTTTGTTCGTTTGTTGGCTTGTCGGTTTGTTGGCTTGTTGGCTTGATGGTTTGTTGGTTTGTTGGTAACTTGGTTTGTTGGTTTGTTCGTTTGTTGGCTTGTTCGTTTGTTGGCTTGTTGGTTTGTTGGTTTGTTGTTTTGTTGGTTTGTTGGTTTGTTGGTTTGTTGGTTTGTTGGTTTGTTGGTTTGTTGGTTTGTTCGTTTATTGGCTTGTTGGTTTGTTGGCCTGTTGGCTTGTTGATTTGTTGGTTTGGTGGTTTGTTGGTTTGTTGGTTTGTTGGTTTTTTTGTTTGTTGGTTTGTTGGTTGTTGGTTGGTTGGTTTGTTGGTTTGTTGGTTTGTTGGTTTGTTGGTTTTTTGGTTTAATGGTTTGTTGGTTTGTTGGTTTGTTGGTTTGTTGGTTTATTGGTTTATTGGTTTGTTGGTTTGTTGGTTTGTTGTCTTGTTAGTTTATTGGTTTGTTGGTTTGTTGGTTTCTTCGTTTGTTGGTTTGTTGGTTTGTTGGTTTGTTCGTTTGTAGGTTTGTTCATTGTTCGTTTGTTGGCTTGTTGGTTTGTTGGCTTGTTGGCTTGTTGGTTTGTTGGTTTTTTGGTTTGTTGGCTTGTTGGTTTGTTGGTTTATTGGTTTCTTGGTTGGTGGTTTGTTGGTTTGTTGGCTTGTTGGTTACTTCGTTTGTTGGCTTGTTGGTTTGTTCGCTTGTTGGCTTGTTGGTTTGTTGGTTTGTTGGCTTTTTGGTTTGTTGGTTTGTTGGTTTGTTGGTTTGTTGGTTTGTTGGTTTGTTGGTTTGTTGGTTTATTGGTTTTTTGGTTTGTTGGCTTGTTGATTTGTTGGTTTGTAGGTTTTGTTCGTTTGTTCGTTTGTTGGTTTGTTGTTTTGTTGGCTTGTTGGTTTGTTGGTTTGTTGGTTTGTTGGTTTGTTGGTTTGTTGGCTTGTTGGTTTGTTGGTTTGTTCGTTTGTTGGTTTGTTGATTTGTTGGTTTGTTCGTTTGTTCGTTTGTTGGCTTGTTGGTTTGTTGGCTTATTGGTTTGTTGGTTTGTTGGTTTGTTGGTTTGTTGGTTTGTTGGTTTTTTGGTTTGTTGGCTTGTTGGGTTGTTGGTTTGTTGGTTACTTGGTTTGTTGATTTGTTGGTTTTTTGGTTTGTTGGTTTGTTGGTTTGTTGGTTTGTTGGTTTGTTGGATTGTTGGTTTGTTGGTTTGTTGGTTTATTGGTTTGTTGGTTTGTTGGTTTGTTGGTTTGTTGTCTTGTTGGTCTGTTGGTTTGTTGGTTTCTTCGTTTGTTGGTTTGTTGGTTTGTTGGTTTGTTCGTTTGTTGGTTTGTTGGTTTGTTCGTTTGTTGGCTTGTTGGTTTGTTGGCCTGTTGGCTTGTTGATTTGTTGGTTAGTTGGTTTGTTGGTTTGTTGGTTTGTTGGTTTTTTGTTTGTTGGTTTGTTGGTTTGTTGGTTTGTAGGTTCTTTTGTTTGTTGGTTTGTTGGTTGTTGGTTTGTTGGCTTGTTGGTTTGTTGGTTTGTTGGTTTGTTGGTTTTTTGGTTTGTTGGTTTGTTGGTTTGTTGGTTTGTTGGTTTGTTGGTTTGTTGGTTTGTTGGTTTGTTGGTTTATTGGTTTGTTGGTTTGTTGGTTTGTTGGTTTGTTGTCTTGTTGGTCTGTTGGTTTGTTGGTTTCTTCGTTTGTTGGTTTGTTTGTTTGTTGTTTTGTGGGTTTGTTGGTTTATTTGTTTGTTGGTTTGTTGGTTTGTTGGTTTGTTCGTTTGTTGGTTTGTTGGTTTGTTGGTTTGTTCGTTTGTTGGTTTGTTGGTTTGTTCGTTTGTTGGTTTGTTGGTTTGTTGGTTTGTTGGTTTGTTTGTTGGTTGGTTTGTTGGTTTGTTGGTTTGTTTATTTGTTGGCTTGTTGGTTTGATGGTTTGTTGGTTTGTTCGTTTGTTGGTTTGTTGGTTTGTTGGCTTGTTGGTTTGTTGGTTTGTTTATTTGTTGTCTTGTTGGTTTGTTGGTTTGTTCGTTTGTTGGTTTGTTTGCTTGTTGGTTTGTTGGTTTGTTGGCTTGTTGGTTTGTTGGTTTGTTGGTTTGTTGGTTTGTTTGTTGGTTGGTTTGTCGGTCTGTTCTATTGTTGGTTTGTTGGTTTGTTGGTTTGTTAGTTTGTTTGTTTGTTGGTCTATTTGTTTGTTGGCTTGTTGGTTTGTTGGTTTGTTCGTTTGTTGGTTTGTTGATTTGTTGGTTTGTTCGTTTGTTCGTTTGTTGGCTTGTCGGTTTGTTGGCTTGTTGGCTTGATGGTTTGTTGGTTTGTTGGTTTGTTGGTTTGTTTGTTGGTTGGTTTGTCGGTTTGTTCGATTGTTGGTTTGTTGGTTTGTTAGTTTGTTCGTTTGTTGGTCTATTTGTTTGTTGGCTTGTTGGTTTGTGGTTTGTTCGTTTGTTGGTTTGTTGGTTTGTTGGTTTTTTGGTTTGTTGGCTTGTTGGTTAGTTGGTGTGTTGGTAACTTGGTTTGTTGTTTTGTTCGTTTGTTGGCTTGTTCGTTTGTTGGCTTGTTGGTTTGTTGGTTTGTTGTTTTGTTGGTTTGTTGGTTTGTTGGTTTGTTGGTTTGTTGGTTTGTTGGTTTGTTGGTTTGTTCGTTTATTGGCTTGTTGGTTTGTTGGCCTGTTGGCTTGTTGATTTGTTGGTTTGGTTGTTTGTTGGTTTGTTGGTTTGTTGGTTTTTTTGTTTGTTGGTTTGTTGGTTGTTGGTTGGTTGGTTTGTTGGTTTGTTGGTTTGTTGGTTTGTTGGTTTGTTGGTTTTTTGGTTTGTTGGTTTGTTGGTTTGTTGGTTTGTTGGTTTGTTGGTTTATTTGTTTATTGGTTTGTTGGTTTGTTGGTTTGTTGTCTTGTTAGTTTATTGGTTTGTTGGTTTGTTGGTTTCTTCGTTTGTTGGTTTGTTGGTTTGTTGGTTTGTTCGTTTGTAGGTTTGTTCGTTTGTTGGCTTGTTGGTTTGTTGGCTTGTTGGCTTGTTGGTTTGTTGGTTTTTTGGTTTGTTGGCTTGTTGGTTTGTTGGTTTATTGGTTTCTTGGTTGGTGGTTTGTTGGTTTGTTGGCTTGTTGGTTACTTCGTTTGTTGGCTTGTTGGTTTGTTCGCTTGTTGGCTTGTGGGTTTGTTGGTTTGTTGGCTTGTTGGTTTGTTGGTTTGTTGGTTTGTTGGTTTGTTGGTGTGTTGGTTTGTTGGTTTGTTGGTTTATTGGTTTTTTGGTTTGTTGGCTTGTTGATTTGTTGGTTTGTAGGTTTGTTCGTTTGTTCGTTTGTTGGTTTGTTGTTTTGTTGGCTTGTTGGTTTGTTGGTTTGTTGGTTTGTTGGTTTGTTGGTTTGCTGGCTTGTTGGTTTGTTGGTTTGTTCGTTTGTTGGTTTGTTGATTTGTTGGTTTGTTCGTTTGTTCGTTTGTTGGCTTGTTGGTTTGTTCGCTTATTGGTTTGTTGGTTTGTTGGTTTGTTGGTTTGTTGGTTTGTTGGTTTTTTGGTTTGTTGGCTTGTTGGGTTGTTGGTTTGTTGGTTACTTGGTTTGTTGATTTGTTGGTTTTTTGGTTTGTTGGTTTGTTGGTTTGTTGGTTTGTTGGATTGTTGGTTTGTTGGTTTGTTGGTTTATTGGTTTGTTGGTTTGTTTGTTTGTTGGTTTGTTGTCTTGTTGGTCTGTTGGTTTGTTGATTTGTTGGTTAGTTGGTTTGTTGGTTTGTTGGTTTGTTGGTTTTTTGTTTGTTGGTTTGTTGGTTTGTTGGTTTGTAGGTTTTTTTGTTTGTTGGTTTGTTGGTTGTTGGTTTGTTGGCTTGTTGGTTTGTTGGTTTGTTGGTTTGTTGGTTTTTTGGTTTGTTGGTTTGTTGGTTTGTTGGTTTGTTGGTTTGTTGGTTTGTTGGTTTGTTAGTTTGTTGGTTTATTGGTTTGTTGGTTTGTTGGTTTGTTGGTTTGTTGTCTTGTTGGTCTGTTGGTTTGTTGGTTTCTTCGTTTGTTGGTTTGTTTGTTTGTTGTTTTGTTGGTTTGTTCGTTTGTTGGTTTGTTCGTTTGTTCGTATGTTGGCTTGTTGGTTTGTTGGCTTGTTGGCTTGTTGGTTTGTTGGTTTTTTGGTTTGTTGGGTTGTTGGTTTGTTGGTTTATTGGTTTCTTGGTTGGTGGTTTGTTGGTTTGTTGGCTTGTTGGTTAGTTCGTTTGTTGGCTTGTTGGTTTGTTGGTTTGTTGGTTTGTTGGCTTGTTGGTTTGTTGGTTTGTTGGTTTGTTGGTTTGTTGGTTTGTTGGTTTGTTGGTTTGTTGGTTTGTTGGTTTGTTGGTTTTTTGGCTTGTTGATTTGCTGATTTGTTGGTTTGTTGGTTTGTTGGTTTGTTCGTTTGTTCGTTTGTTGGTTTGTTGGTTTGTTGGCTTGTTGGCTTGTTGGTCTGTTGGTTTGTTGGTTTTTTGGTTTGTTGGTCTGTTAGTTTGTTCGTTTGTTGGCTTGTTGGTTTGTTGGCTTATTGGCTTGTTGGTTTGTTGGTTTTTTTGCTTGTTGGTCTGTTGGTTTGTTGGTTTGTTTGTTTGTTGGTTTGTTCGTTTGCTGGCTTGTTGGTTTGTTGGCTTGTTGGTTTGTTGGTTTGTTTGTTTGTTGGTTTGTTAGTTTGTTGGTTTATTTGTTTTGTTGATTTGTTGATTTGTTGGTTTATTTGTTTGTTGGTTTGTTGGCTTGTTGGTTAGTTCGTTTGTTGGCTTGTTGGTTTGTTGGCTTGTTTGCTTGTTGGTTTGTTGGTTTGTTGGCTTGTTGGTTTGTTGGTTTGTTGGGTTGTTGGTTTGTTTGTTTGTTGGTTTGTTGGCTTGTTTGCTTGTTGGTTTGTTGGTTTGTTGGCTTGTTGGTTTGTTGGTTTTTTGGTTTTTTGGTTTGTTGGTTTGTTGGTTTGTTGGTTTGTTGGTTTGTTGGTTTGTTGGTTTGTTGGTTTGTTGGTTTGTTGGTTTGTTGGTTTGTTGTTTTGTTGGTTTGTTGGTTTTTTGGCTTGTTGATTTGTTGATTTGTTGGTTTGTTGGTTTGTTGGTTTGTTCGTTTGTTCGTTTGTTGGTTTGTTGGCTTGTTGGCTTATTGGACTGTTGGTCTGTTGGTTTGTTGGTTTTTTGGTTTGTTGGTCTGTTAGTTTGTTCGTTTCTTGGCTTGTTGGTTTGTTGGCTTATTGGCTTGTTGGTTTGTTGGTTTTTTTGCTTGTTGGTCTGTTGGTTTGTTGGTTTGTTTGTTTGTTGGTTTCTTGGTTGGTATTTTGTTGGTTTGTTGGCTTGTTGGTTAGTTGGTTTGTTGGCTTGTTGGTTTGTTGGCTTGTTGGCTTGTTGGTTTGTTGGTTTGTTGGCTTGTTGGTTTGTTGGTTTGTTGGTTTGTTGGTTTGTTGGTTTGTTGGTTTGTTGGTTTGTTGGTTTGTTGGTTTGTTGGTTTGTTGGTTTGTTGGTTTGTTGGTTTGTTGGTTTGTTGGTTTTTTGGTTTGTTGGCTTGTTGATTTGTTAGTTTGTTGGTTTGTTCGTTTGTTGGTTTGTTGGCTTGTTGGCTTGTTGGTTTGTTGGTTTGTTGGTTTGTTGGTTTATTTGTTTGTTAGTTTCTTTGTTTGTTCGTTTGTTCGTTTGTTGGTTTGTTGGTTTGTTGGTTAGTTGGTTTGTTCGTTTGTTGGCTTGTTGGTTTGTTGGCTTGTTGGTTTTTTGGTTTGTTGGTTTGTTGGTTTGTTGTTTTGTTGGCTTGTTGGTTTGTTGGTTTTTTGGTTTCTTGGTTTGTTGGTTTGTTGGTTTGTTGGTTTGTTCGTTTGTTGGCTTGTTGGTTTGTTGGCTTGTTGGATTGTTGGTTTGTTGGTTTGTAGGTTTGTTTGTTTGTTGGTTTGTTCGTTTGTTTGTTTTTTGGTTTGCTGGTTTGTTGGTTTGTTCGTTTATTGGTTTGTTGGTTTGTTGGCTTGTTGGTTTGTTGGTCTGTTGGTTTGTTCGTTTGTTGGCTTGTTGGTTTGTTGATTTATTGGCTTGTTGGTTTGTTGGTTTTTTTGCTTGTTGGCCTGTTGGTTTGTTGGTTTGTTTGTTTGTTGGTTTGTTCGTTTGTTGGCTTGTTGGTTTGTTGGCTTGTTGGTTTGTTGGTTTGTTTGTGTGTTGGTTTGTTGGTTTGTTGGTTTATTTGTTTTGTTGATTTGTTGTTTTGTTGGTTTGTTGGTTTGTTGGTTTGTTCGTTTGTTTGTTTGTTCGTTTGTTCGTTTGTTGGCTTGTTGGCTTGTTGGTTTGTTGTTGGTTTGTTGGTTTGTTGGTTTGTTCGTTTGTTGGTTTGTTGGTTTGTTGGTTTGTTGGTTTGTTGGTTTGTTAGTTTGTTGGTTTGTTGGTTTGTTCGTTTGTTGGTTTGTTGGTTTGTTCGTTTGTTGGTTTGTTGGTTTGTTGGTTTGTTGGTTTGTTTGTTGGTTGGTTTGTCGGTTTGTTCGATTGTTGTTTTGTTCGTTTTTTGGTCTATTTGTTTGTTGGCTTGTTGGTTTGTTCGTTTGTTGGTTTGTTGATTTGTTGGTTTGTTCATTTGTTCGTTTGTTGGCTTGTTGGTTTGTTGGCTTGTTGGCTTGTTGGTTTGTTGGTTTGTTGGTTTATTTTCTTGTTGTTTTGTTGGTTTGTTGGTTTGCTGGTTTTTCGGTTTGTTCGTTTGTTGGTTTGTTGTTTTGTCGGTTTGTTGGTTTGTTGGTTGTTCGTTTCTTGGCTTGTTGGTTTGTTGGTTTGTTGGTTTGTTGGTTTGTTGGTTTGTTTATTTGTTGGCTTGTTGGTTTAATGGTTTGTTGGTTTGTTCGTTTGTTGGTTTGTTGGTTTGTTGGCTTGTTGGTTTGTTGGTTTGTTTATTTGTTGGCTTGTTGGTTTGTTGGTTTGTTCGTTTGTTGGTTTGTTTGCTTGTTGGTTTGTTGGTTTGTTGGTTTGTGGGTTTGTTGGTTTATTTGTTTGTTGGTTTTTTGGTTTGTTGGTTTGTTCGTTTGTTGGTTTGTTGGTTTGTTGGTTTGTTCGTTTGTTGGTTTGTTGGTTTGTTCGTTTGTTGGTTTGTTGGTTTGTTGGTTTGTTGGTTTGTTGGTTTGTTTGTTGGTTGGTTTGTCAGTCTGTTCTATTGTTTGTTTGTTGGTTTGTTGGTTTGTTAGTTTGTTCGTTTGTTGGTCTATTTGTTTGTTGGCTTGTTGGTTTGTTGGTATGTTCGTTTGTTGGTTTGTTGATTTGTTGGTTTGTTCGTTTTTTCGTTTGTTGGCTTGTCGGTTTGTTGGCTTGTTGGCTTGATGGTTTGTTGGTTTGTTGGTTTGTTGGTTTGTTGGTTTGTTTGTTGGTTGGTTTGTCGGTTTGTTCGATTGTTGGTTTGTTAGTTTGTTGGTTTGTTGGTTTGTTCGTTTGTTGGTCTATTTGTTTGTTGGCTTGTTGGTTTGTTGGTTTGTTCGTTTGTTGGTTTGTTGATTTGTTGGTTTGTTCGTTTGTTGGCTTGTTGGTTTGTTGGCTTATTGGTTTGTTGGTTTGTTGGTTTGTTGGTTTGTTGGTTTGTTGGTTTGTTGGTTTGTTGGTTTTTTGGTTTGTTGGCTTATTGGTTAGTTGGTGTGTTGGTAACTTGGTTTGTTGGTTTGTTCGTTTGTTGGCTTGTTCGTTTGTTGGCTTGTTGGTTTGTTGGTTTGTTGTTTTGTTGGTTTGTTGGTTTGTTGGTTTGTTGGTTTGTTGGTTTGTTGGTTTGTTCGTTTATTGGCTTGTTGGTTTGTTGGTTTGGTGGTTTGTTGGTTTGTTGGTTTGTTGGTTTTTTTGTTTGTTGGTTTGTTGGTTGTTGGTTGGTTGGTTTGTTGGTTTGTTGGTTTGTTGGTTTGTTGGTTTGTTGGTTTGTTGGTTTTTTGGTTTGTTGGTTTGTTGGTTTGTTGGTTTGTTGGTTTGTTGGTTTATTGGTTTATTGGTTTGTTGGTTTGTTGGTTTGTTGTCTTGTTAGTTTATTGGTTTGTTGGTTTGTTGGTTTCTTCGTTTGTTGGTTTGTTGGTTTGTTGGTTTGTTTGTTTGTAGGTTTGTTCGTTTGTTCGTTTGTTGGCTTGTTGGTTTGTTGGCTTGTTGGCTTGTTGGTTTGTTGGTTTTTTGGTTTGTTGGCTTGTTGGTTTGTTGGTTTATTGGTTTCTTGGTTGGTGGTTTGTTGGTTTGTTGGCTTGTTGGTTACTTCGTTTGTTGGCTTGTTGGTTTTTTGGTTTGTTGGCTTGTTGATTTGTTAGTATGTTGGTTTGTTCGTTTGTTGGTTTGTTGGTTTGTTGGTTTGTTGGTTTGTTGGTTTGTTGGTTTGTTGGTTTGTTGGTTTATTTGTTTGTTAGTTTCTTTGTTTGTTCGTTTGTTCGTTTGTTGGTTTGTTGGTTTGTTGGTTAGTTGGTTTGTTCGTTTGTTGGCTTGTTGGTTTGTTGGCTTGTTGGTTTTTTGGTTTGTTGGTTTGTTGGTTTGTTGGTTTGTTGGCTTGTTGGTTTGTTGGTTTTTTGGTTTGTTGGTTTGTTGGTTTGTTGGTTTGTTGGTTTGTTCGTTTGTTGGCTTGTTGGTTTGTTGGCTTGTTGGCTTGTTGGTTTGTTGGTTTGTTGGTTTGTTTGTTTGTTGGTTTGTTCGTTTGTTGGTTTGTTGGTTTGTAGGTTTGTTGGTTTGTTGGTTTGTTTGTTTGTTGGTTTGTCGGTTTGTTCGATTGTTGGTTTGTTGGTTTGTTGGTTTGTTGGTTTGTTCGTTTGTTGGTCTATTTGTTTGTTGGCTTGTTGGTTTGTTGGTTTGTTCGTTTGTTGGTTTGTTGATTTGTTGGTTTGTTCATTTGTTCGTTTGTTGGCTTGTTGGTTTGTTGGCTTGTTGGCTTGTTGGTTTGTTGGTTTGTTGGTTTATTTGTTTATTGTTTTGTTGGTTTGTTGGTTTGCTGGTTTTTTGGTTTGTTCTTTTGTTGGTTTGTTGTTTTGTCGGTTTGTTGGTTTGTTGGTTGTTCGTTTCTTGGCTTGTTGGTTTGTTGGTTTGTTTGTTTGTTAGTTTGTTGGTTTGTTTATTTGTTGGCTTGTTGGTTTGATGGTTTGTTGGTTTGTTCGTTTTTTGGTTTGTTGGTTTGTTGGCTTGTTGGTTTGTTGGTTTGTTGGTTTGTTGGTTTGTTGGTTTGTTGGTTTGTTGGTTTTTTGGTTTGTTCTTTTGTTGGTTTGTTGTTTTGTCGGTTTGTTGGTTTGTTGGTTGTTCGTTCCTTGGCTTGTTGGTTTGTTGGTTTGTTTGTTTGTTAGTTTGTTGGTTTGTTTATTTGTTGGCTTGTTGGTTTGATGGTTTGTTGGTTTGTTCGTTTGTTGGTTTGTTGGTTTGTTGGCTTGTTGGTTTGTTGGTTTGTTGGTTTGTTGGTTTGTTGGTTTGTTGGTTTGTTGGTTTATTTGTTTGTTGGTTTGTTGGTTTGTTGGTTTGTTGGTTTGTTGGTTTGTTGGTTTGTTCGTTTGTTGGCTTGTTGGTTTGTTGGTTTGTTGGTTTGTTCGTTTGTTGGTTTGTTGGTTTGTTCATTTGTTGGTTTGTTGGTTTGTTCGTTTGTTGGTTTGTTGATTTGTTGGTTTGTTCATTTGCTCGTTTGTTGGCTTGTTGGTTTGTTAGCTTGTTGGCTTGTTGGTTTGTTGGTTTGTTGGTTTATTTGTTTGTTGTTTTGTTAGTTTGTTGGTTTGCTGGTTTTTCGGTTTGTTCGTTTGTTGGTTTGTTGTTTTGTCGGTTTGTTGGTTTGTTGGTTGTTCGTTTCTTGGCTTGTTGGTTTGTTGGTTTGTTGGTTTGTTGGTTTGTTGGTTTGTTGGTCTGTTTATTTGTTGGCTTGTTGGCTTGTTGGTTTGATGGTTTGTTGGTTTGTTCGTTTGTTGGTTTGTTGGTTTGTTGGCTTGTTGGTTTGTTGGTTTGTTTATTTGTTGGCTTGTTGGTTTGTTGGTTTGTTCGTTTGTTGGTTTGTTTGCTTGTTGGTTTGTTGGTTTGTTGGCTTGTTGGTTTGTTGGTTTGTGGGTTTGTTGGTTTATTTGTTTGTTGGTTTGTTGGTTTGTTGGTTTGTTGGTTTGTTGGTTTGTTTGTTTGTTGGTTTGTCGGTTTGTTCGATTGTTGGTTTGTTGGTTTGTTGGTTTGTTGGTTTGTTGGTTTGTTCGTTTGTTGGTCTATTTGTTTGTTGGCTTGTTGGTTTGTTGGTTTGTTCGTTTGTTGGTTTGTTGATTTGTTGGTTTGTTCGTTTGTTCGTTTGTTGGCTTGTCGGTTTGTTCGATTGTTGGTTTGTTGGTTTGTTGGCTTGTTGGTTTGTTGGTTTGTTGGTTTGTTGGTTTGTTGGTTTGTTTGTTGGTTGGTTTGTCGGTTTGTTCGATTGTTGGTTTGTGGGTTTGTTGGTTTGTTGGTTTGTTCGTTTGTTGGTCTATTTGTTTGTTGGCTTGTTGGTTTGTTGGTTTGTTCGTTTGTTGGTTTGTCGATTTGTTGGTTTGTTCGTTTGTTCGTTTGTTGGCTTGTTGCTTTGTTGGTTTGTTGTTTTGTTGGTTTGTTGGTTTGTTGGTTTGTTGGTTTGTTGGTTTGTTGGTTTGTTCGTTTATTGGCTTGTTGGTTTGTTGGCCTGTTGGCTTGTTCATTTGTTGGTTTGTTGGTTTGTTGGTTTGTTGGTTTGTTGGTTTTTTTGTTTGTTGGTTTGTTGGTTGTTGGTTGGTTGGTCTATTTGTTTGTTGGCTTGTTGGTTTGTTGGTTTGTTCGTTTGTTGGTTTGTTGATTTGTTGGTTTGTTCATTTGTTCGTTTGTTGGCTTGTTGGTTTGTTGGCTTGTTGGCTTGTTGGTTTGTTGGTTTGTTGGTTTATTTGTTTATTGTTTTGTTGGTTTGTTGGTTTGCTGGTTTTTTGGTTTGTTCTTTTGTTGGTTTGTTATTTTGTCGGTTTGTTGGTTTGTTGGCTTGTTGGTTTGTTGGTTTGTTGGTTTGTTGGTTTGTTGGTTTGTTGGTTTGTTGGTTTTTTGGTTTGTTCTTTTGTTGGTTTGTTGTTTTGTCGGTTTGTTGGTTTGTTGGTTGTTCGTTCCTTGGCTTGTTGGTTTGTTGGTTTGTTTGTTTGTTAGTTTGTTGGTTTGTTTATTTGTTGGCTTGTTGGTTTGATGGTTTGTTGGTTTGTTCGTTTGTTGTTTTGTTGGTTTGTTGGCTTGTTGGTTTGTTGGTTTGTTGGTTTGTTGGTTTGTTGGTTTGTTGGTTTGTTGGTTTGTTGGTTTATTTGTTTGTTGGTTTGTTGGTTTGTTGGTTTGTTGGTTTGTTGGTTTGTTGGTTTGTTCGTTTGTTGGCTTGTTGGTTTGTTGGTTTGTTGGTTTGTTCGTTTGTTGGTTTGTTGGTTTGTTCATTTGTTGGTTTGTTGGTTTGTTCGTTTGTTGGTTTGTTGATTTGTTGGTTTGTTCATTTGCTCGTTTGTTGGCTTGTTGGTTTGTTAGCTTGTTGGCTTGTTGGTTTGTTGGTTTGTTGGTTTATTTGTTTGTTGTTTTGTTAGTTTGTTGGTTTGCTGGTTTTTCGGTTTGTTCGTTTGTTGGTTTGTTGTTTTGTCGGTTTGTTGGTTTGTTGGTTGTTCGTTTCTTGGCTTGTTGGTTTGTTGGTTTGTTGGTTTGTTGGTTTGTTGGTTTGTTGGTCTGTTTATTTGTTGGCTTGTTGGCTTGTTGGTTTGATGGTTTGTTGGTTTGTTCGTTTGTTGGTTTGTTGGTTTGTTGGCTTGTTGGTTTGTTGGTTTGTTTATTTCTTGGCTTGTTGGTTTGTTGGTTTGTTCGTTTGTTGGTTTGTTTGCTTGTTGGTTTGTTGGTTTGTTGGCTTGTTGGTTTGTTGGTTTGTGGGTTTGTTGGTTTATTTGTTTGTTGGTTTGTTGGTTTGTTGGTTTGTTGGTTTGTTGGTTTGTTGGTTTGTTTGTTTGTTGGTTTGTCGGTTTGTTCGATTGTTGGTTTGTTGGTTTGTTGGTTTGTTGGTTTGTTGGTTTGTTCGTTTTTGGTCTATTTGTTTGTTGGCTTGTTGGTTTGTTGGTTTGTTCGTTTGTTGGTTTGTTGATTTGTTGGTTTGTTCGTTTATTCGTTTGTTGGCTTGTCGGTTTGTTCGATTGTTGGTTTGTTGGTATGTTGGCTTGTTGGTTTGTTGGTTTGTTGGTTTGTTGGTTTGTTGGTTTGTTTGTTGGTTGGTTTGTCGGTTTGTTCGATTGTTGGTTTGTGGGTTTGTTGGTTTGTTGGTTTGTTCGTTTGTTGGTCTATTTGTTTGTTGGCTTGTTGGTTTGTTGGTTTGTTCGTTTGTTGGTTTGTCGATTTGTTGGTTTGTTCGTTTGTTCGTTTGTTGGCTTGTTGCTTTGTTGGTTTGTTGTTTTGTTGGTTCGTTGGTTTGTTGGTTTGTTGGTTTGTTGGTTTGTTGGTTTGTTCGTTTATTGGCTTGTTGGTTTGTTGGTTTTTTGGTTTGTTGGTTTGTTGGTTTGTTGGTTTGTTGGTTTGTTTGTTTGTTGGTTTATTGGTTTATTGGTTTGTTGGTTTGTTGGTTTGTTGTCTTGTTAGTTTATTTGTTTGTTGGTTTGTTGGTTTCTTTGTTTGTTGGTTTGTTGGTTTGTTGGTTTGTTCGTTTGTAGGTTTGTTCGTTTGTTCGTTTGTTGGCTTGTTGGTTTGTTGGCTTGTTGACTTGTTGGTTTGTTGGTTTTTTGGTTTGTTGGCTTGTTGGTTTGTTAGTTTATTGGGTTCTTGGTTGGTGGTTTGTTGGTTTGTTGGCTTGTTGGTTAGTTCGTTTGTTGGCTTGTTGGTTTGTTCGCTTGTTGGCTTGTGGGTTTGTTGGTTTGTTGGTTTTTTGGTTCATTAGTTTGTTGGTTTGTTGGTTTGTTGGCTTGTTGGTTTGTTGGTTTGTTCGTTTGTTGGTTTGTTGATTTGTTGGTTTGTTCGTTTGTTCGTTTGTTCGTTTGTTGGCTTGTTGGTTTGTTGGCTTATTGGTTTGTTGGTTTGTTGGTTTGTTGGTTTGTTGGTTTGTTGGTTTGTTGGTTTTTTGGTTTGTTGGCTTGTTGGGTTGTTGGTTTGTTGGTCACTTGGTTTGTTGGTTTGTTCGTTTGTTGGCTTGTTGGTTTGTTGGTTTGTTGGTTTGTTGGTTTGTTGGTTTGTTGGTTTGTTGGTTTGTTGGTTTGTTGGTTTGTTGGTTTGTTGGTTTGTTGGTTTGTTGGTTTGTTCGTTTGTTGGCTTGTTGGTTTGTTGGCCTGTTGGCTTGTTGATTTGTTGGTTTGTTGGTTTGTTGGTTTTTTGTTTGTTGGTTTGTTGGTTTGTTGGTTTGTTGGTTTTCTTGTTTGTTGGTTTGTTGGTTGTTGGTTTGTTGGCTTGTTGGTTTGTTGGTTTGTTGGTTTGTTGGTTTTTTGATTTGTTGGTTTGTTGGTTTGTTGGTTTGTTGGTTTGTTGGTTTGTTGGTTTGTTGGTTTATTGGTTTGTTGGTTTGTTGGTTTGTTGGTTTGTTGTCTTGTTGGTTTGTTGGTTTGTTGGTTTCTTCGTTTGTTGGTTTGTTGGTTTGTTGGTTTGTTGGTTTGTTCGTTTGTTGGTTTGTTCGTTTGTTCGTATATTGGCTTGTTGGTTTGTTGGCTTGTTGGCTTGTTGGTTTGTTGGTTTTTTGGTTTGTTGGCTTGTTGGTTTGTTGGTTTATTGGTTTCTTGGTTGGTGGTTTGTTGGTTTGTTGGCTTGTTGGTTAGTTCGTTTGTTGGCTTGTTGGTTTGTTGGCTTGTTTGCTTGTTGGTTTGTTGGTTTGTTGGCTTGTTGGTTTGTTTGTTTGTTGGTTTGTTAGTTTGTTGGTTTATTTGTTTCGTTGATTTGTTGGTTTGTTGGTTTTTTGGCTTGTTGATTTGTTGATTTGTTGGTTTGTTGGTTTGTTGGTTTGTTCGTTTTTTCGTTTGTTGGTTTGTTGGTTTGTTGGCTTGTTGGCTTGTTGGTCTGTTGGTTTGTTGGTTTTTTGGTTTGTTGGTCTGTTAGTTTGTTCGTTTGTTGGCTTGTTGGTTTGTTGGCTTATTGGTTTATTGGTTTTTTTGCTTGTTGTTCTGTTGGTTTGTTGGTTTGTTTGTTTGTTGGTTTGTTCGTTTGCTGGCTTGTTGGTTTGTTGGCTTGTTGGTTTGTTGGTTTGTTTGTTTGTTGGTTTGTTAGTTTGTTGGTTTATTTGTTTTGTTGATCTGTTGGTTTGTTGGTTTACTTGTTTGTTGGTTTGTTGGCTTGTTGGTTAGTTCGTTTGTTGGCTTGTTGGTTTGTTGGCTTGTGTGCTTGTTGGTTTGTTGGTTTGTTGGCTTGTTGGTTTGTTGGTTTGTTGGTTTGTTGGTTTGTTGGTTTGTTGGTTTGTTGGTTTGTTGGTTTGTTGGTTTGTTGGTTTGTTGGTTTGTTGGTTTGTTGGTTTGTTGGTTTGTTGGTTTTTTGGCTTGTTGATTTGTTGGCTTGTTGGCTTGTTGGTTTGTTGTTTTTTTGGTTTGCTGGCTTGTTGGTTTGTTGGTTTATTGGTTTCTTGGTTGGTGGTTTGTGGTTTATTGGTTTGTTGGTTTGTTGGTTTATTTGTTTGTTGGTTTCTTGGTTTGTTGGTTTGTTCGTTTGTTGGGGTGTTGGTTTGTTGGTTAGTTGGTTTGTTCGTTTGTAGGCTTGTTGGTTTGTTGGTTTGTTCGTTTGTTGGTTTATTTGTTTGTTGGTTTGTTGGTTTGTTGGCTTGTTGGTTTGTTGGTTTGTTGGTTTGTTGGTTTGTTGGCTTGTTGGTTTGTTGTTTTTTTGGTTTCTTGGTTTGTTGGTTTGTTGGCTTGTTGGTTTGTTCGTTTGTTGGCTTGTTGGTTTATTGGCTTGTTGGCTTGTTGGTTTGTTGTTTTGTTGGCTTGTTGGTTTGTTGGCCTGTTGGCTTGCTGATTTGTTGGTTTGTTGGTTTGTTGGCTTGTTGGTTTGTTGGTTTGTTCGTTTGTTGGTTTGTTGATTTGTTGGTTTGTTCGTTTGTTCGTTTGTTGGCTTGTTGGTTTGTTGGCTTATTGGTTTGTTGGTTTGTTGGTTTGTTGGTTTGTTGGTTTGTTGGTTTTTTTGTTTGTTGGCTTGTTGGTTTGTTGGTTTGTTGGTTACTTGGTTTGTTGGTTTGTTCGTTTGTTGGCTTGTTGGTTTATTGGTTTGTTGGTTTGTTCGTTTGTTGGTTTGTTGGTTTGTTGGTTTGTTGGTTTGTTGGTTTGTTCGTTTGTTGGCTTGTTGGTTTGTTGGCCTGTTGGTTTGTTGGTTTGTTGGTTTTTTTGTTTGTTGGTTGTTGGTTTGTTGGTTTGTTGGTTTGTTGGTTTGTTGGTTTGTTGGTTTTTTGGTTTGTTGGTTTGTTGGTTTGTTGGTTTATTGGTTTGTTGGTTTGTTGGTTTATTGGTTTGTTGGTTTGTTGTCTTGTTGGTTTGTCGGTTTGTTGGTTTCTTCGTTTGTTGGTTTGTTGGTTTGTTGGTTTGTTGGTTTGTTCGTTTCTTGGTTTGTTCGTTTGTTTGTTTGTTGGCTTGTTGGTTTGTTGGCTTATTGGCTTGTTGGTTTTTTGGTTTTTTGGTTTGTTGGCTTGTTGGTTTGTTGGTTTATTGGTTTCTTGGTTGGTGGTTTGTTGGTTTGTTGGCTTGTTGGTTAGTTTGTTTGTTGGCTTGTTGGTTTGTTGCCTTGTTGGCTTGTTGGTTTGTTGGTTTGTCGGCTTGTTGGTTTGTTGGTTTGTTGGTTTCTTGGTTTGTTGGTTTGTTGGTTTGTTGGTTTGTTGGTTTGTTGGTTTTTTCGTTTGTTGGCTTGTTGATTTGTTGGTTTGTTCGTTTGTTGGTTTGTTGGTTTGTTGGCTTGTTGGCTTGTTGGTTTGTTTGTTTGTTGGTTTGTTTGTTTGTTGGTTTGTTCGTTTGTTTGTTTTTTGGTTTGCTGGTTTGTTGGTTTGTTTGTTTATTGGTTTGTTAGTTTGTTGGTTTGTTGGTTTGTTGGCTTGTTGGTTTGTTTGTTTTTTGGTTTCTTTGTTTTTTTGGTTTGTTCGTTTATTGGTTTGTTGGTTTGTTGGTTTGTTGGCTTGTTGGTTTGTTGGTCTGTTCGTTTGTTCGTTTGTTGGCTTGTTGGTTTGTTGGCTTATTGGCTTGTTGGTTTGTTGGTTTTTTTGCTTGTTGGTCTGTTGGTTTGTTGGTTTGTTTGTTTGTTCGTTTGTTGGTTTGTTCGTTTGTCCGTTTGTTGGCTTGTTGGCTTGTTGGTTTGTTTTTTTTTTGGTTTGTTGGCTTGTTGGTTTGTTGGTATATTGGTTTCTTGGTTGGTGGTTTGTTGGTTTGTTGGCTTGTTGATTAGTTCGTTTGTTGGCTTGTTGGTTTTTTGGCTTGTTGGCTTGTTGGTTTGTTGGTTTGTGGGCTTGTTGGTTTGTTGGTTTGTTGGTTTGTTTGGTTTGTTGGTTTGTTGGTTTGTTGGTTTATTTGTTTGTTGGTTTCTTGGTTTGTTGGTTTGTTCGTTTGTTGGTTTGTTGGTTTGTTGGTTAGTTGGTTTGTTCGTTTGTTGGCTTGTTGGTTTGTTGGTTTGTTCGTTTGTTTGTTTATTTGTTTGTTAGTTTGTTGGTTTGTTGGCTTGTTGGTTTGTTGGTTTGTTGATTTGTTCGTTTGTTGGTTCGTTGGTTTTTTCGTTTGTTGGTTTGTTGGTTTGTTAGTTTGTTGGATTGTTTGTTTGTTGGTTTGTTGGTTTGTTCGTTTGTTCGTTTGTTGGTTTGTTGGTTTGTTGGTTTGTTGGTTTGTTGGTTTGTTGGTTTGTTGGTTTGTTCGTTTGTTCGTTTGTTGGTTTATTTGTTTGTTCATTTGTTGATTTGTGTGCTTGTTGGTTTGTTGGTTTGTTCGTTTGTTGGTTTTTTGGTTTGTTGGTTTGTTCGGTTGTTGTCTTGTTGGTTTGTTGGTTAATTGGTTTGTTGGTTTGTTGGTTCGTTCATTTGTTGGCTTGTTGGCTTGTTGGTTTGTTGGTTTGTTGGTTTGTTCGTTTGTTGGTTTGTTGGTTTGTTGGTTTGTTGGTTTATTTGTTTGTTGGTTTGTTGGTTTGTTGGTTTGTTGGTTTGTTCGTTTGTTGGCTTGTTGGTTTGTTGGTTTGTTGGTTTGTTGGTTTGTTGGTTTGTTGGTTTGTTGGTTTGTTGGTTTGTTGGTTTGTTGGTTTGTTGGTTTGTTGGTTTGTTGGTTTGTTGGTTTGTTCATTTGTTGGCTTGTTGGTTTGTTGGTTTGTTGGTTTGTTGGTTTGTTTATTTGTTGGCTTGTTGTTTTGATGGTTTGTTGGTTTGTTCGTTTGTTGGTTTGTTTTGTTTGTTGGCTTGTTGGTTTGTTGGTTTGTTTGTTTGTTGGTTTGGTGGTTTTTTCGTTTGGTAGTTTATTAGTTTGTTGGTTTGTTGGTTTGTTGGTTTGTTGGTTTGTTGGTTTGTTAGTTCGTTCGTTTGTTGGCTTGTTGGTTTGTTGGTTTGTTGGTTTGTTGGTTTGTTGGTTTGTTTATTTGTTGGCTTGTTGGTTTGATGGTTTGTTGGTTTGTTCGTTTGTTGGTTTGTTTTGTTTGTTGGCTTGTTGGTTTGTTGGTTTGTTTGTTTATTGGCTTGTTGGTTTATTGGTTTGTTCGTTTGTTGGTTTATTTGCTTGTTGGTTTGTCGGCTTGTTGGTTTGTTGGTTTGTGGGTTTGTTGGTTTATTTGTTTGTTGGTTTGTTGGTTTGTTGGTTTGTTCGTTTGTTGGTTTGTTGGTTTGTTGGTTTGTTCGTTTGTTGGTTTGTTGGTTTGTTAGTTTGTTGGTTTGTTGGTTTGTTGGTTTGTTGGTTTGTTGGTTTGTTCGTTTGTTGGTCTATTTGTTTGTTGGCTTGTTGGTTTGTTGGTTTGTTCGTTTGTTGGTTTGTTGATTTGTTGGTTTGTTCATTTGTTCGTTTGTTGGCTTGTTGGTTTGTTGGCTTGTTGGCTTGTTGGTTTGTTGGTTTGTTGGTTTATTTGTTTGTTGTTTTGTTGGTTTGTTGGTGTGCTGGTTTTTCGGTTTGTTCGTTTGTTGGTTTGTTGTTTTGTCGGTTTGTTGGTTTGTTGGTTGTTCGTTTCTTGGCTTGTTGGTTTGTTGGTTTGTTGGTTTGTTGGTTTGTTGGTTTGTTTATTTGTTGGCTTGTTGGTTTGATGGTTTGTTGGTTTGTTCGTTTGTTGGTTTGTTGGTTTGTTGGCTTGTTGGTTTGTTGGTTTGTTTATTTGTTGGCTTGTTGGTTTGTTGGTTTGTTCGTTTGTTGGTTTGTTTGCATGTTGGTTTGTTGGTTTGTTGGCTTGTTGGTTTGTTGGTTTGTGGGTTTGTTGGTTTATTTGTTTGTTGGTTTGTTGGTTTGTTGGTTTGTTCGTTTGTTGGTTTGTTGGTTTGTTGGTTTGTTTGTTCGTTGGTTTGTCGGTTTGTTCTATTGTTGGTTTGTTGGTTTGTTGGTTTGTTCGTTTGTTGGTCTATTTGTTTGTTGGCTTGTTGGTTTGTTGGTTTGTTCGTTTGTTTGTTTGTTGATTTGTTGGTTTGTTCGTTTGTTCGTTTGTTGGCTTGTTGGTTTGTTGGCTTGTTGGCTTTTTGGTTTGTTGGTTTGTTGGTTTGTTGGTTTGTTGGTTTGTTTGTTGGTTGGTTTGTCGGTTTGTTCGATTGTTGGTTTGTTGGTTTGTTGGTTTGTTGGTTTGTTGGTTTGTTCGTTTGTTGGTCTATTTGTTTGTTGGCTTGTTGGTTTGTTGGTTTGTTCGTTTGTTGGTTTGTCGATTTGTTGGTTTGTTCGTTTGTTCGTTTGTTGGCTTGTTGGTTTGTTGGCTTATTGGTTTGTTGGTTTGTTGGTTTGTTGGTTTGTTGGTTTGTTGGTTTGTTGGTTTGTTGGTTTTTTGGTTTGTTGGCTTGTTGGTTAGTTGGTGTGTTGGTAACTTGGTTTTTTGGTTTGTTCGTTTGTTGGCTTGTTGGTTTGTTGGTTTGTTGTTTTGTTGGTTTGTTGGTTTGTTGGTTTGTTGGTTTGTTGGTTTGTTGGTTTGTTCGTTTATTGGCTTGTTGGTTTGTTGGCCTGTTGGCTTGTTGATTTGTTGGTTTGTTGGTTTGTTGGTTTGTTGGTTTTTTGTTTGTTGGTTTGTTGGTTGTTGGTTGGTTGGTTTGTTGGTTTGTTGGTTTGTTGGTTGGTTGGTTTTTTGGTTTGTTGGTTTGTTGGTTTGTTGGTTTGTTGGTTTGTTGGTTTGTTGGTTTATTGGTTTATTGGTTTGTTGGTTTGTTGGTTTGTTGTCTTGTTAGTTTATTTGTTTGTTGGTTTGTTGGTTTCTTTGTTTGTTGGTTTGTTGGTTTGTTGGTTTGTTCGTTTGTAGGTTTGTTCGTTTGTTCGTTTGTTGGCTTGTTGGTTTGTTAGCTTGTTGGCTTGTTGGTTTGTTGGTTTTTTTGTTTGTTGGCTTGTTGGTTTGTTGGTTTATTGGTTTCTTGGTTGGTGGTTTGTTGGTTTGTTGGCTTGTTGGTTAGTTCGTTTGTTGGCTTGTTGGTTTGCTCGCTTGTTGGCTTGTGGGTTTGTTGGTTTGTTGGCTTATTGGTTTGTTGGTTTGTTGGTTTGTTGGTTTGTTGGTTTGTTGGTTTGTAGGTTTGTTCGTTTGTTCGTTTGTTGGTTTGTTGGTTTGTTGGCTTGTTGGCTTGTTGGTTTGTTGGTTTGTTGGTTTTTTGGTTCGTTAGTTTGTTGGTTTTTGGTTTGTTGGCTTGTTGGTTTGTTGGTTTGTTCGTTTGTTGGTTTGTTGATTTGTTGGTTTGTTCGTTTGGTCGTTTGTTGGCTTGTTGGTTTGTTGGCTTATTGGTTTGTTGGTTTGTTGGTTTGTTGGTTTGTTGGTTTGTTGGTTTGTTGGTTTTTTGGTTTGTTGGCTTGTTGGGTTGTTGGTTTGTTGGTTACTTGGTTTATTTGTTTGTTGGTTTGTTGGTTTGTTGGTTTGTTGGTTTGTTGGTTTGTTGGTTTGTTAGTTCGTTCGTTTGTTGGCTTGTTGGTTTGTTGGTTTGTTGGTTTGTTGGTTTGTTGGTTTGTTGGTTTGTTGGTTTGTTTATTTGTTGGCTTGTTGGTTTGATGGTTTGCTGGTTTGTTCGTTTGTTGGTTTGTTTTGTTTGTTGGCTTGTTGGTTTGTTGGTTTGTTTGTTTATTGGCTTGTTGGTTTATTGGTTTGTTCGTTTGTTGGTTTATTTGCTTGTTGGTTTGTCGGCTTGTTGGTTTGTTGGTTTGTGGGTTTGTTGGTTTATTTGTTTGTTGGTTTGTTGGTTTGTTGGTTTGTTGGTTTGTTCGTTTGTTGGTTTGTTGGTTTGTTGGTTTGTTCGTTTGTTGGTTTGTTGGTTTGTTAGTTTGTTGGTTTGTTGGTTTGTTCGTTTGTTGGTTTGTTGGTTTGTTCGTTTGTTGGTTTGTTGGTTTGTTGGTTTGTTGGTTTGTTGGTTTGTTTGTTTGTTGGTTTGTCGGTTTGTTCGATTGTTGGTTTGTTGGTTTGTTGGTTTGTTGGTTTGTTGGTTTGTTGGTTTGTTCGTTTGTTGGTCTATTTGTTTGTTGGCTTGTTGGTTTGTTGGTTTGTTCGTTTGTTGGTTTGTTGATTTGTTGGTTTGTTCATTTGTTCGTTTGTTGGCTTGTTGGTTTGTTGGCTTGTTGGCTTGTTGGTTTGTTGGTTTATTTGTTTGTTGTTTTGTTGGTTTGTTGGTTTGCTGGTTTTTCGGTTTGTTCGTTTGTTGGTTTGTTGTTTTGTCGGTTTGTTGGTTTGTTGGTTGTTCGTTTCTTGGCTTGTTGGTTTGTTGGTTTGTTGGTTTGTTGGTTTGTTGGTTTGTTTATTTGTTGGTTTGTTGGTTTGATGGTTTGTTGGTTTGTTCGTTTGTTGGTTTGTTGGTTTGTTGGCTTGTTGGTTTGTTGGTTTGTTTATTTGTTGGCTTGTTGGTTTGTTGGTTTGTTCGTTTGTTGGTTTGTTTGCATGTTGGTTTGTTGGTTTGTTGGCTTGTTGGTTTGTTGGTTTGTGGGTTTGTTGGTTTATTTGTTTGTTGGTTTGTTGGTTTGTTGGTTTGTTCGTTTGTTGGTTTGTTGGTTTGTTGGTTTGTTCGTTCGTTGGTTTGTTTGTTTGTTCGTTTGTTGGTTTGTTGGTTTGTTGGTTTGTTGGTTTGTTTGTTGGTTGGTTTGTCGGTTTGTTCTATTGTTGGTTTGTTGGTTTGTTGGTTTGTTCGTTTGTTGGTCTATTTGTTTGTTGACTTGTTGGTTTGTTGGTTTGTTCGTTTGTTTGTTTGTTGATTTGTTGGTTTGTTCGTTTGTTCGTTTGTTGGCTTGTTGGTTTGTTGGCTTGTTGGCTTGTTGGTTTGTTGGTTTGTTGGTTTGTTGGTTTGTTGGTTTGTTTGTTGGTTGGTTTGTCGGTTTGTTCGATTGTTGGTTTGTTGGTTTGTTGGTTTGTTGGTTTGTTCGTTTGTTGGTCTATTTGTTTGTTGGCTTGTTGGTTTGTTGGTTTGTTCGTTTGTTGGTTTGTCGATTTGTTGGTTTGTTCGTTTGTTCGTTTGTTGGCTTGTTGGTTTGTTGGCTTATTGGTTTGTTGGTTTGTTGGTTTGTTGGTTTGTTGGTTTGTTGGTTTTTTGGTTTGTTGGCTTGTTCGTTTGTTGGTTTGTCGATTTGTTGGTTTGTTCGTTTGTTCGTTTGTTGGCTTGTTGGTTTGTTGGCTTATTGGTTTGTTGGTTTGTTGGTTTGTTGGTTTGTTGGTTTGTTGGTTTGTTGGTTTGTTGGTTTTTTGGTTTGTTGGCTTGTTGGTTAGTTGGTGTGTTGGTAACTTGGTTTTTTGGTTTGTTCGTTTGTTGGCTTGTTGGTTTGTTGGTTTGTTGTTTTGTTGGTTTGTTGGTTTGTTGGTTTGTTGGTTTGTTGGTTTGTTGGTTTGTTCGTTTATTGGCTTGTTGGTTTGTTGGCCTGTTGGCTTGTTGATTTGTTGGTTTGTTGGTTTGTTGGTTTGTTGGTTTTTTGTTTGTTGGTTTGTTGGTTGTTGGTTGGTTGGTTTGTTGGTTTGTTGGTTTGTTGGTTGGTTGGTTTTTTGGTTTGTTGGTTTGTTGGTTTGTTGGTTTGTTGGTTTGTTGGTTTATTGGTTTATTGGTTTGTTGGTTTGTTGGTTTGTTGTCTTGTTAGTTTATTTGTTTGTTGGTTTGTTGGTTTCTTTGTTTGTTGGTTTGTTGGTTTGTTGGTTTGTTCGTTTGTAGGTTTGTTCGTTTGTTCGTTTGTTGGCTTGTTGGTTTGTTAGCTTGTTGGCTTGTTGGTTTGTTGGTTTTTTGGTTTGTTGGCTTGTTGGTTTGTTGGTGTATTGGTTTTTTGGTTGGTGGTTTGTTGGTTTGTTGGCTTGTTGGTTAGTTCGTTTGTTGGCTTGTTGGTTTGCTCGCTTGTTGGCTTGTGGGTTTGTTGGTTTGTTGGCTTATTGGTTTGTTGGTTTGTTGGTTTGTTGGTTTGTTGGTTTGTTGGTTTGTTGGTTTGTTGGTTTGTTGGTTTGTTGGTTTTTTGGTTTGTTGGCTTGTTGATTTGTTGGTTTGTAGGTTTGTTCGTTTGTTCGTTTGTTGGTTTGTTGGTTTGTTGGCTTGTTGGCTTGTTGGTTTGTTGGTTTGTTGGTTTTTTGGTTCGTTAGTTTGTTGGTTTGTTGGTTTGTTGGCTTGTTGGTTTGTTGGTTTGTTCGTTTGTTGGTTTGTTGATTTGTTGGTTTGTTCGTTTGGTCGTTTGTTGGCTTGTTGGTTTGTTGGCTTATTGGTTTGTTGGTTTGTTGGTTTGTTGGTTTGTTGGTTTGTTGGTTTGTTGGTTTTTTGGTTTGTTGGCTTGTTGGGTTGTTGGTTTGTTGGTTACTTGGTTTATTTTTTTGTTGGTTTGTTGGTTTGTTGGTTTGTTGGTTTGTTGGTTTGTTGGTTTGTTAGTTCGTTCGTTTGTTGGTTTGTTGGTTTGTTGGTTTGTTGGTTTGTTGGTTTGTTGGTTTGTTGGTTTGTTTATTTGTTGGCTTGTTGGTTTGATGGTTTGCTGGTTTGTTCGTTTGTTGGTTTGTTTTGTTTGTTGGCTTGTTGGTTTGTTGGTTTGTTTGTTTATTGGCTTGTTGGTTTATTGGTTTGTTCGTTTGTTGGTTTATTTGTTTGTTGGTTTGTCGGCTTGTTGGTTTGTTGGTTTGTGGGTTTGTTGGTTTATTTGTTTGTTGGTTTGTTGGTTTGTTGGTTTGTTGGTTTGTTCGTTTGTTGGTTTGTTGGTTTGTTGGTTTGTTCGTTTGTTGGTTTGTTGGTTTGTTAGTTTGTTGGTTTGTTGGTTTGTTCGTTTGTTGGTTTGTTGGTTTGTTCGTTTGTTGGTTTGTTGGTTTGTTGGTTTGTTGGTTTGTTGGTTTGTTTGTTTGTTGGTTTGTCGGTTTGTTCGATTGTTGGTTTGTTGGTTTGTTGGTTTGTTGGTTTGTTGGTTTGTTGGTTTGTTCGTTTGTTGGCCTATTTGTTTGTTGGCTTGTTGGTTTGTTGGTTTGTTCGTTTGTTGGTTTGTTGATTTGTTGGTTTGTTCATTTGTTCGTTTGTTGGCTTGTTGGTTTGTTGGCTTGTTGGCTTGTTGGTTTGTTGGTTTGTTGGTTTATTTGTTTGTTGTTTTGTTGGTTTGTTGGTTTGCTGGTTTTTCGGTTTGTTCGTTTGTTGGTTTGTTGTTTTGTCGGTTTGTTGGTTTGTTGGTTGTTCGTTTCTTGGCTTGTTGGTTTGTTGGTTTGTTGGTTTGTTGGTTTGTTGGTTTGTTTATTTGTTGGCTTGTTGGTTTGATGGTTTGTTGGTTTGTTCGTTTGTTGGTTTGTTGGTTTGTTGGCTTGTTGGTTTGTTGGTTTGTTTATTTGTTGGCTTGTTGGTTTGTTGGTTTGTTCGTTTGTTGGTTTGTTTGCATGTTGGTTTGTTGGTTTGTTGGCTTGTTGGTTTGTTGGTTTGTGGGTTTGTTGGTTTATTTGTTTGTTGGTTTGTTGGTTTGTTGGTTTGTTCGTTTGTTGGTTTGTTGGTTTGTTGGTTTGTTCGTTCGTTGGTTTGTTTGTTTGTTCGTTTGTTGGTTTGTTGGTTTGTTGGTTTGTTGGTTTGTTTGTTGGTTGGTTTGTCGGTTTGTTCTATTGTTGGTTTGTTGGTTTGTTGGTTTGTTCGTTTGTTGGTCTATTTGTTTGTTGACTTGTTGGTTTGTTGGTTTGTTCGTTTGTTTGTTTGTTGATTTGTTGGTTTGTTCGTTTGTTCGTTTGTTGGCTTGTTGGTTTGTTGGCTTGTTGGCTTGTTGGTTTGTTGGTTTGTTGGTTTGTTGGTTTGTTTGTTGGTTGGTTTGTCGGTTTGTTCGATTGTTGGTTTGTTGGTTTGTTGGTTTGTTGGTTTGTTCGTTTGTTGGTCTATTTGTTTGTTGGCTTGTTGGTTTGTTGGTTTGTTCGTTTGTTGGTTTGTCGATTTGTTGGTTTGTTCGTTTGTTCGTTTGTTGGCTTGTTGGTTTGTTGGCTTATTGGTTTGTTGGTTTGTTGGTTTGTTGGTTTGTTGGTTTGTTGGTTTTTTGGTTTGTTGGCTTGTTGGTTAGTTGGTGTGTTGGTAACTTGGTTTTTTGGTTTGTTCGTTTGTTGGCTTGTTGGTTTGTTGGTTTGTTGTTTTGTTGGTTTGTTGGTTTGTTGGTTTGTTGGTTTGTTGGTTTGTTGGTTTGTTCGTTTATTGGCTTGTTGGTTTGTTGGCCTGTTGGTTTGTTGATTTGTTGGTTTGTTGGTTTGTTGGTTTGTTGGTTTGTTGGTTTTTTGTTTGTTGGTTTGTTGGTTGTTGGTTGGTTGGTTTGTTGGTTTGTTGGTTTGTTGGTTTGTTGGTTTTTTGGTTTGTTGGTTTGTTGGTTTGTTGGTTTGTTGGTTTGTTGGTTTATTGGTTTATTGGTTTGTTGGTTTGTTGGTTTGTTGTCTTGTTAGTTTATTTGTTTGTTGGTTTGTTGGTTTCTTTGTTTGTTGGTTTGTTGGTTTGTTGGTTTGTTCGTTTGTAGGTTTGTTCGTTTGTTCGTTTGTTGGCTTGTTGGTTTGTTGGCTTGTTGGCTTGTTGGTTTGTTGGTTTTTTGGTTTGTTGGCTTGTTGGTTTGTTGGTTTATTGGTTTCTTGGTTGGTGGTTTGTTGGTTTGTTGGCTTGTTGGTTAGTTCGTTTGTTGGCTTGTTGGTTTGCTCGCTTGTTGGCTTGTCGGTTTGTTGGTTTGTTGGCTTATTGGTTTGTTGGTTTGTTGGTTTGTTGGTTTGTTGGTTTGTTGGTTTGTTGGTTTGTTGGTTTGTTGGTTTGTTGGTTTGTTCGTTTGTTCGTTTGTTGGTTTGTTGGTTTGTTGGCTTGTTGGCTTGTTGGTTTGTTGGTTTGTTGGTTTTTTGGTTCGTTTGTTTGTTGGTTTGTTGGTTTGTTGGCTTGTTGGTTTGTTGGTTTGTTCGTTTGTTGGTTTGTTGATTTGTTGGTTTGTTCGTTTGGTCGTTTGTTGGCTTGTTGGTTTGTTGGCTTATTGGTTTGTTGGTTTGTTGGTTTGTTGGTTTGTTGGTTTGTTAGTTTGTTGGTTTTTTGGTTTGTTGGCTTGTTGGGTTGTTGGTTTGTTGGTTACTTGGTTTGTTGGTTTGTTCGTTTGTTGGCTTGTTGGTTTGTTGGTTTGTTGGTTTGTTGGTTTGTTGGTTTGTTGGTTTGTTGGTTTGTTGGTTTGTTGGTTTGTTGGTTTGTTGGTTTGTTTGTTTGTTGGCTTGTTGGTTTGTTGGCCTGTTGGCTTGTTGATTTGTTGGTTAGTTGGTTTGTTGGTTTGTTGGTTTGTTGGTTTTTTGTTTGTTGGTTTGTTGGTTTGTTGGTTTGTCGGTTTTCTTGTTTGCTGGTTTGTTGGTTGTTGGTTTGTTGGCTTGTTGGTTTGTTGGTTTGTTGGTTTGTTGGTTTTTTGGTTTGTTGGTTTGTTGGTTTGTTGGTTTGTTGGTTTGTTGGTTTGTTGGTTTGTTGGTTTGTTGGTTTGTTGGTTTATTGGTTTGTTGGTTTGTTGGTTTGTTGGTTTGTTGTCTTGTTGGTTTGTTGGTTTGTTGGTTTCTTCGTTTGTTGGTTTGTTGGTTTGTTGGTTTGTTGGTTTGTTGGTTTGTTCGTTTGTTGGTTTGTTCGTTTGTTCGTATGTTGGCTTGTTGGTTTGTTGGCTTGTTGGCTTGTTGGTTTGTTGGTTTTTTGGTTTGTTGGCTTGTTGGTTTGTTGGTTTATTGGTTTCTTGGTTGGTGGTTTGTTGGTTTGTTGGCTTGTTGGTAAGTTCGTTTGTTGGCTTGTTGGTTTGTTGGCTTGTTTGCTTGTTGGTTTGTTGGTTTGTTGGCTTGTTGGTTTGTTTGTTTGTTGGTTTTTTAGTTTGTTGGTTTATTTGTTTTGTTGATTTGTTGGTTTGTTGGGTTATTTGTTTGTTGGTTTGTTGGCTTGTTGGTTAGTTCGTTTGTTGGCTTGTTGGTTTGTTGGCTTGTTTGCTTGTTGGTTTGTTGGTTTGTTTGCTTGTTGGTTTGTTGGTTTGTTGGTTTGTTGGTTTGTTGGTTTGTTGGTTTGTTGGTTTGTTGGCTTGTTTGCTTGTTGGTTTGTTGGTTTGTTGGCTTGTTGGTTTGTTGGTTTGTTGGTTTGTTGGTTTGTTGGTTTGTTGGTTTGTTGGTTTGTTGGTTTGTTGGTTTGTTGGTTTGTTGGTTTGTTGGTTTGTTAGTTTGTTGGTTTGTTGGTTTGTTGGTTTTTTGGCTTGTTGATTTGTTGATTTGTTGGTTTGTTGGTTTGTTCGTTTGTTCGTTTGTTGGTTTGTTGGTTTGTTGGCTTGTTGGCTTGTTGGTCTGTTGGTTTGTTGGTTTTTTGGTTTGTTGGTCTGTTAGTTTGTTCGTTTGTTGGCTTGTTGGTTTGTTGGCTTATTGGCTTGTTGGTTTATTGGTTTTTTTGCTTGTTGTTCTGTTGGTTTGTTGGTTTGTTTGTTTGTTGGTTTGTTCGTTTGCTGGCTTGTTGGTTTGTTGGATTGTTGGTTTGTTGGTTTGTTTGTTTGTTGGTTTGTTAGTTTGTTGGTTTATCTGTTTTGTTGATTTGTTGGTTTGTTGGTTTATTTGTTTGTTGGTTTGTTGGCTTGTTGGTTAGTTCGTTTGTTGGCTTGTTGGTTTGTTGGCTTGTTTGCTTGTTGGTTTGTTGGTTTGTTGGCTTGTTGGTTTGTTGGTTTGTTGGTTTGTTAGTTTGTTGGTTTGTTGGTTTGTTGGTTTGTTGGTTTGTTGGTTTGTTGGTTTGTTGGTTTGTTGGTTTGTTGGTTTGTTGGTTTTTTGGCTTGTTGATTTGTTGATTTGTTGGCTTGTTGGCTTGTTGGTTTGTTGTTTTTTTGGTTTGTTGGCTTGTTGGTTTGTTGGTTTATTGGTTTCTTGGTTGGTGGTTTGTGGTTTATTGGTTTGTTGGTTTGTTGGTTTATTTGTTTGTTGGTTTCTTGGTTTGTTGGTTTGTTCGTTTGTTGGGTTGTTGGTTTGTTGGTTAGTTGGTTTGTTCGTTTGTTGGCTTGTTGGTTTGTTGGTTTGTTCGTTTGTTGGTTTATTTGTTTGTTGGTTTGTTGGTTTGTTGGCTTGTTGGTTTGTTGGTTTGTTGGTTTGTTGGTTTGTTGGTTTGTTGGCTTGTTGGTTTGTTGTTTTTTTGGTTTCTTGGTTTCTTGGTTTGTTGGCTTGTTGGTTTGTTCGTTTGTTGGCTTGTTGGTTTGTTGGCTTGTTGGCTGGTTGGTTTGTTGGTTTGTTCGTTTGTTGGTTTGTTGATTTGTTGGTTTGTTCGTTTGTTCGTTTGTTGGCTTGTTGGTTTGTTGGCTTATTGGTTTGTTGGTTTGTTGGTTTGTTGGTTTGTTGGTTTGTTGGTTTGTTGGTTTTTTTGTTTGTTGGCTTGTTGGTTTGTTGGTTTGTTGGTTACTTGGTTTGTTGGTTTGTTCGTTTGTTGGCTTGTTGGTTTGTTGGTTTGTTGGTTTGCTGGTTTGTTGGTTTGTTGGTTTGTTGGTTTGTTGGTTTGTTGGTTTGTTGGTTTGTTCGTTTGTTGGCTTGTTGGTTTGTTGGTTTGTTGGTTTTTTTGTTTGTTGGTTGTTGGTTTATTGGTTTGTTGGTTTGTTGGTTTGTTGGTTTGTTGGTTTTTTGGTTTGTTGGTTTGTTGGTTTGTTGGTTTATTGGTTTGTTGGTTTGTTGGTTTGTTGGTTTGTTGGTTTGTTGTCTCGTTGGTTTGTCGGTTTGTTGGTTTCTTCGTTTGTTGGTTTGTTGGTTTGTTGGTTTGTGGGCTTATTGGTTTGTTGGTTTGTTCGTTTCTTGGTTTGTTCGTTTGTTTGTTTGTTGGCTTGTTGGTTTGTTGGCTTGTTGGCTTGTTGGTTTTTTGGTTTTTTGGTTTGTTGGCTTGTTGGTTTGTTGGTTTATTGGTTTCTTGGTTGGTGGTTTGTTGGTTTGTTGGCTTGTTGGTTAGTTCGTTTGTTGGCTTGTTGGTTTGTTGCCTTGTTGGCTTGTTGGTTTGTTGGTTTGTCGGCTTGTTGGTTTGTTGGTTTGTTGGTTTGTTGGTTTCTTGGTTTGTTGGTTTGTTGGTTTGTTGGTTTGTTGGTTTGTTGGTTTTTTCGTTTGTTGGCTTGTTGATTTGTTGGTTTGTTCGTTTGTTGGTTTGTTGGTTTGTTGGCTTGTTGGCTTGTTGGTTTGTTGGTTTGTTGGTTTGTTTGTTTGTTGGTTTGTTCGTTTGTTTGTTTTTTGGTTTGCTGGTTTGTTGGTTTGTTCGTTTATTGGTTTGTTAGTTTGTTGGTTTGTTGGTTTGTTGGCTTGTTGGTTTGTTTGTTTTTTGGTTTCTTTGTTTTTTTGGTTTGTTCGTTTATTGGTTTGTTGGTTTGTTGGTTTGTTGGCTTGTTGGTTTGTTGGTCTGTTCGTTTGTTCGTTTGTTGGCTTGTTGGTTTGTTGGCTTATTGGCTTGTTGGTTTGTTGGCTTTTTTGCTTGTTGGTCTGTTGGTTTGTTGGTTTTTTTGTTTGTTCGTTTGTTCGTTTGTTGGTTTGTTCGTTTGTCCGTTTGTTGGCTTGGTGGCTTGTTGGTTTGTTGTTTTTTTGGTTTGTTGGCTTGTTGGTTTGTTGGTTTATTGGTTTCTTGGTTGGTGGTTTGTTGTTTTCTTGGCTTGTTGGTTAGTTCGTTTGTTGGCTTGTTGGTTTGTTGGCTTGTTGGCTTGTTGGTTTGTTGGTTTGTTGGCTTGTTTGTTTGTTGGTTTGTTGGTTTGTTGGTTTGTTGGTTTGTTGGTTTATTTGTTTGTTGGTTTCTTGGTTTGTTGGTTTGTTCGTTTGTTGGTTTGTTGGTTTGTTGGTTAGTTGGTTTGTTCGTTTGTTGGCTTGTTGGTTTGTTGGTTTGTTCGTTTGTTTGTTTATTTGTTTGTTAGTTTGTTGGTTTGTTGGCTTGTTGGTTTATTGGTTTGTTGTTTTGTTCGTTTGTTGGTTCGTTGGTTTTTTCGTTTGTTGGTTTGTTGGTTTGTTAGTTTGTTGGATTGTTTGTTTGTTGGTTTGTTGGTTTGTTCGTTTGTTCGTTTGTTGGTTTGTTGGTTTGTTGGTTTGTTGGTTTGTTGGTTTGTTGGTTTGTTGGTTTGTTGGTTTGTTCGTTTGTTTGTTTGTTGGTTTATTTGTTTGTTCATTTGTTGATTTGTGTGCTTGTTGGTTTGTTGGTTTGTTCGTTTGTTGGTTTTTTGGTTTGTTGGTTTGTTCGGTTGTTGTCTTGTTGGTTTGTGGGTTAATTGGTTTGTTGGTTTGTTGGTTCGTTCATTTGTTGGCTTGTTGGCTTATTGGTTTGTTGGTTTGTTGGTTTGTTCGTTTGTTGGTTTGTTGGTTTGTTGGTTTGTTGGTTTATTTGTTTGTTGGTTTTTTGGTTTGTTGGTTTGTTGGTTTGTTCGTTTGTTGGCTTGTTGGTTTGTTGGTTTGTTGGTTTGTTGGTTTGTTGGTTTGTTGGTTTGTTGGTTTGTTGGTTTGTTGGTTTGTTGGTTTGGTGGTTTGTTCATTTGTTGGCTTGTTGGTTTGTTGGTTTGTTGGTTTGTTCGTTTGTTGTATTGTTGGTTTGTTGGTTTGTTGGTTTGTTGGTTTGTTCGTTTGTTGGCTTGTTGGTTTGTTGGTGTGTTCGTTTGTTGGTTTATTTGTTTGTTGGTTTATTGGTTTGTTGGCTTGTTGGTTTGTTGGTTTGTTGGTTTGTTGGTCTATTTGTTTGTTGGTTTGTTGGTTTTTTTGGTTTGTTGGTTTTTTGGTTTGTTGGTTTTTTGGTTTGTTGGTTTGTTGGTTTGGTGGTTTTTTTGTTTGTTGGATTATTGGTTTGTTGGTTTTTTGGTTTGTTGGTTTGTTATTTTGTTGGTTTATTTTTTTGTTGGCTTGTTGGTTTGATGGTTTGTTGGTTTGTTCGTTTGTTGGTTTGTTGGTTTGTTGGCTTGTTGGTTTGTTGGTTTGTTCGTTTGTTGGCTTGTTGGTTTGTTGGTTTGTTTGTTTGTTGGTTTATTTGCTTGTTGGTTTGTTGGTTTGTTGGCTTGTTGGTTTGTTGGTTTGTGGGTTTGTTGGTTTATTTGTTTGTTGGTTTGTTGGTTTGTTCGTTTGTTAGTTTGTTGGTTTGTTGGTTTGTTCGTTTGTCGGTTTGTTGGTTTGTTCGTTTGTTGGTTTGTTGGTTTGTTGGTTTGTTGGTTTGTTTGTTGGTTGGTTTGTTCATTTGTTCGTTTGTTGGCTTGTTGGTTTGTTGGCTTGTTGGCTTGTTGGTTTTTTGGTTTGTTGGTTTATTTGTTTGTTGTTTTGTTGGTTTGTTGGTTTGCTGGTTTTTTGGTTTGTTCGTTTGTTGGTTTGTTGTTTTGTCGGTTTGTTGGTTTGTTGGTTGTTCGTTTCTTGGCTTGTTGATTTGTTGGTTTGTGGGTTTGTTGGTTTGTTTATTTGTTGGCTTGTTGGTTTGATGGTTTGTTGGTTTGTTCGTTTGTTGGTTTGTTGATTTGTTGGCTTGTTGGTTTGTTGGTTTGTTCGTTTGTTGGCTTGTTGGTTTGTTGGTTTGTTCGTTTGTTGGTTTATTTGCTTGTTGGTTTGTTGGCTTGTTGGTTTGTTGGTTTGTGGGTTTGTTGGTTTATTTGTTTGTTGGTTTGTTGGTTTGTTGGTTTGTTCGTTTGTTGGTTTGTTGGTTTGTTCGTTTGTTGGTTTGTTGGTTTTTTGGTCTGTTGGTTTGTTTGTTGGTTGATTTGTCGGTTTGTTCGATTGTTGGTTTGTTGGTTTGTTGGTTTGTTGGTTTGTTGGTTTGTTAGTTTGTTGGTCTATTTGTTTGTTGGCTTGTTGGTTTGTTGGTTTGTTCGTTTGTTGTTTTGCTGATTTGTTGGTTTGTTCGTTTGTTCGTTTGTTGGCTTGTTGGTTTGTTGGCTTGTTGGCTTGTTGGTTTGTTGGTTTGTTGGTTTATTTGTTTGTTGTTTTGTTGGTTTGTTGGTTTGCTGGTTTGTTGGCTTGTTCGGTTGTTGGTTTGTTGTTTTGTCGGTTTGTTGGTTTGTTGGTTGTTCGTTTGGTGGTTTGGTGTTTTGTTGGTTTGTTGGTTAATTTGTTTGTTGGTTTGTTGGTTTGTTGGCTTTTTGGTTTGTTGGTTTGTTGGTTTGTTGGTTTGTTCGTTTGTTGGCTTGTTGGTTTGTTGGCTTGTTGGCTTGTTGGTTTGTTGGTTTGTTGGTTTGTTGGTTTGTTGGTTTGTTGGTTTGTTGGTTTGCTGGTTTGTTGGTTTGTTGGTTTGTTGGTTTGTTGGTTCGTCGGTTTGTTCGTTTGTTGGTTTGGTGATTTGTTGGTTTGTTGGTTTGTTCGTTTGTTGGTTTGTGGGTTACTTGGTTTGTTTGTTTGTTGGTTTGTTGGTTTGTTCGTTTGTTGGCTTGTTGGTTTGTTGGCTTGTTGGTTTGTTGGTTTGTTGGTTTGTTGGTTTGTTGGATTGTTGGTTTGTTGGTTTAATGGTTTGTTGGTTTGTTGGTTTGTTGGTTTGTTGGTTTGTTGGTTTGTTTGTTTTTTAGTTTGTTGGCTTGTTTGTTTGTTGGTTTGTTGGTTTTTTGGTTTGTTGGTTTGTTGGTTTTTTTGTTTGTTCGTTTGTTGGTTTGTTGGCTTGTTGGTTTGTTGGTTTGTTGGTTTGTCCGATTGTTGGTTTGTTGGCTTGTTGGTTTGTTGGTTTGTTGGTTTGTTGGTTTGTTGGTTTGTTGGTTTGTTGGTTTGTTGGTTTGTTGGTTTGTTGGCTTGTTGGTTTGTTGGCTTGTTGGTTTGTTCGTTTGTTGGTTTGTTGGTTTGTTCGTTTGTTGGTTTGTTCGTTTGTTGGTTTGATTGTTGGTTGGTTTGTTCGTTTGTTGGTTTGTTGATTACTTGGTTTGTTGGTTTGTTGTTTGTTCGTTTGTTGGCTTGTTGGTTTGTTGGCTTGTTGGTTTGTTGGTTTGTTTATTTCTTGGTTTATTGGTTTGTTGGTTTGTTGGTTTGTTCGTTTGTTGGTTTGTTTGTTTGTTGGTTTGTTGGTTTGTTGGTTTGTTGGTTTGTTGGTTTGTTGGTTTGTTGGTTTGTTGATTTGTTGGTTTGTTTGTTTGTTCGTTTCTTGGTTTGTTGGTTCGTTGGTTTGTTGGTTTGTTGGTTTGTTGGTTTGTTGGCTTGTTGGTTTGTTAGTTTGTTGGATTGTTTGTTTGTTGGTTTGTTGGTTTGTTCGTTTGTTCGTTTGTTGGTTTGTTGGTTTGTTGGTTTGTTGGTTTCTTGGTTTGTTGGTTTGTTGGTTTGTTCGTTTGTTCGTTTGTTGGTTTATTTGTTTGTTCATTTGTTGATTTGTGTGCTTGTTGGTTTGTTGGTTTGTTCGTTTGTTGGTTTTTTGGTTTGTTGGTTTGTTCGGTTGTTGTCTTGTTGGTTTGTGGGTTAATTGGTTTGTTGGTTTGTTGGTTCGTTCATTTGTTGGCTTGTTGGCTTATTGGTTTGTTGGTTTGTTGGTTTGTTTGTTTGTTGGTTTGTTGGTTTTTTGGTTTGTTGGTTTGTTGGTTTTTTTGTTTGTTCGTTTGTTGGTTTGTTGGATTGTTGGTTTGTTGGTTTGTTAGTTTGTTGGATTGTTTGTTTGTTGGTTTGTTGGTTTGTTCGTTTGTTCGTTTGTTGGTTTGTTGGTTTGTTGGTTTGTTGGTTTGTTGGTTTGTTGGTTTGTTGGTTTGTTGGTTTGTTCGTTTGTTCGTTTGTTGGTTTATTTGTTTGTTCATTTGTTGATTTGTGTGCTTGTTGGTTTGTTGGTTTGTTCGTTTGTTGGTTTTTTGGTTTGTTGGTTTGTTCGGTTGTTGTCTTGTTGGTTTGTGGGTTAATTGGTTTGTTGGTTTGTTGGTTCGTTCATTTGTTGGCTTGTTGCCTTATTGGTTTGTTGGTTTGTTGGTTTGTTCGTTTGTTGGTTTGTTGGTTTGTTGGTTTGTTGGTTTATTTGTTTGTTGGTTTGTTGGTTTGTTGGTTTGTTTGTTTGTTGGCTTGTTGGTTTGTTGGTTTGTTGGTTTGTTGGTTTGTTGGTTTGTTGGTTTGTTGGTTTGTTGGTTTGTTGGTTTGGTGGTTTGTTCATTTGTTGGCTAGTTGGTTTGTTGGTTTGTTGGTTTGTTCGTTTGTTGTATTGTTGGTTTGTTGGTTTGTTGGTTTGTTGGTTTGTTCGTTTGTTGGCTTGTTGGTTTGTTGGTGTGTTCGTTTGTTGGTTTATTTGTTTGTTGGTTTATTGGTTTGTTGGCTTGTTGGTTTGTTGGTTTGTTGGTTTGTTGGTTTGTTGGTTTGTTGGTTTGTTGGTTTGTTGGCTTGTTGGTTTGTTGGCTTGTTGGTTTGTTCGTTTGTTGGTTTGTTGGTTTGTTCGTTTGTTGGTTTGTTCGTTTGTTGGTTTGATTGTTGGTTGGTTTGTTCGTTTGTTGGTTTGTTGATTACTTGGTTTGTTGGTTTGTTGTTTGTTCGTTTGTTGGCTTGTTGGTTTGTTGGCTTGTTGGTTTGTTGGTTTGTCGGCTTGTTGGTTTGTTGCTTTGTTGGTTTGTTGGTTTGTTTATTTCTTGGTTTATTGGTTTGTTGGTTTGTTGGTTTGTTCGTTTGTTGGTTTGTTTGTTTGTTGGTTTGTTGGTTTGTTGGTTTGTTGGTTTGTTGGTTTGTTGGTTTGTTGGTTTGTTGATTTGTTGGTTTGTTTGTTTGTTCGTTTCTTGGTTTGTTGGTTCGTTGGTTTGTTGGTTTGTTGGTTTTTGGTTTGTTGGCTTGTTGGTTTGTTAGTTTGTTGGATTGTTTGTTTGTTGGTTTGTTCGTTTGTTGGTTTGTTGGTTTGTTGGTTTGTTGGTTTCTTGGTTTGTTGGTTTGTTGGTTTGTTCGTTTGTTCGTTTGTTGGTTTATTTGTTTGTTCATTTGTTGATTTGTGTGCTTGTTGGTTTGTTGGTTTGTTCGTTTGTTGGTTTTTTGGTTTGTTGGTTTGTTCGGTTGTTGTCTTGTTGGTTTGTGGGTTAATTGGTTTGTTGGTTTGTTGGTTCGTTCATTTGTTGGCTTGTTGTCTTATTGGTTTGTTGGTTTGTTGGTTTGTTCGTTTGTTGGTTTGTTGGTTTTTTGGTTTGTTGGTTTGTTGGTTTTTTTGTTTGTTCGTTTGTTGGTTTGTTGGCTTGTTGGTTTGTTGGTTTGTTAGTTTGTTGGATTGTTTGTTTGTTGGTTTGTTGGTTTGTTCGTTTGTTCGTTTGTTGGTTTGTTGGTTTGTTGGTTTGTTGGTTTGTTGGTTTGTTGGTTTGTTGGTTTGTTGGTTTGTTCGATTGTTCGTTTATTGGTTTATTTGTTTGTTCATTTGTTGATTTGTGTGCTTGTTGGTTTGTTGGTTTGTTCGTTTGTTGGTTTTTTGGTTTGTTGGTTTGTTCGGTTGTTGTCTTGTTGGTTTGTGGGTTAATTGGTTTGTTGGTTTGTTGGTTCGTTCATTTGTTGGCTTGTTGGCTTATTGGTTTGTTGGTTTGTTGGTTTGTTCGTTTGTTGGTTTGTTGGTTTGTTGGTTTGTTGGTTTATTTGTTTGTTGGTTTGTTGGTTTGTTGGTTTGTTGGTTTGTTTGTTTGTTGGCTTGTTGGTTTGTTGGTTTGTTGGTTTGTTGGTTTGTTGGTTTGTTGGTTTGTTGGTTTGTTGGTTTGTTGGTTTGGTGGTTTGTTCATTTGTTGGCTAGTTGGTTTGTTGGTTTGTTGGTTTGTTCGTTTGTTGTATTGTTGGTTTGTTGGTTTGTTGGTTTGTTGGTTTGTTCGTTTGTTGGCTTGTTGGTTTGTTGGTGTGTTCGTTTGTTGGTTTATTTGTTTGTTGGTTTATTGGTTTGTTGGCTTGTTGGTTTGTTGGTTTGTTGGTTTGTTGGTCTATTTGTTTGTTGGTTTGTTGGTTTTTTTGGTTTGTTCGTTTGTTGGTTTTTTGGTTTGTTGGTTTTTTGGTTTGTTGGTTTGTTGGTTTGGTGGTTTTTTTGTTTGGTGGTTTATTTGTTTGTTGGTTTTTTGGTTTGTTGGTTTGTTAGTTTGTTCGTTTGTTGGATTATTGGTTTGTTGGTTTGTAGGTTTGTTGGTTTGTTATTTTGTTGGTTTATTTTTTTGTTGGCTTGTTGGTTTGATGGTTTGTTGGTTTGTTCGTTTGTTGGTTTGTTGGTTTGTTGGCTTGTTGGTTTGTTGGTTTGTTCGTTTGTTGGCTTGTTGGTTTGTTGGTTTGTTCGTTTGTTGGTTTATTTGCTTGTTGGTTTGTTGGTTTGTTGGCTTGTTGGTTTGTTGGTTTGTGGGTTTGTTGGTTTATTTGTTTGTTGGTTTGTTGGTTTGTTAGTTTGTTGGTTTGTTGGTTTGTTCGTTTGTCGGTTTGTTGGTTTGTTCGTTTGTTGGTTTGTTGGTTTGTTGGTTTGTTGGTTTGTTTGTTGGTTGGTTTGTTCATTTGTTCGTTTGTTGGCTTGTTGGTTTCTTGGCTTCTTGGCTTGTTGGTTTTTTGGTTTGTTGGTTTATTTGTTTGTTGTTTTGTTGGTTTGTTGGTTTGCTGGTTTTTTGGTTTGTTCGTTTGTTGGTTTGTTGTTTTGTCGGTTTGTTGGTTTGTTGGTTGTTCGTTTCTTGGCTTGTTGATTTGTTGGTTTGTGGGTTTGTTGGTTTGTTTATTTGTTGGCTTGTTGGTTTGATGGTTTGTTGGTTTGTTCGTTTGTTGGTTTGTTGGTTTGTTGGCTTGTTGGTTTGTTGGTTTGTTCGTTTGTTGGCTTGTTGGTTTGTTGGTTTGTTCGTTTGTTGGTTTATTTGCTTGTTGGTTTGTTGGTTTGTTGGCTTGTTGGTTTGTTGGTTTGTGGGTTTGTTGGTTTATTTGTTTGTTGGTTTGTTGGTTTGTTGGTTTGTTCGTTTGTTGGTTTGTTGGTTTGTTCGTTTGTTGGTTTGTTGGTTTTTTGGTCTGTTGGTTTGTTTGTTGGTTGGTTTGTCGGTTTGTTCGATTGTTGGTTTGTTGGTTTGTTGGTTTGTTGGTTTGTTGGTTTGTTAGTTTGTTGGTCTATTTGTTTGCTGGCTTGTTGGTTTGTTGGTTTGTTCGTTTGTTGTTTTGTTGATTTGTTGGTTTGTTCGTTTGTTCGTTTGTTGGCTTGTTGGTTTGTTGGCTTGTTGGCTTGTTGGTTTGTTGGTTTGTTGGTTTATTTGTTTGTTGTTTTGTTGGTTTGTTGGTTTGCTGGTTTGTTGGTTTGTTCGGTTGTTGGTTTGTTGTTTTGTCGGTTTGTTGGTTTGTTGGTTGTTCGTTTGTTGGTTTGGTGTTTTGTTGGTTTGTTGGTTTGTTGGCTTTTTGGTTTGTTGGTTTGTTGGTTTGTTGGTTTGTTCGTTTGTTGGCTTGTTGGTTTGTTGGCTTGTTGGCTTGTTGGTTTGTTGGTTTGTTGGTTTGTTGGTTTGTTGGTTTGTTGGTTTGTTGGTTTGTTGGTTTGTTGGTTTGTTGGTTTGTTGGTTTGTTGGTTTGTTGTTTCGTCGGTTTGTTCGTTTGTTGGTTTGGTGGTTTGTTGGTTTGTTGGTTTGTTCGTTTGTTGGTTTGTGGGTTACTTGGTTTGTTTGTTTGTTGATTTGTTGGTTTGTTCCTTTGTTGGCTTGTTGGTTTGTTGGTTTGTTGGCTTGTTGGTTTGTTGGTTTGTTGGTTTGTTCGATTGTTGGTTTGTTGGTTTGTTGGTTTGTTGGATTGTTGGTTTGTTGGTTTGTTGGTTTGTTGGTTTGTTGGCTTGTTGGTTTGTTGGCTTGTTGGTTTGTTCGTTTGTTGGTTTGTTGGTTTGTTCGTTTGTTGGTTTGTTCGTTTGTTGGTTTGATTGTTGGTTGGTTTGTTCGTTTGTTGGTTTGTTGATTACTTGGTTTGTTGGTTTGTTGTTTGTTCGTTTGTTGGCTTGTTGGTTTGTTGGCTTGTTGGTTTGTTGGTTTGTCGGTTTGTTGGTTTGTTGCTTTGTTGGTTTGTTGGTTTGTTGATTTCTTGGTTTATTGGTTTGTTGGTTTGTTGGTTTGTTCGTTTGTTGGTTTGTTTGTTTGTTGGTTTGTTGGTTTGTTGGTTTGTTGGTTTGTTGGTTTGTTGGTTTGTTGGTTTGTTGGTTGGTTGGTTTGTTGGTTTGTTGGTTTGTTTGTTTGTTCGTTTCTTGGTTTGTTGGTTCGTTGGTTTGTTGGTTTGTTGGTTTGTTGGTTTGTTGGCTTGTTGGTTTGTTCGTTTGTTGGCTTGTTGGTTTGTTGGTTTGCTGGTTTGTTGGTTTGTTGGTTTGTTGTTTTGTTGGTTTGTTGGTTTGTTGGTTTGTTGGTTTGTTCGTTTCTTGGTTTGTTGGTTTGCTGGTTTGTTGGTTTGTTGGTTTGTTGTTTTGTTCGTTTGTTGGTTTATTTGTTTGTTGGTTTGTTGGTTTGTTGGTTTTTTGGTTTGTTGGTTTGTTAGTTTGTTCGTTTGTTGGCTTATTGGTTTGTTGGTTTGTTCGTTTGTTGTATTGTTGGTTTGTTGGTTTGTTGGTTTGTTGGTTTGTTCGTTTGTTGGCTTGTTGGTTTGTTGGTGTGTTCGTTTGTTAGTTTATTTGTTTGTTGGTTTATTGGTTTGTTGGCTTGTTGGTTTGTTGGTTTGTTGGTTTGTTGGTCTATTTGTTTGTTGGTTTGTTGGTTTTTTTGGTTTGTTCGTTTGTTGGTTTTTTGGTTTGTTGGTTTTTTGGTTTGTTGGTTTGTTGGTTTGGTGGTTTTTTTGTTTGGTGGTTTATTTGTTTGTTGGTTTTTTGGTTTGTTGGTTTGTTAGTTTGTTCGTTTGTTGGCTTATTGGTTTGTTGGTTTGTTGGTTTGTTGGTTTGTTATTTTGTTGGTTTATTTTTTTGTTGGCTTGTTGGTTTGATGGTTTGTTGGTTTGTTCGTTTATTGGTTTGTTGGTCTGTTGGCTTGTTGGTTTGTTGGTTTGTTCGTTTGTTGGCTTGTTGGTTTGTTGGTTTGTTCGTTTGTTGGTTTATTTGCTTGTTGGTTTCTTGGTTTGTTGGCTTGTTGGTTTGTTGGTTTGTGGGTTTGTTGGTTTATTTGTTTGTTGGTTTGTTGGTTTGTTCGTTTGTTGGTTTGTTGGTTTGTTGGTTTGTTCGTTTGTCGGTTTGTTGGTTTGTTCGTTTGTTGGTTTGTTGGTTTGTTGGTTTGTTGGTTTGTTTGTTGGTTGGTTTGTTCATTTGTTCGTTTGTTGGCTTGTTGGTTTGTTGGCTTGTTGGCTTGTTGGTTTGTTGGTTTGTTGGTTTATTTGTTTGTTGTTTTGTTGGTTTGTTGGTTTGCTAGTTTTTTGGTTTGTTCGTTTGTTGGTTTGTTGTTTTGTCGGTTTGTTGGTTTATTGGTTGTTCGTTTCTTGGCTTGTTGATTTGTTGGTTTGTGGGTTTGTTGGTTTGTTTATTTGTTGGCTTGTTGGTTTGATGGTTTGTTGGTTTGTTCGTTTGTTGGTTTGTTGGTTTGTTGGCTTGTTGGTTTGTTGGTTTGTTCGTTTGTTGGCTTGTTGGTTTGTTGGTTTGTTCGTTTGTTGGTTTATTTGCTTGTTGGTTTGTTGGTTTGTTGGCTTGTTGGTTTGTTGGTTTGTGGGTTTGTTGGTTTATTTGTTTGTTGGTTTGTTGGTTTGTTGGTTTGTTGGTTTGTTCGTTTGTTGGTTTGTTGGTTTGTTCGTTTGTTGGTTTGTTGGTTTTTTGGTCTGTTGGTTTGTTTGTTGGTTGGTTTGTCGGTTTGTTCGTTTGTTGGTTTGTTGGTTTGTTGGTTTGTTGGTTTGTTGGTTTGTTGGTTTGTTAGTTTGTTGGTCTATTTGTTTGTTGGCTTGTTGGTTTGTTGGTTTGTTCGTTTGTTATTTTGCTGATTTGTTGGTTTGTACGTTTGTTCGTTTGTTGGCTTGTTGGTTTGTTGGCTTGTTGGCTTGTTGGTTTGTTGGTTTGTTGGTTTATTTGTTTGTTGTTTTGTTGGTTTGTTGGTTTGCTGGTTTGTTGGTTTGTTCGGTTGTTGGTTTGTTGTTTTGTCGGTTTGTTGGTTTGTTGTTTGTTCGTTTGTTGGTCTGTTCTTTTGTTGGTTTGTTGGTTAATTTATTTGTTGGTTTGTTGGTTTGTTGGCTTTTTGGTTTGTTGGTTTGTTGGTTTGTTGGTTTGTTCGTTTGTTGGCTTGTTGGTTTGTTGCCTTGTTGGCTTGTTGGTTCGTTGGTTTGTTGGTTTGTTGGTTTGTTGGTTTGTTGGTTTGTTGGTTTGTTGGTTTGTTGGTTTGTTGGTTTGTTGGTTCGTCGGTTTGTTCGTTTGTTGGTTTGGTGGTTTGTTGGTTTGTTGGTTTGTTCGTTTGTTGGTTTGTGGGTTACTTGGTTTGTTTGTTTGTTGGTTTGTTGGTTTGTTCGTTTGTTGGGTTGTTGGTTTGTTGGCTTGTTGGTTTGTTGGTTTGTTGGTTTGTTGGTTTGTTGGATTGTTGGTTTGTTGGTTTATTGGTTTGTTGGTTTGTTGGTTTGTTGGTTTGTTGGTTTGTTGGTTTGTTTGTTTTTTGGTTTGTTGGCTTGTTTGTTTGTTGGTTTGTTGGTTTTTTGGTTTGTTGGTTTGTTGGTTTTTTTGTTTGTTCGTTTGTTGGTTTGCTGGCTTGTTGGTTTGTTGGTTTGTTGGTTTGTTCGATTGTTGGTTTGTTGGTTTGTTGGTTTGTTGGTTTGTTGGTTTGTTGGTTTGTTGGTTTGTTGGTTTGTTGGTTTGTTGGCTTGTTGGTTTGTTGGCTTGTTGGTTTGTTCGTTTGTTGGTTTGTTGGTTTGTTCGTTTGTTGGTTTGTTCGTTTGTTGGTTTGATTGTTGGTTGGTTTGTTAGTTTGTTGGTTTGTTGATTACTTGGTTTGTTGGTTTGTTGTTTGTTCGTTTGTTGGCTTGTTGGTTTGTTGGCTTGTTGGTTTGTTGGTTTGTCGGTTTGTTGGTTTGTTGCTTTGTTGGTTTGTTGGTTTGTTGATTTCTTGGTATATTGGTTTGTTGGTTTGTTGGTTTGTTCGTTTGTTGGTTTGTTTGTTTGTTGGTTTGTTGGTTTGTTGGTTTGTTGGTTTGTTGGTTTGTTGGTTTGTTTGTTTGTTCGTTTCTGGGTTTGTTGGTTCGTTGGTTTGTTGGTTTGTTGGTTTGTTGGTTTGTTGGTTTGTTGGTTTGTTCGTTTGTTGGCTTGTTGGTTTGTTGGTTTGCTGGTTTGTTGGTTTGTTGGTTTGTTGTTTTGTTGGTTTGTTGGTTTGTTGGTTTGTTGGTTTGTTCGTTTCTTGGTTTGTTGGTTTGCTGGTTTGTTGGTTTGTTGGTTTGTTGTTTTGTTCGTTTGTTGGTTTGTTGGTTTGTTGGCTTGTTGGTTTGTTGGCTTGTTGGTTTGTTTGTTTGTTGGTTTGTTGGTTTGTTGGCTTGTTGGTTTGTTGGTTTGTTGGTTTATTGGTTTGTTGGTTTGTTGGCTTATTGGTTTGTTGGTTTGTTGGTTTGTTAGTTTGTTGGTTTGTTGGTTTGTTGTCTTGTTGGTTTGTTGGTTTGTTGGTTTGTTGGTTTCTTCGTTTGTTGGTTTGTTGGTTTGTTGGTTTGTTCGTTTGTTGGTTTGTTCGTTTGTTCGTTTGTTGGCTTGTTGGTTTGTTGGCTTGTTGGCTTGTTGGTTTGTTGGTTTTTTGGTTTGTTGGCTTGTTGGTTTGTTGGTTTATTGGTTTCTTGGTTGTTGGTTTGTTGGTTTGTTGTTTTGTTCGTTTGTTGGTTTGTTGGTTTGTTGGCTTGTTGGTTTGTTGGTATTGTTGGTTTGTTGGTTTGTTGGTTTGTTGGTTTGTTGGTTTGTTGGTTTGTTGGTTTGTTGGTTTTTTGGTTTGTTGGCTTGTTGATTTGTTGGTTTGTTGGTTTGTTCGTTTGTTAGTTTGTTGGTTTGTTGGTTTGTTGGCTTGTTGGCTTGTTGGTTTGTTGGTTTGTTGGTTTTTTGGTTTGTTAGTTTGTTGGTTTTTTGGGTTGTTGGCTTGTTGGTTTGTTGGTTTTTTGGTTTCTTGGTTTGTTGGTTTGTTGGCTTGTTGGTTTGTTCGTTTGTTGGCTTGTTGGTTTGTTGGCTTGTTTGCTTGTTGGTTTGTTGGTTTGTTTGTTTGTTTGTTTGTTGGTTTGTTCATTTGTTTGTTTTTTGGTTTGCTGGTTTGTTGGTTTGTTCGTTTATTGGTTTGTTGGTTTGTTGGTTTGTTGGCTTGTTGGTTTGTTGGTCTGTTGGTTTGTTCGTTTGTTGGCTTGTTGGTTTGTTGGCTTATTGGCTTGTTGGTTTCTTAGTTTTTTTGCTTGTTGGTCTGTTGGTTTGTTGGTTTGTTTGTTTGTTGGTTTGTTCGTTTGTTGGCTTGTTGGTTTGTTGGCTTATTGGTTTGTTGGCTTGTTGGTTTGTTGGTTTGTTTGTTTGTTGGTTTGTTGGTTTTTTCGTTTATTTGTTTTGTTGATTTGTTGGTTTGTTGGTTTATTTGTTTGTTGGTTTGTTGGTTTGTTGGTTTGTTCGTTTGTTGGTTTGTTCGTTTGTTCGTTTGTTGGCTTGTTGGCTTGTTGGTTTGTTATTTTTTTGGTTTGTTGGCTTGTTGGTTTGTTGGTTTATTGGTTTCTTGGTTGGTGGTTTGTTGGTTTGTTGGCTTGTTGGTTAGTTCGTTTGTTGGCTTGTTGGTTTGTTGGCTTGTTGGCTTGTTGGTTTGTTGGTTTGTTGGCTTGTTGGTTTGTTGGTTTGTTGGTTTGTTGGTTTGTTGGTTTGTTGGTTTATTTGTTTGTTGGTTTCTTGGTTTGTTGGTTTGTTCGTTTGTTGGGTTGTTGGTTTGTTGGTTAGTTGGTTTGTTCGTTTGTTGGCTTGTTGGTTTGTTGGTTTGTTCGTTTGTTGGTTTATTTATTTGTTGGTTTGTTGGTTTGTTGGCTTGTTGGTTTGTTGGTTTGTTGGTTTGTTCGTTTGTTGGTTCGTTGGTTTTTTCGTTTGTTGGTTTGTTGGTTTGTTAGTTTGTTCGATTGATTGTTTGTTGGTTTATTGGTTTGTTTGTTTGTTCGTTTGTTGGTTTGTTGGTTTGTTAGTTTGTTGGTTTGTTGGTTTGTTCGTTTGTTCGTTTGTTGGTTTATTTGTTTGTTCATTTGTTGATTTGTGTGCTTGTTGGTTTGTTGGTTTGTTCGTTTGTTGGTTTTTTGGTTTGTTGGTTTGTTCATTTGTTGGCTTGTTGGCTTGTTGGTTTGTTGGTTTGTTGCTTTGTTCGTTTGTTGGTTTGTTGGTTTGTTGGTTTATTTGTGTGTTGGTTTGTTGGTTTGTTGGTTTGTTCGTTTGTTGGCTTGTTGGTTCGTTGGTTTGTTGGTTTGTTGGTTTGTTGGTTTGTTAGTTTGTTCGTTTGTTGGCTTGTTGGTTTGTTGGTTTGTTGGTTTGTTTGTTTGTTGGATTGTTGGTTTGTTGGTTTGTTAGTTTGTTGGTTTGCTGGTTTGTTCGTTTGTTGGCTTGTTGGTTTGTTGGTGTGTTCGTTTGTTGGTTTATTTGTTTGTTGGTTTATTGGTTTGTTGGCTTGTTTGTTTGTTGGTTTGTCGGTTTGTTGGTTTATTTGTTTGTTGGTTTGTTGGTTTTTTTGGTTTGTTCGTTGGTTGGTCTGTTGGTTTGTTGGTTTTTTGGTTTGTTGGTTTGTTGGTTTGGTGGTTTTTCCGTTTGGTGGTTTATTTGTTTGTTGGTTTGTTGGTTTGTTGGTTTGTTAGTTTGTTCGCTTGTTGGCTTGTTGGTTTGTTGGTTTGTTGGTTTGTTGGTTTGTTGGTTTGTTGGTTTGTTGGTTTGTTGGTTTTTTTATTTGTTGGCTTGTTGGTTTGATGGTCTGTTGGTTTGTTCGTTTGTTGGTTTGTTGGTTTGTTGGCTTGTCGGTTTGTTGGTTTGTTCGTTTGCTGGCTTGTTGGTTTGTTGGTTTGTTTGCTGTTGGTTTATTTGCTTGTTGGTTTGTTGGTTTGTTGGCTTGTTGGTTTGTTGCTTTGTAGGTTTGTTTGTTTATTTGTTTGTTGGTTTGTTGGTTTGTTCGTTTGTTGGTTTGTTGGTTTGTTGGTTTGTTCGTTTGTTGGTTTGTTGGTTTGCTGGTTTGTTGGTTTGTTGGTTTGTTGGTTTGTTTGTTGGTTGGTTTGTCGGTTTGTTCGATTGTTGGTTTGTTGGTTTGTTGGTTTGTTCGTTTGTTGGTCTATTTGTTTGTTGGCTTATTGGTTTATTGGTTTGTTCGTTTGTTGGCTTGTTGGTTTGTTGGCTTGTTGGCTTGTTGGTTTGTTGGTTTGTTGGTTTATTTGTTTGTTGTTTTGTTGATTTGTTGGTGTGCTGGTTTTTTGGTTTGTTAGTTTGTTGGTTTGTTGTTTTGTCGATTTGTTGGTTTGTTGGTTGTTCGTTTCTTGTCTTGTTGGTTTGTTGGTTTGTTGGTTTGTTGGATTGTTGGTTTGTTTATTTGTTGGCTTGTTGGTTTGTTGGTTTGATGGTTTGTTGGTTTGTTCGTTTGTTGGTTTGTTGGTTTGTTGGCTTGTTGGTTTGTTGGTTTGTTCCATTGTTGGCTTGTTAGTTTGTTGGTTTGTTCGGTTGTTGGTTTATTTGCTTGTTGGTTTGTTGGTTTGTTGGCTTGTTGGTTTGTTGGTTTGTGGGTTTGTTGGTTTATTTGTTTGTGGGTTTGTTAGTTTGTTGGTTTGTTCGTTTGTTGGTTTGTTGGTTTGTTGGTTTGTTCGTTTGTTGGTTTGTTGGTTTGTTCGTTTGTTGGTTTGTTGGTTTGCTGGTTTGTTGGTTTGTTTGTTGGTTGGTTTGTCGGTTTGTTCGATTGTTGGTTTGTTGGTTCGTTGGTTTGTTGGTTTGTTGGTTTGTTCGTTTGTTGGTCTATTTCTTTGTTGGCTTGTTGGTTTGTTGGTTTGTTCGTTTGTTGGTTTGTTGATTTGTTGGTTTGTTCGTTTGTTCGTTTGTTGGCTTGTTGGTTTGTTGGCTTGTTGGCTTGTTGGTTTGTTGGTTTGTTGGTTTATTTGTTTGTTGTTTTGTTGGTTTGTTGATTTGCTGGTTTGTTGGTTTGTTCGTTTGTTGGTTTGTTGTTTTGTCGGTTTGTTGGTTTGTTGGTTGTTCGTTTGTTGGCTTGTTGGTTTGTTGTTTTGTTGGTTTGTTGGTTAATTTATTTGTTGGTTTGTTGGTTTTTTGGCTTTTTGGTTTGTTGGTTTGTTGGTTTGTTGGTTTGTTCGTTTGTTGGCTTGTTGGTTTGTTGGCTTGTTGGCTTGTTGGTTTGTTGGTTTGTTGGTTTGTTGGTTTTTTGGTTTGTTGGTTTGTTGGTTTGTTGGTTTGTTGGTTTGTTGGTTTGTTGGTTTGTTGGTATGTTCGTTTGTTGGCTTGTTGGTTTGTTGGCTTGTTGGTTTGTTGGTTTGTTGGTTAATTTGTTTGTTGGTTTGTTGGTTTTTTGACTTTTTGGTTTGTTGGTTTGTTGGTTTGTTGGTTTGTTCGTTTGTTGGCTTGTTGGTTTGTTGGCTTGTTGGCTTGTTGGTTTGTTGGTTTGTTGGTTTGTTGGTTTTTTGGTTTGTTGGTTTGTTGGTTTTTTGGTTTGTTGGTTTCTTCGTTTGTTGGTTTGTTGGTTTGTGCGTTTGTTGGTTTGTTGGCTTGTTGGTGTATTGGTTTGTTGGTTTGTTGGTTTGTTGGTTTGTTTGTTTGTTGGTTTGTTCGTTTGTTGGTCTATTTGTTTGTTGGCTTATTGGTTTGTTGGTTTGTTCGTTTGTTGGTTTGTTGATTTGTTGGTTTGTTCATTTGTTCGTTTGTTGGCTTGTTGGTTTGTTGGCTTGTTGCCTTGTTGGTTTGTTGGTTTGTTGGTTTATTTGTTTGTTGTTTTGTTGGTTTGTTGGTTTGCTGGTTTTTTGGTTTGTTCGTTTGTTAGTTTGTTGTTTTGTCGGTTTGTTGGTTTGTTGGTTGTTCGTTTCTTGGCTTGTTGGTTTGTTGGTTTGTTGGTTTGTTGGTTTGTTTATTTGTTGGCTTGTTGGTTTGATGGTTTGTTGGTTTGTTCGTTTGTTGGTTTGTTGGTTTGTTGGCTTGTTGGTTTGTTGGTTTGTTCCATTGTTGGCTTCTTAGTTTGTTGGTTTGTTCGTTTGTTGGTTTATTTGCTTGTTGGTTTGTTGGTTTGTTGGCTTGTTGGTTTGTTGGTTTGTGGGTTTGTTGGTTTATTTGTTTGTGGGTTTTTAGTTTGTTGGTTTGTTCGTTTGTTGGTTTGTTGGTTTGTTGGTTTGTTCGTTTGTTGTTTTGTTGGTTTGTTCGTTTGTTGGTTTGTTGGTTTGCTGGTTTGTTGGTTTGTTTGTTGGTTGGTTTGTCGGTTTGTTCGATTGTTGGTTTGTTGGTTTGTTGGTTTGTTGGTTTGTTGGTTTGTTCGTTTGTTGGTCTATTTGTTTATTGGCTTGTTGATTCGTTGGTTTGTTCGTTTGTTAATTTGTTGATTTGTTGGTTTGTTCGTTTGTTCGTTTGTTGGCTTGTTGGTTTGTTGGCTTGTTGGCTTGTTCGTTTGTTGGTTTGTTGGTTTGTTGGTTTGTTTGTTAGTTGGTTTGTTGGTTTGTTCGATTTTTGGTTTGTTGGTTTGTTGGTTTGTTGGTTTGTTGGTTTGTTCGTTTGTTGGTCTATTTGTCTGTTGGTTTGTTGATTTGTTGGTTTGTTCGTTTGTTCGTTTGTTGGCTTGTTGGTTTGTTGGCTTGTTGGCTTGTTGGTTTGTTCGTTTGTTGGTTTGTTCGTTTGTTGGTTTGTTGGTTTGTTGGTTTGTTGGTTTGTTGGTTTTTTGGTTTGTTGATTTGTTTGTTTGTTGGTTTGTTGGTTTGCTGGTTTGTTGGTTTGTTGGTTTGTTGGTTTGTTGGTTTGTTGGTTTGTTGGTTTGTTGGTTTGTTGGTTTGTTGGTTTGTTCGTTTGTTCGTTTGTTCGTTTGTTGGTTTGTTCGTTTGTTGGTTTGTTTGTTTGTTGGTTTGTTGGCTTGTTTGTTTGTTGGGGTGTTGGTTTTTTGGCTTATTGGTTTGTTGGTTTGCTGGTTTGTTGGTTTGTTCGTTTATTGGCTTGTTGGTTTGTTGGTTTGTTCGTTTGTTAGTTTGTTGGTTTGTTGGTTTGTTGGTTTGTTGGTTTGTTCGTTTGTTTGCTTGTTTGTTTGTTGGTTTGTTGGTTTGTTGGCTTGTTTGTTTGTTGGTTTGTTGGTTTGTTGGTTCGTTGGTTTGTTGGTTTGTTGGTTTGTTCGTTTGTTGGTTTGTTCGTTTATTGGCTTGTTGGTTTGTTGGTTTGATGGTTTGTTCGTTTGTTAGTTTGTTGGTTTGTTGGTTTATTCGTTTGTTGGTTTGTTGGCTTAGCAGTTGTTGGTTTGTTGGTTTGTTTGCTTGTTGGTTTGTTTGTTTGTTGGTTTGTTGGTTTGTTGGTTTGTTCGTTTGTTGGCTTGTTTGTTTGTTGGTTTTTTGGTTTGTTCATTTGTTGGCTTGTTGGTTTGTTGGTTTGTTGGTTTGTTGGTTTGTTGGTTTGTTGGTTTGTTCGTTTGTTGGTTTGTTGGTTTGTTGGTTTGTTGGTTTGTTGGTTTGTTGGCTTGTTGGTTTGTTGGTTTGTTGGTTTTTTGGTTTGTTGGTTTGTTCGTTTGTTGGTTTGTTGGTTTAGGCGTTTGTTGGTTTGTTGGCTTGTTGGTTTGTTTGTTTGTTGGTTTGTTGGTTTGTTGGTTTGTTCGTTTGTTGGCTTGTTGGTTTGTTATCTTGTTGGCTTGTTGGTTTATTGGTTTGTTGGTTTGTTGGTTTGTTGGTTTGTTGGTTTGTTGGTTTGTTGGTTTGTTGGTTTGTTGGTTTGTTGGTTTATTGGCTTGTTGGTTTGTTCGTTTGTTGGTTTGTTGGTTTGTTCGTTTGTTGGTTTGTTCGTTTGTTTGTTTGATTGTTGGTTGGTTTGTTCGTTTGTTGGTTTATTGGTTACTTGGTTTATTGGTTGGTTTGTTTGTTGGTTTGTTGGTTTGTTGGTTTGTTGGTTTGTTGGTTTCTTGGTTTCTTGGTTTATTGGTTTATTGGTTTGTTGGTTTGTTGGTTTGTTTGTTTGTTGGTTTGTTGGTTTGTTGGTTTGTTGGTTTGTTTGTTTGTTCGTTTCTTGGTTTGTTGGTTTGTTGGCTTGTTGGTTTGTTCGTTTGTTGGCTTGTTGGTTTGTTGGTTTGCTGGTTTGTTAGTTTGTTCGTTTGTTTGTTTGTTGGTTTGTTGGCTTGTTGGCTTGTTGGTTTGTTCGTTTGTTGGTTTGTTCGTTTGTTGGTTTGTTGGTTTGTTGGTTTGTTGGTTTGTTGGTTTTTTGGTTTGTTGATTTGTTTGTTTGTTGGTTTGTTGGTTTGCTGGTTTGTTGGTTTGTTGGTTTGTTGGTTTGTTGGTTTGTTGGTTTGTTGGTTTGTTGGTTTGTTGGTTTGTTGGTTTGTTCGTTTGTTCGTTTGTTCGTTTGTTGGTTTGTTCGTTTGTTGGTTTGTTTGTTTGTTGGTTTGTTGGCTTGTTTGTTTGTTGGTTTGTTGGTTTGTTGGTTTGTTGGTTTGTTGGTTTGTTGGTTTGTTCGTTTGTTCGTTTGTTCGTTTGTTGGTTTGTTCGTTTGTTGGTTTGTTTGTTTGTTGGTTTGTTGGCTTGTTTGTTTGTTGGGGTGTTGGTTTTTTGGCTTATTGGTTTGTTGGTTTGCTGGTTTGTTGGTTTGTTCGTTTATTGGCTTGTTGGTTTGTTGGTTTGTTCGTTTGTTAGTTTGTTGGTTTGTTGGTTTGTTCGTTTGTTGGTTTGTTGGTTTGTTGGTTTGTTGGTTTGTTGGTTTTTTGGTTTGTTGATTTGTTTGTTTGTTGGTTTGTTGGTTTGCTGGTTTGTTGGTTTGTTGGTTTGTTGGTTTGTTGGTTTGTTGGTTTGTTGGTTTGTTGGTTTGTTGGTTTGTTGGTTTGTTCGTTTGTTCGTTTGTTGGTTTGTTGGTTTGTTCGTTTGTTGGTTTGTTTGTTTGTTGGTTTGTTGGCTTGTTTGTTTGTTGGGGTGTTGGTTTTTTGGCTTATTGGTTTGTTAGTTTGCTGGTTTGTTGGTTTGTTCGTTTATTGGCTTGTTGGTTTGTTGGTTTGTTCGTTTGTTAGTTTGTTGGTTTGTTGGTTTGTTGGTTTGTTGGTTTGTTCGTTTGTTTGCTTGTTTGTTTGTTGGTTTGTTGGTTTGTTGGCTTGTTTGTTTGTTGGTTTGTTGGTTTGTTGGTTCGTTGGTTTGTTGGTTTGTTGGTTTGTTCGTTTGTTGGTTTGTTCGTTTATTGGTTTGTTGGTTTGTTGGTTTGATGGTTTGTTCGTTTGTTAGTTTGTTGGTTTGTTGGTTTATTCGTTTGTTGGTTTGTTGGTTTAGCAGTTGTTGGTTTGTTGGTTTGTTTGCTTGTTGGTTTTTTTGTTTGTTGGTTTGTTGGTTTGTTGGTTTGTTCGTTTGTTGGCTTGTTTGTTTGTTGGTTTGTTGGTTTGTTCATTTGTTGGCTTTTTGGTTTGTTGGTTTGTTGGTTTGTTGGTTTGTTGGTTTGTTGGTTTGTTCGTTTGTTGGTTTGTTGGTTTGTTGGTTTGTTGGTTTGTTGGTTTGTTGGCTTGTTGGTTTGTTGGTTTGTTGGTTTTTTGGTTTAATGGTTTGTTCGTTTGTTGGTTTGTTCGTTTGTTGGATTGTTAGTTTGTTGGTTTGTTGGTTTGTTGGTTTGTTGGTTTGTTCGTTTGTTCGTTTGTTGGCTTGTTGGTTTGTTGGTGTGTTCGTTTGTTGGTTTATTTGTTTGTTGGTTTATTGGTTTGTTGGCTTGTTGGTTTGTTGGTTTGTTCCATTGTTGGCTTCTTAGTTTGTTGGTTTGTTCGTTTGTTGGTTTATTTGCTTGTTGGTTTGTTGGTTTGTTGGCTTGTTGGTTTGTTGGTTTGTTGGTTTGTGGGTTTGTTGGTTTATTTGTTTCTGGGTTTGTTAGTTTGTTGGTTTGTTCGTTTGTTGGTTTGTTGGTTTGTTGGTTTGTTCGTTTGTTGTTTTGTTGGTTTGTTCGTTTGTTGGTTTGTTGGTTTGCTGGTTTGTTGGTTTGTTTGTTGGTTGGTTTGTCGGTTTGTTCGATTGTTGGTTTGTTGGTTTGTTGGTTTGTTGGTTTGTTGGTTTGTTGGTTTGTTGGTTTGTTGATTTGTTTGTTTGTTGGTTTGTTGGTTTGTTGGTTTGCTGGTTTGTTGGTTTGTTGGTTTGTTGGTTTGTTGGTTTGTTGGTTTGTTGGTTTGTTGGTTTGTTGGTTTGTTGGTGTGTTCGTTTGTTGGTTTATTTGTTTGTTGGTTTATTGGTTTGTTGGCTTGTTGGTTTGTTGGTTTGTTCCATTGTTGGCTTCGTAGTTTGTTGGTTTGTTCGTTTGTTGGTTTATTTGCTTGTTGGTTTGTTGGTTTGTTGGCTTGTTGGTTTGTGGGTTTGTGGGTTTGTTGGTTTATTTGTTTGTGGTTTGTTAGTTTGTTGGTTTGTTCGTTTGTTGGTTTGTTGGTTTGTTGGTTTGTTCGTTTGTTGTTTTGTTGGTTTGTTCGTTTGTTGGTTTGTTGGTTTGCTGGTTTGTTGGTTTGTTTGTTGGTTGGTTTGTCGGTTTGTTCGATTGTTGGTTTGTTGGTTTGTTGGTTTGTTGGTTTGTTGGTTTGTTGGTTTGTTCGTTTGTTGGTCTATTTGTTTATTGGCTTGTTGGTTCGTTGGTTTGTTCGTTTGTTAATTTGTTGATTTGTTGGTTTGTTCGTTTGTTCGTTTGTTGGCTTGTTGGTTTGTTGGCTTGTTGGCTTGTTCGTTGGTTGGTTTGTTGGTTTGTTGGTTTGTTTGTTGGTTGGTTTGTTGGTTTGTTCGATTTTTGGTTTGTTGGTTTGTTGGTTTGTTGGTTTGTTGGTTTGTTGGTTTGTTCGTTTGTTGGTCTATTTGTCTGTTGGTTTGTTGATTTGTTGGTTTGTTCGTTTGTTCGTTTGTTGGCTTGTTGGTTTGTTGGCTTGTTGGCTTGTTGCTTGTTTGTTTGTTGGTTTGTTGGTTTGTTGGCTTGTTTGGCTTGTTGGCTTGTTGGTTTGTTCGTTTGTTGGTTTGTTCGTTTGTTGGTTTGTTGGTTTGTTGGTTTGTTGGTTTGTTGGTTTGTTGGTTTTTTGGTTTGTTGATTTGTTTGTTTGTTTGTTTGTTGGTTTGTTGGTTTGCTGGTTTGTTGGTTTGTTGGTTTGTTGGTTTGTTGGTTTGTTGGTTTGTTGGTTTGTTGGTTTGTTGGTTTGTTGGTTTGTTCGTTTGTTCGTTTGTTCGTTTGTTGGTTTGTTCGTTTGTTGGTTTGTTCGTTTGTTGGTTTGTTGGCTTGTTTGTTTGTTGGGGTGTTGGTTTTTTGGCTTATTGGTTTGTTGGTTTGCTGGTTTGTTGGTTTGTTCGTTTATTGGCTTGTTGGTTTGTTGGTTTGTTGGTTTGTTCGTTTGTTTGCTTGTTTGTTTGTTGGTTTGTTGGTTTGTTGGCTTGTTTGTTTGTTGGTTTGTTGGTTTGTTGGTTCGTTGGTTTGTTGGTTTGTTGGTTTGTTCGTTTGTTGGTTTGTTCGTTTATTGGCTTGTTGGTTTGTTGGTTTGATGGTTTGTTCGTTTGTTAGTTTGTTGGTTTGTTGGTTTATTCGTTTAGCGGTTGTTGGTTTGTTGGTTTGTTGGCTTGTTGGTTTGTTTGTTTGTTGGTTTGTTGGTTTGTTGGTTTGTTCGTTTGTTGGCTTGTTTGTTTGTTGGTTTGTTGGTTTGTTCATTTGTTGGCTTGTTGGTTTGTTGGTTTGTTGGTTTGTTGGTTTGTTGGTTTGTTGGTTTGTTGGTTTGTTCGTTTGTTTGTTTGTTGGTTTGTTGGTTTGTTGGTTCGTTGGTTTGTTGGTTTGTTGGTTTGTTCGTTTGTTGGTTTGTTCGTTTATTGGCTTGTTGGTTTGTTTGTTTGATGGTTTGTTCGTTTGTTAGTTTGTTGGTTTGTTGGTTTATTCGTTTGTTGGTTTGTTGGTTTAGCGGTTGTTGGTTTGTTGGTTTGTTGGCTTGTTGGTTTGTTTGTTTGTTGGTTTGTTGGTTTGTTGGTTTGTTCGTTTGTTGGCTTGTTTGTTTGTTGGTTTGTTGGTTTGTTCATTTGTTGGCTTGTTGGTTTGTTGGTTTGTTGGTTTGTTGGTTTATTGGTTTATTTGTTTGTTGGTTTGTTGGTTTGTTGGTTTGTTGGTTTGTTGGTTTGTTGGTTTGTTGGTTTGTTCGCTTGTTGGCTTGTTGGTTTGTTGGTTTGTTGGTTTGTTGGTTTGTTGGTTTGTTGGTTTGTTGGTTTGTTGGTTTGTTCATTTGTTGGCTTGTTGGTTTGTTAGTTTGTTGGTTTGTTCGTTTGTTGGATTGTTAGTTTGTTGGTTTGTTGGTTTGTTGGTTTGTTGGTTTGTTCGTTTGTTCGTTTGTTGGCTTGTTGGTTTGTTGGTGAGTTCGTTTGTTGGTTTATTTGTTTGTTGGTTTATTGGTTTGTTGGCTTGTTGGTTTGTTGGTTTGTTCCATTGTTGGCTTCTTAGTTTGTTGGTTTGTTCGTTTGTTGGTTTATTTGCTTGTTGGTTTGTTGGTTTGTTGGCTTGTTGGTTTGTTGGTTTGTGGGTTTGTTGGTTTATTTGTTTGTGGGTTTGTTAGTTTGTTGGTTTGTTCGTTTGTTGGTTTGTTGGTTTGTTGGTTTGTTCGTTTGTTGTTTTGTTGGTTTGTTCGTTTGTTGGTTTGTTGGTTTGCTGGTTTGTTGGTTTGTTTGTTGGTTGGTTTGTCGGTTTGTTCGATTGTTGGTTTGTTGGTTTGTTGGTTTGTTGGTTTGTTGGTTTGTTGGTTTGTTGATTTGTTTGTTTGTTGGTTTGTTGGTTTGTTGGTTTGCTGGTTTTTTGGTTTGTTGGTTTGTTGGTTTGTTGGTTTGTTGGTTTGTTGGTTTGTTGGTTTGTTGGTTTGTTGGTGTGTTCGTTTGTTGGTTTATTTGTTTGTTGGTTTATTGGTTTGTTGGCTTGTTGGTTTGTTGGTTTGTTCCATTGTTGGCTTCTTAGTTTGTTGGTTTGTTCGTTTGTTGGTTTATTTGCTTGTTGGTTTGTTGGTTTGTTGGCTTGTTGGTTTGTTGGTTTGTGGGTTTGTTGGTTTTTGTTTGTTTGTGGGTTTGTTAGTTTGTTGGTTTGTTTGTTTGTTGGTTTGTTGGTTTGTTGGTTTGTTCGTTTGTTGTTTTGTTGGTTTGTTCGTTTGTTGGTTTGTTGGTTTGCTGGTTTGTTGGTTTGTTTGTTGGTTGGTTTGTCGGTTTGTTCGATTGTTGGTTTGTTGGTTTGTTGGTTTGTTGGTTTGTTGGTTTGTTCGTTTGTTGGTGTATTTGTTTATTGGCTTGTTGGTTCGTTGGTTTGTTCGTTTGTTAATTTGTTGATTTGTTGGTTTGTTCGTTTGTTCGTTTGTTGGCTTGTTGGTTTGTTGGCTTGTTGGCTTGTTCGTTTGTTGGTTTGTTGGTTTGTTGGTTTGTTTGTTGGTTGTTTTGTTGGTTTGTTCGATTTTTGGTTTGTTGGTTTGTTGGTTTGTTGGTTTGTTGGTTTGTTGGTTTGTTCGTTTGTTGGTCTATTTGTCTGTTGGTTTGTTGATTTGTTGGTTTGTTCGTTTGTTGGCTTGTTGGTTTGTTGGCTTGTTGGCTTGTTGGTTTGTTCGTTTGTTGGTTTGTTCGTTTGTTGGTTTGTTGGTTTGTTGGTTTGTTGGTTTGTTGGTTTTTTGGTTTGTTGATTTGTTTGTTTGTTGGTTTGTTGGTTTGTTGGTTTGCTGGTTTGTTGGTTTGTTGGTTTGTTGGTTTGTTGGTTTGTTGGTTTGTTGGTTTGTTGGTTTGTTGGTTTGTTGGTTTGTTCGTTTGTTCGTTTGTTCGTTTGTTGGTTTGTTCGTTCGTTGGTTTGTTCGTTTGTTGGTTTGTTGGCTTGTTTGTTTGTTGGGGTGTTGGTTTTTTGGCTTATTGGTTTGTTGGTTTGCTGGTTTGTTGGTTTGTTCGTTTATTGGCTTGTTGGTTTGTTGTTTTGTTCGTTTGTTAGTTTGTTGGTTTGTTGGTGTGTTGGTTTGTTGGTTTGTTCGTTTGTTTGCTTGTTTGTTTGTTGGTTTGTTGGTTTGTTGGCTTGTTTGTTTGTTGGTTTGTTGGTTTGTTGGTTCGTTGGTTTGTTGGTTTGTTGGTTTGTTCGTTTGTTGGTTTGTTCGTTTATTGGCTTGTTGGTTTGTTGGTTTGATGGTTTGTTCGTTTGTTAGTTTGTTGGTTTGTTGGTTTATTCGTTTGTTGGTTTGTTGTTTTAGCGGTTGTTGGTTTGTTGGTTTGTTGGCTTGTTGGTTTGTTTGTTTGTTGGTTTGTTGGTTTGTTGGTTTGTTCGTTTGTTGGCTTGTTTGTTTGTTGGTTTGTTGGTTTGTTCATTTGTTGGCTTATTGGTTTGTTGGTTTGTTGGTTTGTTGGTTTGTTGGTTTGTTTGTTTGTTGGTTTGTTGGTTTGTTGGTTTGTTGGTTTGTTGGTTTGTTGGCTTGTTGGTTTGTTGGTTTGTTGGTTTTTTGGTTTGTTGGTTTGTTCGTTTGTTGGTTTGTTGGTTTGGGCGTTTGTTGGTTTGTTGGTTTGTTGGCTTGTTGGTTTGTTTGTTTGTTGGTTTGTTGGTTTGTTGGTTTGTTGGCTTGTTGGTTTGTTCGTTTGTTGGCTTGTTGGTTTGTTGGTTTGCTGGTTTGTTAGTTTGTTCGTTTGTTTGTTTGTTGGTTTGTTAGTTTGTTGGTTTGTTGGTTTGTTGGTTTGTTGGTTTGTTGGTTTGTTGGTTTGTTGGTTTGTTGGTTTGTTGGTTTGTTGGTTTGTTGGTTTGTTGGTTTGTTGGTTCGTTGGTTTGTTGGTTTGTTGGTTTGTTGGTATGTTCGTTTGTTGGCTTGTAGGTTTGTTGGCTTGTTGGTTTGTTGGTTTTTTTGCTTGTTGGTCTGTTGGTTTGTTGGTTTGTTTGTTTGTTTGTTGGTTTGTTCTTTTGTTGGCTTGTTGGTTTGTTGGCTTGTTGGTTTGTTGGTTTGTTTGTTTGTTGGTTTGTTAGTTTGTTGGTTTATTTGTTTTGTTGATTTGTTGCTTTGTTGGTTTATTTGTTTGTTGGTTTGTTGGTTTGTTGGTTTGTTCGTTTGTTGGTTTGTTGGTTTGTTGGCTTGTTGGTTTGTTGGTCTGTTGGTTTGTTCATTTGTTGGCTTGTTGGTTTGTTGGCTTATTGGCTTGTTGGTTTGTTGGTTTTTTTGCTTGTTGGTCTGTTGGCTTGTTGGTTTGTTGGTTTGTCGGTTTGTTCGTTTGTTGGTTTGTTCGTTTGTTCGTTTGTTGGCTTGTTGACTTGTTGTTTTGTTTTTTTTTGGTTTGTTGGCTTGTTGGTTTGTTGGTTTATTGGTTTCTTGGTTGGTGGTTTGTGGGTTTGTTGGCTTGTTGGTTAGTTCGTTTGTTGGCTTGTTGGTTTGTTGGCTTGTTGGCTTGTTGGTTTGTTGGTTTGTTGGCTTGTTGGTTTGTTGGTTTGTTGGTTTGTTGGTTTGTTGGTTTGTTGGTTTATTTGTTTATGGGTTTCTTGGTTTGTTGGTTTGTTCGTTTGTTGGTTTGTTCGTTTGTTGGTTTGTTCGTTTGTTGGTTTATTTGTTTGTTGGTTTGTTGGTTTGTTGGCTTGTTGGTTTGTTGGTTTGTTGGTTTGTTCGTTTGTTGGTTCGTTGGTTTTTTCGTTTGTTGGTTTGTTGGTTTGTTAGTTTGTTGGATTAATTGTTTGTTGGCTTGTTGGTTTGTTCGTTGTTCGTTTGTTGGTTTGTTGGTTTGTTGGTTTGTTGGTTTGTTGGTTTGTTGGTTTGTTGGTTTGTTGGTTTGTTGGTTTGTTCGTTTGTTCGTTTGTTGGTTTATTTGTTTGTTCATTTGTTGATTTGTGTGCTTGTTGGTTTGTTCGTTTGTTGGTTTTTTGGTTTGTTGGTTTGTTCGTTTGTTATCTTGTTGTTTTGTTGGTTAAATGATTTGTTGGTTTGTTGGTTTGTTGGTTTGTTCATTTGTTGGCTTGTTGGTTTGTGGGTTTGTTGGTTTGTTCGTTTGTTGGTTTGTTGGTTTGTTGGTTTGTTGGTTTATTTGTTTGTTGGTTTGTTGGTTTGTTGGTTTGTTGGTTTGTTCGCTTGTTGGCTTGTTGGTTTGTTGGTTTGTTGGTTTGTTGGTTTGTTGGTTTGTTGGTTTGTTGGTTTGTTCATTTGTTGGCTTGTTGGTTTGTTAGTTTGTTGGTTTGTTCGTTTGTTGGATTGTTAGTTTGTTGGTTTGTTGGTTTGTTGGTTTGTTGGTTTGTTGGTTTGTTCGTTTGTTCGTTTGTTGGCTTGTTGGTTTGTTGGTGTGTTCGTTTGTTGGTTTATTGGTTTGTTGGTTTATTGGTTTGTTGGCTTGTTGGTTTGTTGGTTTGTTGGTTTGTTGGTTTATTTGTTTGTTGGTTTGTTGGTTTTTTTGGTTTTTCGTTCGTTGGTCTGTTGGTTTGTTGGTTTTTTGGTTTGTTGGTTTGTTGGTTTTTTCGTTTGGTGGTTTATTTGTTTGTTGGTTTGTTGGTTTGTTAGTTTGTTCGTTTGTTGGCTTGTTGGTTTGTTGGTTTGTTGGTTTGTTGGTTTGTTGGTTTGTTGGTTTGTTGGTTTGTTGGTTTGTTGGTTTGTTTATTTGTTGGCTTGTTGGTTTGATGGTTTGTTGGTTTGTTCGGTTGTTGGTTTGTTGGTTTGTTGGTTTGTTGGCTTGTCGGTTTGTTGGTTTGTTCGTTTGTTGGCTTGTTGGTTTGTTGGTTTGTTCGCTTGTTGGTTTATTTGCTTGTTGGTTTGTTTGTTTTTTTGGCTTGTTGGTTTGTTGGTTTGTGGGTTTGTTGGTTTATTTGTTTGTTGGTTTGTTGGTTTGTTGGTTTTTTCGTTTGTTGGTTTGTTGGTTTGTTGGTTTGTTCGTTTGTTGGTTTGTTGGTTTGTTAGTTTGTTGGTTTGTTGGTTTGTTGCTTTGTTTGTTGGTTGGTTTGTCGGTTTGTTCGATTGTTGGTTTGTTGGTTTATTGGTTTGTTGATTTGTTCGTTTGTTGGTCTATTTGTTTGTTGGCTTATTGGTTTGTTGGTTTGTTCATTTGTTCGTTTGTTGGCTTGTTGGTTTGTTGGCTTGTTGGCTTGTTGGTTTGTTGGTTTGTTGGTTTATTTGTTTGTTGTTGTGTTGGTTTGTTGGTTTGCTGGTTTTTGGTTTGTTCGTTTGTTGGTTTGTTGTTTTGTCGGTTTGTTGGTTTGTTGGTTGTTCGTTTCTTGGCTTGTTGGTTTGTTGGTTTGTTGGTTTGTTGGTTTGTTGGTTTGTTGGTTTGTTGGTTTGTTTATTTGTTGGCTTGTTGGTTTGATGGTTTGTTGGTTTGTTCGTTTGTTGGTTTGTTGGTTTGTTGGTTTGTTGGTTTGTTGGTTTGTTCCATTGTTGGCTTGTTGGTTTGTTGGTTTGTTCGTTTGTTGGTTTATTTGCTTGTTGGTTTGTTGGTTTGTTGGCTTGTTGGTTTGTTGGTTTGTGGGTTTGTTGGTTAATTTGATTGTTGGTTTGTTGGTTTGTTGGTTTGTTGGTTTGTTCGTTTGTTGGTTTGTTGGTTTGTTCGTTTGTTGGTTTGTTGGTTTGTTCGTTTGTTGGTTTGTTGGTTTGCTGGTTTGTTGGTTTGTTTGTTGGTTGGTTTGTCGGTTTGTTCGATTGTTGGTTTATTGGTTTGTTGGTTTGTTGGTTTGTCGGGTTGTTCGTTTGTTGGTCTATTTGTTTGTTGGCTTGTTGGTTTGTTGGTTTGTTCGTTTGTTAATTTGTTGATTTGTTGGTTTTTTCGTTTGTTCGTTTGTTGGCTTGTTGGTTTGTTGGCTAGTTGGCTTGTTGGTTTGTTGGTTTGTTCGTTTGTTGGTTTGTTTGTTGGTTGGTTTGTCGGTTTGTTCGATTGTTGGTTTGTTGGTTTGTTGGTTTGTTGGTTTGTTGGTTTGTTCGCTTGTTGGTCTATTTGTTTGTTGGCTTGTTGGTTTGTTGGTTTGTTTGTTTGTTGGTTTGTTGATTTGTTGGTTTGTTCGTTTGTTCGTTTGTTGCCTTGTTGGTTTGTTGGCTTGTTGGCTTGTTGTTTTGTCGGTTTGTTGGTTTGTTGGTTGTTCGTTTGTTGGTTTGTTGGTTTGTTGTTTTGTTGGTTTGTTGGTTAATTTGTTTTTTGGTTTGTTGGTATGTTCGTTTGTTGGCTTGTTGGTTTGTTGGCTTGTTGGTTTGTTGGTTTGTTGGTTTGTTGGTTTGTTCGTTTGTTGGTTTGTTGGTTTGTTGGTTTGTTGGTTTGTTGGTTTGTTGGTTTGTTGGTTTGTTGGTTTGTTGGTTTGTTATTTACTTGTTTTGTTTGTTGGTTGGTTTGTTGGCTTGTTGGTTTGTTGGTTTGTTGGTTTGTCGGTTTGTTCGTTTGTTGGTTTGGTGGTGTGTTGGTTTGTTGGTTTGTTCGTTTGTTGGTTTGTTGGTTTGTTCGCTTGTTGGTCTATTTGTTTGTTGGCTTGTTGGCTTGTTGGTTTGTTTGTTTGTTGGTTTGTTGATTTGTTGGTTTGTTCGTTTGTTCGTTTGTTGCCTTGTTGGTTTGTTGGCTTGTTGGCTTGTTGTTTTGTCGGTTTGTTGGTTTGTTGGTTGTTCGTTTGTTGGTTTGTTGGTTTGTTGTTTTGTTGGTTTGTTGGTTAATTTGTTTTTTGGTTTGTTGGTATGTTCGTTTGTTGGCTTGTTGGTTTGTTGGCTTGTTGGTTTATTGGTTTGTTGGTTTGTTGGTTTGTTCGTTTGTTGGTTTGTTGGTTTGTTGGTTTGTTGGTTTGTTGGTTTGTTGGTTTGTTGGTTTGTTGGTTTGTTATTTACTTGTTTTGTTTGTTGGTTGGTTTGTTGGTTTGTTGGTTTGTTGGTTTGTTGGTTTGTTGGTTTGTTGGTTTGTTGGTTTGTTGGTTTAATGGTTTGTTGGTTTTTTGGTTTGTTGGTTTGTTGGTTTGTTGGTTTGTTTGTTTTTTTTGGTTTTTTGGTTTGCTGGCTTGTTGGTTTGTTGGTTTGTTGGTTTTTTGGTTTGTTGGTTTGTTGGTTTGTTGATTTTTTGGTTTGTTCGTTTCTTGGTTTGTTGGCTTGTTGGTTTGTTGGTTTGTTGGTTTGTTGGTTTGTTGGTTTGTTGGTTTGTTGGTTTGTTGGTTTGTTGGTTTGTTGGTTTGTTGGTTTGTTGGTTTGTTGGTTTGTTGGTTTGTTGGTTTGTTGGCTTCTTGGTTTGTTCGTTTGTTGGTTTGTTGGTTTGTTCGTTTGTTGGTTTGTTCGTTTGTTGGTTTGATTGTTGGTTGGTTTGTTCGTTTGTTGGTTTGTTGGTTACTTGGTTTGTTGGTTTGTTGGTTTGTTGGTTTGTTGTTTATTCGTTTGTTGGCTTGTTGGTTTGTTGGCTTGTTGGTTTGTTGGTTTGTTGGTTTGTTGGTTTGTTGCTTTGTTGGTTTGTTGGTTTGTTGGTTTCTTGGTTTATTGGTTTATTGGTTTATTGGTTTATTGGTTTGTTGGTTTGTTGGTTTGTTTGTTTGTTGGTTTGTTTGTTTGTTGGTTTGTTGGTTTGTTGTTTTGTTGGTTTGTTTGTTTGTTCGTTTCTTGGTTTGTTGGTTTGTTGGTTTGTTGGTTTGTTGGCTTGTTGGTTTGTTCGTTTGTTGGCTTGGTGGTTTGTTGGTTTGCTGGTTTGTTGGTTTGTTGGTTTGTTGTTTTGTTGGTTTGTTGGTTTGGTGGTTTGTTCGTTTGTTGGTTTGTTGGTTTGCTGGTTTGTTGGTTTGTTGGTTTATTGTTTTGTTCGTTTGTTGGTTTATTGGTTTGTAGGCTTGTTGGTTTGTTGGCTTGTTGGTTTGTTTGTTTGTTGGTTTGTTGGTTTGTTGGCTTGTTGGTTTGTTGGTTTGTTGGTTTGTTGGTTTGTTGGTTTGTTGGTTTGTTGGTTTGTTGGTTTGTTGACTTGTTGGTTTGTTGGTTTCTTGGTTTGTTGGCTTATTGGTTTGTTGGTTTGTTGTTTTGTTGTTTTGTTGGTTTGTTGGTTTGTTGGCTTGTTGATTTGTTGGTTTGTTGGCTTGTTGGTTTGTTCGTTTGTTGGTTTGTTGGTTTGCTGGTTTGTTCGTTTGTTGATTTGTTCGTTTGTTGGTTTGTTGGTTTGTTGGTTTATTGTTTTGTTGGTTTTTTGGTTTGTTGATTTGTTTGTTTGTTGGTTTGTTGGTTTGTTGGTTTGTTGGTTTGCTGGTTTGTTGGTTTGTTGGTTTGTTGGTTTGTTGGTTTGTTGGTTTGTTGGTTTGTTGGTTTGTTGGTTTGTTGGTTTGTTCGGTTGATAGTTTGTTGGTTTGTTCGTTTGTTGGTTTGTTTGTTTGTTGGTTTGTTGACTTGTTTGTTTGTTGGGGTGTTGGTTTTTTGGCTTATTGGTTTGTTGGTTTGTTTGTTTGTTGGTTTGTTGGTTTGTTCGTTTATTGGCTTGTTGGTTTGTTGGTTTGTTGGTTTGTTCGTTTGTTAGTTTGTTGGCTTGTTGGTTTGTAGGTTTGTTGGTTTGTTGGTTTGTTGGTTTGTTGGTTTGTTGGTTTGTTGGTTTGTTGGTTTGTTCGTTTGTTTGCTGGTTTGTTTGTTGGTTTGTTGGCTGGTTTGTTTGTTGGTTTGTTGGTTTGTTGGCTTGTTGGTTTGTCCGTTTGTTGGTTTGTCCGTTTGTTGGTTTGTTCGTTTATTGGCTTGTTGGTTTGTTGGTTTGTTCGTTTGTTAGTTTGTTGGTTTGTTGGTTTAATCGTTTGTTGGTTTGTTGGTTTGTTCGTTTGTTGGCTTGTTGGTTTGTTGGTTTATTGGTTTGTTGGTTTGTTGGTTTGTTGGTTTGTTGGTTTGTTCGTTTGTTTGGTTGTTGGTTTGTTGGCTTGTTGGTTTGTTGGCTTGTTGGTTTGTTGGTTTGTTGGTTTGTTAGTTTGTTGGCTAGTTTGTTTGTTGGTTTGTTGGTTTGTTCGTTTGTTGGCTTGTTGGTTTGTTGGTTTGTTGGTTTGTTGGTTTGTTGGTTTGTTGGTTTGTTGGTTTGTTCGTTTGTTGGGTTGTTGGTTTGTTGGTTTGTTGGTTTGTTGGCTTGTTGGTTTGTTGGTTTGTTGGTTTGTTGGTTTTTTGGTTTGTTGGTTTATTCGTTTGTTGGTTTGTTGGTTTGTACGTTTGTTGGTTTGTTGGTTTGTTTGTTTGTTGGTTTGTTTGTTTGTTGGTTTGTTGGTTTGTTGTTTTGTTGGTTTGTTTGTTTGTTCGTTTCTTGGTTTGTTGGTTTGTTGGTTTGTTGGTTTGTTGGCTTGTTGGTTTGTTCGTTTGTTGGCTTGGTGGTTTGTTGGTTTGCTGGTTTGTTGGTTTGTTGGTTTGTTGTTTTGTTGGTTTGTTGGTTTGGTGGTTTGTTCGTTTGTTGGTTTGTTGGTTTGCTGGTTTGTTGGTTTGTTGGTTTATTGTTTTGTTCGTTTGTTGGTTTATTGGTTTGTAGGCTTGTTGGTTTGTTGGCTTGTTGGTTTGTTTGTTTGTTGGTTTGTTGGTTTGTTGGCTTGTTGGTTTGTTGGTTTGTTGGTTTGTTGGTTTGTTGGTTTGTTGGTTTGTTGGTTTGTTGGTTTGTTGACTTGTTGGTTTGTTGGTTTCTTGGTTTGTTGGCTTATTGGTTTGTTGGTTTGTTGTTTTGTTGTTTTGTTGGTTTGTTGGTTTGTTGGCTTGTTGATTTGTTGGTTTGTTGGCTTGTTGGTTTGTTCGTTTGTTGGTTTGTTGGTTTGCTGGTTTGTTCGTTTGTTGATTTGTTCGTTTGTTGGTTTGTTGGTTTGTTGGTTTATTGTTTTGTTGGTTTTTTGGTTTGTTGATTTGTTTGTTTGTTGGTTTGTTGGTTTGTTGGTTTGTTGGTTTGCTGGTTTGTTGGTTTGTTGGTTTGTTGGTTTGTTGGTTTGTTGGTTTGTTGGTTTGTTGGTTTGTTGGTTTGTTGGTTTGTTCGGTTGATAGTTTGTTGGTTTGTTCGTTTGTTGGTTTGTTTGTTTGTTGGTTTGTTGACTTGTTTGTTTGTTGGGGTGTTGGTTTTTTGGCTTATTGGTTTGTTGGTTTGTTTGTTTGTTGGTTTGTTGGTTTGTTCGTTTATTGGCTTGTTGGTTTGTTGGTTTGTTGGTTTGTTCGTTTGTTAGTTTGTTGGCTTGTTGGTTTGTAGGTTTGTTGGTTTGTTGGTTTGTTGGTTTGTTGGTTTGTTGGTTTGTTGGTTTGTTGGTTTGTTCGTTTGTTTGCTGGTTTGTTTGTTGGTTTGTTGGCTGGTTTGTTTGTTGGTTTGTTGGTTTGTTGGCTTGTTGGTTTGTCCGTTTGTTGGTTTGTCCGTTTGTTGGTTTGTTCGTTTATTGGCTTGTTGGTTTGTTGGTTTGTTCGTTTGTTAGTTTGTTGGTTTGTTGGTTTAATCGTTTGTTGGTTTGTTGGTTTGTTCGTTTGTTGGCTTGTTGGTTTGTTGGTTTATTGGTTTGTTGGTTTGTTGGTTTGTTGGTTTGTTGGTTTGTTCGTTTGTTTGGTTGTTGGTTTGTTGGCTTGTTGGTTTGTTGGCTTGTTGGTTTGTTGGTTTGTTGGTTTGTTAGTTTGTTGGCTAGTTTGTTTGTTGGTTTGTTGGTTTGTTCGTTTGTTGGCTTGTTGGTTTGTTGGTTTGTTGGTTTGTTGGTTTGTTGGTTTGTTGGTTTGTTGGTTTGTTCGTTTGTTGGGTTGTTGGTTTGTTGGTTTGTTGGTTTGTTGGCTTGTTGGTTTGTTGGTTTGTTGGTTTGTTGGTTTTTTGGTTTGTTGGTTTATTCGTTTGTTGGTTTGTTGGTTTGTACGTTTGTTGGTTTGTTGGTTTGTTGGCTTGTTGGTTTGTTTGTTTATTGGTTTGTTGGTTTGTTGGTTTGTTCGTTTGTTGCCTTGTTGGTTTGTTAGCTTGTTGGCTTGTTGGTTTGTTGGTTTGTTGGTTTGTTGGTTTGTTGGTTTGTTGGTTTGTTGGTTTGTTGGTTTGTTCGTTTGTTTGCTTGTTTGTTTGTTGGTTTGTTGGTTTGTTGGCTGGTTTGTTTGTTGGTTTGTTGGTTTGTTGGCTTGTTGGTTTGTTGGTTTGTTGGTTTGTTCGTTTGTTGGTTTGTTCGTTTATTGGCTTGTTGGTTTGTTGGTTTGTTGGTTTGTTCGTTTGTTAGTTTGTTGGTTTTGTTGGTTTATTCGTTTGTTGTTTTGTTGGTTTGTGCGTTTGTTGGTTTGTTGGTTTGTTGGCTTGTTGGTTTGTTTGTTTATTGGTTTGTTGGTTTGTTGGTTTGTTATTTTGTTGGCTTGCTTGTTTGTTGGTTTGTTGGTTTCTTCGTTTGTTGGCTTGTTGGTTTGTTGGTTTGTTGGTTTGTTGGTTTGTTGGTTTGTTCGTTTGTTGGTTTGTTGGTTTGTTGGTTTGTTGGTTTTTTGGTTTGTTCGTTTGTTGGTTTGTTGGCTTGTTGGTTTGTTGGTTTGTTGGTTTGTTCGTTTGTTGGTTTGTTGGTTTGTTGGTTTGTTGGTTTGTTGGTTTGTTGGTTTGTTGGTTTGTTGGTTTGTTGGTTTGTTGGCTTGCTGGCTTGTTGGTTTGTTTGTTTGTTAGTTTGTTGGTTTGTTCGTTTGTTGGTTTGTTCGTTTGTTGGTTTGATTGTTGGTTGGTTTGTTCGTTTGTTGGTTTGTTGGTTACTTGGTTTGTTGGTTTGTTGGTTTGTTGGTTTGTTGTTTGTTCGTTTGTTGGCTTATTGGTTTGTTGGCTTGTTGGTTTGTTGGTTTGTTGGTTTGTTGGTTTGTTGCTTTGTTGGTTTGTTGGTTTGTTGGTTTCTTGGTTTATTGGTTTTTTTGGTTTATTGGTTTGTTGGTTTGTTGGTTTGTTCGTTTGTTGGTTTGTTTGTTTGTTGGTTTGTTGGTTTGTTGTTTTGTTGGTTTGTTTGTTTGTTCGTTTCTTGGTTTGTTGGTTTGTTGGTTTGTTGGTTTGTTGGCTTGTTGGTTTGTTCGTTTGTTGGCTTGGTGGTTTGTTGGTTTGCTGGTTTGTTGGTTTGTTGGTTTGTTGTTTTGTTGGTTTGTTGGTTTGTTGGTTTGTTGGTTTGTTCGTTTGTTGGTTTGTTTGTTTGCTGGTTTGTTGGTTTGTTGGTTTATTGTTTTGTTCGTTTGTTGGTTTATTGGTTTGTTGGCTTGTTGGTTTGTTGGCTTGTTGGTTTGTTTGTTTGTTGGCTTGTTGGTTTGTTGGTTAGTTGGTTTGTTGGTTTGTTGGTTTGTTGGTTTGTTGGCTTGTTGATTTGTTGGTTTGTTGGTTTGTTGGTTTGTTGGTTTGTTCGTTTGTTGGCTTGTTGGTTTGTTAGCTTGTTGGCTTGTTGGTTTGTTGGTTTGTTGGTTTGTTGGTTTGTTTGTTTGTTGGTTTGTTGGTTTGTTGGTTTGTTGGTTTGTTCGTTTGTTGGTTTGTTCGTTTATTGGCTTGTTGGTTTGTTGGTTTGTTGGTTTGTTCGTTTGTTAGTTTGTTGGTTTGTTGGTTTGTTGGCTTGTTGGTTTTTTGTTTATTGGTTTGTTGGTTTGTTCGTTTGTTATTTTGTTGGCTTGCTTGTTCGTTGGTTTGTTGGTTTGTTCGTTTGTTGGCTTGTTGGTTTGTTGGTTTGTTGGTCTGTTGGTTTGTTGGTTTGTTGGTTTGTTGGTTTGTTCGTTTGTTGGTTTGTTGGTTTGTTGGTTTGTTGGTTTTTTGGTTTGTTCGTTTGTTGGTTTGTTGGCTTGTTGGTTTGTTGGTTTGTTGGTTTGTTCGTTTGTTCGTTTGTTGGTTTGTTGGTTTGTTGGTTTGTTGGTTTGTTGGTTTGTTGGTTTGTTGGTTTGTTGGTTTGTTGGTTTGTTGGTTTGTTGGCTTGCTGGCTTGTTGGTTTGTTCGTTTGTTAGTTTGTTGGTTTGTTCGTTTGTTGGTTTGTTCGTTTGTTGGTTTCATTGTTGGTTGGTTTGTTCGTTTGTTGGTTTGTTGGTTACTTGGTTTGTTGGTTTGTTGGTTTGTTGGTTTGTTGATTGTTCGTTTGTTGGCTTATTGGTTTGTTGGCTTGTTGGTTTGTTGGTTTGTTGGTTGGTTGGTTTGTTGCTTTGTTGGTTTGTTGGTTTGTTGGTTTCTTGGTTTATTGGTTTATTGGTTTATTGGTTTGTTGGTTTGTTGGTTTGTTCGTTTGTTGGTTTGTTTGTTTGTTGGTTTGTTGGTTTGTTGTTTTGTTGGTTTGTTTGTTTGTTCGTTTCTTGGTTTGTTGGTTTGTTGGTTTGTTGGTTTGTTGGTTTGTTGGCTTGTTGGTTTGTTCGTTTGTTGGCTTGGTGGTTTGTTGGTTTGCTGGTTTGTTGGTTTGTTGGTTTGTTGTTTTGTTGGTTTGTTGGTTTGTTGGTTTGTTCGTTTGTTGGTTTGTTTGTTTGCTGGTTTGTTGGTTTGTTGGTTTATTGTTTTGTTCGTTTGTTGGTTTATTGGTTTGTTGGCTTGTTGGTTTGTTGGCTTGTTGGTTTGTTTGTTTGTTGGTTTGTTGGTTTGTTGGCTTGTTGGTGTGTTGGTTTGTTGGTTTGTTGGTTTGTTGGTTTGTTGGTTTGTTGGTTTGTTGACTTGTTGGTTTGTTGGTTTCTTGGTTTGTTGGCTTATTGGTTTGTTGGTTAGTTGTTTTGTTGTTTTGTTGGTTTGTTGGTTTGTTGGCTTGTTGATTTGTTGGTTTGTTGGCTTGTTGGTTTGTTCGTTTGTTGGTTTGTTGGTTTGCTGGTTTGTTCGTTTGTTGGTTTGTTCGTTTGTTGGTTTGTTGGTTTGTTGGTTTGTTGGTTTGTTGGTTTTTTGGTTTGTTGATTTGTTTGTTTGTTGGTTTGTTGGTTTGTTGGTTTGTTGGTTTGCTGGTTTGTTGGTTTGTTGGTTTGTTGGTTTGTTGGTTTGTTGGTTTGTTGGTTTGTTGGTTTGTTGGTTTGTTGGTTTGTTGGTTTGTTCGTTTGTTCGTTTGTTGGTTTGTTCGTTTGTTGGTTTGTTTGTTTGTTGGTTTGTTGACTTGTTTGTTGGTTGGGGTGTTGGTTTTTTGGCTTATTGGTTTGTTGGTTTGTTGGTTTGTTGGTTTGTTGGTTTGTTCGTTTATTGGCTTGTTGGTTTGTTGGTTTGTTGGTTTGTTCGTTTGTTAGTTTGTTGGCTTGTTGGTTTGTTGGTTTGTTGGTTTGTTGGTTTGTTGGTTTGTTGGTTTGTTGTTTTGTTGGTTGTTGGTTTGTTCGTTTGTTTGCTTGTTTGTTTGTTGGTTTGTTGGCTGGTTTGTTTGTTGGTTTGTTGGTTTGTTGGCTTGTTGGTTTGTTGGTTTGTTGGTTTGTTCGTTTGTTGGTTTGTTCGTTTATTGGCTTGTTGGTTTGTTGGTTTGTTCGTTTGTTAGTTTATTGGTTTGTTGGTTTATTCGTTTGTTCGTTTGTTGGTTTGTGCGTTTGTTGGTTTGTTGGTTTGTTGGCTTGTTGGTTTGTTTATGTGTTGGTTTGTTGGTTTGTTAGTTTGTTGGCTTGTTTGTTTGTTGGTTTGTTGGTTTGTTCGTTTGTTGGCTTGTTGGTTTGTTGGTTTGTTGGTTTGTTGGTTTGTTGGTTTGTTGGTTTGTTGGTTTGTTCGTTTGTTGGGTTGTTGGTTTGTTGGTTTGTTGGTTTGTTGGCTTGTTGGTTTGTTGGTTTGTTGGTTTGTTGGTTTTTTGGTTTGTTGGTTTATTCGTTTGTTGGTTTGTTGGTTTGTTGGTTTGTTGGTTTGTTGGTTTGTTCGTTTGTTCGTTTGTTGGTTTGTTGGTTTGTTGGTTTGTTGGTTTGTTGGTTTGTTGGTTTGTTGGTTTGTTGGTTTGTTGGTTTGTTGGCTTGCTGGCTTGTTGGTTTGTTCGTTTGTTAGTTTGTTGGTTTGTGCGTTTGTTGGTTTGTTCGTTTGTTGGTTTGATTGTTGGTTGGTTTGTTCGTTTGTTGGTTTGTTGGTTACTTGGTTTGTTGGTTTGTTGGTTTGTTGGTTTGTTGTTTGTTCGTTTGTTGGCTTATTGGTTTGTTGGCTTGTTGGTTTGTTGGTTTGTTGGTTTGCTGGTTTGTTGCTTTGTTGGTTTGTTGGTTTGTTGGTTTCTTGGTTTATTGGTTTATTGGTTTATTGGTTTGTTGGTTTGTTGGTTTGTTCGTTTGTTGGTTTGTTTGTTTGTTGGTTTGTTGGTTTGTTGTTTTGTTGGTTTGTTTGTTTGTTCGTTTCTTGGTTTGTTGGTTTGTTGGTTTGTTGGTTTGTTGGTTTGTTGCCTTGTTGGTTTGTTCGTTTGTTGGCTTGGTGGTTTGTTGGTTTGATGGTTTGTTGGTTTGTTGGTTTGTTGTTTTGTTGGTTTGTTGGTTTGTTGGTTTGTTCGTTTGTTGGTTTGTTTGTTTGCTGGTTTGTTGGTTTGTTGGTTTATTGTTTTGTTCGTTTGTTGGTTTATTGGTTTGTTGGCTTGTTGGTTTGTTGGCTTGTTGGTTTGTTTGTTTGTTGGTTTGTTGGTTTGTTGGCTAGTTGGTGTGTTGGTTTGTTGGTTTGTTGGTTTGTTGGTTTGTTGGTTTGTTGGTTTGTTGACTTGTTGGTTTGTTGGTTTCTTGGTTTGTTGGCTTATTGGTTTGTTGGTTAGTTGTTTTGTTGTTTTGTTGGTTTGTTGGTTTGTTGGCTTGTTGATTTGTTGGTTTGTTGGCTCGTTGGTTTGTTCGTTTGTTGGTTTGTTGGTTTGCTGGTTTGTTCGTTTGTTGGTTTGTTCGTTTGTTGGTTTGTTGGTTTGTTGGTTTGTTCGTTTGTTGGTTTTTTGGTTTGTTGATTTGTTTGTTTGTTGGTTTGTTGGTTTGTTGGTTTGCTGGTTTGTTGGTTTGTTGGTTTGTTGGTTTGTTGGTTTGTTGGTTTGTTGGTTTGTTGGTTTGTTGGTTTGTTGGTTTGTTGGTTTGTTGGTTTGTTCGTTTGTTCGTTTGTTGGTTTGTTCGTTTGTTGGTTTGTTTGTTTGTTGGTTTGTTGACTTGTTTGTTGGTTGGGGTGTTGGTTTTTTGGCTTATTGGTTTGTTGGTTTGTTGGTTTGTTGGTTTGTTGGTTTGTTCGTTTATTGGCTTGTTGGTTTGTTGGTTTGTTGGTTTGTTCGTTTGTTAGTTTGTTGGCTTGTTGGTTTGTTGGTTTGTTGGTTTGTTGGTTTGTTGGTTTGTTGGTTTGTTGTTTTGTTGGTTTGTTGGTTTGTTCGTTTGTTTGCTTGTTTGTTTGTTGGTTTGTTGGCTGGTTTGTTTGTTGGTTTGTTGGTTTGTTGTCTTGTTGGTTTGTTGGTTTGTTGGTTTGTTCGTTTGTTGGTTTGTTCGTTTATTGGCTTGTTGGTTTGTTGGTTTGTTCGTTTGTTAGTTTGTTAGTTTGTTGGTTTATTCGTTTGTTGGTTTGTTGGTTTGTGCGTTTGTTGGTTTGTTGGTTTGTTGGCTTGTTGGTTTGTTTATGTGTTGGTTTGTTGGTTTGTTGGTTTGTTAGTTTGTTGGCTTGTTTGTTTGTTGGTTTGTTGGTTTGTTCGTTTGTTGGCTTGTTGGTTTGTTGGTTTGTTGGTTTGTTGGTTTGTTGGTTTGTTGGTTTGTTGGTTTGTTCGTTTGTTGGGTTGTTGGTTTGTTGGTTTGTTGGTTTGTTGGCTTGTTGGTTTGTTGGTTTGTTGGTTTGTTGGTTTTTTGGTTTGTTGGTTTATTCGTTTGTTGGTTTGTTGGTTTGTACGTTTGTTGGTTTGTTGGTTTGTTGGCTTGTTGGTTTGTTTGTTTATTGGTTTGTTGGTTTGTTGGTTTCTTCGTTTGTTGGCTTGTTGGTTTGTTAGCTTGTTGGCTTGTTGGTTTGATGGTTTGTTAGTTTGTTGGTTTGTTGGTTTGTTGGTTTGTTGGTTTGTTGGTTTGTTCGTTTGTTTGCTTGTTTATTTGTTGGTTTGTTGGTTTGTTGGCTGGTTTGTTTGTTGGTTTGTTGGCTTGTTGGTTTGTTGGTTTGTTGGTTTGTTCGTTTGTTGGTTTGTTCGTTTATTTACTTGTTGGTTTGTTAGTTTGTTGGTTTGTTCGTTTGTTAGTTTGTTGGTTTGTTGGTTTATTCGTTTGTTGTTTTGTTGGTTTGTGCGTTTGTTGGTTTGTTGGTTTGTTGGCTTGTTGGTTTGTTTGTTTATTGGTTTGTTGGTTTGTTGGTTTGTTGTTTTGTTGGCTTGCTTGTTTGTTGGTTTGTTGGTTTGTTGGTTAGTTCGTTTGTTGGTTTGTTGGTTTGTTGGTTTGTTGGTTTTTTGGTTTGTTCGTTTGTTGGTTTGTTGGCTTGTTGGTTTGATGGTTTGTTGGTTTGTTCGTTTGTTGGTTTGTTGGTTTGTTGGTTTGTTGGTTTGTTGGTTTGTTGGTTTGTTGGTTTGTTGGTTTGTTGGTTAGTTCGTTTGTTGGTTTGTTGGTTTGTTGGTTTGTTGGTTTTTTGGTTTGTTCGTTTGTTGGTTTGTTGGCTTGTTGGTTTGATGGTTTGTTGGTTTGTTCGTTTGTTGGTTTGTTGGTTTGTTGGTTTGTTGGTTTGTTGGTTTGTTGGTTTGTTGGTTTGTTGGTTAGTTCGTTTGTTGGTTTGTTGGTTTGTTGGTTTGTTGGTTTTTTGGTTTGTTCGTTTGTTGGTTTGTTGGCTTGTTGGTTTGTAGGTTTGTTGGTTTGTTCGTTTGTTGGTTTGTTGGTTTGTTGGTTTGTTGGTTTGTTGGTTTGTTGGTTTGTTGGTTTGTTGGTTTGTTGGTTTGTTGGTTTGTTGGTTTGTTGGCTTGTTGGCTTGTTGGTTTGTTCGTTTGTTAGTTTGTTGGTTTGTTGGTTTGTTGGTTTGTTGTTTTGTTGGTTGTTGGTTTGTTCGTTTGTTTGCTTGTTTGTTTGTTGGTTTGTTGGCTGGTTTGTTTGTTAGTTTGTTGGTTTGTTGGCTTGTTGGTTTGTTGGTTTGTTGGTTTGTTCGTTTGTTGGTTTGTTCGTTTATTGGCTTGTTGGTTTGTTGGTTTGTTCGTTTGTTAGTTTGTTGGTTTGTTGGTTTATTCGTTTGTTGGTTTGTTGGTTTGTGCGTTTGTTGGTTTGTTGGTTTGTTGGCTTGTTGGTTTGTTTATGTGTTGGTTTGTTGGTTTGTTGGTTTGTTAGTTTGTTGGCTTGTTTGTTTGTTGGTTTGTTGGTTTGTTCGTTTGTTGGCTTGTTGGTTTGTTGGTTTGTTGGTTTGTTGGTTTGTTGGTTTGTTGGTTTGTTGGTTTGTTCGTTTGTTGGGTTGTTGGTTTGTTGGTTTGTTGGTTTGTTGGCTTGTTGGTTTGTTGGTTTGTTGGTTTGTTGGTTTTTTGGTTTGTTGGTTTATTCGTTTGTTGGTTTGTTGGTTTGTTGGTTTGTTGGTTTGTTGGTTTGTTGGTTTGTTGGTTTGTTCGTTTGTTCGTTTGTTGGTTTGTTGGTTTGTTGGTTTGTTGGTTTGTTGGTTTGTTGGTTTGTTAGTTTGTTGGTTTGTTCGTTTGTTAGTTTGTTGGTTTGTTCGTTTGTTGGTTTGTTCGTTTGTTGGTTTGATTGTTGGTTGGTTTGTTCGTTTGTTGGTTTGTTGGTTACTTGGTTTGTTGGTTTGTTGGTTTGTTGTTTGTTCGTTTGTTGGCTTATTGGTTTGTTGGCTTGTTGGTTTGTTGGTTTGTTTGTTTATTGGTTTGTTGGTTTGTTGGTTTCTTCGTTTGTTGGCTTGTTGGTTTGTTAGCTTGTTGGCTTGTTGGTTTGATGGTTTGTTAGTTTGTTGGTTTGTTGGTTTGTTGGTTTGTTGGTTTGTTGGTTTGTTCGTTTGTTTGCTTGTTTATTTGTTGGTTTGTTGGTTTGTTGGCTGGTTTGTTTGTTGGTTTGTTGGCTTGTTGGTTTGTTGGTTTGTTGGTTTGTTCGTTTGTTGGTTTGTTCGTTTATTTACTTGTTGGTTTGTTAGTTTGTTGGTTTGTTCGTTTGTTAGTTTGTTGGTTTGTTGGTTTATTCGTTTGTTGTTTTGTTGGTTTGTGCGTTTGTTGGTTTGTTGGTTTGTTGGCTTGTTGGTTTGTTTGTTTATTGGTTTGTTGGTTTGTTGGTTTGTTGTTTTGTTGGCTTGCTTGTTTGTTGGTTTGTTGGTTTGTTGGTTAGTTCGTTTGTTGGTTTGTTGGTTTGTTGGTTTGTTGGTTTTTTGGTTTGTTCGTTTGTTGGTTTGTTGGCTTGTTGGTTTGATGGTTTGTTGGTTTGTTCGTTTGTTGGTTTGTTGGTTTGTTGGTTTGTTGGTTTGTTGGTTTGTTGGTTTGTTGGTTTGTTGGTTTGTTGGTTAGTTCGTTTGTTGGTTTGTTGGTTTGTTGGTTTGTTGGTTTTTTGGTTTGTTCGTTTGTTGGTTTGTTGGCTTGTTGGTTTGATGGTTTGTTGGTTTGTTCGTTTGTTGGTTTGTTGGTTTGTTGGTTTGTTGGTTTGTTGGTTTGTTGGTTTGTTGGTTTGTTGGTTAGTTCGTTTGTTGGTTTGTTGGTTTGTTGGTTTGTTGGTTTTTTGGTTTGTTCGTTTGTTGGTTTGTTGGCTTGTTGGTTTGTAGGTTTGTTGGTTTGTTCGTTTGTTGGTTTGTTGGTTTGTTGGTTTGTTGGTTTGTTGGTTTGTTGGTTTGTTGGTTTGTTGGTTTGTTGGTTTGTTGGTTTGTTGGTTTGTTGGCTTGTTGGCTTGTTGGTTTGTTCGTTTGTTAGTTTGTTGGTTTGTTGGTTTGTTGGTTTGTTGTTTTGTTGGTTGTTGGTTTGTTCGTTTGTTTGCTTGTTTGTTTGTTGGTTTGTTGGCTGGTTTGTTTGTTAGTTTGTTGGTTTGTTGGCTTGTTGGTTTGTTGGTTTGTTGGTTTGTTCGTTTGTTGGTTTGTTCGTTTATTGGCTTGTTGGTTTGTTGGTTTGTTCGTTTGTTAGTTTGTTGGTTTGTTGGTTTATTCGTTTGTTGGTTTGTTGGTTTGTGCGTTTGTTGGTTTGTTGGTTTGTTGGCTTGTTGGTTTGTTTATGTGTTGGTTTGTTGGTTTGTTGGTTTGTTAGTTTGTTGGCTTGTTTGTTTGTTGGTTTGTTGGTTTGTTCGTTTGTTGGCTTGTTGGTTTGTTGGTTTGTTGGTTTGTTGGTTTGTTGGTTTGTTGGTTTGTTGGTTTGTTCGTTTGTTGGGTTGTTGGTTTGTTGGTTTGTTGGTTTGTTGGCTTGTTGGTTTGTTGGTTTGTTGGTTTGTTGGTTTTTTGGTTTGTTGGTTTATTCGTTTGTTGGTTTGTTGGTTTGTTGGTTTGTTGGTTTGTTGGTTTGTTGGTTTGTTCGTTTGTTCGTTTGTTGGTTTGTTGGTTTGTTGGTTTGTTGGTTTGTTGGTTTGTTGGTTTGTTGGTTTGTTAGTTTGTTGGTTTGTTCGTTTGTTAGTTTGTTGGTTTGTTCGTTTGTTGGTTTGTTCGTTTGTTGGTTTGATTGTTGGTTGGTTTGTTCGTTTGTTGGTTTGTTGGTTACTTGGTTTGTTGGTTTGTTGGTTTGTTGTTTGTTCGTTTGTTGGCTTATTGGTTTGTTGGCTTGTTGGTTTGTTGGTTTGTTGGTTTGTTGGTTTGTTGCTTTGTTGGTTTGTTGGTTTGTTGGTTTCTTGGTTTATTGGTTTATTGGTTTATTGGTTTGTTGGTTTGTTGGTTTGTTCGTTTGTTGGTTTGTTTGTTTGTTGGTTTGTTGGTTTGTTGTTTTGTTGGTTTGTTTGTTTGTTCGTTTCTTGGTTTGTTGGTTTGTTGGTTTGTTGGTTTGTTGGTTTGTTGCCTTGTTGGTTTGTTCATTTGTTGGCTTGGTGGTTTGTTGGTTTGCTGGTTTGTTGGTTTGTTGGTTTGTTGTTTTGTTGGTTTGTTGGTTTGTTGGTTTGTTGGTTTGTTCGTTTGTTGGTTTGTTTGTTTGCTGGTTTGTTGGTTTGTTGGTTTATTGTTTTGTTCGTTTGTTGGTTTATTGGTTTGTTGGCTTGTTGGTTTGTTGGCTTGTTGGTTTGTTTGTTTGTTGGTTTGTTGGTTTGTTGGCTTGTTGGTGTGTTGGTTTGTTGGTTTGTTGGTTTGTTGGTTTGTTGGTTTGTTGGTTTGTTGACTTGTTGGTTTGTTGGTTTCTTGGTTTGTTGGCTTATTGGTTTGTTGGTTAGTTGTTTTGTTGTTTTGTTGGTTTGTTGGTTTGTTGGCTTGTTGATTTGTTGGTTTGTTGGCTTGTTGGTTTGTTCGTTTGTTGGTTTGTTGGTTTGCTGGTTTGTTCGTTTGTTGGTTTGTTCGTTTGTTGGTTTGTTGGTTTGTTGGTTTGTTGGTTTGTTGGTTTTTTGGTTTGTTGATTTGTTTGTTTGTTGGTTTGTTGGTTTGTTGGTTTGTTGGTTTGCTGGTTTGTTGGTTTGTTGGTTTGTTGGTTTGTTGGTTTGTTGGTTTGTTCGTTTGTTCGTTTGTTGGTTTGTTCGTTTGTTAGTTTGTTGGCTTGTTGGTTTGTTGGTTTGTTGGTTTGTTGGTTTGTTGGTTTATTGGTTTGTTGTTTTGTTGGTTTGTTGGTTTGTTGGTTTGTTTGCTTGTTTGTTTGTTGGTTTGTTGGCTGGTTTGTTTGTTGGTTTGTTGGTTTGTTGTCTTGTTGGTTTG